>OY731401.1:49309733-49961380 GCA_963425845.1 Sphenostylis stenocarpa
AAAAAAAAAGTAAATAAAAAAAGAAACTAAGAGCAATGGTTACTTTAGTCGAAAACCGAAAATGCGGCTAAAGTAACATTCTTCCGTAAGCAAGTCTGCATAGTCTTCACTCTAAGCTCGGGCATCTCAACTGAAGCAATTAGGAGAACCAGGGGCAGATATCATAGACATGATTGTATAAGCCTAAACAGTACAGCCAACCCTGACCACCCATTCTTCTAAATATCTCTTGAAATCCTTCTGTAAAAGAAACAAACTTTTGCTCAATTATCAATAAAATTCCCTTTAATTTCCTTTCTCTTGACCAAATATTATGGAAATGCCTCTTTATTGATAAATCATAAATATGTGCAAAGACCCTTTATCAAAGATCAATCATGCATCTAAAAAAAAGGAAGCATATAAAAAATAATAAGAAAATAACAAATGCCTGCTAGGATATTTTTAGGTAAAAATCAGGGTAGCCTGCTAGATCGGAAATCCCAAAAGAATGGTCTAGGCAAAAGATAAGGCAAAAGCCCCCTAAGATATTCTAGGCAAAAATTAAGGCAGCCCGCTAGATCAAAAAACCGTAAAAGGCGGTCTAGGCAAAAGATAGGGCTAAAACCAAAAGATGAGTAAAAAAATGAGCCCATGGTCATAAAGGAGGAGCCCATCGGCGTATTCATAAAAGCCAACGGGAGAAGGCCAGTTACTTTCTAAATGCATCAAAAATAAATAAACAATAGATTGCATTTAGGACATCCACACACAAAGTAGTTGCATAATACGACTTTGTCAAAATCAAAGAAAAAAATAATTTTCTTCAAACAAGAATAATAAACATGCATATAAGGAGGATAGTCTCCATACTTGTAATTAAAAATAGGAGGTGCCAGAATCCAGTCTCCATATGAAAATCAAAATCGCAACAAGTGAAATCAAGATCATTTTAGCAGAATAAAGAGCTTTAAGAAAACCATAGCTCCAACCATTCTCCTCAAACCCCAATAGAAGGAGGGTACATCAAAAAAGGCCAACGGAAAGGCCCGATGATCCCCAAGCGGATCCTTGCCTACTCTAGAGGCAAAACAAAAAAATTACTCCATGACTCAGCATCATCATCACATGAGTCATCAAACCATAGTCATTTAAAGATCCGACCACTATCCTTCCATCCAAGGAAAAGGAAGTCATCAACCTTCTACACCAATAAAAGAAGGAGAAGAAAAGCCAATGGAAAAGGCTTGATCATCCTCAAGAGGATCCTTGCCTATTCAAAGGCAGAAAAATACTCCTTGACTCAACACCACCACATGAGTCGTCAAACATAAATCACTTGGAGCTGCAACCAGCATCCTTCCACCCAGAAAAGACATCAACAAAGAAGAAAGGCCGACGGAAAGGCTCGACCGTCCCCAAGAGGATCCTTGCCTATTCCAAAGGCAAAATATAAAATTATTACTCCATGACTCAACTTCATTACCACATGAGTCATCAAGCAAACTCATCCAGAATCTTCGCTTCATTCCCCAAAGGAGAATAAGGACTACATAAGAGTCCATCAAAGAAAATACGGAGTCAAATCCTCCACATCACCAGGGGACGACAGAAGGAAAAGAAGGAAAGACTTTTCATCCCCTAGCAGAGGCCACTACAGAAAAAAGGCCAAATAAATGTCTCTAAATAGAGCATATCAAGAAAAATATCCACAAAAAAGGAAAAAAACAAAAATTTCCATCTTCCAGATCAAATAAGAGCTTCACAAAGCCAGGAGCCAGAACTCTATCATACCCCCAGGAAGCCAACAAATTCCCCAGGGCCAATAAAAAAAGAGTAGAAAAGAAAACTTCTTCATCCCCAGCAAAAGATAAAAAGCCTGTGTGCACAAAAGAAAAAAAGGCACGCGCATCCAAAATCAAAAATCCAAAATTGCAAAAAAAAGAGAAATCACGAGAAAAGGGTAAGAACCCATTCCCCAGCAAAATAAGAGCTTAGGCAAAACCAGCTCAAACAACAGCAGCCAATAAGGAGTCGAAAAACTCCATTTCTCCCTAGAGAGACAATTCAAGACAGATCTCTGGAATAAAATTAATTCCCCAGTGGATCATCAACAAAAAACTACCCTAGTGAGCCTACGACAAAGGCAAGCCACAAAATTATATCCACAGGGAGTTAATCGCTCATAACGCCCAAAGACGGATATCCATGGTAAAGCATAAAGCCTTCACTTGCAACAAGCAAGCAAAAACTAATATCCCCAAGAAATGGGAAATCAACCTATGCAAGAGGCAATCCAAACCCTCAAAAGTCTTCACCATTATTGAAGCATTCGCCTAATCAAGAGGCACAGCAAAATCCCCAAATGAATCTTCGCCTAATCAAGAGGCACAATCAAGAAGAAAATTCAAAATCCCCAATGGATTCCTGCCTAAACAAGAGGCAACCAACAAAGAATCCCCGGCAAAGTCGGATGGCTAAACAGAAAAGCCAAAAATCAGAAATCCCCGGCAAAAGTCGGATGGCTAAACAGAAAGGCCAAAAATCAGAATTCCCGGCAAAAGCCGGATGGCTCAACAGAAAAGCCAAAAATCAAGATCCCCGGCAAAAGCCGGATGGCTAAAAGAAAAAACCAAAACAATGAAATCCCTGGCCAAGACCGGATGGCTAAAAGAAAAAGCCAAAACAATGAAATCCCCGGCAAAAGCCAGATGGCTAAACAGAAAAGCCAAAAACAAGGAATCCCTGGCAAGACCAGATGGCTAAAAGCCAAAAACAAAGAATCCCCGGTAAAACTGGATGACTAACAGAAAAGTCAAAAATTCAAATCAAATATTCCCCACGGAATGGGCGCATGAACAGAAACAATAAGTCGCCAACATATAATCACAGGATTAACTACCAAAAAGTGCATCCTGAGAACCTTGCGAAACGGGGTTCGGACCGGGTGGGGGTAGGTACCCATCGGAATCTTGCGGAACGAGATTCGGACCGGGTGGGGTAGGTACCCATCGGAATCTTGCGAAACGAGATTCGGACCGGGTGGGGGTAGGTACCCATCGAGCCTTGCAGAACGGGGTTCGGACCGGGTGGGGGTAGGTACCCATCGAGCCTTGCGGAACGGGGTTCGGACCAGGTGGGGGTAGGTACCCATCGGAACCTTGCGGAACGGGGTTCGGACCAGGTGGGGGTAGGTACCCATCGAATCTTACGAACGAGATTCGGACCAGGTGGGGGTAGGTACCCATCGGAATCTTGCGGAATGAGATTCGGACCGAGTGGGGGTAGGTACCCATCGAGCCTTGCAGAACGGGGTTCGGACCGGGTGGGGGTAGGTACCCATCGGAGCCTTGCAGAACGGGGTTCGGACCAGGTGGGGGTAGGTACCCATCGGAACCTTGCAGAACGGGGTTCGGACCAGGTGGGGGTAGGTACCCATCGAATCTTACGAACGAGATTCGGACCGGGTGGGGGTAGGTACCCATCGGAATCTTGCGGAATGGGATTCGAGCCGGGTGGGGGTAGGTACCCATCGGAGCCTTGCGAGAATGGGGTTCGGACCAGGTGGGGGTAGGTACCCATCGGAATCTTGCGGAACGGGATTCGAACCAGGTGGGGGTAGGTACCCATCGGAATCTTGCGAACGGGATTCGGACCGGGTGGGGGTAGGTACCCATCAGAGCCTTGCAGAACGAGGTTCGGACCAGGTGGGGGTAGGTACCCATCAGAATCTTGCAGAACGAGATTCGGACCAGGTGGGAGTAGGTACCCATCAGAGCCTTGCAGAATGGGGTTCGGACCAGGTGGGGGTAGGTACCCACATGAATCTTGCAGAACGAGATTCGGACCGGGTGGGGGTAGGTACCCACCAGAACCTTGCAGAACGGGGTTCAGACCGGATGAGGGTAAGTAGTCATCAGAATCTAGCAAAAATGAAGATTCGCTCCGGGTGGCGGTAGGTACCCACCAAAACCTTAAAAATAAGGTTTGTACTGGATGAGGGTAGGTACTCATCAAAACTTAGCAGAATGCATTAGGTGGAGTAAAAATACTCACCTAAGCATTTCAAAAATGGGTTGCAAAGACCTTACTTCTATTAGAGGATAGTTCAGTGTTGAGCACCTCGGAAGTAAGTACCCACAAGAGTTTAGGAAAATGCGAACTCATACCGGGTGAGGGTAGGTACTCACCAAAACCTTGCAGAACAAGGTTCATACCTAGTGGGGGTAGGTACTCACTAAAGTCTAGTAAAATACAGACTTATACCTGGTGAGGGTGAATACTCACCAGAGCCTTATAAAAAGAGGCTCAAACCAGATAGGGGTTGGTACCTATCAAAATATTTATCATCCGGAGGATCAGCAAGGAGCAGCATCCGAAGGATGACCGGGCAAAAGGGTTAACTCCTTCCCCTACCAACTAATGTTGTCGGCAGATCAAGCCGACAAATTAGCTAGGCAGGTGAAGGGGGGGCAGCTGTAGACCCCTAATTTTGCCCGGCCTCTCAAAATAAAAGCTAGGAAAACTTCATACAGTTCACCCCGCTTCATATCAAAGAAAAACCGAGAAAGACCTCCCGCAACAAGACGGAGTTCACCCATCCACACAATAAAGACTAAAGAGACTTCCTACACGAAGATAAAGCTCGCCCGACATCTTAATGAAGGCCAAGAAGACTTCCTATATGAAGATAAAGCTTCAACGAACACACATCGGCATCAAACGACGTCCGAAAAAGGAAAGGAAAGCTTCCCGGGGGTCCCAAAACGCGAAGACAGGCCAAGACAGGTTGGGACAGCCGTCCCAAACTGGGACAGCTGTCCCAAACACCAAAAACCAAGTGAGACGCACGTCTCACTTTTGGGACGCACGTCCCAAACCCCAAAACGCAGTTGGGACGGCCGTCCCAAACCCAACAGGTCGTCCCAGCTTGGCTCAGTGTAAAATGTGCAGTTGGGACGGCCGTCCCAACCCAGACGGCCGTCCCAGATGTCCAGGCTGCGAAATCTATAAATAGGAGCCTCATTTGTCATTCTCCAGACCCCAGACAACTCCAAGACTTGTCTTCTTCTCTCCCTCCTTCGAATGATCTCTCTGATTGCCTTTAATAGGTAACAATCAGTTAAGGAATTTGTATTCCAGCATTCGATTCTTATAGAAAATTTTAGTCGAGTCGATATTATTTTCGAGAGGAGAGTCATTGTAGAGCGAAGGATTGCCGCAAAGCATCCTCTGTGTAAAAGACTTATAATATAAAGCTTGCTTCGGAGGTTCTTCTCAATTCTCTTCTCTTTTACTGCTTTATTTATTGCTTTTTGTATGCAATGTAGATAAAATCATGTAGATAGCCATATTTAAATACTGTATGAATAAAAGAGGGTAATAGCGTAATTTCTCGTAATCTTTACTTAAATGAATTAATCCGTCATAAGGAACCCGAAAGGGGCGTTGTGGGGTGCTAATACCTTCCCCACACGTGACTAACTCCCTTACCCGACTCTGGTTATAATGGCCAAGTTTGGTTTTTATTAAAATCAATGCCTTTTTCTCCTTTTCCAATGTTTATGGTCAAAACATTGGTGGCGACTCCAAAAGAACCTTTTCGAAAACCTTGCTTCTATTAGAGGATAGTTCAGTGTTGAGCGCCTCGGAAGCAATGAACATATTTTTAACAAAAAACGCGAGTCTCAACCATCTTTTCGCGACTGCTCGCATTAACGTTCGAGATGTCCCAGGACGTCGGAACGGACGGCGGCGACAACCCCCACCTGGTACAAACCCTATTCTATAAGGCTCTTGGGATGCTCTTTTTCGGCATTCAGTCTTTTGTTTGATGAGTAAAACCCTCATCCGGTTTTTGGAGATGTGTTGGCAGCTTATTGTCTCTGATCATGCGCCTATTCCATGGGGAATGATTGATTTTCTTTTTGACTTTTCTTTTTTAGTGTCGCCGCCTCCCCGAAAACGGGGGCGCGGTCGGAGCGACGCGATGGTTTTTCGACTCTTTTTGTTTTCGCGTTTTTTTATTGGTGGTTACAACGTCTTCAGGCTGTCCGATAACCGGGCTAATCTGGAGACGAGGTTTTCGAAAAGTGTCCTTGAGTTGTCCGACAACCGGGCTAACCCAAGGACTTATTTATTTTGGGTTCTATGGAGTCGCCACCGATATTTTTACCGTAAACATCGGAAAAGGGGTTTTAAAAGGCGTTGGTTTTCGAAAACCAACTTTGGTCATTAGAACCAGAGTTGGGTAAGGGAGTTAGTTACGTGTAAAGGGAGTGTTAGTCCCTTTACGACGCCCCTTTCGGGTTCCCTATGACAGGCCGGCTATTTGTAAATAATTAAACTTGGAAAATTGCGCTTTTACCCTTTTTATTATGCGGAATTTAAATATGTGACTACATTGCCCTAGCTTCTATTGCATAATTTAAATAGCAATAATTTTAAAGAATAGAGAATGAGGATATGCACCTCCAAAGCTAGCTTTATATTCAAAAAGAGGGTGCGTTTTGGCAACCCTTCACTCTACAACTCTCAGAAACTCCGGAAATGCCTCGGAGGGATTCTTAAGAAGATTTAGAACGCTCAGTCTATGCCTAAAGACGCTCAGAAACTCTGGAAATGCCTCGGAGGGATTCTTAGAGAGAGAAAATCTAGAGAGAAGGGAGAGCTCTTGCTGCTTGGTGTGTGGAAATGAGGGGGGGAGAGCCCCTATTTATAGTTTTTCGCGCTGTCAGGGTCCAGACCGCCGTTCTCGCCTGACAGGGTCGAGACCGCCGTCTCGTAATTCGAGACCGCCGTCTCGCTCATGTCACGGGGTCGAGACCGCCGTCTGGAAAATCCAGACCGCCGTCTCGACTTGGCGAGAATCGAGACCGCCGTCTGGAAAACCCAGACCGCCGTCTCGTTTTTGCGAGTGTCGAGACCGCCGTCTGGAAAATCGAGACGACGGTCTCGTCCTGGCGTTGAAATGAGATGGCGGTCTGGTATTCCCAGACGGCGGTCTCGTCCCTTCAGGGCGAGAAACTTTATTTTGGGCCAAAAAACCTTCCTATCTTGGTACGGGAGCCTAATAGTCTCTCTTAGTGGCTTGTTAAGCTCCGGCCGTCTTCAAATAGGAAGCTTTCTGACTTTATTTGGAGGCCGGGCAAGATTTGGGGTCTACATTTAGTCATCCGGTTTTACCAGGGATTTTTGTTTTTGGCTTTTCTTTTTAGCCATCCGGTCTTGCCAGGGATTCCTTGCTTTTTGGCTTTTCCTTTTAGCCATCCGGTTTTACCGAGAATTTTTTGTTTTTGGCTTTTCTTTTAGCCATCCGGCTTTGCCGGGGATTCTTGTTGGTTGCCTCTTATTTTAGGCAGGGATCTCCTGGGGATTTGTTGATTTTTTATTGTGCCTCTTGTTTTTAGGCAGATGCTTCAATAGTGTTGAAGTCTTTATACTTGTTGTTTTTCGCCTCTGAATAGGCTGATGTTCTACTTGAGGATATTTGTTTTGATAATACCTCTGAGTAGGCAGATGCTTTTTTGAAAGCTTTGTGCTTGTATTGCCTCTTGCATAGGTTGATTTCCCGTTTCTTGGGGATATCAGCTCTTTGCTTGCCTCTGAGTAGGCATAGGCATTCTTGGGAGTGAAGGTTTTGCCTTTCACTGGGGATATTCATATTGGGTGTTATAGGCGATTAACTCCCTGAGGATATGAATAACTCCCTGAGGATATGAATTTTGTATTTTGCCTTTTGCTGGTAGGCTCGTTGGGGATTTTTCTTTTTGGTGATCCACCAGGGATTTGATCGTTTTCCCGACGATCTATTTTGGATTTCCCCCTAGGGAGGGATGGAGTTTTTGACTCCTTATTTTTGATCTGGCTTTGCCTATGCTCTTATTCCTGCTGGGGAATGGTTTTTTATCTTTTTCTCGCGATTTGTATCTTTTTTCGCGAATTGGTTTTTACATATTGGCTTTTTCTTTGGATGAAAAGATATATTTTTTCTCTTTTCTTTTTGGTGATCCCCGGGGAATTTTTCTTTACTTCTTGGGGATCCAATCCTCGATCTGATTTGATTTGTTCTTTTTATGATGGAGTCTTGACTCCTGATTTTTGTGAAGCTCTTTATTGAGCGGGACAAAGAGATTTTATTCTTTTTCTTTTTTGGGATTCACCGAGGAGTCTATCGGTTTCCTAGGGATCCAAATTTGATGATGGAGTCTTGGCTCCTGGCTTTATGAAGATTCTTATTTGAGCTGGAAGATGGAAAATTTTTTTGTTTTCCTCTTTTTGTAGACTTTTCTGGATATGCTTCTATTTGGAGATTTTTTATTTGGCTTTTTTTCGTTGTGGCCTCTATTGGGGAATGAAAGTTTTTCTTTTCTTTCTTTTTGTTGCCCCCTGGCAATATGGAGGGTTTGACTCCGTATTTTCTTTGATGAACTCTTGTATAGTCCTTATTCTCCTTTGGGGAATGAAGCGGAGACTCTTGCATGAGTGTGCTTGATGACTCATGTGGTGATGCCGTTGAGTCATAAGGTAATCTTTTTTGTTTTGCCTCTAGAGTAGGCAAGGATCCTCTTGGGGATGATCAAGCCTTTCCGTTGGCTTTTCTGGTTTACCTTCGTTTATTGGGGATAGAAGGTTTAGAGCTATTTTCCTTGAAGCTCGTCATTCTGTCGGAATGATTTTGATTTCGCCTTTCACGATTTTGATTTTCATTTAGAGGCTGGATTTTGGGCGCCTTCTATTTTCAATCATAAGCATGGAGACTATCCTCCTTATATGCATGTTTATTATTCTTGTTTGAAGAAAAATTATTTTTTCTTGATTTTGACAAAATCGTATTATGCAACTACTTTGTGTGTGAATGTCCTAAATGCAATCTATTATTTATTTATTTTTGATGCATTTAGAAAGTAACTGGTCTTCTCCCGTTGACTTCTTATGAATACGCCAATGGGCTCCTCCTTTATGACCATGATGATGGGCTCCTCTTTTTATCCATCTCTTGGTTTTAGCCCTATCTTTTGCCTAGACCGCCCTTTACGGGTTTTCGATCTAGCGAGCTGCCTTAATTTTTGCCTAGAATATCTTAGGGGGCTTTTGCCTTATCTTTTACCTAGACCATGCTTTTGGGGTTTCCGATCTAGCAGGCTACCCTAGTTTTTTCCTAAGAATATCCTAGCAGGCTTTTATTCCTTTATTATTATTTTTGTATGCTTCCCTTTTTTAGATGCATGCTTGATCTTTGATTAAAGGTCTTTGCGCATATTTATGATTTATCAATAAAGAGGCATTTCCATAATATTTGGTCAAGAGAAAGGAAATGAAAGGGAATTTTATTGATAAATGAGCCAAAGTTTATTTCTTTTACAGAAGGATTTCAAAAGGTATTTAGAAGAATGGGTGGTCAGGGTTGGCTGTACTGTTTAGGCTTATACAGTCCTGTCTATGATATCTGCCCCCTGGTTCTCCTAATTGCTTCAGTTGAGATGCCTGAGCTCAGAGTGAAGACTATGCAGACTGCTTGCTTCTAGAAGAATGTTACCTTAGCCGCCTTTCGGTTTTCGACTGAGGTAACCATTGCTCTTAGTTTTTTTTTTTTTACCTCTACTTTTTGCCTAGGACGTATCCTAGCGAGGGATATAGACCCTATCTTTTGCCCAGGGATGCCCTTTGCGGGTTTTCATTCCTGACGGGTCATGAGCAATGTCTTCAAGCATAATAGTTCTTTACCGCATCAGAATTGATCGGGTGTCGAAGTTCCTCTCCATCCATATTAGTGAGGATAAGAGCCCCTCCTGAGAAAGCTCGTTTGACCACAAAGGGTCCTTCGTAATTTGCTGCCCATTTTCCAATTTTATCCTTCTGGGCTGGAAGCAACTTATTTACCATTAAATCTTTTTTATGGTAAATATGAGGGTTGACCTTTTTTCGTAAGCCTTTTTTATTTTCCTTTGATAGGCTTGCTCACGACATATAACATTCAGCCGTTTTTCTTCAATAAGGTTTAGCTGGTCATATCGGTTTTGAACCCATTCAGCTTCTGTTAAGTTTACTTCCATCATCATGTGCTTTTGTCAACATGATTAGCTGTACCGATTTGCCGTCTCAAATCTTTGCTATAACTGAAGAGTAATCATTTTGAATGTAGAGCAATTGTCATGTCAACGCCCCTCTTCCTTTCCTTAGGGATTTCAATCCTCCTATTGATCACCATATTTCCACATTTCCCAGTCAATTACTTGAATACTTTATGGTGAAGGGTCAAGAGAATTGAAAGAAAGGGGTTTATCACAAAGGCTTGTGTTTTAGTGAGATCCTTTTTATGAAATAATAGTTTCTGTAAGAATGGCTAGCCAAGGTTGGTCGGTGTTTAGGCTAGTTTAAACAAACGTTTTGTTTTTATGAGGTGGCGTCTTCAAATGAATACTCTGGCGCCTATTTGTGACTGATTAGCTTTCCTAGTCTGCCCTTTTGGGTTTTCAACCTAGGATTTTGCCCTTTTATCTTTTTGTCTTGGCCATTGACCTTGACGGGCTTCTTTTAATAATAATTTTTTTCTCAAACCATTGTCGAAACACGATTTTCTTATTCGTGTCTCTAGCTAATCAATCATGTTAACTTTGGCTTCATTTTGTCTATGTATTTTGGAACAAAATGTTTGTCTAAACATGGTTATTTATGGGGTATAGATATGATTAGCGAGAAAAGAAGCAGATAGTAAGAATAACATTCTTTTGTAATTCAAAGGGAAATGCGTGTTCTAAAGATGCTCGGGGATCGGGCAAACCCCGAGGAGTGATCTCTAATAGTCATTGGGTTTACATCCCTTAAAATCGGAAGAGGGACATCTAACGACTAATACTATCCTTGATGCTAATATCCCTCCTTTTCGGAATATCGTCTTTAAGGTATGGAGGGGAGACTCCTCTTTTCTTTGTACGACTTGATCTTTTGGAGGGTTGTACTTTAAAGGATTATCCTTAAAATCTGGTGGCTCTCTTATTCTTTGAGCATCCTTTCCAAGCCCTTGTCTGGGCTGTATCCATATCTCTTCATTATATGGGCCACTTTTAAATTGCTAGGAAGTATTTCCATATTTTCAAATGTCCTCTTCAGCCGCATCCATTTAAGGTATGGTAAACGGCTCGCTGATTTGAATGTAGTCTTTAGCTTGAACCATGATCAACTTGTAGCCTACCACAAATTTGATTTTTTTTTTTCGGTGGAGCATTGAAGAAACTGCCCTAGCACCGTGAATCCAAGGTCTACTTAATCTTCCCCTTGGATTCTTTTTTCCTTTTCCTCTTCGATTTCTTTATTTTTCCTTTGTTTTTAGGAGCATTATCTTGTAGCTCCTTGGATGAAAAAAATTCTTTTGCTTCTCGTCGTGTCCCTAATGTCGGCTATATTGGAGATATCTTCATCGACGAGCAATTCTTCTGTGCATATCCACAGTACAACTTTATCCGATGTATAAGGGAAAGGACGAGGCATGGATAAGCGCAAAGGTGTTATTACCCCTTCCCCGACATTATCAATTTGGGTATCGACATTTACTTCTTTGTTATTGTCTCCTTGTCCCAAATTGAAGGCCTTAGTTTTTTCCTTATGGGGCTGTATCAATTGAGCTTATTTTTCCAACAGTCTTTGCATGTCCGGGGAAATGGTCCCCTCCTCACTGTCTGACTCAATTCATTCGCCTTCGGCTTTTAGATCCCGCAGAGAGCTTTCAATCACAGACATTACTATTTATATGGTCCTTATTTGGGTCTAGATTTTATTTAATTATTTTGGAGTGAGAGAGAAAAGAATGAGAAGCATATGAATATTATGAAAAATGCCTCATTGTATTGATGAAAAGAGAAATATGTACAGATCCCTTTTAATCAAAAGATCTCGCGGCCACGGGCAAAGATCGCGAGAGATGCATCGAAAGCTTTTTTATTATTTATTATTTTTATTTATTTATGTTTTTTATTTAATGAGGAGCCACTGATCAGCTGGTCTTCTCCGTCATTCCGATTGAGACAGAGGCGTGTCGTCCACCTAAGGGTCGGGAGCATCGAAAGTAATCTGCTCGGCATTCAATAATTCTTGAACCCTATATTTTAAGTTGATGCAATCTTCCACGGAATGCCCAGGAGCGCCTGAGTGGTAATCACATTTTTCGTTGAGCTTGTACCAACCGGGGTAAGGTGGATCTTTCTTCTTCAGAGGGATACGTGTTAGGAGTTTGGCCTCTAACAGCTTTGGCAGCAGACTCCCATAAGAGATTGGGATGGGAGTGAATTTCTTCTATTGTCTGCGTGACTGTCCAGCTGATGGCGAAGAGGAAGAAAGAGTAGCAAAGTTCATGGCATTTACACTTCCCTCCTTTTTCTTGCCAAAGGGCTTCTTGAATGATGCGTGGGATTTCTTAAACTTGGGAGGGAATCGAGTATTTTTGACATCGGTTACCTCCTTTACATCAAAGTTGTATCCCTCTAATGCCCTTAATTTCTCTTCTAGGGTAGAAATTTGTTGTTTGGAAACCTCAATGTAGAGGCATTGTTGGCGTATTAGTTCCATTAAATACGCTATCTGCTCTTTTACGTAGTTAAGCTCAGCGGTGAGCATACGGTTCTGCTCCTCTAATTGCTTCATCTTCTTGGCTTTTTGAGCGCGAGTGAGAACAGGTAGAAGACCGACCACTTTCTAAATGATTTAAAGATTTTTATTATTATGCTTTTTTATTATGAATGATCGAGTGTGGGATAGATATGCCTTAGACAATAGTTTTGGTATCTTCTCAAAAGCCTATGTTTTAAGGGTACCATACCCACCTTAGTGTGTTAACTTCCTTTTTTCAAAGGTTGCCAACATAGCTTAGTGCACTTATCTCTTCTAGGAAGGTGATAAACGCACTTGAGTCTCTTTCGCTATTGTCTAAGGATATCTAATACATCCTAGAATGAATGTGTTTATGCATGCACTACAAAAATATTTTTTTATGACAACATATATTGAAAGTGGAATAACTTTTGACTGGGTTGTCCGATTTGGACGCACAACATGTCAAAACGAAGAGAAAAGGGTGAAGAACCAAGTTGCAAATTCCCAAAGGGGATTTGGCCCAATAATTTTCCCAAAAAACGCTCCTAAGACCCATTTTTTGGAGGTTTATTAAAATGATGTGCATGCATACTTTTCTTAGTGCATTTATTTTCTCTCTTAGTTTTACCACTTATTGGATGATGTGGTATGAATGATACGACTTTGCCAAGAATCTTTTTGTTGTAAAAAGGAATTTTTATGGCTTTAATTTGTTTTTAAATTTTTTTATGACCCTTTATCTCTTCTGTTGGTCAACGTGGCTACTTAGCTTACAAAGAACCTGAAACCAGGCTAGCTTAACTGAAGACTGTCCGAGATAAAGTTGGTTTATCTTATCACTTTTATGATTTTTAGGGTTTTTCACTACTTTTGTTGTATGATTACCCTATGCTAATGCATCAATACAAATGCAGCAAACGAATGCACACATAATTCATACATCCACGAGCAGAGCCACACTGATCATTCACGAGGTAGGGTTTTCCTGCAATAAGGTAATAGCGTAATTTCTCGTAATCTTTGCTTAATTAATTAATCTGTCATAGGGAACCCGAAAGGCGCGTTATGGGATGTTAACGCCTTCCCCACACGTAACTAACTCCCTTACCTAACTCTGGTTATAATGGCCAAGTTTGGTTTTTATTAAAATCAACGCCTTTTTATCCTTTTCCAATGTTTATGGTCAAAACATTGGTGGCGACTCCATAAGAACCCCTTTTCGAAAACCTTGCTTTTATTAAAGGATAGTTCAATTGTTGAGCACCTCGGAAGCAATGAACATATTTTAACATAAAACGCGAGTCTAAACCATCTTTTTGCGACCGATCGCATAAACGTTTGAGATGTCCCTAGACGTCAGAACGGACGGCGGCGACAGATGGCGACTACACTAGGGAAGCTAGAGAGTTGATCCCATGTAGTGACGGATAAAATTCAAACTAAGTGAAGATTTGAAATTACGCCTTTACCCTCTTCCGTATGTTTTATTGTATGGCTTTAATAACTGTTGTATGATTATTTTCTGCAAATTGTCTGAAATATAAATTACACACAAAACCCCTTGCACACTGCAGTCCCTCTATACCTGGGGGCAAGAGTGAATACCTATAGGGAGTGGGTGGAAGATACGACCGGCTTGTTGGCACATGGGGCTACAACCGTTGTCGGAAACCACCAACTCAAGGTGATAACTCTCTTCTTTTGGTCCAAGGATGTCGACACGGAGTTCCGTGCATGACCCGAGGACTGAGAGATTGAGAGGTCCCTATAATGGGGGCACCTTGGGGACCTTTGTCCTTGGTGAGAACAATTTAGAACTACCCAAACCAAGCACGTTTCTGCAGGAAAATCCCACCTCGAAAATAGCATGGCTCTGCTCGTGGATGAATGAATTGTGTGTGCATTCGTTTGCTGCATTTGTATTGATACATTAGCATAGGGTAATCATACAACAAAAATAGTGAAAACCCCTAAAAAACCATAAAAATGATAAGAATAAACCAACTTTATTTCGGATAGTCTTCAGTTAAGCTAGCCTGGTTTCAGGTTCTTTATAAGCTAAGTAGCCACGTTGACCGACAAAAGAGATAAAGGGTCATAAAAAAACAATTTAAAAATGCCTTTTACAATAAAAAGATTTTTCACAAAGTCGTATCATTCATACCACATCATCCAATAAGTGGTAAAATAAGAGAGAAAATAAATGAACTAAGAAAAGTATGCATAAACATCATCATAATAAAATCTCTCATACATAAACACATTCATTCTAGGATGTATTAGATATCCTTAGACAATAGCGAAAGAGACCCAAGTGCGTTTATCACCTTCCTAGAAGAGATAAGTGCGCTAAGGTATGTTGGAAACCTTTGAAAAAAGGAAGTTAGCACACTAAGGTGGGTATGGTACCCTTAAAACATAGGCTTTTGAGAAGATACCAAAGCTATTGTCTAAGGCATATCTATTTCACACTAATCATTTGAAATAAAAAGCTATAATAAAAATCGTTAAAATCATTTAGAAAGTGGCTGGTCTTCCGCCCGTCCTCACTCGTGCTCAGAAAGTTAAAAAGATGGAGCAGTTAGAGGAGCAAAACCGAAAGCTCACCACCGAGCTTAATACGTTGAAAGAGCAAATGGCTCAAATGTTAGAAATGATGTGCCAATAAAATCTCCACAAGGAGGGTCCTCAGAGTGGACAAGCCTCTCACCAAGAAGAGGAAGAGGAACCCAATGATGAATACGCCCAATCTGACACAATGGCAGTACATATTCATGCTCCGGAAATATCAAAGCAACAAATTACTGCCCTAGAGGAGAGGTTGAGAGCCATGGAAGGGCATAACTTTGATGTTAAAGAAGCGGCTGATATGTGCCTCGTTAAAAACATCCCATTCCCCAACAAATTTAAAACTCCAGATTTCCCAAAGTACATGGGAATAACTTGTCCCAAAAGCCATCTCACAATGTACTACCGTAAGATGGTTGCATATGCTGACAACGAGAAACTCCTGATCCATTGCTTTCAGGAGAGCCTAGCTGAGTTAGCCCTAAATTGGTATATGCGACTGGAAGGAGGACAAGTCCAAACCTGGAGACATCTGGCGGATGCTTTTCTTTGTCGTTATAAATACAATATTGATCTGACCCTTGAAAGAGCAGATCTACAATTGCTAAGCAAGAAAAACAACGAATCCTTTAAGGCATACGCCCAAAGATGGAGGGAATTGGCAGCACAAGTAGAACCTCCTCTATCCGACAAAGAAACCACATCCATGTTCATCAATTCTCTAACTGGTCCCTATTATGACAAAATGATAGGGAACACATCAACACTCTTTGCAGATGTGGTAATTATAGGAGAAAGAGTAGAGTAAGGTCTGAAAAGCGGAAGAATTGCACAGCATACTTCCTCCAATTCCTCTACTCCAAATGTTAAAAAGAGCTTTGGAAAGAAGAAGGAAGGAACCGTGAATGCAATCAACATTGCCACTCCTTCTTCCTCCTCGCAGCAGACCAAGTCACGCAGATTGGAAAGGAAATTCACGTCCATTCCAACCTCCTATGGAAGTCTGCTTTTAAAATTGTTGGATGCCAAGCTCCTCGTGCGCATCCCTCCCAAGAAAATAGAGCCACCACATCTAGAATGGTACAAGTCTAATGAAAATTGTGATTACCATTCAGGCGCTCCGGGTCATTCCGTAGAAAACTGTGTGGCCTTAAAGCATAAGGTCCACAATCTAATAGATGCAGGGTGGATTACCTTTGATGCATCTACTCCAAAAGTGGATGATCAACCTCTTTCCAAACCCGAGTGAAAGATGGGCTAAGGAAGATCAG
This sequence comes from Sphenostylis stenocarpa, assembly GCA_963425845.1. Taxonomy (NCBI): domain Eukaryota; kingdom Viridiplantae; phylum Streptophyta; class Magnoliopsida; order Fabales; family Fabaceae; genus Sphenostylis; species Sphenostylis stenocarpa. The sequence continues at coordinate 49,326,140 of OY731401.1, forward strand.
CAAATTAGGGCTCATCATCTTTATCATTTCAAAAAAAATATAATAAACATAAAAATATAAAAAATATATCGAAAAGCTTCCGATGTATTTCTCGTGATCCCCGCCCATGATCACGAGATTTTTTGTTAAAGTGGGATTTGTAAATATTTTCTTTTTGTCAATACAATAAGGCATTTTCCATAATATTCATATTCTCTTTCATTCTTTTCTCTCTCACATACTTAATAAAGAAATCTAAAACTAAGCATAACCATACAGTCATGTCTGTGATTAAAATTTCTCTGGAAGATCCGAAAGCCAAAGGCGAATGGATTGAGTCAGACAGTGAGGAGGGGACCATTTCCCCGGACATACAAAGACTGTTGGAAAAAGAATCTCAATCAATACAGCCCCATCAGGAGAAAATTGAGGCCATCAATTTGGGACAAGAAGATAATAAGAAAGAAGTAAATATTGGTACCCAAATTGACGATGATGTCAGGGAAAGGTTGATACAATTACTAAGAGAATATGTGGACGTATTCGCATGGTCCTACCATGATATGCCTGGAATTGATAAAAGCGTAGTGGAGCATAGATTACCAATAAAAGAGGGATTTCAGCCAGTTAAGCAAAAGCTCAGAAGAGTAAAGCCAGAATGGTCCTTGAAAATTAAGGAAGAAGTAGAAAAACAGTTGGATGCCAATTTTCTGATTGTGTCAAAATACCCTGAATGGTTGGCAAACATCGTGCCAGTTATAAAGAAAAATGGAAAAATCAGAGTATGTGTGGATTACAGGGACTTAAACCGTGCAAGTCCAAAAAATGATTTTCCCTTACCACATATTGATATGCTGGTAGATCACACCGCTACGAATACTCTCTATTCTTTCATGGATGGATATGCAGGGTATAACCAAATTAAATTGGCTATTGAAGATAGAGAAAAAACTTCCTTCATTACGTCGTGGGGTACATTCTGTTATAGAGTAATGCCTTTTGAACTTAAGAATGCAGGGGCTACTTATCAAAGGGCTATGGTTACATTATTTCATGATATGATCCACAAAGAAATCGAAGTATATGTGGATCATATGATCGCCAAGTCCAAAAATGAGATGGATCACCTCCAATACCTAAAGAAATTATTCAATCAGCTTTGGAAATACCAGATTAAGCTCAATCCGGCCAAATGCACATTCGGAGTACGATCAGTAAAACTCCTTGGGTTTATTGTCAGTAAAAAAGGAATTGAGGTAGACCCTGATAAAACAAAGGCAATCGTAGAAATGCCCCCACCAAGATCAGAAAAAGAAGTCAGAGGGTTCCTGGGCCGAATAAACTATATTGCACGATTCATTGTGCAATTAACAGACAAGTGTACACCCATCTTCAAGTTATTGCATAAAAACCAACCGAAAGTTTGGAACGATGAATGTCAACAAGCTTTCGAAAAGATCAAAAGCTGTCTAACCAATCCCCCAGTATTGGTACCACCTGTGGAAGGAAAGCCCCTGATTCTTTACCTTTCAGTACTCGACGAGTCCATGGGATTTGTGCTCGGTCAACAAGATGATACGGGTAAGAAAGAACAAGCCATATATTACCTCAGTGTAGACCCCAAATCTTGCCCGACCTCCAAATAAAGAGTAGAAGACTTCCTATTCGAAGATGGATGAAGCCTAACAAGCCACTAGGAGGGACTATTAGGCCCCATACTAGGATAGGAAGGATTTTCGGCACAAAAATAAGGTTTCTTGCCTTTTGGGGACGAGACCGCCGTCTCGAAATCGAGACCGCCGTCTCACCTCATGCAAATGGTGAGACCGCCGTCTCGCTTTCCCAGACGACGGTCTCGCCACCTGCGAAGGATGAGACGGCGGTCTCGTTTGGCGAACGGCGGTCTCGACCCTGTCAGACGAGAACGGCGGTCTCGCCACTGGCAGGCGCAAAAACCTATAAATAGGGGCCTCCCCCCCCTCATTTCCACACACCACACAGCTTTTGCTCTCCCTTCTCTCTAAAACTTCTCTCTAGAATCCCTCTGACGCATTTCTGGAGCTTCTGAGTGCCTTTGTGAGCGTTTTTCGGCGTCTAGAAAAGTTTCCAGCGTCGTGTAGAGTGAAGGGCTGCCAAAAAGCACCCATTTCCTTTAAAAGAAATAAAAAGAAAGCTTGCTTCAGAGATTTAAATTCTCCCTCTCTACTTTTACTGCTTTAATTTTAAATTATGTAATAGATTAGGGCCATGTAGTCATAATTTTAAATTCCGCAAAATAAAAAGGGCAAAAGCGTATTTTTCCGGTTTATTTATTAACAAAATAGCTAGCCTATCATAGGGAACCCGAAAGGGGCGTAGTAAAGGAACTAATACTTCCTTTACACGTAACTAACTCCCTTACCCAACTCTGGTTCTAATGACCAAAGTTGGTTTTCGAAAACCAATGCCTTTTAAAACCCATTTTCCGATGTTTCCGGTAAAAACATCGGTGGCGACTCCACACAATCCTTCAAAATTAGTCCTTGGGTTAGCCCGGTTATCGGACAACCCAAGGACGACCTTTCAAAAACCTCGCCCCTAGGTTAGCCCGGTTATCGGACAACCTAAAGGCGTTGTAACCACCCATAAAAAACGCGAAAACAAGAGGGTCGAAACCATCGCGTCGCTCCGACCGCCTTCTCTCTTTTTAGACGGCGGCGACAGATGGCGACTCCACTGGGGAAGCCTCGAGAGTTGATCCCATTTAGTGATGGGCCGGCTTAAAAATAAATAAACCAAGAAAATAACGCTTTTGCCCTTAACTTGTATTATAACATGTTTTACGGTTTGGCTTTAATAACTGTTGCTTGTTTATACTTACGCAATTGTGTGAAATACAAACTGTACACAAACCCTTGCACACTACAGTTCCCTCTATACCCGGGGGCAAGTGAGAAATCCATAGGGAGTGGGTGGCAGGTACGGTTCGCTGTAGTGAGGGCCTTGAGCCCACCAGTGTGATCGGAAACCACCACTCAAGGTGATAACCTTCCTCTTTTGGCAACAAGACTGACTATGGCCTTAGTGCTAAGCATGGTCGGACGACTGGAGAGTGGGGACCCTATAATGGGGGCACCTTGGGGGCCTTAGCCTGGTGAGAACAGTTAGAACCAACCCTTGCCAATGCACTTTTCTGCAGGAAAACCCTACCTCGTGATAAAAACGAATTCTCGCCTGCTCGTGGATGATCGAATTGTGTGTGCATATGTTTGTTGCATTTGTCTGTTGCATAGCATAATCAAACAATAGAAAAATCACACACAAAAAAATAATAATAATAATATTTTTTTTCAATAAACACCCTTATCTCGGACAGTCTGTCTTTTAGCTAGCCTGGTTTCAGGTTCTTTGTAAGCTAAGTAGCCACGCAGTCCGACAGAAGAGATAAGGGACGCTAAATATTTTTCGCATAAAGCCACATTTTATCTCGGACGATCGCCTTTTAGCTAGCCTGGTTTCGGGTTCTTTGCAAGCTAAGTAGCCACGCAGTTCCGACAAAAGAGATAAACGGCTAAAAAATAAAAATAAATAAAATAATAATAACAAAATCAAAACATTTATAAAATAATTTTGACAAAGTCGTATCATTCATATTACATCATGTCATAAGTGGAAAAACCAAGAGAGAAAAATAAGTGCGTAAGGAAAGTATGCATACGCATCATTTTAATAAACCCCTAAAAAATGGGTCTTAGAAGCGTTTATTGGGAAAATTGCTGGGCTAAATCCCCTTCGGGTATTTGCAACTTGGTTCTTCACCCTTTTCTCTTCGTTTTGACATGCTGTGCGTCCAAATCGGACAACCCAGTCAAAAGTTATGCCACTTTGAACATCTACTGCCCTTTTGTACTGGTGCATTCATAAATACATTCATTCTAGGGAGCACTATATATCCCTAAGACAATGGCAAAAGAGGCCCCGAGCACATTTGTGACCTTTGCGACAAGGAAGGGACAAGTGTACTATGGTGGGTACCTACCCCCACCTGGTCCGAATCCCGTTCTGCAAGATTCGATGGGTACCTACCCCCACCTGGTCCGAACCCCGTTCTGCAAGGCTCGATGGGTACCTACCCCCACCCGGTCCGAACCTCGTTCCGCAAGGCTCGATGGGTACCTACCCCCACCTGGTCCGAATCTCGTTCCGCAAGATTCCGATGGGTACCTACCCCCACCTGGTCCGAACCCCGTTCGCAAGGCTCCGGTGGGTACCTACCCCCACCTGGTCCGAATCCCGTTCGCAAGATTCCGATGGGTACCTACCCCCACCTGGTCCGAATCCCGTTCGCAAGATTCCGATGGGTACCTACCCCCACCTGGTCCGAACCCCGTTCTGCAAGGCTCCGATGGGTACCTACCCCCACCTGGTCCGAACCCCGTTCTGCAAGGTTCTCATGATGCACTTTTTGGTAGTTAATCCTGTGATTATCTGTTTTTGGAGATGTGTTGGCGGCTTATTGTTTCTGTTCATGCGCCTATTCTGTAGGGAATATTTGTTTTTGACTTTTCTGTTATTCGTCATCTGGTTTTACTGGGGATTTTTGTTGTTTTTGGCTTCTTAGCCATCCGGCTTTGCCGGGGATTTTTGTTGATTGCCTCTTTTCAGGCGGGAATCCTTTGGAGATTTTTGAATTCTCTTCTTGATTGTGCCTCTTGATTAGGCTAAGATCCACTTGTGCCTCTTGATTAGGCGAGAATCTACTGGGGATTTGTTGATTTTTTGATTGTGCCTCTTGATTAGGCGGGTGCTTCAATAGTGACGAAGGCTTTCCTCTGAATAGGCTGATGTTCTATTTGAGGATATTTGTTCTTGATAATACCTCTGAGTAGGCGAATGCTTCTTTGAAGCTTTGTGCTTGTATTGCCTTTTGTATATGTTGATTTCCCGCTTCTCGGGGATATCGGCTCTTTGCTTGTTTCTGAGTGAGCCTAGTCATTCTTGGGAGTGAAGGTGTTGCCTTTCACTGGGGATATTCATATTAGGTGCTTAACTCCCTGTGGATTTGTAATTTGCTTTTGCGGATAGGCTTACTGGGGAAAATTTTTCTTTTTGGTGATCCACTGGGGGGATTTTATTGGCTTCCTGTGGATGGAAATTTCTTTCGGCTTTTTCATGCAGTGGCCTTTGTTAGAGGATGAAAGGCTTTTCTCTTCTTTCTTTTTGTTGCCCCCAGTGATGTGGGAGATTTTGACTCTGTTTTTTCTTTGATGGACTCCTCGAGGCGGCGACTCTCTAATGAGTGTGCTTGATGACTCATGCGGTGATGTCTTCGAGTCGTGAGGTAATCTTTTTGTTTTGCCTCTGGAGTAGGCAAGGATCCGCTTGGGGATAATTGAGCTTTTCCATTGGTTTTTTCCGTTTTTGGTGTACTTTTATTGGTGACTTCCTTTTTCTTGGATGGAAGGAATGTTGATTGCGGCTTTAAATGATTTATGTTTGATGACTCAAGTGATGATGCTGAGTCATGAGATAATTTTTGTGTTTTGCCTCTAGAGTAGGCAAGGATCCGCTTGGGGATTATTGAGCCTTTCCGTTGGCTTTTTTTCTTCGATGTACCTTCTTTTATTGGGATAGAAGGTTAGAGCTAGTTTCTTCGAAGCTCCTTATTTTGCTAAAGTGGTTTAGATTTCGCCTTTTGCGATTTTGATTTTCATTTAGAGGCGGGATTTTAGCGCTTCCTGTTTTTCAATTACAAGTATGGAGGCTAGACTCCTTATATGCATTTTTATTTATTTGAAAAATTATTTTATTTTATTTTTTTATTGATTTTGACAAAGTCGTATTATGCAACTACTTTGTGTGTGGATGTCTTAGATGCAATCTAATGTTTATTTACTTTCGATGCATTTAGAAAGTAACTGGCCTTCTTCTGTTGGCTTCTCATGAATATGTCGATGGGCTCCTTTCTTATGACCTTAATGATGGGCTCATCTTTTACTCATCTTTTGGTTTTAGCCTTATCTTTTGCCTAGACCGCCCTTTACGGGTTTTCGATCTAGCGGGCTGCCTTAATTTTTGCCTAGAATATCTTAGGGGGCTTTTGCCTTATCTTTTGCCTAGACCGTTCTTTGGGAATTTCCGATCTAGCAGGCTACCCTAGTTTTTACCTAAGAATATCCTAGCAGACATTTATTCTTTCATTATTTTTATGCTTCCTCTTTTTAGATGCATGTTTGATCTTTGATTAAAAGTCTTTGCGCATATTCATGATTTATCAATAAAGAGGCATTTCCATAATATGTGGTCAAGAGAAAGGAAATAAAAGGGAATTTTATTGATAAATGAGCAAAAGTTTATTTCTTTTACAGAAGGATTACAAAAGGTATTTAGAAGAATGGGTGGTCGAGTTGGTCGTATCTGTTTAGGCTTATACGAGTCATGTCCATGATATCTCGCCCCTGGTTCTCCTAATTGCTTCGATTGAGATGCTCGAGCTCAGAGTGAAGACTATGCAGATCGCTTGCTTCGGAAGAATGTTACTTTAGCCGCCTTTTCGGTTTTCGACTAAAGTAACCATTGCTCTTAGTTTCTTTTTTTTATTATTATTTATTTACTTTTTTTTTTACCTCTCGCTTTTTGCCTAGGACGTATCCTAGCGAGGAATATGGACCCTATCTTTTGCCCAGGAATGTCCTTTGCGGATTTTCATTCTCGACGGGTCTTGAGCAATGTCTTCAAGCATAATACTTCTTCACTCGTGTCGAGTTGATTAGGTGTCGAAGTTCTTTTCCATCCATATTGATGAGGATAAGAGCCCCTTCCGAGAAAGCTCATTTGACCACAAGGGGTCCTTCGTAGTTCATGGCCCATTTTCCAATTTTATCCTTTTGGGCTGGAAGCAACTTATTTACCATTAAATCCTTCTTTTGGTAAATATGAGGGTTGACCTTTTTTGTAAGCCCTTTTATTTTCCTTTGATAGGCTTGTCCATGACATATCATATTCAGCTGTTTTTCTTCAATAAGGTTTGGCTGGTCATATCAGCTTCGAACCCATTCAGCTTCTGCTAATTTTTCTTCCATCATCATGTGCTTTCGTCAACATGATTAGCTGTACTGATTTGTCGTCTTGGACTTTTGCTATAACCGAAGAGTAATCCTTTTGAATGTAGAGCAATTGTCATGTCAATGCCCCTCTTCCTTTCCTTAGGGATTTCAATCCTCCTATTGATCACCATATTTCCACATTTCCCAGTCAATTACTTGAATGCTTTATGATGAAGGGTCAAGAGAATAGAAAGAAAGGGATTTATTGCAAAGGCTTGTGTTTTAGAGGGATATTTTTGTAATAAAGGTTTCTGTAAGAATGGCTAGCCAAGGTTGGTCTGTGTTTAGGCTAGTTCAAACAAACGTTTTGTTTTAATGAGGTAGCGTCTTCAGCTGATTACCTTATGACTGATTGACATTCCTAGTTTGCCTAGGATTTTGCCCTTTTATCTTTTTGTCTTGGTCTTTGACCTTGACGGGCTTCTTTTAATAATAATTTCTTTTCTCAAACATTGTCAAAAACACGATTTTCTTGTTCATGTCTCTAGCTAATCAATCATGTTAACTTTGGCTTCATATGGCGTTTTGATTATTTTGACGCATTTTGGAACAAAACGTTTGTCTAAACAAGGTTATTTAATGGGGTATAGACATTTTTAGCAAGAAGAGAAGCAGATAGTAAGAATAGCATTCTTTTGTAATTTCAGGGAAATGTGTGCCCTAGAGATGCTCGAGGGTCGGGCACACCCCGAGGAGTGATCTCTAATAGTCATTGGGTTTACATCCCTTAGAATCAGAAGAAGGACATCTAATGACTAATGTTACCCTTGATGCTAATATCCCTCCTTTTTGGATGATCGTCTTTTTAAGGTATGGAGGGGAGACTTCCCTTTTCATCGTACAACTTGTCCTTTTGTAGGGTTGTTCTTTAAAGGATTATCCTTAAAATCTAGGATGTCTCTTATTCCTTGAACATCCTTTCCAAGCCCTTGCCTGGGCTGTATCCATATTTCTTCATTATATGGGCCACTTTTAAACTGCTAGGATGTCTTTCCATATTTTTCAAATGTCTTCTTCAGCCGCATCCATTTAAGGTATGGTAGACGGTTTGCTGATTCGAATCTAGTCTTTAACTTGAACCATGATCAATTTGTTGTCTACCACGAATTTGATTTTTCGGTGGAGCGTTGAAGAAACTGCCTTAGCACTTTGAATCCAAGGTCTGCTCAATCTTCCCTTGGGATTCTTTTTTTTTCTTTTCCTCTTCGGTTTCTTTATTTTTCCTTCGTTTTTAGGAGCATTATCTTGTAGCTCCTTGGGGGAATAAATTTTTCTTATCGTCCTGCCCCCAATGACGGCTCTATTGGAGATATATTCATTAATGGACGATTCTTGTGTATACTTCCATAGTACAGCTTTATCTGATGTATAAGGGAAAAGACGAGGCATAAATGAGTGCAAAGGTGTTATTGCCCCTTCCCTGTCATTATCAGTTAGGGTATCGACATTTACTTCTTTCTTATTGTCTCCTTGTCCCAGATTGATGGCCTCAGTTTTTTCTTAATGGGGCTGTATTAATTCAGCTCCTTTTTCCAACAGTCTTTGCAAGTCCGGGGAAATGGTCCCCTCCTCACTGTCTGACTCAATCCATTCGCCTTCAGCTTTCAGATCCCGCAGAGAGTTTTCAATCACAGACATGACTGTTTATTATACGGTCTATATTTGGGTTTAGATTTTATTTAATTATTTTGGAATGAGAGAGAAAGGAACGAAAGAGAAATGGAAAATGCCTCATTGTACTGATAAATGCAAATATTCATAAGGCCCACCTAAAAAATCTCATGATCACGGGCAAGGATCATGAGAGATATATCGAAAACTTTTTGATATATTTTTATTATATTTTTGTAGTATCATTTTTTTTTTTTGAGATGGTAAAAATGATGAGCCCTAAATTGCTGGTCTTCCTTATCCCGTCTTTCATTCGGGCTTTGATAAGGGCTGGTCATCCACCTTTGGAGTAGATGCATCAAAGGTAATCCACCCTGCATCTATTAGATTCTGGACCTTATGCTTTAAAGCCACACAGTTTTCAACGGAGTGTCCTGGAGAGCCTGAATGATAATCACAACTTTCATTAGATTTATACCATTCCGGGTATGGTGGCTCCATCTTCTTAGGAGGGACACGCACGAGGAGCTTGGCGTCCAACAATTTCAGTGTAGGTATGGAAGTGAATTTCCTCTCTTGTCTGCGTGACTGTCCAGCTGACGGTGAAGAGGAAGAAGGGGTAGTGAAGTTCATGGCATTTACACTTCCCTCCTTTTTCTTGCCAAAGGGCTTCTTGAATGATGCGTGGGATTTCTTAAACTTGGGAGGGAATCTAGTATTTTCGACATCGGTTACCTCCTTTACATCAAATTTGTATCCCTCTAATGCCCTTAATCTTTCCTCTAAGGCAAAAATTCGTTGCTCAGAGACCTCATTGCGGAAGTATTGTTGGTACATTAACTCTGTCAATTGTGCCATTTGTTCTTTTATGGCATTAAGCTCGGCGGTGAGCTTTCGGTTTTGTTCTTCTAGTTGTTCCATCTTCCTAGCCTTTTGAGCACGAGTGAGGACGGGCGAAAGACCAGCCACCTTCTAAATGATTTTAATGATTCTTATTATAACTTTTTATTTTAAATGATTAGCGTGGAATAAATATGCTCTATGATGAATGTGTTTATGTATGAGAGATTTTATTATGATGATGTTTATGCATACTTTTCTTAATGCATTGGTTTTCTCTCTTGGTTTTACCACTTATTGAATGATGCGGTGTGAATGATACGACTTCGCCAGGAATTTTGTAAAAAGATATTTTTATGACCTTAATGTTTTTATATTTTTTTTATGATTTTTAGGGTTTTTTCATTTTTTTTGTCTGTTGTATGATTACCCTATGCTAATGCATCAATACAAATGCAGCAAACATATGCACACACAATTCATACATCCACGAGCAGAGCCACGTTTATTTAATCACGAGGTAGGGTTTTCCTGCAGAAACGTGCTTGGTTTAGGTGGTTCTAACTGTTCTCACCAGGCCAAAGGTCCCCAAGGTGCCCCCATTATAGGGACCTCTCAATCTCTCAATCCTCGGGTCATGCACGGAACTCCGTGTCGACATCCTTAGACCAAAAGAAGAGAGTTATCACCTTGAGTTGGTGGTTTTCCGACAACGGTAGTAGCCCCGTGTGCCAACTAACCGATCGTATCTGCCACCCATTCCCTATAGATATTCACTCTTGCCCCCGGGTATAGAGGGACTGTTGTGTGCAATGGTTTTTGTGTGCAATTTATATTTCAAACAATTGCAGAAATAATCATACAGCAGTTATATAAAGCCATACAATAAAAACATACAGAAGGGTAAAGGCGTAATTTCAAATCTTTACTTAGTTTGAATTTATCTGTCACTAAATGGGATCAACTCTCTAGCTTCCCCAGCGGAGTCGCCATCTGTCGCCGCCGTCCCTTTCCGACGTCCGGAGGAGGACGTCTTAGAAACGTTTATGCGAGCGGTCGCAAAAAGATGGTTTAGACTCGCGTTTTTGTTTTAAAAGGTTTTCGAAAAGGGGTTCTTATGGAGTCGCCACCAATGTTTTGACCATAAACATCGGAAAAGGAAAAAATGTTGATTTTAAGAAAAACCGTACTTGGCCATTATAACCAGAGTTGGGTAAGGGAGTTAGTTACGTGTGGGGAAGGTGTTAGCACCCCACAACGCCCCTTTCGGGTTCCCTATGACAGATTAATTCATTTAAATAAAAACTACGAGAAATTACGCGATTACCCTATTTTATTACATAATATTAAATGGCTATCTACATGATTTTATTCTATGTTGCATGCATAAAATGATGAATAAAGTTAAATAAAGCAATAAAAGAGATATTAAAATAGCTATCTACATGATCCTATTCTACATGACATAATAAAGCTAAATAAAACAATAAAACAATAAATAAAACAATAAAAGAGAAGGGAATTGAAAAGAACCTCCGTAGCAAGCTTTATATTGAGAATCTCGAACCGTGAGGATGCGTTTTGGCAACCCCTCTCTCTACACAGTCTCTCCTCACCAATACAAGATCGACTCTACTAAAATTTTAAAGAAGAATCAAATGTCGAAATATAATTCCTTAACCGATTGTTACCTATTTAAGGCAATCGGAAAGATCATTCGAGAGAGGGAGAGAAGTAGACAAGTGCTCTAAAGTGTTTCAGAGCTCTCTGGAGTGTCTGTGGTCTGAAAAAGTGGCAAATGAGCCTCCTATTTATAGTTTTTCGCAGCTGGCGCACTTTGGGACGGCCGTCCGGGTTGGGACGGCCGTCCGGACTGGGATGGCCGTCCCAAATGGCAAAATTACACGAACGGGACCCCGGGAAGGCCGGGACGGCCGTCCCACTTAAAATGGGTTTGGGACGGCCGTCCCAACTTTGGGACGCGCGTCCCAACTGAATTTAAGAGGTTGGGACGGCCGTCCCAACCCCGGGACGGTGGTCTCGGCCTGTTTTGTCCAGTCTTCGCGTTCTGGGACCCCGGGAAGCTTTCCTTTCCTTTTTCGGACATAGATTGATGCCGATGTGTGTCCGTTGAAGCTTTATCTTCATATAGGGAGTCTTCTTGGCCTCCAATAAGATGCCGGGCGAGCTTTGTCTTTGTGTAGGAAGTCTCTTTTGGCTTTTATCGTGTGAATGAGTGAACTCCGTCTTCTGTTGTGGGAGGTCCTTCTCGATTTGGGAAGCCGGATGAACTCCATCTTCGGGTGAAGTTCCTCTAGCTCTTATTTTGAGAGGCCGGGCAAAATTAGGGGTCTACATTGGGCATAACGTTTAAGGATGACCCATTATCCACAAGAACTTTAGAAATGAGATATTCCTTGCATTTAACGGAAATATGCAAGGGCTTGTTGTGATTGGACCCTTCTAAAGGGATTTCTTCATTGGTGAAGGTCAGATGATCATTGGCTGAAATATTACCAATGATTCCTTCAAACTTCTCTTGGGATATTGCATGCGGGACAAATGATTCATTCAAAACCTTTAACAATGCGTTTCGGTGTGGTTCCGAACTCATAATGAGTGATAACAAAGTTATCTTTGCTGGAGTACAATTGAGTTGATCAATAATAGAGTATTCACTTTGTCTTATGTACTGGAGTAGCTCATCTGTCTCCTCCTTGGATTCCTTTTCTTCTTCGGCTTTATTTTTCATTTTATCTTTAGGAATATTATCTTGTCATTCCTTGGGGGAATATATTCTTCCGCTTCTTGTCATGCCCCCAATACCGGCTATGTTGGAGATGTCTTGATTGACTGGCGATTCTTCTGAGTATCTCCAAGGTACAGCTTTATTTGATTTATAAGGGAAAGGACGCGGTACAAATAAGCGTAAAGGCGTTATTGCTGCTTCCCTTTTATTGATTGGAATGATTAACGGTGTTTGTTTGTTATCATCTTCGGATTTATTGACCGTTGTAGAGATTTTGATGACGAAAGGCTTCTTTTCCATTTTTCTGATTCGTGAAAAGCACATCGGTTAATCCTTTCTTTTTATTATCTTCATTATTAAACGAGGAGGGATGTATGAATGTATGCAACTTATGAATGCAATAGACAATTTAAGGAAGAGAAATCCTTTTATTAGAAAGTATAAATCCTTCTATACAATGCTTTGAAGCAAATGTTGACAAAAGCGAAAAAGCTTGAAGAATCCTATAGGTAAATTAGGCTTTCTTCGTAATTCGTCTTCAGCTGATATCACGTGATTTCTGAGCGTCTTGATTTGCTCAGATACCGCCCGGCTCATATCTTCACTATATCGATGAGCCTCCTTTATCTTCTCTTCTTGATGAACGATCAAGGCATGCTGCTGATCAGACCTCTCTATTATTCGGTCCTTTTCACGGAGTAGTTGACCGTATTGAGCTAATCCATCTTTTTCTTTTTCATGTAGCTCCTCCAGGTTTTCTCTGTATTTTTCAGCGGTTTCCCACCACTTTTGTGCTTCTGACCGAGTATTCGCTAGATCATCCTGTATTAGCTTGATCGTTCTTGCCTGTTCTGCAAGCGTGCTCTCAAGATGTGCTATTTCATCGCTCATGTCCCGGAATAGGCTATCTTGCTCAAGCCTCGGCATCTTCAATGCTTGTCTAGCTTCTTCTTGGTAGTCAGCATAATCATTCTTGAGAAGCTCTATCTCATGGTCCTTCTTTTTGCCTTGTCTTTTTAGACCATCTATTATAAGGGCTGATTCTTGCTCTTTTCCTTCGAAGGCTCTTAGCTGAGCTTCCATGACTTCAACCTTTTTATTTAATGCATTGACTTGTAATTGCAGCTCTTCATTCACTAAAGTTGTAGTAATTGTAACAGATGGTTGGGGTATCCCTCTATTTTTCCTCCATTCCTCGTACTCGCGGGATGTAGATACCTGAGCCTTTCCAAGTTCTTTGTCCCCCATGTAGACTGGTCTTTCCCATGCTTTTCGGACAACAGATACTTCTTCAAAGCTATGGGAATAGTGGCATAGACTCAGTCTTCTGAGCTCTTCTTGGGTTGGCGCAGTCTGAGTTCTCATAAGTTGTCTCATAGCCATTTTAGGAGAGTAGGTTATACAACCTCTGAGACCTAGAAGTGGTATACTCAGGTAATCTCCGCATCGTACCAGAATATAACCGGGTCGGAACCAAGGGCAAACCCAAGATACATGCTCTATGCTCCAGTTTTCTAACTCGGCTTTCCACTCTAAAGCTTGACGATGTTGAAGAGGGATTTTTGAGAAACTTCTTAAAGGGTCAGGAAATACACCCATGTGGCTTGAGGCGTAAAAGTGAGTAACACCCCATACATATAGCAGTGAAGTACAACATCTGTGTTTTTCCCTGTCTCTGTCGGCAGAATTCTACAGAAAGCAGGGTATCAGCAAGGATTGCAGGTATAGGACTCTTTGAATATACATCCCAGGCAAAGAATGCGTCCATTGCAGCATGATCCACGATGTTCACATGGAATGGGAATAATATGATTCCGAACATTGCTAATGCTAGAGTCTTGTTGAATGTAGACCAGTCCTTCTTTTCAGCTAAAGAGACTAAGTGGTCTATTATTATAGCCATTTTCCAACCTCGGATGTTCCCTTTTCCCTCTAGGGTGGATTGATGAGGAGGCAGTCATATAATAGTAGCAACTTTACTCACGGCCGTATATTCTCCTGAGCAGACATAAACCCCAACTGACTGAGGCCATCTAACCATGAGTTCGTATTCTTCTAGGGTTGGTACCAAGTCAAACTGCGAGAACTCGAAGCAGTGTAAATCGGAACTCCAGAAGTGGACCAATGCTCTAACAAATATTGGATTAATGCTGATTTTCAGGAGGTCAAGAATTCTTCCGTAAGACTTCTCAAAGTTAGCATAGACCTCCGGCGGCATATATGTACACAAATGCCTTAACTTCTCTACACGGCATAGAAGGATCTCCACTTTCTTTAACTGTCTATTACTGGATCCCTCCATTGTCTAGCAGAAATGAAAATGCATGATATGAGGATGAGTTTTTGTAAATGCGTGTATGCAAGTGTTTGTTTTTCTAAGTATTATCATGTTTTGTTCCTAATATGATTCATGGTAGTACTTGGTTTTTCTTGAAAAGAAAACTTATCTATATGAATGTTTATGAATTTTGATGAAGAGAGTCCTATTTTCTTCCCTTTTTATTTTTTATGGAGAAAAGGTGATATGAATTATGAGACTTTTGCTAATAATTTTTTTTATTTTATAACAAAGGTATTTTTATGATTTTAACTTGTTTTTATATTTTTTATGTCTGTTGTATGATTACCCTATGCTAATGCATCAATACAAATGCAGCAAACGTATGCACACACAATTCATACATCCACGAGCAGAGCCACGCTTATTTAATCACGAGGTAGGGTTTTCCTGCGAAACGTGCTTGGTTTAGGTGGTTCTAACTGTTCTCACCAGGCCAAAGGTCCCCAAGGTGCCCCCATTATAGGGACCTCTCAATCTCTCAATCCTCGGGTCATGCACGGAACTCCGTGGCGACACCCTTAGACCAAAAGAAGAGAGTTATCACCTTGAGTTGGTGGTTTTCCGACAACGGTAGTAGCCCCGTGTGTCAACTAACCGATCGTATCTGCCACCCACTCCCTATAGATATTCACTCTTGCCCCCGGGTATAGAGGGACTGTTGTGTGCAAGGGTTTTTGTGTGCAATTTATATTTCAAACAATTGCAGAAATAATCATACAGCAGTTATTTAAAGCCATACAATAACAACATACAGAAGGGTAAAGGCGTAATTTCAAATCTTTACTTAGTTTGAATTTATCTGTCACTAAATGGGATCAACTCTCGGACTTCCCCAGTGGAGTCGCCATCTGTCGCCGCCGTCCCTTTCCGACGTCGGAGGACGTCTCGAACGTTTTGCGAGCGGTCGCGAAAAGATGGTTTAGACTCGCGTATTTGTTTTAAAATGTGTTCATTGCTTCCGAGGTGTTTGACAATTGAATTATCCTCTAATAAAAGCAAGGCTTTCGAAAAGGGGTTCTTATGGAGTCGCCACCAATATTTTGACCGAAACATTGGAAAAGGAAAAACAAAGGCGTTGATTTTATATAAAAAAAACAACTTGGCCGTTATAACCGGAGTTGGGTAAGGGAGTTAGTTACGTGTGGGGAAGGTGTTAGCACCCCACAACGCCCTTTCGGGTTCCCTATGACGGATTAATTCATTAAGTGAAGATTATGAGAAATTACGCGATTACCCTATTTTATTGCATAATATTGAAATGACTATCTACATAATTTTATATAAATAAAGCTAAATAAAGCAATAAAAGAGATATTAAAATGGCTATCTACATGATTTTATTCTACATGACATAATAAATAAAATAAAACAATAAATAAAGCAATAAAAGAGAAGGGAATTGAAAAGAACCTCCGTAGCAAGCTTTATATTGAGAATCTCGAACTATGAGGCTGCGTTTTGGCAACCCCTCTCTCTATACAGACTCTCCTTACCAATACAAGATCGACTCCACTAAAAATTTAAAGAAGAATCAAATGCCGGAATATAATTCCTTAACCGATTGTTACCTATTTAAGGCAATCGGAAAGATCATTCGAGAGAGGGAGAGAAGTAGACAAGTGCTCTGAGTGTTTCAGAGCTCTTCTGGAGTGTCTGTGTTTTCAAAAAGTGGCAAATGAGCCTCCTATTTATAGTTTTCATAGCTGGCGCACTTTGGGACCACCGTCTGGGTTGGGACGGCCGTCTGGACTGGGATGGCCGTCCCAAATGTCATTTTTACACAGAGCGAGACCACCTGGGGACTGGGACGGCCGTCCCATTTAAATCTGGCAGGTTGGGACGGTCTGTTGTGTTTGGGACGGCCTGTTGTATTTGGGACCACCTGTTGTGTTTGGGACCACCTGTTGTGTTTGGGACGGCCTGTTGTGTTTGGGACGGCCTGTTGTATTTGGGACCACCTGTTGTGTTTGGGACCACCTGTTGTGTTTGGGACGGCCTGTTGTGTTTGGGACGGCCTGTTGTATTTGGGACCGCCTGCTGTGTTTGGGACCACCTGTTGTGTTTGGGACCACCTGTTGTGTTTGGGACGGCCTGTTGTGTTAGGGACGGCCTGTTGTATTTGGGACCACCTGTTGTGTTTGGGACCACCTGTTGTGTTTGGGACGGCCTGTTGTGTTTGGGACCCCCGGGAAGCTTTCCTTTCCTTTTTCGGACATAGATTGACGCCGATGTGTGTCCGTTGAAGCTTTATCTTCATATAGGAAGTCTTCTTGGCCTTCATTAAGATGCCGAGCGAGTTTTGTCTTTGTGTAGGAAGTCTCTTTTGGCTTTTATTGTGTGAATGAATGAACTCCGTCTTTTGTTGTGGGAGGTCCTTCTCGTTTTGGGAAGCCGGATGAACTCCATCTTCGGGTGAAGTTCCTCTAGCTTTTATTTTGAGAGTCCGGGCAAAATTAGGGGTCTACACTCACCAATTATCATTCACACCACTTTGAATTTTCTTTTCTTTTCCTCATGTTTTGCATTTATCATTTCATCTTAGCCACAATATTTATTATGTTTTTCTTTTCCTTTTTGCTCTACTCAACCTTCTCTTTTTTTGTTTAAAAGAACAATACCCGTAGGAGAAACAATAACATTCATAATCATTTCATTTCTCAAATATAGGAAGGTGGATAAACATTGTTTAGGCTCAAGGGTTTTGTTTCAAGAAACAATCTTATTTTTGTCACAATTGGGGTTCAAATGAATTTCCTATAATTAATGCAGGGTTGACTATTTGGCTCTGGGTTATATCTACTTTCACTACACAAGAAAAAATGCCTTTATCATTTTAAAGTCTCGCTAACATACAATCACATTGAAGAATCAATCAATTCCAGTTATGCTTATAAAGTTTTGATACTCAATTTATCTGTTTTTGGTTCATACTACTCTCCTAGGTTTCGACTAGTTTCTCCAATTCAGTTAATTCTTATTTATCCTCATTAATTCCTTTTTCACTATCATACTCGTCATCCCAAAATCACTTGTTATTGGAAACAATCAAAATAATTTTTCAAGTTCCAGATTTGAATTAGATAAAAAGTACTAATTTCATATATGGTTCTAATAAATAATGTGCGGGACAACAAAAGAATTTAATCACATCAACTTAAAAACATTAACCAAATACTGTCAATTCGAAACATTAAATCTAAACAAAGAAATTAAAACATCAATTTAACAAAATAAGGAACTTAAACACATCAAATTAAAAAAAAAAACATTAAAATTAAATTAAATTGTCTCCCTCTTATTCATCTTCTTCACTTGAGGACTCCTCCTCTTCCTCTTGTGCTTCTGCCTCACCCTCTCCTTGAAAAGTTGGATTGTCCCCAGGCCATTGAAGATAAGCTGCAAAGTCTTCTGGAGACGTCCATTGTGAACCTGGAGCCACCTGCAAAGAAAGTCTATGAAAATCTTCATTAATATGACATTGACCCCAATGGGTCGTTGCCTGCTATAGTGACAAGTGGTCCATGTACTGCATCATCCTTTGAAAATCATCTTCATGTGGAGGTGGTGAAGTTGGTTGTCTGGCTTGACGTAGTTGGCGTTGTGCCTGCGACAGTGGTGGTGCTCCTTCTGCAGGATTTACACACTTTTGCTCTATGAATCTTATGTTGATGGGCGGTCGGATATTCACTGAAAGATTTACATCCACACCATGGGCTGCACACAAAGTTGTGATGAGGGCAGGAAATCCAAGAGCTTTGGCTTGCTCTGCCTGTCGCCCACTTTCTAACACTACAAACTGATAAATCTCTTTGGAGATAATTGCGGAGACATCTATCATGGTCTCATCAAGAATGCACTTAATGATGTGACATCTTGGCATGTTCAGATCGGAGTTGTGCTTGATGGGGACTATGTTGACTAGCAAGAATGATATCCAGATCTGCGTTAGGGTCGTCATGTTGGCTTTAAGTATCCTCAGTGTTTTGTTGGCATGATTTGTTTCATAGGTTTGTCCAGGTATGCAGAGGGCCCTAGCTGTGTCAACATCTCCAAATTGTGTTGCACTTAACTGCCTGTTGTTCCGGATGGTTTGGTAGGTGCATATGTGACCTTCCTCCAAGTAGAGGGAGTTGCCAAGAAGATTATTCATCGCATCTCGATCATATGGAATCCAACAACCCCTCACTTTTGAACGAGACTGGAATGGCTCTCCTGCCACTAGCCAAGCATTAGCGTAGAACTCCTTGACCACTTCAGGGTCATACTTCGGCATTAGGAGCGCCAGTTGTCTCTAATTCCTACGAGTGATCTCATTATTAAATTTAGGGAATTCTCCTTCATTCAGCTCCACGCGTCTTTCAGGAATGAAGGACCAATTGCTGATTTTTTCATATCTTGCTTGTCTCCCGCCATCCCTGAATCTGCTTCTATCTACAGTAATGTCTTCAGACTCATTCTTGGATCCCTTTCCAGTAGCCCTGAATGATGAAGCACCCTGTGTGTCTCTTCTTGGACCCATTTTTAAACATCATGATAATCAAATATAGTTATGGGTTATGCCAAAGGGTTATTTTTCAGTGAAACATACCATGGGTCGTATTGAAACATTTCATCAAACACCTGATATGCATCTAATTATGGGATCCTTATACTCAATTTTCTTGCAAGTACTCATTTCCAATGACCAAGTTAAGTAATCAAAATGCAATCACAAGTGTTAAATCACCTAAAAAGTAAGTCATTTACTTTGAGGCATTTCATCAAACAATTGGTGTGCAGCAAAAATTCTAACCCATAAATATGCATTCTAACCATTAAATCCAGCCACAAACACAAATTCACACTCAAGAATATTTAAAATCACCAAGAAGAGTTTCAAATCTTACCTTAATTTCAGAAAACGCAAAAACAAAATGCAAGGATGATGAACAGTGAAGAAAGTGAGAATTTGGAAATTTTGATCGGTGAAGTCTGAACAAAATACTGTAAAATACTTGGAATGGGGTAAGAGAGAGTGAAATTTGGGTACTGGAAGCTTGAATTAGAGAGAAAATGGCTGGAGAGAAGTGGGTGCTCGAAATAGCTTTTTTTTTTTGGGACGAATGAGAAGCTGAGATGAGTTTCTAGTTATATTCTAATTCTGGGTATTTTTGATCAAGCAAGAAAGTGTCACTTGAGCAAAAATGCCTTAAATTCATATTTGAATGAATAATGGACATTCGCTTGAACGAATTCTAGTTGGCTAATGATTCGCTTGAGTGAACAAAAACAGAGAGGTTACACTAAATTTCACTCAAGTGAACCTTGGTCGCTTGAGCAAAAGTGTTTTCGTTTGAGCGACGAAAGACAAGGAGAAATAACATAAATTTTCTTGAACGAGTGGTTTGTCGCTTGAGTGAATATCAATGAAATTTGACTCTCAAACATGATGTTCAAATGTAAATAAACAAACTTTAAGAATTATTTATCTCCCCTGCTATACTTACTTGACACTAACTTAACCCCAACCAAATATTGTTCAAACAAATCCAGTTCAAAATTGTTCACACTTAACTAACAATGCAATAAAATTTAACTGTAAAAAGAAAGGAAAATAAATGCAAAACAGTGGGTTGCCTCTCAAGAGCGCTTGTTTAACATCATTAGCTTGACACCTGTCTACTTCATGGCTCAATCAGATGAGTGATCAAGGTGAGTCTTTCAACTTCACCTCCCAGATAAGCTTTGATGTTATGCCCATTAACTGTCCATGTGCTTCCTGTTACTGGAATTTCTAATTCCACAACACCATAAGACTTAACACTTCTTATAAAAAATGGACCTAACCATTTTGATTATAATTTCCTAGGGAAAAACCTTAACCTTAAGTTGAACAATAATACAGATTGACCTGGATGAAATTCTTGTTTCAAGATTTTCTTGTCATGATATGCCTTGACTTTCTTCTTGTACAACTTAGATGATTCATATGCATTGAGTCTCATTTCTTCTAATTCATTCATCTGGGTTCTTATTTTTTTCGCTGAAGCTTTAGGGTCAAAATTTAAGAATTTTAAAACCCAATAAGCTTTGTGCTCCATTTCCACCGGAAGATGACATGACTTGCCATAAACAAGTTGAAATAGAAAAAGTCCAGTGGGAGTGTCACCGCCGTAAAAAAAAAGGCGGTCAGAGCGACGCGAAGGTTCCGACTTTCCGACTTTTGCATTTTTATTGGTGTGGTTACAACGCCTTTAGGTTGTCCGATAACCGGGCTGAACCTAGAGGCGAGGTTTTCGAAAGGGCGCTCTTGGATTGTCCGATAACCGGGCTAATCCAAGAGCTAGTTTTGAAGGGTTCTCTGGAGTCATCACCGATGTTTTTACCGGAAACATCGGAAAAGGGGTTAAAAGGCGTTGGTTTTCAAAACACCAACTTTGGTCGTTAGAACCAGAGTCGGGTAAGGGAGTTAGTTACGTATAAAGGAAGGGTTAGTTCCTTTACGACGCCCCTTTCGGGTTCCCTATGATAGGCTAGCTTACTTAAATGATTAAACTGGAAAAATATGCTTTTACCCTTTTATTTGCGGAATTTAAAATTACGACTACATGGCCCTAGTATCTATTGCATAATTTAAATAAAGCGGTAAAAGGTAAGGGGAGAAAGTAGAAACCTTCGGAGCAAGCTTTCTATTAATTCTTTACAAATTAGGGTGCTATATGGCAGCCCTTCACTCTACACAGCGTCAGAAACCTCTCGAAACGCTAAAAAACACTCTTAGAAACGCTCAGAAACTCTGGAAATGCTTCGGAGGGATTCTAGAGAGAGAATTTGAAGAGATTTCTAGAGAGAAGGAGGAAGAACTGTGTGAAATGGAGGAATGGGGGCCCTATTTATAGGGATTTGCACCTGTCAGGTCGAGACGGCGGTCTCGTCTGACAAGGTCGAGACGGTGGTCTCGCCAATCGAGACGGCGGTCTCGCCATTTGCGCAAGGCGAGACGGCGGTCCCGAATTTGGGACGGCGGTCTCGACCTTAAAAGGCGAAAATCCGTATTTCTATGCTAAAAATCCCTCCTATCCTAGTATGGGGCCTAATAGTCTTTCCTAGTGGCTTCTTAGGCTTCATCCATCTTTGAAAAGGAGATCTTCTAGTCTTTATTTTGAGGCTGGGCAAGATTTGGGGTCTACAGCTGCCCCCCCTTTACCCGACTAGTCGACTGCTGGCCTATTGTACTGAGGAGATTGACTGGAGGGTAAAGGAGTTGACCCTCTTGCCCGGTCACCTTTCGGAAGTTCTGTTTTGCGGCGGACGATCCTCTGGGGAAAACTTGTGATGTGCACCTCCAGGATACTCCTTTTGACGGTAGTCGATCCCTTCGGTTAACATATGGTAGAACCTCAGGATACTCCTTCTGACGGTAGCCGATCCTTCGGTTGATGGGTATAAACCCCCCATTAGGCTGGCAATTGCAATCCGCTGTGTGTTGGACTGGATGGGTATGAACCCCCCCATCAGGCTGGTGGTTGCGACTTACTGACCTGGCTGGGGCGCAGATCAGGCGCACTGCGTGCGCAGGTTGATAAGTATGAACCCCCTATCAGGCTGGTACAGTCCACTGCATAGGACTGGTGGTGGCGGCGTACTGCTCGGGTGGCTCATGGGCCTAGCGTTGAGATGTACTTTCGTTGTTTTTATTTGTCTTTTTTGAGATTTGGTCGTCCAGTCCGCACCGGGGATTTTGTTGGTGTTCATCTAGCTTGTTGGTTGCTTGGGATTCTTTGACTTTGATTCTTTGGTAGTGGTCATCCGACTTTGTCGGGGATTTTTTTATGAGTGCCTCTTATGTAGGTAGGAATCCTCTGGGGATTTGTTGATCTTGGTGACGCCTCTTGAGTAGGCGGATATCCATTGAGTTTCTGGTAATGCCTCTGAGTAGGCAGATGCTTCATCGGAAGTGAAGACTTTTGGCTGCATTTGTTTTGCCACTAACTAGGCTGATATTCCCTTATGGGGATGCTGGCTCTTGCTTGCCAGGTCTTGCCTATGCATAGGCAAATGACACTCTGAGGATGAATATGAAGTTTTGCCTTTGCAGTAGGCTCACTAGGGATGATCTTTCTTTTTTTGGTGATCCACCGGGGAATTGATTGCCTTCCCGGGGATCTAATTTTGATTTCCCCCCTGAGGGAATGGAGTTTTGACTCCTTGTTGGATGTTGTTAGTATGAGATGGTTTTGCCGATACTCTTGTTTCATTGGGATTTCTGATTCCTTCTTTTTCGTTGATTTTCCCTTTTCTGCGAGGACCCACTTAGGGATTTTATTGATTGCCTAAAGGTTAGGATTGATTTCGCCTTTTTTTTCGCGATTTATCTCTTTTTTATCGTGATTTTGAAATCTGGCTTTTTAATGGGGATAATGCGTAAGCCTTTTTACTTTTTAGTCTCTTTTTATTACGCTGGCTTTTTCCCTTCTTTTTGGGGGGGTCCACTAGGGATGGCGTTTTATTTCTTTAGTGATCCACCAGGGAATTAGTTGACTTCTTGGGGATCTGATTTTTCTTTTCTGGGAATGGAGTCTTGGCTCCTTGATTGATGTTGATGCGAGCTATACTTGTGAAGCTCTTATTCCACTGGGGGATGGGAATTTCTGATTCCTTTTTGTAGAATTTTTTGGCGATCCACTTGAGGATTTTTATTCGGCCCTCTCTGTCATGGCCTTTTCGGACATCCGCTGGGGATGCAAAGGTTTTTTTTCTTCTTTTCTCTTCTTTCTTTTTATTGAGCCCTTAATGATTTGGACTCTTTTGACTGTTGATGATGATGGGCTCTTGAAGCCTTTATTCTCCATTGGGGAACGTGGAGGAGAATTTAGGTGAGTGTGTTTGGTGACTCATGTGATGGCGATGCTGAGCCATGATGAGTATTTTTATGTTGCCTCTGGAGTAGGCAAGGATCCTCTTGGGGATAACTAAGCCTTTCCGTCGGCTTTTATGATATCTGATGAGTGCGCCCTCTTTTATTGGGTGATGACTGGAGCTTTAGCTTCTGGAAGCTTCTTATGACAACTCGCTCTTCTTTCTTGAGGGAGAGCAATGTTTGGAGACTTATTACTTTCTTGCGCCTTCTTTTCTGGGTAGAAGGATGGTAGCTGGAGCTCTTGATTTTTAGAAGCTCTTATTCTGCTGAGTCGCTTGATTGACGACTTGTTCCGTTTTCTTGAGGGCATTATTTGGAGACTCAGTCTCAATGATCCTGTTTTCAATCACAAACATGGAGCTAGTCTACTTATATGCATGAATGCTTTTCATTTTTTGTTATTTGTCTGAAGTAGTTTTTATTTCTTTCATTTTTGACATTGATAAAGTCGTTTTGTGCGACTACTCGTGTGTGGATGCCCTAAATGCAATCTATTCTTTTTTATTTATGCATCTGGAAAAGTGACTGGCATTCTCCTGCTGGAATTTTTATGATTATGATGAAGGGCCCCTCTCTTTTATTCATTTTTTGGTTTAGCCCTATCTTTTGCCTAGACCGCCCTTTTTGGGGTTTTCGGTCTAGCGGGCTGCCTTAATTTTTGCCTAGGATATCTTAGCGGGCTTTTTTTCCTTTTTTATGAATGCCCTAACTTTTTCCTAGACCGCCCTTTGCGGGTTTTCGATCTAGCGGGCTACCCTAACTTTTGCCTAAGAATCTCCTAGCAGGCATTATTTTTTATTTTTTATTTTTCTCATTTCTCTTTTCTTTTTTAGAGAAAGGACCCTATGCATGTATGCAATGTTTGTGATATGCATCCTATAATACTATTTCAATTAATTTTTCAAAAGGATTAACCAATGTTCTTTTACTTCTGATGAGCTTCTCACGTTATGTGCTTTGTCGACATGATAGACTGTACTAATTTTGCCGTCTCGATTTTTTTCATGATCGAAAAATGATTGTGTTAATTGTAGAGTGACTTGCCATGTCAGTGCGCCCCTCCCTTTCCTTGGGGATGTCAATCCTCCTATTGATTACTATCTCCACATTTCCCTACTACTTACTAGAATGCCGTAGTGGTAAGGGTCAAGAGAAGAGAAAGAAGAGGATCTTTAAATCAAAGGCTTGTGTTTTAGAATTGTTTTATTTTGACAAAAAATGGTTTTTGTAAGCACGGCTAGCCAAGGTTGGTTAGAGTGTTTAGGCTAGTTTAAACAACGTTTTGTCTATGGAGTGGCGTCATATTCTATGGTGCTTGTTATGACTGATTGACTTCCCTAGTCCGCCCTTTGGGTTTTCAGTCTAGGATGTTGTGTTTTGTTTTGTCCTAACTTTTGTCTAGGTTTCTTTTTTCTTGCTTTGGAAACCTAGCGGACTTTATTTTGTAACCCTAATTTTTGCCTAGGCTACCCTTTATGGTTGTTCAGGTTTCCTAGCGGGTTTACCCTAACTTTTGCGTAGTGTTGAAAATTCAAGGACTTGATGTTGCAAATAATGATCATGAAGAATGTTGATTTTGATGATGATCCAAGAGCTTAAAGACTTAGAGTATTGAAGATTGATGATTTCTGTATTGTAATAACTCTGTTTTAGTTTGATTGAGTCTGTAATTATAGAATCTAAGATAGCCGGTACATAGTCTGTAACTTAGAAGCTTCAAAAAGCTCAAATTTATCATTCAGGCTCGGCTTTAATCGATTAAATAGGTAAATAATCGATTAAAACAGTGAGAAAACCATTTTATGTACAAACTCACTTCTTTAATCGATTAAACAGCAAAATAATCGATTATTCCGTATAGTTCCGTACAGATAATCGATTATTTCACCAAATAATCGATTAAACCAGAGAGTATTGGGTTCTGACGTATTTGGCTCTGTTTTAATCGATTATTACTCCAAATAATCGATTATTCCAGTCTGTTTCTGATTTTAAACTTCAAACAAACCCTATTTTCGAAAACCCAATTACCAAGAACCCTAGTTTCGAAATCCCCAAATCCTAAACCCTAATTTCCCTACTTAAACTCTCCTTTGGCACTCAGAAAACTAGAACAACCTTTTCCATACAAAAGTTAAGTGTTGTGAGTGCCAGAGAACTGTTTGTTGCAAGGAAAGGGGGCTTTCTGAACCTGGTGTGGGCTAGAAGCGATAAGAATCACTAAGTGGAGTTCTTAGTGGATTGTGTTGTGTCGTCTCTGGGGAAAGTTGTTCTTCATCTCTTGTGGGTTTCAAGAGAGGTGTTATCTTTTACTTTATCTCTTCGATTATAATTTGTATTGTAACAATTTGTTTATAGTGACAGCGTTAATCCTCTGTTGAGTGATTAGCAACTGGACGTAGGGTCTTTTGATCCGAACCAGTATAAATTTCCTGTGTAAGACTCTATCCCTTTCTCTATTTACATTTACACAGTTTTTAAATTTGGGGAAAATTTTGAAAACCTAATTTTCATTAAGAAACCAATTCACCCCCCCTCTTGGTTTTTGTCCGACCACGCGATCATTCTGCTGCGCGATTCTAACAAGTGGTATCAGAGCTTGCTTTGATAGTCATTCAAATTTTCGAAAATGGCCAGACAAAATCAAACTTTTGCCGAAGGTGCATCTATCAACAGACCCCCACTTTTTGCGGGTCAAAATTATCCTTTCTGGAAGGTACGTATGCAAATATTTTTAGAGTCTGTTGATAGAGGCGTATGGGACGCTATTTTAAACGGTCCTTTTATTCCTAAAGTTTTTGAAAATGGAGTAGAAGTACCAAAACAATTTTCTAGATGGTCGGATGAAGAAAATAGGAAAGCTCAATATGATGTTAGGGCTAGAAATATAATTTCATATGCTTTAACCCTTGATGAGTTTTACAGGATATCAGTTTGTAAGAGTGCTCAAGAGATGTGGGAAAAACTAAGAGTAACTTATGAAGGAACCGATGATAGTGACTCAATTTCGGAATCAAGTGACTCAGAAATAGAAGCTAACATTTGCTTGTTGGCAAATGACATCATTTCTTCCGACTTTGAGGTTAGTGATTCCGATTCATCCTCTAGTGATGAAAATGACCATGATGAATTGCAAAATGCTTATAATGAGTTATTTACTGCCTTTAAGAATATGAAAGACGAATTTAAAGTTGTAAAGAAGAACCTAAGAAGATCCGAAAAGGAAAATGAGTCATTAAAAATGAAAATTGCATGTTTAGAAGAAAAGGAGGTAGCCAATACGAAAATTGTATGCTTAGATGAAGATAAGGACTTAGCATGTGCAAATTGTAAAGAGCATGAATATGACATAGATATTCTTAACCATTTGCTTGACAAAGCCGAAAAAGAAATTGATGATCTTAAGAAGCATGAAATGGGAATTGCTCAAAATAATGTAAATCAAAGAGTTCCTTTGAAAAAGAGTAAAACTAAAAAGAAAAGAGTATGGGTAGAAAAAGGAACTAGAGCATGTCATGTTAATAATGTATCTTGTTCTAAAAATGCATGCTTCTATTGTATGAAACAAGGTCACACTTCAAATAGGTGTAAAATTAAACATTTTGGTGTTCCTAAAGGCAAATATATTTGGGTTCCAATTGTTAAATAAATTTGTTTGTCTCTAACCCCAAGGACCCAAAAGTTATAGGGACCTAAGTTTACTATGTTCTTGTTTTGTAGGAAACTTCCAAATCAAAGAAGTCTATGTGGTATCTTGATAGTGGATGCTCAAAACATATGACTGGAGATAAAACGAAATTTGTAAGTTTCAAAGCCAAAGAACAAGGATATGTGACTTATGGGGATAACAACAAAGGAAAGATTCTCGGAATTGGAAACATAGGTGGTGCAAACACATTGGAGATTAAGGATGTGCTTCTTGTTGATGGACTAAAGCATAACCTTCTTAGCATAAGCCAATTGTGTGACAAAGGATTCAAGGTGATGATGAGTATATAAGAGAAGCCCTTGATGAACTATACTTGGAAAATAATGAGCCTTCTCAAACTCCTCAATTAGCAAAAGAATGGCAATCACCTAGAGGACTCTCAATGGACAACATCATAGGTGACATCTCAAAAGGGGTAAGAACTAGAAATATGACAAATTTATGTATGTCTGTTGCTTTTGTGTCACAGATTGAACCTAAAAACATTGAGGAAGCACTTAAAGATGATCAATGGTGCATAGCCATGCAAGAAGAACTTAACCAATTTGAAAGGAATCAAGTCTGGGAATTAATCCCAAGAGAAGAGTCACATCAAGTTATTGGAACTAAATGGGTATTCAGAAATAAGCTTGATGAAGATGGAAACATAACAAAGAATAAAGCCAGACTTGTTGCAAAAGGCTATTGTCAGGAGGAAGGTATAGATTATGATGAAACTTATGCTCCTGTTGCCAGGTTAGAAGCTATACGCCTACTTCTTGCTTATGCATCTATGATGAAATTTAAACTATATCAAATGGATGTAAAGAGTGCATTTTTAAATGGTTTTATTAAAGAAGAAGTGTATGTAGAGCAACCCCCTGGATTTGAAGATTTTAATTATCCTAATCATATTTTTAAATTAAAGAAAGCTTTATATGGGTTGAAACAAGCTCCTAGATCTTGGTATGAAAGATTAAGTAGTTTCCTAACTGCAAATGATTTTTCAAGAGGAAAAATTGATTCTACACTGTTCATTAAGAAAGTAAAAGAACATATCTTATTGGTCCAGGTATATGTTGATGATATAATTTTTGGATCAACTGATAATTCGTTATGTGTAGAATTTGCTAAGATTATGCAGGGAGAGTTTGAAATGTATATGATGGGAGAATTGACATTCTTCCTTGGACTACAAATCAAGCAACTTAAAGATGGCATTTTCATCTCTCAAACCAAATACTACAAGGAGATTCTCAAAAAGTTTGGTATGGACACCTCAAAAGAAGCCAACACACCCATGGGAACTTCATGCTATTTAGACAAGGATGAATCAGGTTTGGAAGTTAATCAAACTATGTATAGAGGTATGATAGGATCACTATTATACTTAACTGCTAGTAGACCTGATATTATGCATTACTGTCATGTGTGTGCTAGATTTCAGGCTTGTCCTAAAGAATCTCACCTAATTGCAGTAAAACATATTTTAAAATACTTAAAAGGAACTACTGAGTTTGGCTTGTGGTATCGCGTCGATGCTTGTATTAGTTTATTAGGATATTCTGATGCTGATTATGGTGGATGTAAAATTGATAGGAAAAGCACTAGTGGGACATGTCATTTGTTAGGTTCATCCTTAATATCTTGGCATTCCAAGAAACAGGCATGTATTGCTTTATCTACCACTGAAGCTGAATATATTGCAGCTGGTAGTTGTTGTGCTCAAATTCTGTGGATGAAACAACAATTAGAGGATTATAGCATATATTTAAATGACATTCCATTAATGTGTGATAATACGAGTGCAATCAATCTAACTAAGAATCCAGTAATGCACTCTAGGACTAAACATATTGAGATTAGACATCACTTTTTAAGAGATCATATCAGCGAAAGGAAACTGCAAAATAGAGTATGTAGACACTAAACATCAATTAGCGAGATATATTTACTAAGCCTCTACCCAAGGATAGATTCTATAATCTTAGAAGAGACTTAGGGATATTAGAAATAGCTTAAAATCTGCTTAATTTGACTGTTTCTGGATGATTGTTATGTTAAAATTCGTGGTGTAGCATGTTCATAGGTTATTATGCATATAAATCTCAAAAACTTGATATAGCCTCTGGAATAATCGATTACTGGAAGTGATAATCGATTATTTTCCCTCAAAACGTCCAAAACAGGGTATTCTCCTCTGGAATAATCGATTATTTCGTGAAATAATCGATTAAATGCCTCAGATAATCGATTATTTGCTAGAAATAATCGATTAAAGCTGTCTGATATAGAGATAATCGATTATTTTGAGATATAATCGATTAAATGCGACCAGTCTTGCCTCCTAGCCGTTGCCAACGGATATTTTGCCATGGAATCTCTTCTATATGACCGTTGGAAGTATTTTCCCTATATATATAGAGACCTCTAGTTCAATTATACTCACTTCTAACTCTTGCAATCAAGTTTTTCTTGCAATCTATACTCTCTTTGCCTCATTATTCCCTCACTTGTCTCCAAATCTTCTTCATACTTCATCTATTCTTTCAAATGGCCTCATCCTCTCGCCCTAAGATTCCTACAAGAAGAAGATCTGCACCTTCTTCTCATTCCCGTCCTAATTCTGTTGAAGGATGGATTTCTGATACGGAAGGTCAACAGGAATTTCTGATGTACTGGAAGGAACGTGCCGTCATTTCTCCTAAATTCCTAATTGGTGAGCAATTCATTCATAGAGGATTTAACTTTCCTAATCTTCTTGAATTTCAAGGAGTTCTCCCATTTATCCAAATGCAAGGTACATACTATTCTGACTTAGTTAGGGTATTCTATTCTAGATTTAAGTTTAGGGATCAAATTGCTACATCCCGTGTAAAAGGGGTTACCATAATTCTAGATGATGATATTTGGGAAAACGTTGCCCACTTCCCCATTAGAGAAGATGATATTAACGTTTATGGTGAGCTAGATGACTTTGATAGGTTCTTAGCTTATCGATCTTTTCTGCGGAATCCCTCTATGGAGATTGGGCGTATTCTTCATGCTGGACCTTTGAAGAAGGAAGAACGCATGATTCTTCATTTGCTTGTCTGGATTTTATGTCCCCGGGCCACAAATCATGCCCAGTGCTCTTCTATTGATCTTCGCATTATTCATGCCATAATGAATAATGAACCTTTAGATTGGGGTGTTCTTGTCACAATGACAATGTTAATGGCCAAACGTCATCCAACATTCAAAATTCCATATGCTCTTCTTGTATCCCGAATTCTTGAATATAAAGGAGTCAATGTCGAAGGTGAACAAGTTGTCCGAACTAATAACTTGAACCGCATGCTAGACAGCACATTGATTCATCTCCAAATGGTGCGGGTAAATGACATCTATGTTCACAAAGATGACGTCCAAAATCAAGGTAATGCAATTGAAGACTCTGATGAAGATATGCCTCCAGCAGCTGAGTTTCCCTCTACCCAAATCCAAAGTGTTGGAACATCCTCTTCGCATCAAGAAACAAGACAATCCATGGAAGATATGTTATCTGACATGAATCAAAGGATGCAATCGTTCTTCACTCTTTCTGGTGTACGGCATGAGGAGTTAATTCGCCGTATATCGGATGTAGATGATAAAGTGTGTAGTTTAGAGAATAGATTTGATGCACACTTTAATGATCATGATAGTGAAGAATTTTAAATTCTGTTATGTATTTTCTTTTGTTATTGTCTTGATGTTGTAATGGATGAATGATTATGAAGTAAAATATGATGCTTCTTTCATGCTATGATTAAGGGGGAGCTTTCTCTAAATTATGCATATTTTGAGGGGGAGATCTAATGTTTGTTCTTTCGAGTTTTTTTTTATTATAATCAAAATAGGGGAGAAAAATTTAAAGCCTATATTCAATTTTAAATTTTATCTGGTATGTTTAATGTGTTTGTTA
The DNA here is from genome assembly GCA_963425845.1 of Sphenostylis stenocarpa. NCBI lineage: Eukaryota > Viridiplantae > Streptophyta > Magnoliopsida > Fabales > Fabaceae > Sphenostylis > Sphenostylis stenocarpa. The sequence goes on from OY731401.1 coordinate 49,357,278, forward strand.
GTATGACAGATAAAACAGGTTATTACAAGGGCTTTAAAAAGATAATTTTGATCATCATCAAAAAGGGGGAGATTGTTGAACATTCAAGGACTTGATGTTGCAAATAATGATCATGAAGAATGTTGATTTTGATGATGATCCAAGAGCTTAAAGACTTAGAGTATTGAAGATTGAAGATTGATGATTTCTGTATTGTAATAACTCTATTTTAGTTTGATTGAGTCTGTAATTATAGAATCTAAGATAGCCGGTACATAGTCTGTAACTTAGAAGCTTCAAAAAGCTCAAATTTATCATTCAGGCTCGGCTTTAATCGATTAAATAGGTAAATAATCGATTAAAACAGTGAGAAAACCATTTTCTGTACAAACTCACTTCTTTAATCAATTAAACAGCAAAATAATCGATTATTCCGTACAGATAATCGATTATTTCACCAAATAATCGATTAAACCAGAGAGTATTGGGTTCTGACGTATTTGGCTCTGTTTTAATCGATTATTACTCCAAATAATCGATTATTCCAGTCTGTTTCTGATTTTAAACTTCAAACAAACCCTATTTTCGAAAACCCAATTACCAAGAACCCTAGTTTCGAAATCCCCAAATCCTAAACCCTAATTTCCCTACTTAAACTCTCCTTTGGCACTCAGAAAACTAGAACAACCTTTTCCATACAAAAGTTAAGTGTTGTGAGTGCCAGAGAACTGTTTGATGCAAGGAAAGGGGGCTTTCTGAACCTGGTGTGGGCTAGAAGCGATAAGAATCACTAAGTGGAGTTCTTAGTGGATTGTGTGTTGTGCCGTCTCTGGGGAAAGCTGTTCTTCATCTCTTGTGGGTTTCAAGAGAGGTGTTATCTTTTACTTTATCTCTTCCATTGTAATTTGTATTGTAACAATTTGTTTATAGTGACAGCGTTAATCCTCTGTTGAGTGATTAGCAACTGGACGTAGGGTCTTTTGATCCGAACCAGTATAAATTTCCTGTGTAAGACTCTATCCCTTTCTCTATTTACATTTACACAGTTTTTAAATTTGGGGAAAATTTTGAAAACCTAATTTTCATTAAGAAACCAATTCACCCCCCCTCTTGGTTTTTGTCCGACCACGCAATCATTCCGCTGCGCGATTCTAACACGTAGCCCCCTTTTGTGGGTTTCCTATCGGGTATCTTGCCCTCTCTTTTTTGCCTTTAGCTTTTATGGGCTTCTTTTGATTTTTGTTTTCTTTTTGCACAACATTGGCGAAACACGACTTTATTTATGACGAGGTAAAACTTTATTTTGTGTTTCTAGTCAATCAGTGATGATGGATTTGATTTTTATTTTGGTCAATGGCGCATTTTGATTAATTTGACGCACTTTTGAAAACGTTTGTTTAAACATGGTTATTAATGAGGTCTAGACATTAATAGCAAGAAGAGAAGCAGATAATAAGAATGACATTCTTTGTAATTAATAGGGAAATGTGTGCCCTACAATGGTCGGGGGTCGGGCTAGCCCCAAGGAGTAATCTCTAATAGTCATTGGATTTACAAACCCTAAGAATCAGAAGGAGAACACCTAATGACTAAAGTCGCTTTTGACGCTTGAACCCCTCTATATGGGAAAATCTGATTCAAGGTGTGGAAGGGAGACTTCCCTTTTCTCCGTGCAGCTTGATCCTTTATAAGGTAATGTTTTAAAGGATTGTCTTTAAAATTTGGTGGCTCCCTTATTCCTTAAGAGTTTCTAATGAGCCCTTGGTTTGGGCGGCATCCATATTTCCTCATCATGTGGGTCACATATTGTTGGGGAAGTCTTTTCATATTGGCAAAAGATATTTCAAAGGTCCTTGTCAGCCGTATCCATTCAAGGTAGGGCAGACGGCTTGCTGATCTGAATGTCTTCTTTAGCTTTAACAGTGACCAGCTTGTTGCCTACCCTGAGTTTGTCTCTTTGGCGGAGCGTTGAAAGAATTGCCTCAGCGTTGTGAATCCAAAGTCTCTCAGTTTCCCCTTTGGATTATGTCTTTCTTCGATCTCCCTTTTTTTTTTTTTTATTCGTGGGAGTATCATCTTATAGCTCCTTGGGGGAATAGATTCTTCCACTTCTAATTTTGCCCCCAATGCCAACTATGTTGGAGATATCTTCAATGATGGGTTATGTTTCTGCGTGTTTCCATGGTGCAACCTTATTTGATGTATGGGGTAAACAAATGTAATGGCATCCTTGCCTCCTCTTCCTTATTTACTTAGATGACCAACGGTTGAGGCTTATTATCCTTCTTAGGCGGATCAACCGTTGGAGATAACTTGACGACAAAAGGTTTTCTCTTCACCCTACTTCGATTCGTGGGAAGCACATCAATTAATCCTTTCTTTTTATTATCTTATTATTATTAAAGTGAGAATGAATGCAATTTATAGATGCAATTTATGAATGCAATAGACGGTTGAAGAGATGACTTCCCGTGTGCATGGCATGCGAATGCCTTAACCTCCTTTCATGGTTTTGTGGAAAGTCCACTTCTTCGACTGTCTATTATTATATGCATGTTATGAGGATGAAGTTTAGTGGATGCATGTATGCAAGTGTTTGTTTTTTCTAAACATTATCATGTTTTATTTTCTAACATGATGTATGATAGTGTTTGGGATTTTGTATTTTTTTTTTGTATGCGGATGAGAGCATGAAGAATACCAGCCGCTTTCTAGAATGCAAAAAGATTTCTATTGTTTAAAACAAATGATTTATGAGATGGATATTCCTTAAGACAATGGCTTAGGTATCCTCCTTAAAGCTTACGCTTTGTGGGGTATCATACCCACCTTGGTGTAATGGTTCCTTCCCCATCACAGATTTGACAAGTATAATGGCAATCACCATCACACCTTAGTACACTTGTCCCTTCCTTGTCGCGAAGGTCACAAATGTGCTCGGGGCCTCTTTCGCCATTGTCTTAGGGATGTCTAGTGCTCCCTAGAATGAATGTATTTATGCATGCACCAGTACAAAAGGGCAGTAGATGTTCAAAGTGCGATAACTTTTGACTGGGATGTCGGATTTGGACGCACAACATATCAAAACGAAGAGAAAAAGGTGAGGAATCAAGCTACAAATCCCAAAGGGGATTTTGCCCAGTAATTTTCCCATTAACGCTCCTAAGACCCATATTTTGGAGGTTTATTAAAATGATGTGCATGCATACTTTCCTTATGTATTTTTGTTCTCTTGGTTTTTCCACTTATGATGCAATATGAATGATACGACTTTGTCAACATTATTTTTATAAACGTTTTGATTTTGTTATTATTATTTTATTTATGTTGGATTTATTTTTTTGGCTTTTTATCTCTTCTGTCGGACTGCGTGGCTACTTAGCTTACAAAGAACCTGAAACCAGGCTAGCTAAAAGGCAGACTGTCCGAGATAAAATGGTTTTATGCGAAAGGATAGTTAGCGTCCCTTATCTCTTCTGTCGGACTGCGTGGCTACTTAGCTTACAAAGAACCTGAAACCAGGCTAGCTAAAAGGCAGGTTGTCCGAGATAAGGGCGTTTATTGCAAAAAAGTTTTTTTTGTAATTTTCCTGTTGTTTGGTTATGCTATGCAACAAACAAATGCAACAAACATATGTACACACAATTCGATCATCCACGAACAAGCGAGAAATCGTTTTAATCACAAGGTAGGGTTTTCCTGCAGAAAAGTGTTTTGGCGAAGGTAGGTTCTAACTGTTCTCACCAAGGCTAAGGCCCCCAAGGTGCCCCCAATATAGGGTCCCCACTCTCCAGCCTTCCGACCATGCTTAGCACTAAGGCCATAGTCAGTCTTTGTGCCAAAAGAGGAAGGTTATCACCTTGAGTGGTGGTTTCCGATCACACTGGTGGGCACAAGGCCATCACTACAGCGAACCGTACCTACCACCCACTCCCTATGGATTTCTCACTTGCCCCCGGGTATAGAGGGAACTGTTGTGTGCAAGGGTTTGTGTACAACTTTTATTTCAAACAATTGCGTAAAATAAACAAACAACAGTTATTAAAGCCAAGCATTAAAAACATGTTATAATACAAGGTAGGGTAAAAGCATAATTTTCTTGGTTTATTTATTTTTAGCTGGCCCATCACTAAATGGGATCAACTCTCTAGGCTTCCCCAGCGGAGTCGCCATCTGTCGCCGCCGTAAAAAAAAAAGGCAGTCGGAGGACGCGATGGTTCCGACTTTCTGACTTTCGCGTTTTTATTGGTGTGGTTACAACGCCTTTAGGTTGTCCGATAATCAGGCTGAACCTAGAGGCGAGGTTTTCGAAAGGGCGCTCTTGGATTGTTCGATAACCGGGCTAATCCAAGAGCTAGTTTTGAAGGGTTCTCTAGAGTCGCCACCGATGTTTTTACTGGAAACATCGGAAAAGGGGTTAAAAGGCATTGGTTTTCGAAAGACCAACTTTGGTCGTTAGAACCAGAGTCGGGTAAGGGAGTTAGTTACGTGTAAAGGAAGGGTTAGTTCCTTTACGACGCCCCTTTCGGGTTCCCTATGATAGGCCAGCTTACTTAAATGATTAAACCGGAAAAATACGCTTTTACCCTTTTATTTGCGGAATTTAAAATTACGACTACATGGCCCTAGTATCTATTGCATAATTTAAATAAAGCGATAAAAGGTAAGGGGAGAAAGTAGAAACCTTCGGAGCAAGCTTTCTATTAATTCTTTACAAATTAGGGTGCTATATGGCAGTCCTTCACTATACACAGCGTCAGAAACCTCTCGAAACGCTAAAAAACACTCTTAGAAACGCTCAGAAACTCCGGAAATGCTTCGGAGAAATTCTAGAGAGAGAATTTGAAGAGATTTCTAGAGAGAAGGAGGAAGAACTGTGTGAAATGAGGGGAATGGGGGCCCTATTTATAGGGATTCGCACCTGTCAGGTCGAGACGGCGATCTCGCCAATCAAGACGGCGGTATCGCCTTGCAGGAATGGCGAGACGGCGGTCTCGCCATTTGCGCAAGGCGAGACGGCGGTCCCGAATTTGGGACGGCGGTCTCGACCTTAAAAGGCGAAAATCCTTATTTTTGTGCTAAAAATCCCTCCTATCCTAGTATGGGGCCTAATAGTCTTTCCTAGTGGCTTCTTAGGCTTCATCCATCTTTGAAAAGGAGGTCTTCTAGTCTTTATTTTGAGGTTGGGCAAGATTTGGGGTCTACAGGGAGATTTGTATGCAGTTCTATAAGCCCATAGCGTGTCATCCAACTTCATTGACCAATCTTTCCTTGAGGATGAAACAGTTTTCTCTAAGATTCTTTTGATTTCTCTATTTGACACTTATTCTTGCCCATTAGTTTGTGGATGATAAGGTGATGCAACTTTATGCCTAATCCCATAATGCTCCAAATATTTTTGAAGTTAATTATTGCAGAAATGTGATCCTCTATCGTTGATCAAAACCCTAGGTGTGCCAAACTTACACATGATATTCTTCTTTAAAAACTTTATCACAGTCTTTGCATCTGCTTTTGTAGTTGCTGCTTCTACCCACTTGGACACATAGTCCACTGCTACTAAGATATACTCATTAGAGAATGAGGACGGAAAATGACTTACAAAATCAATTCCCCAACAGTCAAATATTTCTACTTCCAACATGATATTCAGAGGCATTTCATGTCTTCTTGAGATTCTCCCTGTTCTCTGACAATTATTACATTGTTGAACATAGTTGTGAGCATCCTTGAATAAGGTAGGCCAGAAAAAACCAGATTGAAGAACCTTTGCAGCAGTCCTCACTCCATTAAAATGTCCATCATAAGGAGAACTATGACAATACTAGATAATGCTTCTAGCTTCCTCATTTGTTACACATCTTCATAACAAATTATCACTCCCTATTTTGAAAAGATAGGGATCATCCCATACAAAATAGTGCGCATCTTTAAAAAACTTTTTTCTTTGATGCCATGTAAAATCCTCTGGAATAACCCCTGCAGCTTTGAAATTTGCCATGTCAGCAAACCATGGTCTCTCTTGCACCATCATCAATTTTTCATTAGGAAACTCCTCCTGCACTTCTAGCTGATTGTTAGTCACTTCAGTATTCACTAATCTAGATAGATGATCAGCTACAAGGTTTTCACTTCCCTTTTTGTCCTTGATAACCAAATTGAATTCCTGCAACAATAGAATCCATCTGATTAATCTGGGTTTAGAATCAAATTTGGTTAATAGATATTTAATTGTTGCATGATCAGTATAAACAATTACAACAGAACCAATCAAATAAGCCCTAAATTTTTTCAGTGCATATACTATGGCTAACAGTTCTTTTTCAGTTGTTGCATAATTAATTTGTGCTTCATTGAGAACCTTACTAGCATAATGTATAATATGAAAAACTTTAAACTTTCTCTATCCTAAGACTACTCCTATGTCATAATCACTTGCGTCACACATTAATTCAAAATATAAATTTCAATCAGGAGAAATTATTATAGGGGGCTGAAATCAATTTTTGTTTCAACTGTGCAAAAGCATGCAAACATTCAGCATTAAAGTTAAAAGGAACATCCTTATTGAGCAAATTACTGAGTGGCTTAGCAATCTTTGAAAAGTCTTTGATAAATCTTCTATTGAATTCAGCATGTCCTAGAAAGCTTCTAATGCCCTTCACATTTGTTGGTGGTGGTAGTTTTTCAATAACCTCCACTTTTGCTTTATCAACTTCAATACCTCTGGCCGAGATTTTATGAACCAGTACCACACCTTTAGTTACATAAAATGACATTTCTCCCAATTTAGAAGCAAATTGGTATCAACACACCACTTCAGTACAGTATTCAAGTTTTCCAAACAATGATCAAATGATGCACCAAAGACTGAGAAATCATCCATGAAAACTTCTATACATTCTTCCACCAGATATGAGAAGATTGCTAATATACATCGTTGAAAAGTTGTTGGTGCGTTAAACAATCCAAATGACATTTTCCTATAAGCAAAAACACCAAAAGGACAAGTAAAAATAGTTTTTTCTTGATCTTCTGGATCTACTGCTATCTGATTATAACTTGAGTATCCATCTAGAAAATAATAAAAATCTTACCTTGCTAACCTTTCTAACATTTGATTCATGAAAGGCAAAGGAAAATGATCTTTTCTAGTTTCTTGATTCAATTTCCTATAATATATACACATTCTCCAATCTGTGACAGTCCTAGTAGGAATTAATATATTTTTATCATTATAAATCATAGTCATACCTCCTTTCTTAGGAACAACCTGCACAGGACTTACCCAACTGCTGGTAAAAATAGGATAGATCATACCTGCTTCAAGAAGTTTTATAGTAGGATTGAGACGTCTTTGGGGTTGTGCAACAGACTTGTAATCTTGTTCCATGTAGATCCTATGCATACAATAAGATGGGCTTATACCTTTCAAATATGCTAATTTCCACCCTATGGCTCTCATATTATTTTGCAAAATTACTATTAATTTCTTTTCCTCAGTTGGAGATAATGAACTGCTGATTATCACTGGTTTAGATCTCTCTTCATCAAGAAATATATACTTCAAGTGTTGGGGGCAACAATTTCAACTCAACCTCGTTTTCTTCAATTTCCTTTTCTTTTCCCAAATTTTCAACCTTAACATTGTGGGATGACATCTCTTTTGCTTCATCTAACTCCATTAAACATTATTTTACTTCTGAATCTTCTTCCCTGTCTAAAGTGTAACATACCTCCATCAATGCTTTCTCTAAAGGATATGAATTAAATACTTGCTTTGCATTTGAGATGAGTAACTCCTCCAAAGTATCTATTCTGAAACAATCTTGCTTGTCTTTTGGGTGTTGAACAGCTTCAAACAGATTAAAATTAACTTCATCATCTTTCACTCTAACTTTCAACTTACCATTATCAACATCTATAATTACTTTAGCAGTCTTCATAAATGGCCTTCCCAAGATCAATGGAACTTCCACATCTTCCTCCATGTCCATAATCACAAAATCAATAGGAAATATGAATTTGTCCACTCTAACTAAAACATCTTCTGTTACTCTATAAGGAATCTTTATTGATCTGTCAGCCAGTTGTAGAGTCATTCTATTTGGTCTAACATCCAAATCTCCTATTCTTTTGAGCATAGATAATGACATGAGATTTATACTGGCCCCTAAATCAAGTAATTCTTTTTCCACCGGTAATGCACCAATAGTAACAGGGATAGTAAAACTGCCAGGATCTTTGGATTTTGTTGGCAAATTTTTTTGAAAAATTGCACTACACTCTGCTTCTAATTCTATTGGTTCTTCTTTAGCAATTCTTCTTTTTCTAGTGAGGAGTTCTTTCATGAATTTGACATACGTTGGCATTTGCTCCATAGCTTCCACAAAAGGTATATTAATCTGCAACATTTTGAAAATATCCATAAATCTGGTAAATTGTCTCTCTTTTTCTATTTTTGAAGGAGCCTTGGGATACGGTAACTTCTTCACAAATGACTTTTGACTCCTTCCTTTTTCTTGGGCAGATTCATTCTTGTTATTCTCTCCTCTTGTTATCTTTTGTCTTTCTTCTCCCTCTTCATTATTCTTATTAGGAATATATCTTTCTTTCTTACTCTCCTCTTCTTGCTCTTCATCTTCCTTTACCAGAACTTCTTCTTCAACAACTATATTGTCATCAATCCCCTTACCTATAACTTTGTCACTCCTTGTAGTTATTGACTTGCAATGCTCCTTGGGGTTTGTTCGTGTGTTGGCTGAAAAATGTCCTCTTGCTATTCAAATAACTATTTAGCCAGTTGACCCACCTGAGTCTCTAAATTTCTGATTGAAGCCTCTGTATATTTTTTTATTAGCCAAAGAAGATTGCATGAATTTCTCCAGAGTGTCCTCCAATTTTCCTATTCTCTCATGCACTACAGGATAATATTGTTGTTGTTGTTGAAATGGATGTTATTGATATGATTGTTGTTGATTTGGAGGTTATCTATTTGATGTACCAACACCTTGCCTCCACCCAAAATTCTGATTCTGATTCTCTCTCCATCCTTGTGAAAAATTGTTTTGATAGTTGTTGGAATTAGGAAAATTTGTTTGTCTTCCTTGATCACTACCACTTTGAGCACCCATATAATGAGTTTCTACAAGAGCAGTGTCCATTTGGATTATCACCTCCACAAAAGTCACAACTCATTTGTTGATTGGAAGTGGGTTGGACAACATGTAATTGTTGAGGCAACTTTGCCATTTGTTTGGTCAATGCTTCAATCTGTTGAGTTAGAATTTTGTTCTGAGCTAGGATAACATCTGTAGTGTTAAGCTCAAGTACTCCTTTTCTTTGAACTTGATGTCTATCATGTTGAGCCTGCTGGTTTGTAGAGGCTAGTGCATCAATAATTCTTCTAGCATGTTCAGCATCCACAGACATCATGGTTCCTCCTGCTGTAGCATCTAAGAGCATCTTTGTGTCAGGTCTCAGACCGGTGCAAAATATGTTCAACTGTGCAATGTCTTCAATCCATGATTTGGGCACCTTCTTAACAATGATTTGAATATCTCCCATGCTTCACAAAAAGGTGCATCCGCTCCTTGTCTGAAAGTATAAATGTCGGATTTTGCCTTAATATTGTAGCGAGATGGTAGAAAAAAATCTGTTCAGAAACTTCTCTTCAACATTACCCCAGCTAGTCAAACTCTGATTAGGATGTGCTTTCAACCACTTCTTTGCCCTACCAACCAATAAAAAAGGAAATAATCTCATGTATGCATATTCAATATCTCCTTCTTTAAATCCCATGATACCAATCAACTCATAAAAAGTAGACAAATGAATATAGGGATCTTCATGATCCATTCCAGTGAATTGATGAGCACTAATCAAGCTTAAGAAGGTTGACTTCATCTCCAAAGACTGGTTGGCTGGTATTGTAATGCTGGAGAAATATCTCGGACCTTGGCCTTGTTGCATAACATAGCCTCCAAGTGTCCTTCTAGGTGGATTTAGATTTGGATTTGCTCTTTCACCCTCCATGTCTTCTATGATTGGTTCTTGTAAGTTGAGTGTGGGAGAAGAGTTGACTGATTCTCCTGTTGCTTGTTCTTGAGTTTTCCTTCTTTTTCTACCACGATTCCTCCGAGCGGCTTTTTCAATCTCAGGATCAAATTCCAACTTATCTGTAGATACTTGTCCTCTTCAAAGCATAAATCGAAGAGCAACTCAAACAAGAATTAGCATAGGATAATAATAAGCAAAAGAGAACTAAAATAAAATAAAAAGACAAACTAAAAAAAAAATATTCACAATACTTAATAAGCTAAACAAAGAATTCTCAAAGAACGTCGTTTTCCGGCAACGGTGCCAGAAATACTTGTTGAATATTTGACAAGTGTACCAAGATTATCAATCGTAGTATAGTATTTCGATTAAATAAAAGTCGATCCCACGAGAAACGGTTTCACTGGAAATTCTGAATCATATGCTTACTAAGTGGATTAAAACAAATTGGATTTTTCATAAAGATTTGGGTTGAAAATAAATGACAAAGAACTGTAAAATGTTTTTAGAAAATATCAAATAAAAGAACTTAGGATTCACTTCCTTCATTTTTCCTCTTTTGCATAATGGCTAGGTCAAATTAAGAACATCAATTAACCTATCAATGTTGGTGCCACCTACTCAAATCATTCACTTTGATTCCTCGCATGTGAAATTCATAAAAAACATGATAAACATTGATTCCTCACACAGTTAAAAGATTTTTCAGTATTAGGTTTAGGGTGTTAAGTACTTGATACATTCATTCCATTCCTGATAATTAACGTAGCAAATATTCTTACCTGATCTAGGGTTTCAAGATATATTTTCCAATCATATCCCAAACATCAAGAATAAATCATTCCAAGGCACAAAAGATAAGAATAACAACATCAAGAACATAGATTAATATCTCAAACTATCACCAAGATACAAAAAAGTTCAAAGGAAGTGCACCTAATCCTAAGAGAATGGAGTTAGTCACTCATGGTAGTCATTACAATGATCCAATGAAGAAGAATTCAAGATCAATTGAAGATTAGATGAACACTTGATCAGTTGTCGCACCTTTCTTCTCAAAACCCTAAAAACTCCCCCTTTCTCAAAACACATCAAATCTATTTATAGAAAACTTTCGTGTCATTCGTTCAAGTGGATACTTTCGCTCAAGTGAGTATTAATGATTTTCGCTCAAGTGAGAATTTGCTCGCTTGAGCAACTGACTTCCAGAGAGGTTTAACATATTTTCGCTCAAGCAACTGACTTCTAGAGAGGTTTAACGTATTTTCGCTCAAGCGAGCATCTATCCCGCTTGAGCGAATCTTAGACTGAAAATCTTCTTCTTTTTTTCCAATTTTTCTTCAATTATCTTCACAATTAGGATTTTTGTTTTTGTATCAAGGTATTCTATTAATTCATCATACACCAAGAGAAAATTAGATTAAAATCAATATAATTGAAGTTATTACATAACAATTAAAAGCATAATTACATCAATTTTTATCACTTAACATATTGGCAAACTAAAACCATTGTTGTGTTGTTAATCTTTGACGATATGCTATGAAGCTACAAATCACTGCACACGCAATGCCAAATCCAATCCATATAATCCTCGCTGATTTTCTTTGAAGTTGCGTCTTTTGAAAAATGCAAAACTAATGAGAAAACAAGCGATTTTTGACACGGAAACTGCCCCGGCCTCGATAAAAAATAGAATAGAGATATCATTACCATTTTTAGCCATAACTTGTGTTAAAGCACTTGCTTGCGCAACAAAGAACGTGTTCCCTCATGTCATAAGTAAACTGTAATGAAAGACGCTAATTAGATAAGTATATCATATGAACAAGACTCATCACTTCCCTCACTTCCTTTACTGTGCAAAGCTTCTCATTCTGTTTTTGTGTTTCGTGACTCACTTCATGATATCTTGAATCTTCTTCTTAATTATGTTTCAATAGTAGTTGTACTCTTCTACAAATTTTAATTGCATGTCAATAATATTTTAGTGCCATGTACTTCACTTAGTCTAAACTACATCTTCATGTGTAGTAGCAAATTTTGGTATCTTGCCTCAATGGTAACGTTTAAAAGAGTAAAATTTTTTTCATCTTTATCGTATTGTCTAAACCTTATATGGGGACCAAACTCTCTCCCTCCTTATCCCTTCTTTCCTTGATTTAATTTTTTTTTTTTTCAATTGTATGAACTTAAAAGTTCAGATTTTGAGCTCTTCTATTATATTAGGATAATTCATGTATAAACTATCTGAAAATTGTCTCTCTCCTAGGATTATAGCATGGATTACTTTAGGATAATTTGTGAATGGTTATATTTACTTCAATAAATTGTTCTAGGTATTTTTCTTAAAGACGTATTTATTTCTTATCTTAATCTCTAAAGAGTGAGTAAAATAGGTTGGTGTAAGTGACTAATTACAAAATTAAGTCAATACTTCTCCATTGATCTTTTAAATAAAAATATATTAATCCATGAGATAAATCATAAAACTTTTTTTGGTGTTAGTAAACCATGCAGAAAAGTATTATCTTTCCTGCATAGTGTCACGTAAATTCGAATATACTTATCTAGTAATTCATTTAAATTTCTTCATATTAAAAAAATTTCATCGTGAAGTGAAGGCAAAAATTTCTTCCATGTATAAAGGATAAAAGAGCTTTTTAGGTATAACTCTAATTACTTTCGAATATTAAAAAGACTTAGTTTATTTTATTCTCAAAGTTGTTTGAATATTATTTAACGTATTATATTAATATTATATGATATTGTATCATTAATAATCAGTTGGATATATTTATTTTGTATATTATTATAATATTAATATATGTTTAAGAGGATTAAATAAAAAAATATTTTTATTTAATATTATATAATTAATGCAAAAATTTGTAAAATATTTTTATACCACTTTATTATAAATCATGTTTGTCTTATTTTATTGTGTAAAAAAGAATAACATAACAAAATTATTTCGCGAATACATTTCTTATATTTTAACATGTGCAGTAGCGGGATTCAAGCAATTTAAATAAAGTCTTACATTTAACGTGCACAGTAGTGAGATTTAAGCAATTTAAATAAAAGTCTTACAATTAACGTGTACAGTAATGCTATTCAAATAAAGTGAATAAAAGTCTTAATTTTTTTAGGTTAAAAGTCTTTTATTTAACTATTCAAGTTGTTTTCGAATAAGTCACAGTAATCAGATTCAACTGTTTTAAATAACAATAATATAATAATTATTTTATGTTTATGAGTTTGGATTAGAAAAATATCAGAATGAATATCCCGTTGACTCACTCAATACAAATCCTATGAGACAAGCAGCAACATTTAACAAAGGTTAACAACAATGAGGTAAACTTAAATCTATTTTGATTTTTAATTTTGTAGAGTCAAATAATATATTATTAATAAATAATAAATAAATATAAAATTAAGAGTTGTGAAAGACGTATGCAAATATTTAAACCGCGAATCTGTTTTTGTGAGCATAAACGGGGATCTGCCCAACCTGGACTATCAATCTGCATTGGCATCCTAGCTTGTAAACAAACATTTTCAACCATTTTTATTAATTAAATAATAATATTTCTTATTACATTAATAATTTGAGTTGTGAAAATATCAATTTTTTTTATATTTTATATAAAGAGATAACAAAAGCAGAAACTTGATCTATATAAGAATTAATAGCACAAAAAGTGAGTAAAGATTGTGATAGCTTGTTTTTGTGAGAAATGGAAGTGAAAGCTGAGATTGTATCTAAGGAGACAATAAAGCCATCATATGCAACACCTTTTGATCGTCGATACTTGAAACTCTCCCTCCTCGATCAGTTGGCTCCTCCGTTCTACGTCCCTATTCTCCTCTTTTACTCTTCTTCCGATGCTGCAGACTTCAAAACATTATCTCTCAAGTTGAAGGTTTCTTTATCACAAGTCCTCACTCTCTATCACCCCTTTTGCGGAACCCTGAGAGGCAATTCAGCCGTTGAGTGCAACGACGAGGGCGTTCTTTTCACAGAGTCTAGAGTTCCCATAGAACTCTCAAACATTCTCAAAAACTCTAACCTTTACCAGATCAACCAACTTTTCCCATGCGATCCCTTCAACCCTTCAAGGGAAACTCCGCTGGGGAACATGGCCGTTCAGCTGAACCAATTCAAGTGTGGGGGCGTCGCACTTGGCGTCTGCTTCTCCCACAAGATCGCTGATGCTTCCTCAGTTGCATCCTTCCTCACCGCTTGGGCTGCAACATCAAGGTATATATATGTTAGACCTTCCATTAATATTGATTTTCCCTGTGCTATTTAAGGTCAACGAATCTAAGAGACCCACATATTGTATAAATATATTTTGAATGTTTATTTTATAAAAATATAAGACACCGATGCATCATCAAGAAATCAATATATAAGCTGTCCTTGCGGTAGCGACTCCCAGTTAGATCTTAATCAGGAAGCACCTATGAGGGTATATATGTTGCAGATGTGCCCTTAAAAACTGATATGATCCTGTATTTCCCAACACTCTACGCGATATTCCACCCAGAGGCAGACCCTTTTTATATTAAGGATGGAAAATTGCACCCTCATTTTCTCTAAAATTAAAGAGTGTAAAGTGTACCTCTAAATTCGTATATTGACCCATATGTTACATAAAAAATCACATATTAATATAAAAATACATGTATATATGATAATAGAATATTTTACTTTAATTTTTTAAAAATAAAATTTTCCCCTGGTTGTTGGGTCTTGGATTCACCAATTATTCCACTGCTAATAGCTATAAGATAGAATAACTGCATGAACTTTCAATCTTTGCTTAATCTCTATGTTTTGTTGTGATTTCTTTGCAACTTGCGTTGTGGAGATACTGCAGTAATTTCTATGATTGAGAAACACACCACAACAGCTTACATCAAGTTAAAAATTATACACAAAATGCTCTGGGATTAATTTTATGTTTTGCAGAAGGGAAGACAACAGATTGATACCACCTGAGATGGAAGAAGGGGCGCTGGTTTTCCCACCGAGGAAGATAGAAATGGATACTACTCGTGGCATTATTGGCCACAAAAACATTGTAACAAAGAGGTTCGTATTTAATGGGACCGACATATCTAGACTGAAGCAAACAGTGGGATGCTTGGATTTCAGCCCCACGCGAGTTGAAGCCGTGACTGCACTCATATTGAAATCATCATTGGAGGCGGCGAAAGCATGTTCAGCGGAACGAAAATTTCCCACGTCGATGATATCCCATGCAGTGAACATTCGCAGCAAAATGGGCTCAACTTTGTCGAAGCATTCAATGGGAAATCTGTGGCAACCAGCAGTGTCTCCGTTGATGGAGGTAGAAAGCGAAGTGGGGTTGCGCGATTTGGGTGAGAGAGTGAGGGAAACAGTAAGAAAAGTTGATGGAAATTATCTGAGTAAGCTTCAGGGTGTGGAGTTTTTTAAGGTAATGGAATCTTTGAAGGAAGCAAGAATAATGGCTTCCCTAAAGGGTGTTCCATGTTATGTGTTCAGCAGTTGGGTAGGATTTGGGTTCTATGAAACGGATTTTGGATGGGGAAGGCCAACTTACGTGCGCACTCTCGGAGTGCCCATGGCGAACGTGGTGATTTTTATGGGTACAAAGGAAGGAGATGGCATCGATGCATGGGTAACCTTGACCACGCGTGACATGGAGCATTTTGAACAAAATCCACAACTTCTTGAGTTTGTGTCATTTGATTCTTAAGCGATTAAATAAGTACTTGCTCGTAACACAAAAAATTACCTCTTTTTAAATTGGTACGCTTAACTTTTAAAATTTTCAGTATTTTTTTATGTTCACGTGTAATAAATATATTTATTTGGTCATCATAATAAATGTTATTTTTGAAATATTGGTGTTCACGTGTTAATTTATAATCACTCAGATATTGTATAAAAGACTTTTAGGAGTGATTATTTTGAATTTTTTAAAATCAATCTGCAATCATATAAGTTAAATAATAAACATACAAAAGTATTATCTAATTCCTTAAAAAACTCGTTATATAAAACCAACATATATACAGCTCCATCAATAGAGATTATAATTGATATAGAACATATGTTTTGCTTTTTTAAATATTTTGTTTGTTTTAGTTAATTTCCTTCTTACATAGTAGAATAAAGTTACAAGGTTGCTAATAATTAATTGATTATAGTAAATAAATGAGGGTTCAACGAAACCTTAATTATATTTTGTTTTTAATTGATAATTTTTTTTATGTATAATATGACTTAATCATTAAATTTGGTTGTTGTCATCTAGAATCATTGGTTTCACTCATAATTTAAATCCATATGTTTGTGTTGATGCTTGTTTTTGTTTTTATTTGTTTTAATTTGTCGTGATTTAATTTATTTCGTCTTTATTTTGTGCTAATCACACTTATGGTTGTGTTACTTATACTAGTGCGGCTAGTAGTTATTCATGCTTATCATTCACCAAATTTGGTAAAATTTGACTTGAATAGTTGTACTAAATAGTGTATGTAACAACGGGTCATCCAAGTTTTTTTTTTTTCAGCAGTTATAATGTTTGAATTTATTAAAAATTTCCTTTATCGAATGAGGTTTGTTGGAAGCTCCTAGGGTCAAAGTTGGGTGGAGGTTTGAGAAAGTAAGGACTTGGAAGCGATAACATCTTCAAACTTATAGTTTGGGCATCATGTACTTTGTACCACCTTTTTCTATGATTATTTTGTGATATTTATTAATGAGTTGACTTATTATATCTTGGATTTAACTTAGGCATTTATGATTAAACTTTAGTCTCCGTTTGAGATTCAAAACAAGAATAAATGAAATTCTAATATTTGTATTGAATATTTATCTGTCCAATTAGGATAAATTATATTAAAAGACACGTGATAGAGACGATCAAACACCAGTTCTTGATTCTCATTATCTGAAATATTAGCTAATATACAAAGAGAAAAGGAATAAAGTTGTTAAAGAAAACGTATAACAAACTGAGGTAAGGAGCGCACGTAGTCACACGTAAAAAATACACAAAAATAAATTACGCCGTAAGAGTCCCTTCAACAGTGACTGATCTTCTTTGAAGCTCAATCCGTCGTTGCTTCTCAAATTTTGTCACTCCCATATAATTAATGATTTTGGTCTTCAAAACTTAATAAACATTTAATATATTTACAATTCTATCCTCTCAGTCTCTTCCTCAGTTTTGTAACTCTTATATAATTTATGATTTTGTGTCCCTCAAACTTAATGATCATTTAAT
Organism: Sphenostylis stenocarpa; assembly: GCA_963425845.1. Lineage (NCBI taxonomy): Eukaryota > Viridiplantae > Streptophyta > Magnoliopsida > Fabales > Fabaceae > Sphenostylis > Sphenostylis stenocarpa. The sequence goes on from OY731401.1 coordinate 49,374,605, forward strand.
ATATTTAAGTATATATCTATAATTTTATCCTTTCACCATTTCATCTTCTTTCTTCTTTTTATATTTATTTATTATTTATTAATAATATATTATTTGGTCCCCCAAGATAAATGGTCAAGATCCGCCACTACCCTTCAAGCTGGGAGTGAATATTTGACATTCCCAACTTGGAACAAAGATGCGTGAAGGATGACGGTGGAAGAGCTTTGGTAAACAAGTCAGTAAGTTACATTGACAAGGATATTGGCACAAGTTTCAGAGTCTCATTACTATGCATTTATGAACTATATGACGAGTCAATGTGAATATGTTTTGTGCGCTCGTGAAAGCACTACAACAAAAACATCAAATAGTGACCGAATTTTCGGTCACTAAATGATCAAAATCGGTCACTAACTAAAATAGTGACCGAAATAGTAACCAACCCAAATCAGTCACTATTTCCTTGGTCGCTGATTTCAGTGACCGATTGAGTCAAACGTTAAAAAATTAAAAATATTTTTTTATAACTCTCTAATCTCCTTTTATAATATATTTTAGAAATTTGAATTATCTTTTATATTCTTTTATAATATATTTTAGAAATCTGAATTATCATTAGATTGAAAGAATTGTTACTAAGAGGATTTGAACCTAGTACCTTAGAGTTAGAAACTAATACTCCAACCACTTAGCTACTAGGAATTTTTTATAATAGTTTATAAATAAATTATATTTATATACAAATAAAAATATATATTCATGTAAATATATAAATATAAAATATATAAATACAAATACATATATATATATATATATATATATATATATATATATATATATATGGATGTGAGGGCACGTTCGAAGGTGAAAGTGTCTCGAGTAGATTTTTAAAATTTGATGTCAAATTTGTGAGCGGGTCTCTTTATATGACTTTATAATTAATGACACAATATAATCTTTATAATTTATTTTATTTTAATTTATTCTTCTTATATTTTTTCTTCTATTATTTAATTAAAATTCTTATATTAAAATAATTTTTTCAATATTAAAAATAATTAAATATTTATTTTTAAAATTATTTAATTTAACAAATTATTATAAATTAATCTAATTATAATTATTAATAGAACAATTTTTTCCTAACATATATTATTATAAATTAATCAAAATCATCTTTTTAATAATTATTTTTTCCAGACATAGATTAATTCATAATAATTTGTTAAATTAAATAATTTTAAAAATAATTTTAAAATAATTTTAAAAATAAATATTTAATTATTTTTAATAATGAAAAATTATTTTAATATTAGAATTTTAATTAAATAATAGAAGAAAAAAAGAAAGATAAAAAGAATAAATTAAAATAAAATAAAAATAAATAAAGAAAACAATTATTTTATATCATTATATAAATAAATTATAAAGATTATATTCTATCATTAAATTACAAATTCATATAAAGAGACTCGCTCACAAATTTGACATCAAATTTTGAAAACTCACTCGACACACACTTTCACCCTCTAGCGTGATCCTCACATCGAACATATAAATATATAAATATATCAAAATATATAAATATATTTGTATTTATATATTTTATATTTATATATTTACACTAATATATATTTATTTGTATATAAATATAATTAATTTGTAAATTTTTATTAAAAAATTCTAACAGTTTAGTGGTTGGAGTATTAATATCTAACTCTAAGGTACTGATTTTGAATCTTATTAGTAATAATTTTCTTAATCTGATTAAAAAAATTGTTAATAAGAGAAATTATATATTTTGTGGAAATTAGAACAATTAAATTGTTGTTATGGACTAAAACCCAAAAAGTAAAAAATAAAAAATATAATTAAATAAAATAAAAACTATATACTTTTGCATTTTTATTTTCAAATATTAGTTTTTTTATGAAATTATTTTTAAAATAATTAAAGTGATATATATATATATATATATATATATATAACTTTTTTTATTTTTTAATTTTAATTTATTAATATTATCAAATTTTAGCTTCATGATTAAAAAACTACCAATAATTTAAATTTTATTAATTCTATAATTTTATATAATTATTATTATAAATTTAATTCTCCAATAACTAATAATATTAACACATTTATTAACTTAAAATTCTTTATTTTAATTAATTATTTTGATTTTTTTAACAATTTTTTTTAATAAAAACGATAAAACTTAAAATTAATTTCTAACTAAATCTGCATTGATTTATGTTTAATTATTTATTATGTTTAATTAAATTTTAAAATAAGTTCACTTAATCTTTACACTTTTATAAAAATACTAATATAAACTTAAAATATTTATCCAATTACTAAATTATTTAAAATATTAATATAAATTTGAAATATCAATTCAATAATTAAAATAATTTTAATTTTTTTATAAATACATTGAAATACATTTTTATTAACATAAAAATAATATATATATATATATATATATATATCAAAAAGTGACTAAATTAATAATTAATTTAATCATTAATTATATATATATATAAGAGATTAAATTAATAATTATTTTAATGATTGAATCTGTGACTAATTTAATAATTAATTTTAATTTTTTTATTCACATACTAAATTAAAAAATAAAATAAAATAATTATATTACTAAATTATTTAATAAGTTAATAAACTATCTTTTAAATTTTTTATAATGTTATTAAAAAAATTATCAATTATTTTAAATTATTAAGTAGATTTATATTTAATATATTATTAAAATATTTTTAAAAATTATTTATATAAATAAAAAATGGTCACTAATTTATATATTATTTGTTTAGTGACGAAAATTTTAGTCACTAAATCGGTCACTATATATAAAAAGAAAAATCAGTCACCGATTCAGTTGGTATTAGTAACTGAATTCTTCGGTCACTAATTTCGATCACTATTAACCATTTTTCTAGTAGTGATCATTTTTCTAGTAGTGATCGAATCAGTGAGTGATTTTGTGACCGTATCATTGACTGTTTTTGTTACTAATTTAGGTAACTGTTAACCATTTTTTGTCTAGCAGTGAAGACCTGGTTAGATACAATCTGTATCGCAGAATTGTTGTCACAATGAAGAACAACAGGTTGAAGAAAAGAAACACGAGTATCTCGAAGGAGAAAAGTGAGTCATTGGAGTTCGCATGTAGTTGATGCAAGGGCACGATATTCAGCTTCATACGAACTATGAGAAACTGTAGTTTGTTTCTTCGAATGCAATGAAATAAGAGAGTTCCCAAGGTATACAGAAAACCCAGTGATAAAACGTCTAGAATCAGGACACCCTGCCCAGTCAGAATCACTATAGACTTTAAGATGAAGAGCACCATGAGCAGGCAAAAATATACCAGAACCAGGAGAGCCTTTGAGATAACGAAGAACGCGAAAAGAAACTTGAGAATGAGAAGTCGTAGGATGAGCCATAAACTGACTAAGTGGTTGAACAACGTAGGTGATGTTTGGACGTGTGTTGGTAAGATAAATAAGACGACCAACAAGACGACAATAGGATGAAGCAGAGATGTCAGTCAAAGGAGTTCCGGAAGCACTGTGAAGATAAGTTGAGTAATCCATGGGAGTAGAGACAGGTCATGAGCTTAACATGCCAGCATCTGAAATAATGTCGAGAACATACTTGCGTTGACAAAGATGAATACCAGTTCGAGATCGAGCTACTTCAAGGCCAAGGAAATATTTTAAGTCACCGAGAGCTTTTATTTTGAAAGTTTGGTCGAGCAATGCAGTGATGTGATTAATCTCATCAATATTGTTTCCTGTTAGAACAATATCATCGACCTAAACTAGCAGAAAAGTAGATGTAGTGGTTGTAAAACACATGAAAAGCGAATTATCAGAATGGGATTGAATATATCCATAAGAAGTCAGGAAAGCAAAGAGACGATGGAACTATTGTCGGCTGGCTTGCTTGAGTCCATAAAGGGAACGTTGAAGACGACACACGAGATTAGGATGAGGAGTGGAAAGACCTGGAGGGAGCTGCATGTAAACCTCTTCATAAAGATCACCATTATTAAAGTCGAGTTGTTTCAGATGCCAGTTCTGAAGGGAAGCCAAAGCAAGAAACAAGCTGATCGTTGTAAGCTTGGCAACAGGAGAGAATGTATCCAGAAAATCTAAGCCTTCTAACTGTGTGTACCCCTTTGCAACTAAGCGAGCTTTGTAGTGTTTGATGGAACCATCAGCATGAAACTTAATTTTATAGACCCAGCGACACTCAATAGTTGTCTTATGAGGAGGAAGAGTGCTAAGAGTCCAGGTGTTGTTCTTTTCTAAAGAATGTAATTCAGTCTGCATGGCTTTAATCCAACAGTCATGTCGAGAAGCCTGAACATAGGAAGAAGGTTCAGAAGAAGAGGTGATTGAAAGAATGAAATGACGAAAAGAATAAGAAAGACAAGAATAAGATAGAACAGAACTAAGAGGATACTTGTCACTCGGCGAGGAGGTGATACCAGTTGTAGCAAGTGTATGGTGATAGTCTTGAAGGTAAGAGAGTGGGTGTTTTGCTCGGGTAGAACGTCGTAATGGTGAAGAATCAAATGTGGGATCGATGAATGGGAGGATCAGAAACAAGTCGAGATGAAGTTAGGGGTAGAGGGTCGAAATGTCTAAAGGAATAAGGGGAAGGGGAGGTACAGATTGAGGTTGATTGTGTATGAGAAAAAGAAGGAAAATTATCTTCGTAAAATGTAACAGCCATTAGACTGTAATGATTCCTCAGAGATTGTGAGTGTACTACTGTAGCAAAGATAACCAAAAACTCGGAGATTGGAAATGTCACAGGGTATCCCATGAAGAATTTCATATGGCACTAGTGCAAAAAGGGGCTTTTACGTCAGGTATTTAGGGCTTTTTACGTCGTATTTAAGTCCGACGTTAAAGCGGGAGACGTAAATTTACGTCGGACCCTTTTGCCCGACGTAGATTTACGTCAGTTATCAAGATCCGACGTAGATTTACAATAAACAGACGTAAAAACCTTTTCAATTTAAAAAAAAAAAACAAAAAATTTACGTCGTATATGGTATACGCGACGTAAATTTACGTCGCATATACCAATACGCGACGTAAATTTACGTCGCATATACCAATATGCGACATAAATTTACTGTTTTTTTTTAAATTGGGTTTATTTATTCTGTTTTACAACTAAAACCTGCAAATAGTAATCCAGACAGTCCAGAGGTTCGAGTTTTCTTTAGCTAGTAAATTAAAAATATAATATTATATAATTCAAACTACATAATAAAACAATATAATACAAACATACAAACTAAAAAATCTATTACAAACTAAGCTACCTATACAAACTAAGCTACCTATACAAACTAAACTAAACTACATAATACACACAATATAATATGAACAAGAACTTAAAAAATAATGTACTAGAATTGTTGAACAAAAAATTTTGCCCATTGTTCTCTAATTTACGTAATCTCGGATTCTCGTAATGGAGATGGATCTTGAAATACCGAAACATGAATTTGACTCTTGTAAGCATGCAACATGAATAAAGTTAAATAAACTTAACTAATGTTAAAAGTAATTACCTCCAGTCCAAGAATCAATTAAACCCGCACAAACTATGACTCTCATCCAATACATTACATAATAATCACATTCAAACGAGTCAGTTAGCTTATTACACTTGAAATGATGAAAAAAACATAATATTATTTTCAAAATTGAAATACAAACAATAATTATGGTATTCACTTATATAAATAAGTTTCTAACCTTAGGATAAATGAACTGCAAAGTCTTTGTTCTAGGTTTTCCACTTAGAACATTAGTTCCGAGACACGATTCTAAGTGAAAAAAAGTCATATATTATTCAATATGTATTCACAATTTAAAAACATAATTAATGAATAAAAGATAAAGTTACCCTTGTAATAAGCTTTTCATTTCTTGACTCGGTTTCCGATGTAATGAACAAAACCACACCACGAGTGTAATCCTGGGGCATGATTACAATTAATCGCCAATGGGACCTACATTGTATGACATAAAAATTAGTTACAAAAATATAAATTAAAATACAAATTAAAATACTAACCCTTCAATGTATGGAGCCAAATATATATGTCTTCTTGAGTCACTCATCCATGTTTGCATATATTGTTGGATTCCAACCTTTGTATTTCCAGATTTTTGGATGGATTGAGGCTCAATAAATCCGTACACTTCGGATTTTTCTTGTTCCACACTCAAATTGTCAAGGTACCTAAAACAATTAATTATAAGTTGAATATAATTATTATAATCTTAGAAACATAAATGAAAATGACTTACATTGCCCACAATTGTATGATGGAAATGTTTAACATGCAATTTCCCCAAGCAATTTCTAAAGCATCGGGCAAGGAAATGTACAATGGAACACCTGGAATTGTCAATTTCAAACACTCTAACATCCCATTGTATCTGACAGGGTCTCTTCCTCAACCGTGGTAATACGGCTAACAACATAGAGATGGGATCATCATCACATTCTGTCAGATCCTCATCAATAATAGGTTGTTTTTTATGCTTTGCACGACACAAGTCCTCCTAAACAAATGATAACAATTAATTAAACATTTATATAATTATAATACTAGAAAAGAGTAAATAGACAATATGTATATATATATATACATATTACCTTGGTCTGTGTCTGATAGTGGCATAACCAAACGTCTTGGCCAAGCCAAGAATGTCCCGCTTGTCTGCCCCACTAATTGAATCTCTTCATTAGGAAAAGGCACTTGGAGCATTAGCATCATGAACTTCATCAACTACTACTCGTGTCCAGTCCGGTCGTAGAGGGACACCATGGATGGTTAAGCCACCCTAAAAAACTCGACCAACGACCACTAGACACGGGGGTCATCTTCAACATATAACTCACACTCGGTGTGATGCATCGATCTCGAGTATATTCTCCGAAGGATCAACGATGAGTAGCAGCACAACTCCCTTTAGTGCCGACTCGAACAATATCATGTTCAATTGTTTGAGGTGTTCCTTGAGTCTCGTTGCTGAGAGCGGGCGAGAGATTCAATTTTCTCATCAAACTCTTGCTGCAAGGACTGCCTTATTTGATTTAACTTTTCTTCAAACTGCATCTCCATTTTATGCAAGGCCTCCTGGCTGCAAGAGTCGAGCAGTGGTCCTTCGTGATGTTGGACCAAAGTAATCACGAAGGCCCTGGGTTCCACCAGCACCACGCACACGTCCCGAGTAATCTGGTTTTCCTATGGTCGTCGCCAATATATCTTGTCGACCATGAGGAATAAATGATCCTTGGTCGGTCTCGCTCAACTAAATCATCCTACAACACATTAACAATAATTAAGTCATACACTAACTTTCAAATTAGAATCAATTCAAATTGACATTATAACTTACGATTTTCTCGAGCAATGATTCGTGCGGACTCGGAAGTCATTTGTCCATCGGATTTTGTCCGGGCTGCCTTCCACATCCGATAGCGAGGGGTGGAGATGCAAGGTCGGTAGAATCAACTCCTGCTGACTCTTCTCTGGATTTCATGAGACGTTGCTCCAATAATGCATACCCTCCTCGTGACAATACATGGGGTGCATCATTCAACCTCCGACGTTGTTGGGCGGCTTGTCTTTTATCCTGCCAAGAGGGGTCCATTCGGCTGGCACAAAACCGTAACCAATCCTCCTCACTAAATTGATACTTTACACAGGGAGATTCATCTCGAAACTTTCCAAATACATACTCCCGTGTCAAGAAAGTCTTAAAGTCCCTCCATCTAATGGCAATGGAGGATAAAATCTTCTTCCTCATCACCTCGGTGTTAGGAACATCAAAATTTTGTCGTGAAATGACCAATAAATGTTAAATTCAATTAATAATGATATATAAAGTATTCAACAAATATAGAAATACCTGAACATCCTACCACATGAGGTTCTTCTCGGTTTCCTCAACATCATCCCAAGATGGAGTAGTAATCGGAACATGGTGTCGAGCTAGTAGTCCCAAATAGCTCTTAAACTTAGCAGCATTTGGGCCGGATGCCTTACCGGAACGTGGATCAACTTCAACTTGAGTTTTCTCTCTAGCTACCCTCCTTGTCGTCAACCCCTTTAACCGAGTGACAGATCTACCTTTATCACCACTTCCGCTCCCTGCCATCGCCACTACCACTACCAAGTACCACTGTGGAATCCGACATATCCCTGAAAAACAAAACAATATTAAGTCAACATACTTTATAAGTTTGAATAAAAAGAACTAGAAAATGTTAAGATAAACACCTATTATGTTGGTATGTTTTCCCATATCCCTTCATCATGATCACTTTGAATTGCATGTATGTCATCAACTTCATTGTCAACTATGTCATCAAATGGTCTACTTGAAAATGAAGGTGTTTCATGTATATCTAGAGACTCATCTTCATGAATTCCGTGCATGTTTCTTCCTTCTAGGACAATTGACCATCTCTCATTACATGGATCCTTGACATAAAATATTTGTCTCGCTTGATATGCCAAAATAAAAGGTTCATCCTTATACCCAACTTTACTCAAATCAACCAAAGTAAATCCTAGGTCATCTGTTCGCACACCCGTATTCCCTTCAACCCATTTACACTTGAAGACAGGCACCCTAAAAGTAACATAATCAATTTCCCATATCTCTTGTATGACCCCAAAATAACTCATAGAAGGCTGTGATAGGATTTTTGTCTTTAGAACTAGAAAAATGCATAGATTCAGCTTGAATTGTGACCCCACTATTTTGTACTCTACCTTTATCATCTTCTATTTTTGAGTAGAAACAATAGTTATTAATGTCATACCCACCAAATGTAATGACATCACTATTAGGCCCACGAGCAAGTCTCGAAGTGTTTACGAAGCATTAATCTCAACATATACCCTTTTTTTAAACCAAGAAAGGAAACTTTTGTTATGTTCATTCAATACCCATTTTTCATTCATTCGTGGATGTGTTGCCTTTATTTCAGTTATGTGTTGTGATATGTAAGGGATTACTTCATCGGTGTTGTTCAATATGTATAAATGTGCTTGGTCAACTTCTTTCCGACTAACATTTTTAATCTTCAAATTTCGAGTACCCTTACCTTCACATCTTCCATCATGTCTCATCTTAGGAATACCTATTGGTTCCGATTTTGACATGTATCCTTGACAAAACTCAATGGCTTCTTCCGCAATGTACCTTTCCACAATAGAAGCTTCGGCCTGTACTTGATTCTTCACATATCCTTTTAAGATCTTCATGTATCTCTCAACAAGATACATCCATCTAAGAAAAATTGGACCACATAACCGAATTTCCCTTACCAAATGGACTATCAAATGCACCATGATATCAAAAAATGAAGGGGGAAAATACATTTCTAACCGGCACACTATCACAATTGCTTCATTTTCTAATTCATCTAACTTTTTTGGATCAATTACCTTTTTACAAATGGCGTTGAAAAATAAACATAACCGAGTAATAGCAATTCTAACAGAAGTTGGTAAGATGTTTCGAATAGCCACTGGTAAAAGTTGTTGCATCAACACATGACAATCATGAGACTTTAAACCAACTAATTTCAACTCTTGCATAGACACAAGACTCTTAACATTTGAGGAGTATCCTTGTGGCACTTTGACCTCACGTAAACACTCACAAAAGCTTCTCTTTTCTTTCTTTGATAGAGTATGACAAGCTGGAGGTAAGTAAGTGCGTTTTCCAACTGATTGTGGATGTAATTCAGAACGTATACCCATGTTTGCCAAATCTTGTCTTGCTTTTATTCCATCTTTTGTCTTTTCTTTTATGTTAAGCAATGTCCCAATTATACTATCACAAACATATTTTTCAACATGCATCACATCTATACAGTGTCTAACTTCCAACTTACACCAATAAGGAAGATTGAAGAATATAGATTGTTTCTTCCAAATGTTTTTCTCAGTGGATTTCTTTTGGGTCTTTCCAAACACAATATTAATATTTTTCACTTGTTCATATACTTGTTCACCATTGCGTGGTACTGATGCAACTGCATTCTCCTGACATCCATTAAATGTTTTTTTCATTTTACGATATGGATGATTAGCAACTAGAAACTTTCTATGCCTATTGTACGCAGTTTTTTGTCCATGTTTCAATTGGATATAACTTGTGTCTTCTTGACATATAGGACACGCTAAATGACCTTTCACACTATAACCACTCAAATTACCATATGCTTGGAAAATCATTTATAGTACAAAATAACATTGCACGCAACTCTGAAATTCACTTCGTGATATGAATCAAATACATCCACTCCTGTTTCCCACAACATTTTCAAATCATCAATTAAAGGACTAAGATATACATCTATGTCATTTCCTGGTTGTCGAGGTCCCGAAATCATCATAGATAACATCATATATTTTCTCTTCATGCATAACCAAGGAGGCAAATTGTAAATGATCAACATAACTGGCCATGAACTATGTTTACTACTTAAATTTTCATAAGGATTCATCCCATCCGTAGCTAATCCAATTCTCAAGTTTCTTGGCTCTGCACCAAATTCTGGAAAGGTTTCATCAATCCTTTTCCATTGTGGAGAATCGACTGGATGTCGAAGAAGATTGTCACATTTTCTACCATTTGCATGCCATGTCAAGTTTCTTGCATCTTCTTTTATGGCAAATAATCTTTTAAACCTAGGTATAATTGGCAAATACCATAACACCTTAGCAGGGGGACCATCTACTTCTTCCTCACCACTACTTTCCTCAACTTTGTTTTTGAACCTCGACAAACCACATGTCGGACACATCTTTAATTTAGCAAAATCCTTTCCGTACAATATACAATCATTAGGACATGCATGTATTTTCTTGTACTCTAAACCCATTGGACATAATATCTTCTTTGCCTCATAGTTACAAATAGGTAATGTATTATCTTCGAGAAGCATCTCCTTCAACAACTCCAATAATTCGGTGAAACTTTTTTCGAGTCCATCCATTTCTTGCTTTTAAAGTAAACAATTTTAAAGTTGCTGATAATCTTGTAAAACTACATCCTATGTACAATTGTTGCGCAAAATCTAATTTCAAAGAATCATATAGATGTGCTTTCATAAAATTTTCTTCACCAATATCACGTATCATATCCTCTAGATTATCATCCATCCCTTCATCAAAATTGTCCGTAGTTGACACGGTTGGGATGTCTAATATTTCTCCATGCCATGTCCATATTGTATAACTCTTAATAATACCATAAACAAACAAGTGATCACGTATATCCTCAAGTTTATGACGAATTTGATTCAAACAACGAACACATGGACAATAATATGTCCCTTTCATAGCTTTTCCATTCTCACTAGCAAATTTCAAAAATTCCTCAACTCCCTTTTCGTATTCTTCACTAATACGACGTGCATTCATCCAACTTCGATTCATATTATGTTATAAAGTTTCGTCACTCCTAAAGATTTAAAAAGTATATGTAAAAAAAATTAATATACAAACAACAAATCACGTTCCAACAACAATGGAGTGTGTAAACCGAATGCACTCAAACAAATAAACAAATAATTACATTCCAATAACAATGCAATGGAGACATTCATACTATAACGTGATTGAGATCCCCAAAAACAATCACGGGACATAGAACACTAACCTCGAGTGTAGACGATAACTGATTTCAAACTCGATTCCAATCGGGCAGAAAGATCAAGTTCGTCAAATGACACGATAATGTAGATGCTTTTCACTGTAAAACTGCTCGAAAATGGTGTGCAGAGGTAGCTGTTGTCGTCGTTCTCGTCGTCGTTCTCAAAAACCCTGGTTGCGCGAGACGAGGAAGTGGGTCTGGAGGGAAATAAAATAGACTTTTTACGTCGCGCATCCCAGCACGTGACGTAAAAAGCCATCTTTTACGTCGCGCTTCCCAGGTGCGACGTAAAAGAGACTTTTTACGTCGCATACTGGGATGTGCGACGTAAATTTTTTGTCTCATATTTACAAAATTGTCACCGCGTTTTATTTACGTCGAATATACATGCATGCGACGACAATTGGGTGACGTAAAAGCCCTAATCTGCACTAGTGTGGAGAGATATTATTTAAAAATGGGGTGGGAATGTAATTGATTAAATATATGGCATGGGGAAGCGCGAAACACCAGAAGCTAGGAGGCAACTAAGCTTGAAAAATGAGAGCGCGAGTAACATTCAGAAGGTGCAACGTAGTTTGATGAATGATTCCTTTGGATTTGAAAAAAATATGCATAATAAATTCAGATTCATTATCATTTCGTATGGTTTTTATTTTACTGTTAAATTGTGTTTCAATATATGCAATAAAATCTTTGATTATGTTTCGTGTGTCGGCTTTTGTGTACATAAGGTGAACCCATGTGAAACGAGAATGATCGTCAACAATGGTGAGAAAATAACGATGGTCATGCATGGAAGTTTTCGAGTAGGGACCCCATATATCCATATGCAGAAGATCAAAACATTTGACAACATGAGAATTACTTGATGGAAATGGAAGCTTTTTAAACTTAGCATAGTGACATGTATTGCATGGAAAGTGCTTTTCATTATTACGCAAAAAAGGATAATGAGTTTTAATGATTTGTAAACGTTCATGGGATAAATGACCCATTCTAAAGTGCCAAAGGTCAATAGGAACAATGTGACATTCTCGGTGGACAAGGGTAGTTTGTATGGTGTTATTTTTGGGTACTATAGAGGTAAGAATATAGAGCTCGTTCCTTGTTTCAGCTGTACCAATCCTAGCTTGAGTGGTCGTATCCTGTAAAACGCAGGAAGTAGAGGAGAAAATGAGTTGGCATTTAGTATTTGAACTAAGTTTAGAAATAGAAATGAGATTGAAGTGCAATGATGGTATATAAAGGACATCGGTTAAAATGAGAAAAGAAGAAAAATGAACAGTGTCTGAATGAGTGGCATGAACATGATGACCATTGGGTAAGCGAAGAAACAAAGACATTTTGGCTTATATGTGGAGGAGAGGAAGCTGAATGTTCTTGAGGTGGTTGTGGGATCAAAGCTAGCAATGCCTTATATTGTTGTGGTGAAAAGTGAACTTCCTGTGACTCATGTTGTTGTTTTTTATCGTTGGTGAACGTACTATCCACTGTCACCACATTGTTTATGTCCTTCCTTACGTTGTGAAATTTGTGTCCAAGGGGAAATTCATGTTTCTTGTAACAAACATCAACAGTGTGCCCATTCTTGCCACAAGAGAGGTGCAAATCTTGCCATTTCTTGCATTATTTCCTTTAGATTTAACATTAGAAGTCAAAGAAAAATGTGTTTCCTGTAGCAAACATTTTCTGGATGTCCAGTTTTTCCACAGAATTCACATGTGAGTGAAATAGAATTTGTCGCGTTAATTAGACTCTCTTTAGATTCTGATCCAGGATGATCAACAAGGGTCCCCATAAGTTGTCTTTCCTGTTGTGCAACGTAGGAAAAGATTTTTGATATTGATGGCATGGGATCTATGAGGAGGATATGCGATCAGACATTGTTATATTGCTCGTTGAATCCTCGAAGAAACTGCATCGCTCGATCTTGGAGCTTTCGTTGGGCAATAATGCCCAGTACAGAACATGAACATTTGGTGACACAGGTACAAACAGGATCAGGTCAGAAGTTTTCAATCTCATCCCATATTACTCGAAGCTTGGTAAAGAATTCTGTTATAAAGAGATTACCTTGCCTCATTGATGTAACTTCATATTGAAGGTCACATATGTGTAAGAGATCTCCTTGTGAGTAACATGACTTTAGATCTTTCTAGATGTCCTCAGCATTGTCCATCCATAAGATACTCTGCCTGATCGGAGGTGAAACAGAGTGAACGATCCAGGATACGACAATGTTGTTGCACCTCTGCCAGGCTCCATATTTTCGGTTAGTTTTTGGCGGTTCTGGTGCGTCTCCATCAACGAACTCCAATTTATTTTTGGCACTCAATGCAGTAAGCATCGATCTACTCCACGAATGATAATTTCCAGAATCTAATACTAGTGAGACAAGAGATGTTGCTGGGCTTTCATTTGGATGGAGATATAAGAAGTCATCCATGGTGATGGTAGTGTCATTCATGACGAATGAATAAAAGAAAGGAATCAGAGGGCACAACAGAAATCTTCATATGAAGATCTCTGATATCATATTGAATATTTTGGCATCCATGAGAAAAGTAAAAGACACATGATAGAGACGATCAAATAACAGCTCTTGATTCTCATTATCTAAAATATTAGCTTATATACAGAGAGAAAAGTGACATTTTTTTTTATTATTATAATTTGTATAAGAGTAACATGTCAAAAAAAATATTATATATATATATATATAAAAGCAATTTACATCACTATATATATATATAAATATTACATATATATGTAAAAATAATTTACGTCACTATATATATATATAAGATACACAAAATAAGAAGGAATTTTATTTTTGATTCCTTCTATTTTTTCTACAATTTTATAAATATCTACATTGCTAGTAGAAACAAACTGATTAAAGGGTTTTGAAAAAAGGTAGGAGACATACAAAAGGTAATCACTACTGGTCCATGTAATATAATGAGATTTTTCATATCGGATACAAATGTTATTATTGATAATCCTGTCCCTCTAAAAGTAACCGAGTTGTTTAGAACGTTCGTGTTCCAAGTAGTTCCTCGAAAGAAAGCAATGATGCTTGCAGAAAAGGGATTTGGAATATTTGACGTCTCTATCTACTTAAGTTGGTATTTAAATAAACATGCACAAAAGATCATAATAGGGAGTGAGAACATTTATCATTTACAATAATACAATCTTATAATATATAGATATATATGTTTCAACTTCCTCAACACATTCTATTTTATAAATATTTAAATTAAATTTATAGTGACTAGTCAGGATAAATGAGTCCAATTTTAATCACTCTCACAGTGATATTTACTCATTTAAATCCCCAAGGTCCAACTCCATCTACAATATCATCAAATCTTCAAAAATAGATATTATTATAATTGAATAATATAACTATAAATTAATAAATAAGATCACTGCATTACTAGAGAAAATAAAGTAAACAAACAGGATCAGTACATAACTGGAGATAATTAAAATAAGACCAGTGCAAGACTGGAGATAAAATAAAATAAACAAATCAGACCAGTACATAACTGGAGATAATTAAAATGGGACCAGTGCAAGACTGAAGATAAAATAAACAAGCATAAGACAAGACCATTAAGTAGTTAGAGATAAATAAACAAATAACTAAATAAATAGAATGAGGATAGGGACACCTCACTCCACAACTATAAACAAAATAAAAAAGATTTAATAATAACATTCATCTCCCCTACTTTAAAACGGCAAATGATGTAGTGAGTTATCTTTCTCTCCTTCTATTCTCCCTTCCTGTTTCTTTCTTTTTTTCTCTCTTTTTCCTCTCCTTTTTTTTCTTTCTTTCTTTCCTTCTCTCTCCTCTCTTTCCCTTTATTCTCCTTCAATTTTTTTTCTTTCCTCTTTCGTTATCCCTCCCCCTCCCATTTATAGCCATATTTATTTTTTTTTTTTACTTAATGAAGTCATTTTAGATAAATCTTAATCATTAAGATAAGTTAACCTTATCTTCAATTTTTTTTGTTGAGATATTATAAAAAGGAATAAAACTGTTAAAGGAAAGAGAAAAAGGTATAACAAACTGAGGTGAGAGGCACGTGTAGTCACACGGAAAAAATACACAAAAATAAATAACGTGTAAGAATTTGGGTGAATTTATTTCTCTTACTTAAATTTGATTAGAATTTGGTCAAAATTACTTGACTCCTTTTGGGTTCGATTTTATTACTTTCATCCTTCGTACTTTAATATCAATACGATGTGGATCCAACTTAGTAGGTAAATTACCTATAAATCCCTGTTAGTAGGTACATTACCTATAAATCCATAGATAATGAATAAAAAATTAGTACGAAAATTACCTACCACTACATCATCTTCGGATTTTTAGTCAAAGGAAAGTCGTATCAAAAGGTAAAGTTACATTATATCACTATTAAGATCAACATAATTGTTAAAAAACTATAAGAATTACTTAATTACAATGAGATTATATCAAAAATGATAAAATTTTATTTGTTTAAATAATAAAAAATTGAATTTTAAGGTGTGATCATATGAGAATGTTTATCCATGAATGTATTATTTAGAATGATTTTAGTTCAAAATTAGTGTGATTTTCATATTTTATTAATTTTTTAAATTTGAACCTTCCTTAATTCAGGTAGAAATAAGGTAAAATAAAATTGTCATGATAAATATAAATCCAACAATTATCATAAATCCAACAAAGAAGAGGAAAAAACCAAACTTAGTGACAAAATATAATTAGAAAATTTTGAACATTAACAAGGTAAACACCATATTCACATCAATTTTGATGTCTTGTCCTAGAGAGCATGTCTCACTAGGAACCAACCACCATAAACCCAAGACCATGCATATGCTGCAACATATGCACATATGAAGAAGACTAGCTTTTCTATTGGTAAAGGAGCCTTCACTACTTAATGCAAACTCATAACAATCATGGTTCCAACAACCTATAAATAATTATTATCACCTTGAAATTAGTTATCTGTGCTACCAAATGACTTAACATGCGTGATAAAAATATTTTTTTAAATTACAAAAAATAATAAGCATATTTACTTATTAAGTTAAGGATTTTACCTAAATAAGTATTTAAATGTCATTTTCGAGTAATAACATCCTTCTTCCATACTTGTCCACAGAGAAAATGGAAACAAGAGTGACAACCACACATTAACATCTCCAATTATATCCGAGGACATAAGGGAAGTATCATGAATAAATCCTAAAATTTTGAAAAGGACATATGCATAAAACATGATGACATTGATACAAATTATTGGATGAATGAGATTCACTACTAGAAAAATGGTTAATAGTGACCGAAATTAGTGACCGAAAAATTCAGTCACTGATAGTAACTGAATCAGTGACTGATTTCCTGTTTTATATTTAATGACTGATTTAGTGACTAAAATTTCAGTCACGGAAATCGGTCACTGATTCGGTCACCAAATCAGTCACTGATTCGGTCACTACTAGAAAAATGGTTAATAGTGATCAAAATTAGTGACCGAAAAATTCAATTACTAATAGTAATTGAATCGGTGACTGATTTCTCTGTTTATATCTAGTGACTGATTTAGTGACTAAAATTTCAGTCACTAAACAAATAATCTATAAATTAGTGACCATTTTTTATTTATATAAATATTTTTTTAAAATATTTTAATAATATATTAAATATAAATCTACTTAATAATTTAAAATAATTGATAAAAAATTTAATAACATTATAAAATTTTTAAAAAATAGTTTATTAACTTATTAAATAATTTAGTAATATAATTATTTGATTTTATTTTTTAATTTAGTATGTGAATAAAAAAATTAAAATTAATTATTGAATTAGTCACCGAATCGGTCACTGATTCGATCACTAAATCGATCATTAAAGTAATTATTAATTTAGTCTCTTTTATATATATAATCAATGATTAAATTAATTATTAATTTAGTCTCTTTTTGATATATATATATATATATATATATATATATATATATATATTACTTTTATTTTAATAAAAATGTATTTCAATGTGTTTATAAAAAAATTAAAATTATTTTAATTATTGAATTGATATTTCAAATTTATATTAATATTTTAAATAATTTAATAATTGGATAAATATTTGAAGTTTATATTAGTATTTTTATAAAAGTGTAAAGATTAAGTGAATTTATTTTAAAATTTAATTAAACATAATAATATAATATACTATTAACCATAAATCTGTGAAGATTTAGTTAGAAATTAATTTTAAGTTTTATCGTTTTTATTTTAAAAAAATGTTAAAAAAATCAAAATAATTAATTAAAATTAATTTCATAAAAAAACTAATATTTGAAAATAAAAATGCAAAAGTATATATTTTTTCTTTTATTTAATTATATTTTTTATTTTTTACTTTTTGGGTTTTAGTCCATAACAACAACTTAGTTGCCCTAATTTTAGTTTAACCTAAAAATCTCATCGTCTTACCACAAAAATATATAAATTCTCTTATTAACAAAGTTTTTTTTTATCAGATTAAAAAAATTATCACTAATAAGATTCAAAACCAGTACCTTAGAGTTAGATACTAATACTCCAACCACTAAACTGTTAGAATTTTCTAATAAAAATTTATAAATAAATCATATTTATATACAAATAAATGTATATCCGTGTAAATATATAAATATAAAATTTATAAATACAAATATATTTATATATTTTGATATATTTATATATTTATATGTTTGATGTCGAGGTCACGCTAGAGGGTGAAAGTGTGTGTCGAGTGAGTTTACAAAATTTGATGTCAAATTTGTGAGCGGGTCTCTTTATATGGATTTATAATTTAATAATAGAATATAATCTTTATAATTTATTTATATAATGATATAAAATAATTATTTTCTTTATTTATTTTTATTTTATTTTAATTTTTTCTTTTTTTCTTTTTTTCTTCAATTATTTAATTAAAATTCTTATATTAAAATAATTTTTTCATTATTAAAAATAATTAAATATTTATTTTCAAAATTATTTTTCAAAATTATTTAATTTAACAAATTATTATGAATTAATCTATGTCTGGAAAAAATAATTATTGAAAGATGATTTTGATTAATTTATAATAATATATGTTAGGAAAAAATTGTTCTATTAATAATCATAATTAGATTAATTTATAATAATTTGTTAAATTAAATAATTTTAAAAATAAATATTTAATTATTTTTAATATTGAAAAAATTATTTTAATATAAGAATTTTAATTAAATAATAGAAGAAAAAAGATAAAAAAAATTAAAATTAAAATAAATAAAGAAAAAAATTATTTTATATCATTATATAAATAAATTATAAAGATTATATTCTGTCATTAAATTATAAACCCATATAAAGATACTCGCCCACAAATTTGACATCAAATTTTAAAAATTCACTCGACACACATTTTCACCCTCGAACGCGCTCTCACATCCAACATATAAATATATTTGTATTTGTATTTATATATTTTGTATTTATATATTTACACTGATATATATATATATATATATATATATATATATTTATTTATTTATTTGTATATAAATATAATTTATTTATAAATTATTATCAAAAACTCTTAGTAGCTTAGTGGTTGGAGTATTAGTCTTTAACTCTAAGGTACTGGATTTGAATCCTGCCAGTGACAATTCCTAAAATACATTATAAAAGAATATAAAAGGGAGGTTAGAGAATTTTATAATTAGATAAAATAGAAAGGGGTTATAAAAAAATATTTTTAATAGTGACCGATATAGTTGTTGGTTACTATTTTAGTTAGTGACCGATTTTGGTCATTTAATGACCGAAAATTCGGTCACTATTTAATGTTTGTGTTGTAGTGATTAAAGAACAAAAGTGAGTTAAAGTTTATAGTTTGACTCGATCGGTCACTGAATCGGTCACTGAAATCAGCGACCACGGAAAGAGTGACCGATTTGGGTTGGTTACTATTTTGGTCATTATTTTAATTAGTGACCGATTTTAATCATTTAGTAATCGAAAATTCAGTCACTATTTGATGTATGTGTTGTAGTGATTAAAGAACAAAAGTGAGTTAAGGTTTATATTTTGGTTGGGTAATGATTTTTTACCGTTCCACTTTTTTTTGCTACTTTGATTACATCAATGAGATCTTGAAATTCCTTATCAATATTATTCATGCCATGAATCATTTCCAACATTTTCTTAATTTCTTCTATTTTACCTTTTTATTTGAAAGGATCAGGTCTGTCACCTAAGATATCCTACACATAACATTATAGTAGGACTGCACCAACACCTAAAAAAAATGTCGTACTATCATATTCTAGTTTGACAGTTCTAGATTTGCAATTAAAATGTCAATTGGATCATTATTTGAAATCCAATGTCAAGTGCACTTGTATAACTGTTGGAATCATTTCAAACAAATACACAGGTATACTATTAAAAATAAAAATAATAAAAGAAAACATAATTGGAAATTCTTTGTCATAATCACAATTTAAGCAATGGAATACACAGTAAGTCGCGGCTCAGACGAGAAAGGCAAAAAGAACATTTTTAAAATCTAATTAAAAAATACAATTTAAGTGAGAAATTCATTTTTAAGCAACATTACCTCCTTTCTCTCTATATATAATTATTTCAACATTTTACGCTTTAATTTATCTAAGTTCATATGCTCAAGGTTTATTGATACTAACTAAAATTGTTCATCTTAGAAGTAAATCATATCTTATTTGTTTTGTAAAAGCTCAATTATTCATTTGTTCTAAATTGATTTTATTTAAACAGCATTTTTTACTAATATATTTATTTGTTAGACATCTTTGATTTATGACTTTAAAACTTTATAAAAAGTTGGTTTTAAATTAGACATCTTTGTTCTGATTAATGAGTCAGTCCCAACAGTTAGAAGTAATCTTTGTTCAATTCCTTTCGTCCAAAACCTCAACATTTCAATTTGTGAAGGTATAGTTTCTTCCAGTAAATTTAAACTTCTTAATGATGATAACTCTGCTTTGGTTTCTTATGACTTAATCTCCTTTCTACAATCTCCAAGGTGAAGAAAGAACTGAGAAATCCTAAAAACTTATTGGAAGTGCAGAATTATAATGTGGCAACCAGAGATTTATTTTGTAGTTTAAAACAATGATTTACCATGTGGGCCTTCAAATGTAACCGTGAACTCCTTTAACCATGAAACATCCGAAGGTTGATCATTCCCTTGTTCACTATTTATCCCACGATTTACTTGCCATTCATAAGTAGTGATATCCAAACTTTCCTCTTGACGACTTTTCATCATATGATCCAACTTTGATTCATAACCAGAAAAGTTGAAATGCCCTTGATCAGAACTCTTCATCATAAGATCCAACTTTGATTCATAACCAGAAATGTTGAAATGCCCTTGTTCAGCACTCTTCATCATAAGATCCAACTTTGATTCATAACCAGAAAAGTTGAAACGCCCTTGCTCAGTACTCCTCATCGTATGATCCACATGCCATTCATAATTAGGGATGTTGGAGCTTTGTGATGGCCAGGTAGCCTTTAGTGTACTGCTAGACATGTTCTCACTCTTCATTCTATGATCTATTTGCCATTCAAAGTTAGGGATGTTGGAACTTTGCAATGGCCAAGAACCCTTTTCATGCTCGTCCTTCACCTCTTCAGTAGTACTCTTCATCTCATCAACTTTGCTTTCATAGTTCATGATGTTAGAGGCTCCTCACACTATAAAAATATAAAAAGTATAAAAAGCAGCACTCTAAAATTTATGATAGAAAAGTGTATTACAACATACCTTTACTGTACTCTTTCCCAACAGTTAACTAATTTCGTGATTCTTATTCTAAAACTACACGTATATATATAATCCCAAGCTTAACTACAGAAATTTCCTCACTCTATAAGAATCTTCTTTATCGTGATTGATAATGTTGGAATGGTGTTTTCTTCTCTATTTGTAGAGGTCTAATAAGCCAAGAAAATTTCACCACCTTTCTTGAATCATAATTCGGTGCCGACTATTGTTGACTTGCAACCGACCAAGCCACCCCAGCAAATATTTATTGGTTTGGTTCAATCCCATTGAGAATCCAAATTAAATTATTTAGATCGATTTGACCAAAACTAAACCTATCTATCTATTTGGTAGTGATCGATCAAGTATCATATTTGTGATTTTTAAATTCAATAAACTGAAATCAAACCAATATATTCTTCACTATTTTTTTGTTAATTATTATAAATTAAGTTTTATAATATAATTATGTAAATATAGTTTTATAATTTTTCCTATCATATAGTTTATTTGAGTCCATTATATATTATATAAAAATATTTTTTACATTTTTAATAGAAATTGTGATGAAGGGCACATCCTTAAAGATTAAAAAAAAGAAAAAACATGCGCTGAAAATGCAAAGAAGAAACCAAAACATAGAGGTTTTGAGAAAAATCGGAAGGAAACGAGAATTCAGCATTACAAAAGAGAAAGAGAGTTCGTGGTAGAAGATGCAATTGATAAATCATTCTAGGACACAATTAACTAGGTAATCTATAATTATTTATGTATTATTTATTATGTGTTGACTGTTTTAACAAAAAGAGAAGAAAATCGCTTATATAGGGTTAGCGAGAACCCTAATCAAAGGAAAAAATCAACTAATTGAACGAAAATAAACAATTACTATTCTAGGTAGTAATCCTTACTAACTATTAACAAACTAATTGACTTTTACATATTATTTTAGGAAAAAAATTGTACAAATCTTGACTAGATCGGAATGAATAAAATTAAATTAGAGTTATATCCTCCACTTCTGTCATTCACTTAATAGAAAATTGGATTATCGACTCTAATTTATTAGAATATGATAATTAAATTAGAGATAATCTAAATTTTATGTAGTGTTTATAGTGTTAATAAGATTTTTAAAGTTTTATAACAATTATCTTGAAATTTTTATAACTATATGTGATTTATATACTTTTGTTATATTAATATTAAACACCTAATGAAAATGTGTTACAAAGTGTTGTTTCTCACTCTAAAACAACTTCGGGATAGTTGGACCCTTCTGAATGACCAATGTGAACTAGAATTGTTGGGCAACTTATATAGCAGTCCATAATGACTTGGGTTGTTGGACCTTGTGCGATCATTACAATTGTTTATTGTTCATGGTTACGATTATTTAGGAAATAATTTTAGATTCTCTAATTAAATCTTTATTTATGTACTTACTAGGTAGAAGAAATGTCACATTCTTCTAAAAACTTTAAGGGATAAAATTTGACTACTATATTTTTCATACACCAAAATTAGCTCGTTGAATTTACTGATGAAAACAATTTGGTGATAACAAAAAAAATCCAAAAATCCTTGTATATAGATAACAAAAATTATTGTATTCAATCAATTATAACACCTATTAATTTTAATATTAAATTTCACGTAAATTATTCAAATATCATTCTACATAATAGTAAAATAATATCATTCTCTACATACTCTGTTATCTTTATCTTGACTTAATGTATTCTAGTATAAACAACTTCTCAATGAGTTTAATTTTTATATGTTATTGAAAAACTATCACAAATTTATTTATGGGATTGAATATCTAATAATTTTTGTTTTTTTTAAGAATAAGACTTAAATTGTTCCACAACGCTTGCTTTATAATTTTATACAAATTATATATAATTTCGTTTTCTTATAATTTATAAATAAGATTCCAAATTATATGATTAATGTTTTCATACCTACTTAATATGATATTTTTTTTAGTAAGCATAATTTTAGTCTTGCATGAGTATTCAGATTTTATCAATTAAATATTCATTTTTTATCATAAATTAAAACATTTTTTCTCCTTAATTACCTATTTCAGAAAGAATAATTTTAGAATTTAAACATTTTTTAACATGTTATTTTTAATATTTACTTTTACAACTTTTACATTTTTTTTAAATATTTAATTTTAAAAAAATAACATAAATAATTATTATATATATTACATCAAATACTAATAATAAAATAAGATTATATATATATATATATATATATATATTATTTTTTATATTTCTTCATTATATGGATTGACATGGAGATTATGTTAATGATTCACTAATTTTTTATATTTATTATTGATTAAATTACCAACTGGCTTTGTAATATTATCGATCAAATTTCTTTTTACTTTACCAACGAAATTAGAAATATTATCGACAAAACGTGAATTTTTTCCTAATTTGTATGGTAATTTGTAATATTAGTGGCCAATTTAGGCCTTTGAGAGTAATGCAAATACCTTTTAGTGTAATCCTTTTAAAAAAAATTAAGACATTTTTATATTAATTATTTTCATTACCAGTGTAATATGTGTTGTTGTTTTTTAAATTACTTTACTTATTTTTTCTTCTACCACCTACAATTATAATAACTTTCAAAACAATTTCACAACTAGTAACATACATGTTGCTATATTTAAATTTCTACATTAAATTTCATTTTCTCTATTTTAAATAATATATTCATAGACATATTTCTATATTTTAAACTATAACAAAATAAATTAAAATAATATCAAAAATAAATTCAAATTTGTAACTTAGTAAGAGAAGCTAGGAGGGTGGCACAAGGAAAAGAGGTGGCTAAGCAAAATGGAAAACGGTGATTGACAAGGAGTTTAGATGTTTGTCACGAAGGTGTTTGGAAGAACTTAAGAAAAAGAAAGAACGTGTGACACAAAGAAGAAAAGATGGTAAATGGTGGAGGAAAACACTTGGCAGCATCATAGTGGAGGAGAACAATAGGCACTGTGTTGTGGAGAAGGAAGAAACTACGAGAGAGAAGAAAAGAGAAAAGGAATAAGAACTTAAGAAAAGTGATAATAAAACTCGTGTGGCGCAAATGAAAAGTGAAGAAGAGATGTTATGTTCCCTTATTTGAGCCAATGTAAAAGTAAATATTTCATTGATCCTTCTCCAATTGATGTAGTATCTACTTTTTACATTAATTCAAACAATAATAGACATAAAATATATCTCTAATATTTACGAATTGACACTTTATTAAATTTTACTTCAATTTTTTTTAAATCGATATAATGTAAAAGATGTAGAATCACATTTTCTCATTAATGGTGGCTTTCCTTTCAAGTCACGCCAAGTAACTCGAGGAGGTAACAGTGGGAAAGAGGGAAGAAGGACTACTCTTGCCTCCCTCCCTCACCAAAAAAAAAAAAAATTTACATTTTATTACAAAATATGTATTTTAATTCCTAAAAAATATATATTAATTTACTCTTTTTTACTCTACTTTTAAAGTAAAAATTGATTTTTTTTCCATAGTAAATCTTGTCCATAGTTATCTAAAAAGGAAGATGATACGAAATTCATTTACACAATGATTGACTTAGGATCTCTAGGAGTTAGAACCTTATATGAAATTAGTGAGAAGATATATTAGAAAATGGTGAAAATTTTAAGGTTGAGCAAAATTTTAGAAACGTCAGTATCTCAAACTATAAAACTTCGATTGAGGTAATTAAAAAACGAGATGAAAGTTCTCGTTTTAAATTTCAATCTAGGCTAAAAAAAATACTCAATATGGGGAACAAAAAGTTATGACCAAGAAATAAATCTGAGCAAAATTGAGTTTTTTGGGTTTTGGTGAAGGAAGAACAAGAGGTGAACGTAAAAGGTCGAAGGAAAGAATCAATATTCTAAAAAGAAACAACTCACAAAGGAGGTAAAAGTCCTTTGATATAACCAAGAGTTCTTGAATCACTCAATAACTTAGAAGAATTATTTTCACCAAGATAAAAGAGTTAAACTCTAATATTTCTAAATAAAATTGCACTTGTATTTTTGATAAAAATGGTTAAGAGTTAAAAAAATTCAATAAAAAAAATAAATACTAATAATGATCTATTAATCTAGAAATTGAAAACTATTTAATAAAGCCAAATAAATGTTAATAATGATCTATTAACCTAGGAATTAAAAATTATTTAATGGAAGCAAATAAATGTTAATAATGATTCATTAACCTAGGATTGAAAACTACTTAATGGTTGATTGTAATTGAAATTATGACAACCAAAAGTCAATCAGTTATATATCATATTGGTCTCCTAAAGGTTGATTAACCCAAAACAAAAACAATTACTACAACTTAAAACAAAAACAAATTAAAGTCCATTAATTGATTAACCCAAAACATAATTTGGTCAACCAATTTTACAAAAGATTGACTCATTATTTAAACAAACTTAAATATCGAAACAAAGTGACGCATTAGTCCTCCTCCATTTGGGTCATGATGCAATTCACAATTTTGGTCTTTTCTCTTTGAAATGTGATTTTTTATGCAAATAATATAGATAATACTTGTTAAAGATCTTCTTTTGCTCTAACCCTTGTCATAAGTCCTAAGTTCTTCAAATGGATCTTGCCCTTATTCATGATCATGTCCTTGTTATAAGTTTCCCAAAAATTTTTTTTACAAATTGTATTTACTTTAGGTCTAATACAATTTCATATTAACATCAAAATAATTAAAAAACAAAACTAACTTTTATGATGATAAAATAGATTAGATCCGAGTACATCAAATATCAAATAAAATGATATAAATAATTTTTTCAACTTAATCTAAATATTATATGAATCAAACATCTTTAATTTTAATAATCTAAATGATTGAGTTGATATTTTGATATTTTAATTTAACCTTATAAAAAATGAGTAAGAAAATATAAAATCAAGTTATTGAAGAAAAGAGGAAAAAGAATATTTGGATTAATCATGGAAAATTGATTTTATAACTTTCCTCTTTTGGAACTTGTGTTCTCTGTTTAGAAAGGAATATGAGAAAATTGTTTTGATTTGTTGTGTTGGAGATCATAATCATGTCTTATGTTTTATAATTTATTAGAATTCTTATTATCATAATTGATCAAACCGGTATCCACTTAAGCTTATATCAATCTTCTGTTAATAATCTAACGGACTCATTAAATCGTATTACCTATATTGAACCCATCTAAATAGAAATATTATAATATAATATGTAGATGAAGCATTATAAAATTTGTAAGATGAATGACATATTACACTGAAATAAAATAACATATATTAGTGATAAAATTAGTGATCAGCTTCGGAATACATAAGTTATCTTAATTAAAAAAAAAAACTCTTTTTTATTAAAAATCTATAATAATATGCATAAACATTGAACGATGCAACAAATAATGACTTTTTTTCATAAATAATACTATTTTAAAAAATATTTTTCAAAATAACACATCTGAAATATTATTTACCCAACTAGCATTCTTTACTGTTCACGGAACTTTCGCTCAAGCGAGATATGCATCGCTGAGGAGACCTGAAACTAACGGGTATTGTGAGGTTTAATTTCGCTCAAACGATATAATTCTCGCTCGAGCGAGAAGTTCTTTCGCTCAAGCGAGAAACTCTTCGCTTGAGCGAGGAGACCTGAAACTAATGGGTAATCTCGAGTGTTTTTTCGCTCAAGCGATGGGTAATTTCGCTCGAGCGAGAAGTGATTAAAATATGTGGTGACCCAAGTTGCATTATGTGTCTAACTGCGTTGGAACTTTAGCCTGTGGTCAATTCTCGCTCAAGCGATGAGTAATTTTGCTCAAGCGAGAAGTAATTGACATCACTTCTTGCTCGAGCGAAATTACTCATCGCTTGAGCGAAAAAACACTTGAAATTACCCATTAGTTTCAGGTCTCCTCACTCAAGCGATGGATTTCTCGCTTGAGCGAGAGAGAAATAATCGATCGTAATTTTAAATATTCGATTATTTTAAAATTATGATCGATTATAAATTTCCTCGCTCAACTGATGAATTTGTCGCTTGAGCGAGAATTGACCACAAGCTAAATGTCCAGTGAGCCAATCACTTCTTGCTTGAGCGAGAGAGAAATAATCGATCATAGTTTTAAATATTCGATTATTTTAAAATTATGATCGATTAGTTAAAATTATAATCGATTATAAATTTTCTCGCTCAAACGATGGATTTCTCACTTGAGTGAGAATTGACCACACGCTAAAGGTCCAACGCAGTTAGCCAATCACTTCTCGCTCGAGCGAAATTACCCATTGCTTGAGCGAGAATTGACCACAGGCTAAAGGTCCAACGCAGTTAGCCACATAATGTAACTTGGGACACCACATATTTTAATCACTTCTCGCTCGAGCGAAATTACTCATCGCTTGAGCAAAAAAACACCCGAGATTACCCATTAATTTCAGGTCTCATCGCTCAAGCAAAGGGTTTCTCGCTTGACCAAGAGAACTTCTCGCTCGAGCAAGAATTATATCACTTAACGAAATTAAATCCCACAATACCCGTTAGTTTCAGGTCTCCTCGCTCTCAAGCGATGCATTTCTCGTTTGAGTAAAAGTTCCATGAACATAATATTACGTATGTACTATTTTGAAAAATATTTTTTTAAAATAGTATTATTTATGAAAAAAGATCACAAATAATCTCACATTAGCTTAATATAAATATTTTACGAACAAGGAAATTTATCTCAACTTTAAAAATTAGTCAGAAAAATAAGCCTAAACGAATAATTTTTGTTTTATATATTAGAATATGATAGTTATTTTAATGTTAGTTACCAAGTAGAGACATTGTTCAACATATATAATACATAATAGCATTTTTCGTGAGTAATTAAGAGTGAGGTAAATTTGATACGAGTGTGAATAATTATGAGTGCAGAACAATGACGTAACAACACCCATTTTGAAAGCATTATTATACTTAGGATTATAATGTCAAAATTTTGATGTCATGAAGCAAATCCAATAAAGACAGAAGATGAGTCAATTATTTGTTGAATTGGAAACAGGAAGTGACGTTTGTTTGGAATGATCGATGTGCCTGATGACATTTACAGTTAATCAAATTCTTCATTTCTAATCAACTGTTGAAGAGATTATCCAAGTCACAGGCAGCAGAAGCAGAAGCACTAGAAAACGCAAGATGCATGATTTAGAAAGCAAAAGGGACTTGGAAGTTGTCCAGTTAAAACCTGTCCAAGAGGAGTATGATTGATGTAGGTAGTAGCATGAGCTTGGTATGGAGAAAGGTCCTACCAAGATCCAAATTCATGCAAAGAACCTGCGTAAAGTGAGAACAAGGTCATGTGAACAAGTTCATGCAGCAAAGGAAGGGATGAGGAAGGGAGTAGGGGTGTGTGTGTATGTATGTGTGAAGAAGACGGTGGTTTGTTGGGCACCTGTCTTTTGTCTTACAAATGGGGGCACGTGATGCTCACGGGGACCCCCACGAATGTCTGTCTTCGATCCCTCCAAATTTATAATCAATCAACAACCATCTTAGCCTCTCTCATGGCTTCACTTAGCCTACATTAATGCATGAAAAAGTTGTCAAATCCCAAACTATGAAATTGCCCCTTGTGCATCATGACATTAAATGCACATAGGTGGATGGTTTAGCACTATTTAATGCTTTGGTAAATCAATTGAATCACTAACTGGCAATGGGTCCTGTTTGAGGGTTATGGAGATTGGAGGGGAAATGTTATGATGCTTTCCATTAATTAACACCACAGCTAAGCTTGATAGGACCCAACTTTAGGTTGAGGATGAAGTGTTGGAAGACGTGGTAAGGCATTAACTCCAAAATTGCTCTTATCTTCCATATCAAAGTGGTACCCACTTTGTTTTATACTTCTTAAAATGGGTCCCTATGGTCTCCCCCACCATCCATTAGGCCACAGTTTGACAAAGGCCTCACTTTGACCACCCAAAATCCTGATTGGCCTTTCCTCCATCAAAATAATTACAATACACTCTCATTCCTTAAGGCAGCGGACCTTTAACAACCTAATGTAGCCTCAATAGTTTGAAAGGGAAAATTGAAGGGCTAGTGATGGCCACATAAATTCAAGTAAATTTTCAAAACGTTCTCATCACCCACCATGACTAATCAAGGTGATGTTATAGCAGGTTGTATCATTGAATGGACTGATGGGAAATCAAATTTTGGTGTTACTGTTATCCCATTATGCCTTTAAATTCCTTGTAGTTTGTAGTCACCAGTTGTTTCATTGATGTAGGCGCAATAAATTCTCTCCATAAGGACCAGACCCCATTGCTGCACCAATTTGCACGGATCCAAGTGGGAAGAGGATAAGAGGCACTATTACTGAAAGGTTCTCGAATTTAATTCACACCTTTTGGCTCAAGGACCATCCTAAGGTCGTGCTAGTGTAAGACTTGCGACAGCATTGTGTGATCAACCATCATAGGGACAAAAACACTGTCATCATATTATTCCCTTCCCATTCCAATTCTCATGACAGATTTTGTATTAAATTTTCAGTCCTTTTATGAACTCCTTCCAAATCTATTCATTTTAAAACTTTCTTCAGCTAACAATTAAAACCATGCCAAAAGTAAGACATTGATTATCAAAGGTACTACAGGTGTAGGGAAAATTTGCTGCAGATTTCGTTATGCACATCTGTAGAAAATGAAGCTCAACTCAATCAATCAATCAACCGGTAACTTCTAAGCATGATTTTTGTGAGGAGGCAGAGCTACCAGTGCCCATACATTGAGCACCTCCATAGAATTATAAAGAATGTTTCAAATAGACATGCCACATGGCTAACAACCTAGCCTGTATGATTTCAAGCCTTGAAAAATATAAGTATTCGCCAATAATATGCAACTTTTGCAGCATAGTTTTATCAAGCTTCATGTGTAGGTATACCAACTCTCTTATGATATGATCTCAATTAGTACCTACGAATATGTTAATGCACTTATTATTGCTCATGATTGTTCAAATTCTAAGTTTAAGAGGTTCTTATTTTCAATTTGAAACTTTTGTACACAACCGAATCAGATTTGCCAGAATCCTAAATATTGTATATGTGTGTTGTCTGTACTAGGCTGCCAGCGCAAGAAACGCAAGCTTCAAAACATTTTAAGTTGTAAAATCAAACAAGGTCAGAAATCCAATGCAAGTTGGTGAGATTTTTCATGGGGAAAAAGATCAAACCATAGTAATATTTGGTTGTAATACGCCACAACAATGTGGATTACAGAGAATGGACCACGTGCTTCTTCAAAGGATTTATTCCATCTCTGACTCCCACCTGTCCCTAGCTGTTCAGTGCACATTGTGACCGTTTTCTGTTAACACTGAAGGACGTAATATGATTTTTTTGTGTCAGATCCGTAAGCATGTGCACCCAAAATGCTTGATTCCGAGAGATTATGGTCAACGTTAAACACAATTATTATTACTAATATAGTATTAGTAACGGTTAACTGGGTTGATGGACAAACTCTGAAGTAATAGCAGTGGGCATGAATCAACATCTAATCCATATAAAATAATTAAAATCAGATCTACTTAATTTTAGATTTGAACTAAATTAAAATTACAAAACAACTTGATGATGGAACATTCTTGGGCTAGATAAAGGAGAAGAAACAAAGTCTTAAAGAGAAAAAACGGATTTTGACTATGATCTAACTCAAACCAGAACCTTACTCCTGAAATTGATATAACATGGTAGGAAGAAGACAAGTTTGGCACGCACACATGACAGATCAAGATTTTTGCATGTTATATTAGCATTCACATAGAAAGGGGAAGTAAAGAGGAGGCAAGTGGGCTAGAAGGAGCCACATGGCAGCCAGCAGTGAAGGTCATGATTCTGAGAAACCTCTGACCCAAACCCCATAAAAAACATAGCGTGAATGAGTGCAACAAACCATGTCTTAACATCATGTGGCAGCTCCATTTTCGGCGTTTACCGAGGGACGCCCCTATTGCTTCCCTCAAATCTGTTAGGATCATAGTATCTAAGCATAAATACACACAACTAAAATAGAGACGAGAAAAATAACCCCGACAATAGACAAAAATGAAAATTTTATAATGACCACTCTTTCCTTTTACAATTGGAAATTACCAATACTTAGGAAAGTAAAGAGAAAGAAGGAGAAATATTTTGGGATGTATGAAATAAGGGGGAGGGGCTCCTTTTATAAGAAGGAGGAGAGCCCCTAATTGAAGTTCCCACGGATGTGGGACTTCTTCCTTCACAATCTCCCACTTGAAGATTTTGATGAAATTA
This sequence comes from Sphenostylis stenocarpa, assembly GCA_963425845.1. NCBI lineage: Eukaryota > Viridiplantae > Streptophyta > Magnoliopsida > Fabales > Fabaceae > Sphenostylis > Sphenostylis stenocarpa. Next base: position 49,406,572 of record OY731401.1, read on the forward strand.
ATCAAATCTTCACACTATGTCTTCTTCTCTCACATCCATGTTGCTTATGCTTCCGATAGGCCATGAGGGATCGACTCCATATAAACTTGTCGCATTAACCTGGTTTTGTCATTACATCTGCTAGGTTCTTTTCAGTGTGGATCTTCCGTAAGTCTACACTTCCTTCTTCTACTACTTCTCGAACAAAATGATATCTTATTCCTATGTGTTTTGTCCTCGAATGAAAGGCTCGGATTCCTTGCAATGTGTAAGCCACTTTGACTATCACAAGACACAACAATTTGTTGTTGCTTGTGACCAAGTTCCCCCATTATTCTTTTAATCCGGATAGCTTCTTTACATGCTTGGGTGACGACCATGTATTCAGCTTCCGTAGTAGACGGAGCTACCACATCTTGTAACTTGGATAACCAACTTACTGCCCCTCCATTGATGGTAAACACATAACCAAGTAGTAGACTTCCTTTTATCCGGATCACCTGCAAAATCCGAATCTACATAACCTCCGACAACCGCTTCGATCCTCCATAACATAATGCAACATTTGAGGTTCCTTTTATATACCTAAGGACCCTCTTCACATTTTGCCAATGTTCTCCACTGGGATTCCCCATGAATCTACTAACCACTCCCACTCGCTTGTGCAATGTCCGGTCTTGTACAAATCATGGCATACATAAGACTTCCCACTCGCCGATGCATACGGTACTCGAGACATTTCGATCCTCTCCGCTTCACTCGCTAGGACTCATACTTGAGGATAACTTACAGTTGACAGGAAGTGGGGTAGAAATTGGCTTGCAATCTTGCATGTTGAAGCGCCGCAAGATCTTAAGTAAATAATTCTTTTGAGAAAGCCAAATCTTCCTATCTTTTCTGTCTCGGTGAATTTGCATCCCTAAAATCTTGTTTGCTGGTCCCAAGTCCTTCATATCAAACTCCCTAGCCAATTGTGCCTTCAATTCTTGGATTCGAGCTTTGTTAGGGCCTACCACCAACATGTCATCCACATACAACAAGCAATATGATGAAATCATTTTCTTCAAACCTATTGTGGTAAGTACAATGGTCCGAACTTAGTCCGTAGTATCCGAGGCTAATAATGAAGGAATCAAATCTCTTATACCAACACCTTGGCGCCTGCTTTAGACCGTATAGAGATTTGTTCAACCCGCAAACCAAGTTTTCTTGCTCTTTGAAGCCTTCTGGTTGGAGCATATATATTTCCTCTTCAAGTTCTCCATGAAGAAAAGCAGCTTTTACATCCAATTGCTCAAGATGTAAATCAAATGCAAGACACATCGCCAGGACAATTTCGATTGTTGTCAATCTAACAACCGGTGAGAATATCTCGTTGAAATCAATGCCTTCTTTCCGAGCATATCCTTTTACCACCAGCCTAGCACGATATCTTTCTACTTGATCATTGGCATCTCTCTTGATCTTATAGACCCATTTGCAACCAATGGCTCTGCGACCTTTTGGAAGTTCCACAAGATGCCATGTCTTGTTTTTATGAAGAGCTTCAATTTCTTCTTCCATAGCAGACCATCCATAGAGGAGCTTCGAACCACTCACTGCCTCTTGAAAAGTTGAAGGTTCTCCTTCTTCACTTAGGAGACAATACGCATCATGACTTGCCATCACATATTGTGAATGCCAAGATGGTCTCGACTCTTTCTCTTGTTGATCGTCGGAGTTCTCCTTCTTCCACCTCATTTGGCTCATGTTCTTCATGCTCCTCCTCTAACTCGGAGGAATGTTCCGAAGTCTTCTTCTCTATCTCGTACTATAGTCTTGTCCTTTTCCGAGTCGTCATTTATCCGCTTGCTTTGCAGTTCATTTTCTCGCAAAGACGACATCTCTCGTTAACAATAACTTTGTGGGCAGTGGGATCCCACAAGCGATACCCCTTCACATTGTCAGCATATCCCAAGAAGATGCATTTCCTGGATTTTGGATCCAACTTCGTCCTTTCTGGGTGTTGTACATCACGTACGCGGGACAACCAAACACATGTAAGGAAGAATAATCGGTTGATTTTCCACTCCACATTTCCATAGGAGTTTTCAACCCAATTGCTGTTGATGGAGACCGATTTATCAAGTAACAGAGCAGTATTCACGTCTTCTCGCCCGTAAAGACTTTGTTATGCCTCGCAGCTTGCAGCATAGCTCTGGTTCTCTCTAGAAGAGTTCTATTCATCCGCTCTCGCTACACCATTCTCGTCGAGGCGTGTGTGGAATAGAAAATTGTTTCACAATTCCTTCTTGCTTGCGTAATGCTAGAAAATCTCCATCTACATATTCTCCTCCATTGTCCGTCCTCAAACACTTGATTCTCCTTCCGGTCTCAAGTTCTACTTGTGCTTTGAAGTCTTTGAACCGCGCAAATACTTCGGACTTCTTCTTGATAGGGTATACCCATAATCTCCTCGAGTAGTCATCGATGAACGACACAAAATATTTTGCTCCTCCAAGAGATAATTCCGATGATTCCCGGACATCGAATGGATCAAGTCCAAAGTTTGCTTACTCCTTGTGGTGGTTCTTGCAAACTTCAACCCGTGTTGTTTGCTTGTCACACAATGCTCACGGAAGGGTAAATCGACCTTCTTGAGCCCGGGTATGAGATCACGTTCCGCAAGAATCTGCAGACCTCGCTCTAACATATGTCCAAGTCTACGGTGCCACGTTATCGCCGCTTCTTCTTGGCTTGTCGACGCAGCTTGTTGCATGATTTTCTTGCAAGGTGTCTCCCATAAGCACATACAAGTTTGCCATGATTTTCTCTCGCTTTCATGACAACTATGTTTCCCCTCACTACCTTTAAGATTCCTCCTTCAACATGGATCTTGCAGTCGAGGTCATCCAATTGCCCTATAGACAATATATTTTTCTTCAAGTCCTTCACATGTCGTACTTCTTGGATTGTGCGAATAGTACCGTCATACATTTTTAATTTGACAAGTACCAACTCCAAGCAATCTCCAATGCATGGTCATTTCCCATGAACACGGATCCACCCGAGATAGGCTTGTAGGTTTGAAACCAATCTCGGTATGGGGTCATATGCCAAGTTGCACCCGAATCCATTATCCACTTGTCATGAAATTCGTTTCCGCCATTGAGAGCCGATTGCTGCTTCGCTACCGTAATTACTCCTTCCTCTCGAAGTACTCGCAATGCAACCTTGTGAGGTTGATTCTTCATTCTTCCTCTTCCAACACTCTTTCTTCGTGTGCCCTTTCTTGCCACAAGTAGTAGCATTTAAATTTGAAAGTCTTCTTGTTTCGAGAGCTAGATCTCGCCATGATCTTGACTCCCACTTGAGCCACGTTCCGCTGATCTTCCTCTCATCATCGTCAAAACTTCTGCTTGTTTAGAACTTTCTACCTTATTCATTCGCCTGGATTCTTCTTCTAGAATAGCTCCGGCAACATCGTCAAAGTGTAGTTGTCCTTCAATATTATTATTTGTAATGTTGATGATGAGTTGATCATACGAGTCTGGCAAGCTCTGAAGTAAGAGCTCCGCACGCTCATTCTCAACTATGTTGAAATTTGCTGCTGCTAATTGGGCAAACAAGGTGTTCAGTTGGTTGATGTGGTCCGTCACCGATGTGGACTCACTCATCCGAAGAGTATAGAGTTTCCTCTTCAGGAATATCCTTGTGTGAAGTGACTTCACCTCATATAATTTAATGAGGGCATCCCAAATCTCCTTTGCGGAATCTTTCTCCGCAACACTCGGATAGAACCGAGTCCGCCATTGCCAAGTGTAAATTTGCAATAGCGTTGCCGTCAATTTTCTTCCAATCTTTATCCGTCATTTCTGCAGGTTTTCCCTCAATTGCTTCTGCGCAATTGTCCTTTCTCAAGATTGCCTTCATCTTCAATTTCCACAACGAGAAATTGTTCCCGTTGAACTTCTCTATCTCGTACTTTGCTGCCATGGTTGTATACAGACTTATGCAACTATCACTTATAAATAGTATTGTCTACCGGAACAATAGTAGTAAACCGTGAACCAAGACACCAAGTAGGTTCCCGGAAAGAGAGGTGGGTCACTAATGGACACGCTTAAGTACCAAGTCTTTCCTAGCCGTAACTTTCCTCAATAGTACTTTCACACTACCACACCTTTTCCAAGAATAACTCCTTTCGATGTGGAAGATCGATTAAACCGCAACCACGAAGCATACTCGGAATTTTACCAACACTATTCTAGTGACGCGCAACGGAACTCGAACGCAGCTCTGATACCACTGTTAGGATCAGAGTACCAGCATAAATACACACAACTAAAATAGAGACGAGAAAAATAACCCTGACAATAGACAAAAATGAAAATTTTATAATGACCACTCTTTCCTTTTACAATTGGAAATTACCAATACTAGGAAAGTAAAAGAGAAAGAAGGAGAAATATTTTGGGATGTATAAAATAAGGGGGGAGGGGCTCCTTTTATAAGAAGGAGGAGAGCCCCCAATTGAAGTTTCCACGGATGTGGGACTTCTTCCTTCACAAAATCAACATGCATTACCCTTTGCTCTCTCTTCACTCACTCTCACCAACAAATACTAAGATATTCTTTCTATTATTACTACTATTATTATCTGTAAAAGCCATGCCACAAGGTCCTAGCCCATGACTCACCTCACATGCTAGTGTATGCCTAAAGTTAAGCAACTACCAATTTTCCTTAACCCGACGCGTCTTTGTTAAAAGTTTCTTTCATATTGTATCTGTGGAGTTTATTGGGTCTAGGAATGTGAATGTGAACGTGAAGTGACGTTGTCAGTTCATAAAGCCACTGACAATTCCTTTATTCAATTCTTCCCCTCCTCCTCTTCAGCACTCACTCTGTTCAACTTATGATTTAAAGTCAACCTCTTCCTGCACGTCATCTTTGGAGATTTTAGCACAAGTTAAAGAAACCTTGTTTTTGCCCCAAACAGTGTGGGATACTAGTCAAATCAATGATCACTTAAAGAATTGTGTAAATTTTTGTTTATGAACATATTAACGCACAGTTTGCCTAAATTTTGTCAACTTTGTTTACTTCATCCTAAAGATTAAAAAGGAAACTTAGTTTCAAAGAAAATAATGGAACTCCTGTATATTTTCACTCGTGTTATCATGAATTCTGGTTTAAAAATCTGTTAAACTAATTTTTATGTTGAAACTTTATCATAATATCAGAATTAAATTTTATTATTATTATTATTATTATTATTATTATTATTATTATTATTATCTTAGATAGTCGGTTGAAAATATTTTCAAAACAAAAAGTTTAATTACAATAAAACTATATTTTTTATATTATCAAGAAACTAGTTCTACATAAAATAATAGGTTTTTCTAGTGGAACACGAATTAATGTTTAAATATTGTTAGTATTTTTCACTACAAATGTTACATAGTTTGTCCAGTTTTATTTGAGTTTTTTCTTTCTGCGCAAGAGAGGGGAAGGAAGAATTTTTTTCTTTTTTTAAGGGAGGGAGAAGTTACAATAAACATATTAGTTACTGAGAATTAATTTATGAGATAGTAATTTTCTTAACGATTTGATGATATCTTTTATAAATAATTTATTTTATTATTAAGTTGAATTTGAAAATTAGTAAAAAAATAATAATAAGTTGAATCTAGTAGATGGAACTTCAACTCAAATTCCTATTAGTTAATCCTAACTAAACTATATTATTTAAAATTAATATTTTTGGTGATTTTTAGTCACTATAATTTTTTATTTTAATAAAAACTTTTACCAGGTACACTTTCAAGACGGTAAAAATCGTAAGAAGCTAGAAGTTGTCACTATACATGATAAAAAAACTATTAAACTTCAAGTCATATTAATGCATTAAAATTGTAGATGAACCAAAATGTGATATATTAAGACCCATCAAATTTTAACTAATGTATTAAAAACAAAAAATCCTAATTTTTTTATTAAAAACGAAAATTGTCAAAACTTAATGTATAAAATAATTATTTTCATATCATTTTAATTATTTATTAAAATAATCCACGAAGATACTCAACATAATTTTAAAAAAATAATAATTTTTTTTTCACGAAAAGATTGAACAAAGAGATTTTATTACATAAAGGCTTTCAAGGAGCTTTTGATTACTAACTTTCATTTTTTTCTTCATTTCAAAATCCTAAATCTAAAAACACATGCCAAATAAATTTTACTTTAAGATTAAATTTTAGATTTAAAAAATTATAAAATTATCAAAGAACTTTAAACATACTTTTAAATATTGAAGAAAAGGCAGGAAAAATGCATATTAATTTGTTAGTGTAGATACTACTTCTTTACCGAATGTTTTTCTCTCGATAAAAATATATATATTATTTTTTTTACTGTAAAAATATATATATTATTAATATTTGTTATAATACATTATATTATTTATATCATTAAAAATTGAGACTAATAATAAATTATATACGTCATCTTTAAAAATAGATTCGTTGAACTAGAATTCAAAACTCAATCGAAATTAATTATAAAATATATTATTATATCATATATAATACCGTGTTAAAATTATTCATATACTAAACATTTTTTCTTTTAAGTAATTTTTTTTTGTTTATAAAAATATGGATATACTAATATTAATATTTTTGTTAATGTATCATTTTATTTTAAATACAAATTAAAACATTCTCTACAAAATAAATTTAATTAATCTGGAGGATACGATAATGAATAATTAAAAGTGTGTTAAATGAAATGTTTAGCAACATTTTTTCACCATTAGCAGGTAAAGAAGAAAAAATAATCAGTTTTTGTCGTAATCTGCATGTGATATATCCAATGATATGAAACAAGTGGAGCACAAACTCACAAGAGTCACTGTTTAATTGGGTGAAAATTAGGTTAAATAATTGTGGAAGGTTTGAATAGAAGCACGTTTCCACATGTAAATCAGTGTTGCTTCTCCGTTTTGGCCACCATTAGGACCTCCTAGCTGGCCATTAAAACATCATATGCAGACATTTTCTTTACATACACCACGTACGTGGACCCTAATATATGAACCCTTCGTGGCTTTCTCATAACCAATAATTTAAGTTTTCAAACTTAATTTTATGTTAAAATTTATTTTAGAAAAACAATTCGAGTTTTGGTTTTACAAAACTATATTTTCAGACAAGATTTTAATGTTTAAATATATTTTTAAAGTAATTAAATAGGTTACGAAGTTTATTTTCTAAACTAAGGTTGGAACACCCCAAACTAGAATAAAAAATAAGTTAGTTTCAAACGTGATTTTGGCTACTTCGGGAAATATAATTGATTAGGCTACCTAACATTAGCTTTTGACTACTATTTATAATATTCCATATATGTGACCGTGAAAATGGTGAGCCTTGTAAGAGAAAAATTGCTACAATTTTTGGAGTTGTGTTTATGTGTAAGAAATACAATTAATAATAATGACTCTAGATGCAAATAGAAGTCGAAAATAGTTACGATTTCAAGAAATTGGAATTAACATGTTGCAGTTCCAAAATGGCCTTGTAATTTTATTTTTCTTTTATCAACTTTAATGTTCTCATATTAATTATATTACATTGATAAAAAGTTAAAGTGAGAAAAAACATTTTATTTATTTATATGAATTTTAAAAATGAAATTGAATTTCATATCATACAAACTAATTATTTTATCTATACTTTAATTTATATATTTTAAAAATAAATTTGTTTTCTCTATTCATTTGTCTTTGATGATATTATTATGATAAATTAAATGTTTTTTTAAAGATAAAATCATTAAAGTTAAACTAAAAATAGTCAAGTTCAATCCAATTTAAATGAAAGATTTTATAATTTGCTTAATATTAAATATGGTGGATGTAACATAAATATGAAATGGAAATTTGACTGATTAGGACAATAATAAGTACAGTAACTTTGAGTGAAAGTGACTCTGTTGATTAGTGATGCGAATATTATTGATTATTTTAAAAATTAAATATATAGTGTGAATTATAGGCATATAACTTAGCATGAATCTCTTTATTAAGTGAGTAAGTTCATTTTAATTCATATTTAATAAAAAAAAAATTCAACTAGATTCGAACTCACAAATTTTTTAGTGAACAAACTGCAAAATAATAAAATGTATTTTAAGGATGACAAAAGAAAAGAACTACGTCCGTGATGAAAGAAACCAGAAAAAAATAATAATAAGCACTTCTAAACCTTGTTTCCCACTTAAATGGGTGTGTTATGTCCACATAATTCTTGCATTGTTAGAGCTTATAATTGGAAAAAGAAATATGCATGTGATTCAGCACTCAAGGTCATGCTTTCAGATGTTTCAAATTTTTAGGTACTCTTAAAATGGTCAATTCTTCTCACCTGCTCTCCATAAATAAACAATGCAAAAATGAATGCTGCAATCTTTGACTAATATTAACTAAAAGATCTTCTTTTTCCAATACTAACATATGAAAATATATGACGCAAAGGATTGAATCAAACTCACAAAACTAAGTTAAGATTGTTGATAATCTAAGTTCACATGCCTTGCTTCAAGTTTTGGGTCCCAATAAAATTTGCATCTCTGGGAAACATGACAACGATCAACAAAGGGCAATGAACCAAACTCCCTCTAGAATCAACTCATCATATTTTAATCAATTTATTAAAGTATGTATTGGACGAAATTTTTATTGAACACTTTTATATAAAATATAAAAAATGTAATAAAATTAACTTATGTTTAAATTAAAAATTAAAAATTTATACAAATAATTATATATATATATATATATATGATCTCTAATTTAATTTTAATTTATAAATAAATTAAACACTTTTTTGCTTTTTTTTAAATAATTTTGAAAAATAAATTAAAAAATTAATTGATAATACTATTTTAAAAACTATTTTAGATAAAAGAATATAATTAACATTGGCAACGATAAATCACAATAAAAAGTAAAAACTAATGATAATCAATAATACAGTGCAAATAAATTGACGAAAGCTTTAAGCATTAATGAAAATATAAAAATTCTTTATTAATTTTTATTTTTTAGTTTTCAATAATTTAAAAAAATTAAGTATGAAACAATTTTTTTAAAAATAAAAAATTGAAATTTATTTTTAAAAATAAGTGTTAACTTTATTTTATTTTTTAATTTTTATAAACAAATTTGTTTAACAGGGCTTAAGTTTTGATATTGAAAAATGACAAAGAACATTATATTTATTTATAATTATCATTTATAATTAATAATATATATATATATATATATATATATATATATATTAATTAGTTACACCTAAAAGTTTGACCCAAATTTCAAAAAGTAACGCTGAAACATTGCTGTTATCTGCAACGACAATATTAATTAAATCACATGTTACTAAATCTTTTAATTTAAAATAAAAAAGGATTTTTTATATGTGGGAACGCGCAAAAAATTATAAGAAAAATATAAAATCAATTAAATCAATCACATGAAGTTTGTAAACTCGTGCATCCTAATAATATTTCAAGATGATTGAGCATTAATTAATTAATTAATTAACTCATTTGTAAGATTCTCTAAAGTCCTATAAAATCTAGTGTATAAAAATTGGAAAAAATATATTTACTGTTCAATTTATAATCAAGAATTTAGATTGTTATATAAATTAAAACATTATATCATATTATTTAAAAAAAATTAATATAAAGATAATAACTTTGTTGAACAGTTAACACGAACGCGAAATTAAGTGGGTAGAGTATGATTTTCAGGTTGGGTCCATTTTCTTTACAATTATATTGATTCTAACTAATATGGGATTGAAAATAAATTTTTTGAATAAGTTTTTAAAATACTTGAGTTTCAAAAACTAAGAAAAAACATACCTTTTTTTTGTTCGGAAATTATCATGTTTGACGTTTTCTACTCTTTGATACGAGTTTTTTGGTTTAAGGTTTATTTTTCATGAGAAAAATTTGAACATTCACTTTGATTATTAAAATATATCCTGATATCATATATGAAGTATTTGTATTTATTTTTATTTTTATTTTTATTTTTTCACCTGTACTTCTTAATTTTTAATTTAAAATATAATTAAGTTTAAAAGCCATCCATATAAAAAACTTGCAAGAATCTCCTGATCTAGCAATAGCCAAAAGTCAACACTAAATAACGAAAGTGGACACAATATCTACTTTTGAGTTTGGGTTATACGATGGATGAAAAGATAAAAACAAAATTGGTTGTCCACATTTAGGTCAACGATATAGTCTCGTCTACAAAACGAATGTTATTTTAAAGTTATAACTTTTTGACTTTGATGCTAGCATTCACTTACTAATTCATTGTTATTCACATTGCTTTCAGCAATATATCTCATCTATTAAACCATCATCATGCATGAATATCGAAGATTAACAAGCTTACCTTTACAACGCATTTTAAAAAAATTATATTTATTAAATTTTGTGTCTAGTTTAACCCTGTGAGATTTTATAATTTGTTTATAAATATAAGAATAAGTTGACGAGGTTTTATATAGCATTCAGGTCTACAGTAGACAGATATTCCTTATTAAGAGAATATATCTATAAATAAATTGGCTATATTTTAAATTTCAATGAATATACAATTCGATTGGTTTGAATTAGGTTCGATGCATGTAATATATTAATAACATTTGTCAATTCATATATAACAAAAAATATTTAAATTTATTTGATGGAGAAAATGTATGAACTTATGAAGGTTTCGCATCCCAACATTTGGTCCAAATTATATACCCTATCATGAACTCGTAGAAGTTAAAACATTCCTTCTCCGTCATATAACCATCACTAATCATGAGTCCCTTTCGAAGGAAGATTTACCATTATTATTTTACATGTGTTGAAGCATAAAAATGGAGATCATGAAGAATATAGAATTTGAGTCCCTAGCCTACCATCAATAAGTAGGGTTAGGTCAATTACAATAATTTTCTCATACCCATCTATTCATCCTTTAAAGACTTTGCTTAATGCAAATTAGACCTCACAACTCAACAATTTTATGACAAGTCTTTATCACCACAGAATATAATATTTTCCATCGAACTTATTAAAAATAAAAAACACACTTATTTTCAATGAACGTTTCAAGACGTTTGTAGCACTCTTGTGGTTCCCTCAAATCATTAATGAAGCCACATGATTCTCAAATCTAAATTCTAATTATTCCTAGGGAGAAATAATTTGCTTCTGTTATTAAAAAAAACTTAAACACATTAGGATATAATAATAATAGTAATATATATTTATTTTAATTGTTATTATACATAAAATTTAAATAATATAATGATCTGATTTTATTTTATTTTTTTTGCTTTTATTTAATTTATGAAAGTCAATTACAAAAAAAAAGTATTAATACATTTTGATGGAAAGGGTATATAGGAAAAATAAATAATTTTGAACTGAAATTTGCTCATTTTCTTTATAGACGGTATTTTACAATAACAATAGCCAAAAATCTTCAAAGAATATTTTGTTTTATATTTGTTTTAAAATATAAGAACAATAAGAAGAATATTATGGGTTGAAAAAAACTACATATAGACATTTTATAGATCAAGAAAATTATTAAAAAAATAAAAAATATATTAATTACTATTTAAGAAATATTTTATAATGCATTCTCGATAAGTTTTTGAATTCTTTTAATAAGATAAAATATTTCTTTATCCATTAACAAACGCTTATAAATATTTTTTAATTGTTAAATTAGTTATTATTAAATCGTTATAAAAGAAGATTAATAAAACATATTTTGTTATTATTAATTATAGTAAAAAGATAAGTAATTAATATATATATATATATATATATATATATATATATATATATATAATCCAAAAATCTTATAGATTTTGAGTCAAAATGTCAGGTTCTCTTATATTTATAATTCATTGATAGAAAGATTTCTCTACGAAGAAATATATATTTCGTTTCAAAGTTATAATCTTAAAAAAATATATATTAAAATTAAAAAAAAATCTTCAATAAGTAAAATAAAATAAAATCATTTGTACAAAAATATTATTACTTACTCAACAAAACACCCTAAATAAAAATAATTACTGTAATATATATATATATATATATATATATATATATATATATATATATATATATATATAAAACTCGTAGTCATACCTACATATATCCGTCATCCACACAATTACACAAATTATTTTATATTAAGATAATTGAATTTATTTTTAATTACAAATATATTTATAAGATGTTTCTAATCAACATATTTTTTTATGTTCCTCAAAATTAAATATCACCAAAGTAAGATACAGAAAAAATCAATCGATTTTTTTTATTATGTTTAATTATAATTGTTTATTATTGTTTTTTCTTTTATATTTGAATTTATATACTCATATATTCATTAATATTATATATATATATATATATATATATATATATATATATATAAAGCAATCCATAATAAACTCAATAAATATAGATAAATTATATCTACAAAATGGAGGTGAATAATATAAATATATCTAAAATCCATTTAACCAAGAAAATATATATTATAATAAATAATATTACCTCAATACTAAGAAAAAGTCTATTACAATAAATAGTATTAAAAAAATATCTATTATAATAAACAATCATATTATCTCATATTTGACTTTTAGTAGAAGGGAATGTTTGACATTGTCTTCTTAATTTTCAATGAATAATTTATATATATATATATATATATATATATATATATTAAATATCTTCTCATTTATGTTGAAATATATATATATATATATATATATATATATATATATATATATATATATAAAGATACTTTTGGAATAAATTGAGCAGTGTAGAAGGTTTTTTTGTACTGTTTGGCATGTACATCCACTGGCAAATTGTGGTATCTGAATGATAAGGTTGAGGATGAAGCAGATATGAGAAGGGAGTGGAAAATGCAGAGAGGTATGAAACAGGGGGAAGAGGGGGTGATGATGAAATTTAGTGCAGGCATCTTTGGGTGAGTAGTCATTTATGGGAATGAAAGGAATGGCTCGTATGAGTGTCTGAGGGGACCAAACCCTATCAACTGTGTCAAATAAATGAGGGGTTCGTATATGGGGCCCTGAATGAGAGAGGTCAGTTTTCTATACTCTATACTCAGGGGTCCATTCATTCTACCACTCCCTCCTCTTATCTTAATACACTTTATCTGTATGGTCATCTATCACCAATTATTAAAACCCTAATATTCCTAACTTCTATAACAAAGCCTTTGCATTCTCCATGTCTAAACCTACATACCCTCACTCTAAAGGGTGTTTAATGCACTATCTTTCTGTCAACTATTCTAAAAAAGACAGATGTTTTGCGTTCATTCTTCTCATCACCTTCCTAATATTTCTACTTTCATTTCTTCATATTATTATGCCCTTCATGTGTGTTTCATAGCTTCAAATCAACTTTAATCATTGTGTAAGCATGACGCGTTTGTTAATTGTTTTCACATTTAGGGTTAAATGTGTTTTTTGTTTTATAAAAAAATTGATTATAATCATGATATTTTAAATTATAATTAATTATTTTTTATTTTAAAAAAGTTAATTATTTTATCAATTTTATGATAATAGTTTTTTTATTAAATTTACGTATACGAAAATTAAAATAATATATTTTATAAGTTTAATAACTTATATATTTTTTATAGCAAAAAAAACATCATTAAATGTTAAATTTATGCATAAAAATAAAATAACATTTTTTTTACGTTAAGGAATTAAATTAATCAATATAAATATAAAAATTAAAAAGAATTTTGAAGAAAAATGCAGGATATAAACGTACGTATTTCTAAATTTTTTCTTCAACGAATAGCAAATTCAATTTTTTTTCTTGTAATTAGATAAAATCAGTTTTTTTTCTCACATTAGATTTGAATTTATTATATAAAATGTTTAAATAACATGTGAACATATAGAGTTTCGTATAAAATTATGGTGATTTTATCTTAAAAAAATTAATATACCAGAATTTATCTTTTGATGAGAAAAATATTTGAAAGGTAATTTGAACCAAATATTGGAAGTAAATTGCGTCCGAAAATATTAGTACCTCATTATGACTTATGTTCTAACCACAGCTATCTTTAACGTCATGAGCAAAACTAATTATTATCAGGTAAAACTATTAAAATCATTTGTATTTTATTTTATAAGAAATATCTCAATTGTTTTTTAAGCTCGTTGACTTGATTCAAATTAAAATCAATATATAATAAGCCAAGTGCACAATCTGAGACTTCAAGTATATGATTTGATATATATATATATATATATATATATATATATATATATATATATATATTATATTTTTAATATTTTTTTCGATTAGGAGAATTAAAGTTGATAAGGATTCTCCCAAAATTCTCTATTAATTAAGAAAATATTAAGAAAACTCCTATATATACTATATTTTTATTTAAAATAAATTATTGTTAAACAAAATCATTTTACACAAATATTTATAGAAAGATTGTAAAAAAAATCATAAAATATTAAAAATTCTAATATATATGATCATGTCTCAAGATATGGTATCAATTATTTGGAAGAATAATGTATCCTGGACTTCTGTGTATTTCCATCCATCACTTTCAACTCCTAAATTGATATTGATGTTAATTGATATCTACTTTAGCTAAATTATATTAAATGTAACACAAATGAAGTTTTATGTAGGAAAATCATGTCTGGTGAGTGCATACAAACATAAAGAAAATAAATAAAAATATATAATTATGAGAAAAGTAACAAAGAATAATATAAGATAAAATACTCCTTCTCAAAATAATCTTAGAAGAGAATGATGTTTGTTTTTTAATTGAAGCAAAATGTCAATCCTAAATAAAGTAATTTTCTGCTAAGGAAGTAAGAATTATGTGATCAATCTAAACAAGAAAGTAAGAATTGTGTGTTGCTTTCATGAAATGTTAAATCTAATAAATATTTACCTTAAAAATTCTTAGTAAATAAGTGCTAAATGGAAAATAAATGTAAGATTTGACACAGATTGCATTATATTAAGCTCATCTTCACGAGTTGTAGGAATTCAACTTTATCATCTAAGTAAACACAAAATGATGACGTATCCATCCTAATTTGTGTTGTGCAACAAACTAAGCAATCAGAATATCAATTATTTGAATCAATTAAAGTTTTGTACTTTATTTTAGTAGAGAAAGTTGTTCAATATGTTGTCCTTTTTTTAAGTTAAAAGGTAATTAGGCGTTTCAATAACTTGGTAGAAATTATTTGTATTAAGTTATTTATACTAAGTAATGAATTCTTTTAAGCTATTTATGTATACTTAACAGTCCAACGTGAATTTGTATTATTATTATTTTGTTTAAAATAATTTTATTAGAGTTACTTTTTACATTTAAAATATCGTTTGTTTTGAAGTTCTCGTTTGTTTTAATTTTTTTATAAAAGAGATAATATATATAAATTATTTTTAATCTAAATTTTTAAATGATATAAAACTTAATAAGTGTAATAGAACAATAATAATAATTATTATTATTATTATTATTTATTTTTCAGTCACAAAGCATGATCGTTAGAGAGAGTCGATAGTGCTCCACTTGCTCTTTGATGATTATATTTTCAATTGCTTATGACCATACCAAAATACATACATTGGATTCCTATTAAAACAAGGCTTTTAGCATGCTTGTATCATTTTTATGTTGTGATTGTACACTTTTAATCACTAAAGCATAGTTCTTGCATACCAAACTATACATTATCTCATCTCATCGTCTTCTTCATCATCCATAACCAACAAAAGAAGAATTGAAAGAGAAGCATACTATTTCACACCCACGAGATGGGGTTAGAAGCGTGTGATGAAAATGGAGGTGGAAAGGGGTCCCATTTGAAGGGCACCAATGGAACATTCTCCGAGTTTTTATCCTCGTGGGAAAGGACTTTAGTGGCGTCAAAATCCATTCACTAATCATTGCTTCTCCCACTGAACCCAAAGCTTTAAATGGGATTATTAGTGAGAACACGTAGTAATAATAATAAGATATTTGTAGGTTTGACCAATCTATGCGGCTACATCTCATTGGAAGAAACCACATCACTACGTCAACTTTGTAAATTGCGAGTCATAATATTGCGAAAAAAAATTATCATTGGGCATCTTCATGTCAAAAAGATAAAAAAAGAAAGCAATATAAAAAAATAGAAGTGAAGGTGAAGGATGGAAGCATAGAGAAGTTGAAGGTAGAAGAGATGAGGAAGTGGAAACCCTCACCCAACCGACAAATCCCCGTTTGAAGGGGACAACTTTGTGGTTGTGTTATTATTGTTATTATCAAACATTTTTACATCTTACATTGATACTCGTGAACCCTAAATCATGGTGGTGGTTTCGGGGATTGTGGTGGGTTCCACCGTCATCATCTTAACTTGTATATACTTAAAGTTCTTAAGTACAATATCTACTTTAATAACAAGTAGAACGTGGTTTCATATTTTCTATCCCTAATTTTTGTTAGATATTGTTTATATATTATTTGATATTGTTAAGATATTGTTAGATATTGGTAACCACAATATCAAACAATATCTTCTGTTTATTCTGTTACTTTCAGTTACTCTTTTAGTTGTATATCTCTACTATAAATAGACTACCCTATATGTGATTTATACACAAGGGAAATTAATTCCAAACCATATTTTCTCTATATTCAACATGGTATCTAGAGCTTAAGGTTCTCTTGAATTATTTTTTTTTTCCGCCTTTTGTCCACTGTTGGAGCCGCCCCACCGCTGCTAGAGCCTCCCCACCGCCGCTAAAGCCGCCACCACCGTCGCGTAGACCGATCCTCCACATCGAAAAGAATTATCTTTGTCATTGAATTTTATTTGGTAGTGTGAAAGTGCATGTTTAGGAAAGTTCTGACAAGGAAAGACTTGGTATTTAAGTGTGTCCATTAGTGACCCACCTCTCTTTCCTGGGAACTTACCTAGTGTACTAGTTCACGTTCATCGTCACCGCTGCCGCTGGAGCAGTCTCCGGGTCCGCCGCTGTCGGAGAATTCGCCGGAGTTTCATTTTTTTTTTACCGGTGACATATGATTTTGCTTGTCTCGGTCAGGGTTTGTTCTCCCGCTCTTCATGACTTCTTCCACTATTTCCAATTTTGTTAACGATTCTTTTGTGTTGACATCCCATCGTGATGACCGGGCTCGCCCTCGCAAACAGGAAAAAGGGCGTCCTAAGTGTGAACATTGTGGCAAGCTAGGTCACAAGATTAACAAGTGTTATACATTACATGGTCGTCCTCCTCAGTCTGCTGTAGTTGTTCAGACCAATCTTTCCCCACCTTTATCTGTAGGGGATCTTCCTTCTTCTGTTGCATCCGACATGTCTGCTATGTTCAACAAATTTCTCGAATGGTATAAGGATCAACAGTCTTCTAGTTCCACTATATCTGTCACACATACAAATACATATTTTGCTGGTCTGACCCAATCATTTTCTCCTGGTCCTTGGGTTTTTGATTCAGGAGCCACTGATCATATTACTGGTAACAAATCTTTGTTCTCCTCTTTATCCTCTCCTAATCATTTACCTTCTGTTACACTGGCTGATGGCTCTAGAGTATCATCTCATGGTGTTGGAACGGTTAAACTTTTTCCTTCTTTAACCATTGATAATGTTCTTTATGTCCCTGGGTCTCCTTTTAACCTGTTGTCCATCAGTCGTCTAACTCGTTCTCTTGATTGTGTTGTTACTTTTACCAACAATTCGGTGTGTTTACAGGACCGGAGTTCGAAATAGGTGATTGACACAGGATGTGAGTCTCATGGTCTTTATTATCTCCGTCCCTCTACACATGTTAGTACAGTTATGGAGTCTCCCTCTCTTCTTCATGCTCAGTTAGGTCATCCAAGTCTTGCCAAGTTACAGAAACTTGTCCCTGCCTTGTCTAACTTATCTAGTTTGGCGTGTGAGTCATGTCAATTAGGCAAGCATAGTCGTACTTCCTTTCCTCGTAGTTTCACACGTGGTGCTTCGTCCCCTTTTGCCGTGGTTCACTCTGACATTTGGGGACCTAGCCGCGTTAAGTCTACTTTAGGTTTTCAATACTTTGTTACTTTCATTGATGATTATTCCAGATGCACTTGGTTATTTTTGATGAAAAATCGTTCTGAATTATTTCATATCTTTCAAACTTTTTTTAATGAAATTCAAACTCGGTTCGGTGTTTCTATTAGAGTTTTGCGTAGTGATAATGGCCGTGAATATCTTTCTCATTCTTTTAAACAATTCATGGCTTCTCACGGTATTTTGCATCAAACTTCTTGTGCTTATACACCTCAACAAAATGGTGTAGCTGAACGTAAAAATAGACATCTTATTGAAACAACTCGCACACTTTTAATTCATGGAGATGTTCCTCAACATTTTTGGGGTGATGCTCTTCTTACTGCATGTTATCTCATTAATCGCATGCCTTCTTCGGTTTTAGATAATAAAATACCTCATTCCATTTTATTCCCTCATGAACCACTTCATCCTTTACCTCTGAAAGTTTTCGGGTCTACATGTTTTGTTCATAATTTTAGTTCTGGTCTGGACAAGCTTTCTCCTAGATCACATAAATGTGTTTTCTTAGGGTTTACAAGATCACAAAAAGGATACAAATGTTTTTCTCCTTCTCTTAACCGTTATTTTGTGTCAAAAGATGTCACCTTTGATGAGTTGTCTCTTTATTTTAAAAGTCAAACTTCACCTCTCGTCTCCATCCAATCTTGTCAACACTCCTAATACATTTAATGTTCCTGTTGTTTGTGACCCTCTAATTGTGTCTTCTTCACCATTAGTTCTCGCTCGCATGATTAGCTTCTTCTCCACTGCCTCTTCAGATTTATAGTTCTCGAAACCAATCACAACCACCACCATGTGACTCTACTCAAGTGCCAACTACTCTGTCTCCTCCGGATCTGACACATGAGTCTGACCTTCCCATTGCCCTCCGAAAAGGTATTCGTTCTACACGTAATCCCTCTCCCCATTATATTGCTTTGAGTTATCATCGACTGTCATTACCTTTTTATACATGTCTTTCCTCTATTTCTTCTGTGACCATTCCAAAAACTGTCTGTGAAGCTTTAGCCCATCCTGGTTGGCGTCAGGCCATGTTAGATGAACTAAGTGCTCTTCATAATAGTGGAACTTGGGAATTGGTCCCGTTACCGTCTGGGAAATCTGTTGTTGGTTGCAGGTGGGTGTTTGCTATCAAAGTTGGACCTGATGGTACTATTGATCGCCTCAAAGCTCGTCTTGTGGCCAAAGGTTATACTCAAATTTTTGGGTTGGATTATGGAGATACCTTTTCCCCTGTGGCAAAGATGGCTTCTGTTCGTTTATTTATCGCCATGGCTGCTCTTCAACAATGGCCTCTTTATCAACTGGATGTTAAAAATGCTTTCCTCAATGGTGATTTGCAAGAAGAAATATATATGGAGCAACCTCCTGGGTTTGTTGCTCGGGGGAGTCTTCCGGGATGGTATGTCGTCTTCGCAAATCCCTATATGGCTTAAAACAGTCTCCTAGGGCTTGGTTTGGAAAGTTTAGCAAGGTTGTTCAACAATTTGGTATGACTCGGTGTGAATCAGATCATTCTGTCTTTTATCGACACTCGAAGTCCTGGATGTGTTTACTTGATAGTATATGTTGATGATATTGTTCTTACAGGTAGTGACAACCATGGCATCTCTCAGTTGAAACAACATCTTTGTCACCATTTTCGAGACCAAAGATCTTGGCAAACTTAGATATTTCTTGGGTATTGAGGTAGCACAGTCCAATGATGGTATTGTTATATCTCAGAGGAAGTATGCCATAGATATTTTGGAGGAAACTGGGTTGATGAGTTCAAAGTATGTTGATACACCCATGGATCCCAATACTAAACTTCTACCAAATCGGGGGAGCCTATATCTGATCCTCGAGCAAGTATAGAAGATTGGTTGGAAAATTGAATTATCTTACAGTTACTCGTCCTGACATTTCCTTTGCAAGTCGGTGTGGTAAGTCAATTTCTTAATTCACCATGTGAAGATCATTGGAATGCGAGTCATTCGTATCTTGAAGTATATTAAAGGATCTCCTGGAAAAGGATTGTTATATGCTTCTAATAACCATACAAGAGTTGTTTGCTACTCAGATGTCGATTAGGCAGGATCTCCTTCGGATAGAAGATCTACATCTGGATATTGTGTCTCCATTGGTGGTAACTTGATTTCATGGAAAAGTAAGAAACAAAGTGTTGTGGCAAGATCCAGTGCAGAAGCAGAATATAGAGCTATGGCCTCAGCTTCCTGTGAACTTGTTTGGCTCAAGCAATTGCTTAGAGAGTTACAATTTGGAGATGTCACTCAAATGACACTTGTGTGTGACAATCAGGCTGCTCTTCATATTAGTTCTAATCCTGTCTTTCATGAGAGGACCAAACACATTGAGATTGACTGTCATTTTATTCGAGAAAAGATTATGTCTGGAGATATCAAGACTGAGTTTGTTAACTCAAGTGATCAGTTAGCAGATATTTTTACTAAATCTTTACGGGGTCCTAGAATTGATTATATTTGTAACAAGCTTGGCACATACGATTTGTATGCTCCAGCTTGAGGGGGAGTGTTAGATATTGTTTATATATTATTTGATATTGTTAAGATATTGTTAGATATTGGTAACCACAATATCAAACAATATCTTCTGTTTATTCTGTTACTTTCAGTTACTCTTTTAGTTGTATATCTCTACTATAAATAGACTACCCTATGTGTGATTTATACACAAGGGAAATTAATTCCAAACCATATTTTCTCTATATTCAACAGGAACCAAGGATTTTCTTGTGTTTCAGGTGATTGTGTCTAGTTTCAAAATGATTATGTTCACATTTTACGGTAATATAATTTTAGTTGTGCATGCATTAAAAAATTATCTATTATACGACACAATTTACAAAAAGAAAATTATCTTTGTATAAAATATTTTATAATTTCAATAAATCTGATTTATGGTTTTGTATATCTTATTAAAGGTTATTATTAATTGATTTAGCGAGGATTAATAAGATTAAGTTGAAATATTAATAACAATTAAAAATTAATAAAATTGAATTAGTTATTTCTTTTAATTTATATAATCTTGTCAAATGTATTTTATTATAAGAAAAGGAGGAATACTTTGTAGAATTAAAAGGTTTCAAGTAATTACATAATTTTTAGGTCATTTAATATACATAACGGTGTAAATTCTCACAAAATATCTTTTTCTTTTCTTTTTTATTATAAGATACTTTGGATAAAATTATATAAAAAATAACAAATTTATCTATTTTTTTATTTTTTTTACTAATCTTCCACTTTTATCTTTACTAATTATCATTAAATCAATTAATAGGAATACATATTATTCTAGAAATCACTACTAATATAAAAAAAATCTAGAAATAAAATTATATAAGCTTTAAAGTAATATTCATAATATCTATAATTTATCTATTATAAAATAATTCTTGTATTATCGAATATCATCTTTATTTATTTATATATATATATATATATATATATATATATATATATATATATATATATATATTCTTATATAAAAATATGTTTATGACAATCAAATCAACAATTAAGAATATAGGACTGGTTTGCCATTTAAGAATAATCATTTACTCATTCACAAAATATTCTCTACATATTTTAATATATCACTTTCATAAAAATCATAATTATATATTTTATGGAAGACTTGAAGTTAGATTTTTTTATTATTATTATTTTTATTTCAAACTCAAAAGATAACACTTATATCACGATGGTAACCAAAACTACTTATTAGAACTCTAATCATAATATCAACTTGGCTATCTCACATAAGGTAAGAAAATTAATAATTATACCCAATTTAGTGTCTACTACTAATAATAATAATAGTAGATAAGTTATTAATTTTTTTTATTAGTTCCTAGTTATATGATACTTTAGTTTATGTAAGTTGGGCTATGAGTGGAGCCTAAATATCTCATTCAATTCAACAACATTAATATCATACTAAACATATATAATAATACCTCCTTAGTAAAACTCTAATATTTTTTAATTATTATCTTAGATTGACTTATCTCATAGGAAACATACACACTAGTCGATTTTAGGCACTCACTTGCAAGCTTGACTCGGGCTCACATGTCTCACATACTATTACAAAAAATATTGACATTACCGACGGTCAAAATCCAGTCAAAAATTAGATTATCGGTAAATATTACTTAATATTGCATTTTTTACTTATTTTATAAGTTGTCTTCTAGAGATCCCCTCCCCTCTACATTTTTAATATTTATTTCTCCCATTATATTTTTATAGCTTTGAATTATTATTATTCAAGATTAAGAGAATTGTCATTGGCAAGATTCGAACCCAATTACCTTAGAATTAGAAGCTGATACTCCAACCACTAAGCTACTAGAATTTTTCGATATTAATATACAAATAAATTATATTTATATAGTTATATATTTATATAGTTATATATTTATATAGTTATATATTTATATAGTTATATATTTATATAGTTATATATTTATATATTTATATATTTATATAGTTATATATTTATATATAATTAAATATTTATTTTTTAAAATTATTTAATTTAATAAATTATTATAAATTAATCTAATTATGAATAAATTAAATTATAAATATTTATTTTTTAAATTATTTAATTTAATAAACTATTATAAATTAATTTAATTATGATTAAATTAAATTATTAAATAATATTTAATTTTTTAATTAGGTGAATAATTAATTTATTAGAATATATTAAGTAATTATTATATAATTTTACCGACGGATATATCCGTCGTAATTAATTGTTAATTTCCTGATGGATTTCTCGATGAAATATCCGTCAATAAATAATTGTTAATTTACCAACGGATATATCCATCGGTAATTAATTGTTAATTTAACGACGGATATATTAATTGGTAATTAATTGTTAATTTACCGACGAATATATCTATCGGTAACTAATTATTATTTTACCGACGAATATATCCGTCGGTAAGACCAAATTCTATATCCGTCAGTAATTTTCGTCTGTAATGACTCATTTTTTGATGACCATAAATTCGTCGGTAAAAATTCGTCAGAAATATGTGGTTTTTTTGTAGTGTACACATATCCTCGTTTTACATCAACCCACACTTCATTAATCACACCATAAAGGTATATAATTTGAATGTCATCTAATCCTTTAAACATTATCTTTATAATATCTAACTTAAATGATTTTGTCTATACCTTTAAAATTCTCATATCACAATGACATCATGGTTATTTTGCTAGATCATCCTCATCAACATTTGAGTAAAGTACCTCTATATAAGATAATCTATTCTCTTTATCCCTTATTAATACCATCAAATCATCTAATGAGACCAAACTGAACTAATGTTACATGTCATTAGATCGTTTGATGAAGTTCCATTGTAATTGACAATATGATTTTGACATGTCTAAAGAAGTTTTTCTTAACTAAATCTCATGTCAACAACAAGTTCAAATTTGACTAACTGCATATCGTATAATGAAACAAGTTGTTGATAACTATAAGAAATGTTGACCAATTGAAGTACATTAGCAATGATACGCTGACCAACTATATACTAGTTGAACTAGTGAAGCTCATCAATGTGTCTAATAAAGTGTTAACCATTTAATACAAGACTAACTAGCTAATTATCTGAACTTATCTGATAAAGGATTGACTAGCTAATAAAAAACTAACCAATTACAAGTTAGTAATTAATTCTAAGGAACTAGATTTGATTAAAGACATCACTATTAGTCTCATGTACTAGAGATCAACCAAATTTACATGTTTATTGTGAAACATATTACAACTATATAATATGTTGACCTGATAAAACATTGATCGGCTGGTACTCAAAGTATCTAATAAAGCATTGATCATTTTATGCAAAAGGTTGGTCATTTGATAATCATCATTGACTTGTCTAATGAAGCAAGAACACTTCACAAAACATTGATCAACTATATTGATATATAAAATAAATCAAAGTATGCCAAATTAAGTGGATTTCAAAATATGGAAATGATCATATGAAGAATTAAGTGTAAAAATGACATAAAAATACATTAAAAGATGTTACGAGAATAAATCTTTTAATTCAATGATCTTTTTTACGTAAAAGACAAATAAATTGCTATGTTACTGATACAAACCAACCAGTGGACCCAGACCCAATAAGGAAGGATGACCCAATAGTAAGGAAACGAGCAAGAAAGAAGCCAACGTGGATGACTGATTATGTCTGCGGACAAAATTAGAAGATCCTGATATGCTCAAATTATGTCTGCGGACAAAATTAGAAGATCCTGATATGCTCAAATTAATTCCTGAAATTTCTGCTGCAAATTATTAGTTTAATTCCTGTTTTATTTCCCTAATTTTTGCTTGATTGTTAGCACCCAATTCCTTTTAATAGCTATGATGTAATCAAAACAAAACAGAATAAAAGTTTTCAAGATCCTTTTTCCCCCAAATTCTATTATTCTCTTTCCCTTAATTTTCTGAGGAGTGGACACTCACTCGAAGAGTGTTAAAACCTTTGAGCATTCTGCAGCAGAGTGTATCATTGGTGCTTTCATCATGGACACAACTGAGCTTATGAGCGCCCTTCAATCCAATATCGATGCACAAATGGTAAAGTTTCACGAATTACTCGAGTTCCATACCGAGTCAGTTCATTCCACACTCCACCAACACCTAGTAGAAGTTGATTCGAAGGTCGCAAACTTACACTTACACGTCGCATTTGTCAGGCAGACGTCACGTGCGCTGAAATTAAACGTACCACGTTTTGATGGTTCCAATCTCTTGGATTGGATTTTCCAGATTGAAGCTTTCTTCAACTTCCACGAAACTTTGGAAGAGTCCCGACTTCAGATCGTAGCCTTTCATCTTGACGGACGCGCTGCTGGCTGGTTCCAATGGGCAACACGTAACAATTTGTTACCATTGTGGCCAATTTTTCTCACCGCTGTTCGCCACCGCTTCGGTCCAACTCAGTACGAAGACATTGAAGGTGAACTCTCCAAATTAACTCAAACCAGCTCTGTAGTTGATTTTCAAGCCCAGTTTGAAGAATTGATGAAGGTCAACGGGATCTCCGAATCACTACTGATCAGTTTTTTCATTACAAGACTGAAAAAACATTTGAGACGGGAGTTGCAATTTCACCGACCTGCTATGTTAATGGAAACCTTCGCCATGGCCAGAGCATATGAGACCCGTTTTGATGACACACCAACCATAGGAAAATTGTGGTCTCGCGGCCCACAACACTTCACAGGCTCACATACCCAACCTAACCACAATCAAACAAACCGATCCAATTCAAATCCAAATAACCCATCAAACAATACTGCAACATCGTTACCACCACTCTTACCCAAACTACACTCAAACCCTGCCGTGCGGAACATGCCCTCTGCCGAACTTCGAGACCACCGTTCAAAAGGTCTCTGTTTTAAATGTGATGAGAAATGGAACCCATCTCACCGATGCCAAAACCGCGTGCTTATCCTCATGGGAGCGGATGAAGAGGAACCCCCACCGGAATCCGAGGATAACTCAATAGATGATGTCTCGGGTGACATATCCAGCCTTCACTCCTTGTCCAGCCGGCTCCAAAGTCGATCCTTGCGTGTTTTCGGCCTTTATAACCAAACAAAATTCACCATCCTCATTGACAGCGAGAGCACTCACAACTTTATCAAGCCTGCGTTAGTGGAACGATTGGGGTTACCTATCAAACCATGCCCTTGTTTCAAGGTCGCAACTGGTTGTGGAACCTTCTTGGTTTGTCAATTTTGCTGCCATAATGTCCCTCTTATCTTACAGGACATTAAATTTGAGGTGGATTTGTTTATCCTGAACATTGAAGGTCCCGATGTTGTGTTGGACTTTCCTTGGTTGCAATCTTTGGGCAAAGTTGCTCATGATTATTCGGCTCTCACTATGGAGTTCATGTGGCAAGGGACCCAAGTTACTTTAGTAGGTGATGCCTCTCTAGCCTCACAATCAGTGTCACTGCATCAGCTTCAAGCATTGGTTCACACCAATAATGTGGTTAGTGTTTTTACCATCACGACGTCCCTTCAAGACGTTGATTCTCTCCCAGAACCATCCAGCAATTTTCCATCCAACCTACCCAGCCCAGTTACTGATCTATTACAACGTTTTAAGTCCATTTTTTCTACACCCACAGAATTGCCTCCTCACAGAACGGTTGACCATCACATCCATCTTGTTGAAGGATCCAAGCCAGTCAATGTGAGGCCCTATCGATATCCTCAATTTCAAAAATCTGAAATGGAGAAGTTGATTCGAGAAATGCTTGATCAAGGCATCATCGTCCCTAGCCACAGTCCATTTTCTTCACCCGTCTTATTGGTAAAGAAGAAAGATGGTACATGGCGATTTTGTGTGGATTATAGATCGTTAAATTCTGTTACAGTTAAGGATAAATTTCCAATTCCAACCATTGATGAACTTTTGGATGAGTTGGGTGGCGCAAGAATATTTACAAAACTGGACTTGCGTGCAGGGTACCATCAAATTCGGGTTCATCCGAGTGACACTTATAAAACGGCGTTCCGCACACATGAGGGCCATTTTGAATTTCTTGTAATGCCGTTTGGACTTACTAATGCACCGTCAACATTCCAAGCCGCAATGAACCAATTGTTTTCTCAATACTTACGAAGGTTTGTGATTGTTTTTTTGATGACATACTGATATATAGTGCCTCTATTGAAGATCACTTGCAACATTTAGCATTGGTTTTCACTTCCTTAAAAACTCATTGTTTTTTTGTGAAACTGTCCAAATGTCTATTCTGTCAAGAGTCCATTGACTACTTAGGTCATATAGTTTCTTCTCAGGGTGTACAGGCGGATCCGGCCAAGCTTGAAGCCATGGAAAAATGGCCCATACCAGTAACGGTCAAACAACTTAGGGGGTTCTTAGGCCTTACCGGATACTATAGAAAATTCATTGCCCATTATGCAAGTATAACTTCTCCTTTAACTGATCTCCTGAAGCATGATGCATTCTCTTGGAATGAAAATGCTCAACGGGCCTTCCTTGCCCACAAGCAAGCTATGCTTTCTGCGCCGGTCCTTAGTTTACCTGACTTTTCTAAAGAATTTGTAATAGAGACTGACGCATCCAACGTCGGTATTGGAGCTATTTTAATGCAAGAGGGCCACCCCTTTGCCTTCTTTAGTAAGAAATTGGGCCCGAAGTTACAAGCTGCATCTGTATACATCAAGGAACTACATGCCATTACAGAATCTGTTCTTAAATGGAGACAATACTTGTTAGGTCATTTTTTTGTCATCCGAATTGATCATAAGAGCATCAAGGAATTACTTCAGCAAGTAATACAAACTCCAGAACAACAGTCGTATGTGCGCAAACTCTTGGGGTTCCAATTTCGCATCGAGTACAAACCTGGGGCTTCCAATAAAGTGGCTGACGCACTTTCACGGGTGCCGGCTGACTGGCCAGACAATGACCACACACCCGCACTCAGAGCATTAGTGTCATCACCTACATATGGTATTATTACTCAGCTCCAAAAAGATAATGCTTCAGATTTTTTCTATCAGACTTTTCGGGAACAACACATGCAGGGATTGCTCCGGTACCCTTATACTATCATGAATGGGGTCCTCTTCCATACCGGTCGTTATGTGATCAACCCAACATCTCCTCTATGTCATACAATCATTAGCGAATTTCACGATACACCAAGTGGTGGCCATGCTGGTGTGAAACGTACCCTAGTTCGTGTTGCTGCCAATTTTTATTGGTCCGGTATGCGTAAAGCAGTGGAAGAGTATGTCGGTTCATGTCTTACTTGCCAACAAATTAAATACTCAATGCAGGTTCCAGCGGGACTCCTTCAACCTCTCCCGATTCCAGAGACGGTTTGGGAAGATGTGACATAAAAATACATTAAAAGATGTTACGAGAATAAATCTTTTAATTCAATGATCTTTTTTACGTAAAAGACAAATAAATTGCTATGTTACACTATATATTTATTATTATGACCCAACAAATTGATGAGACTTTACAAAATAAGACTAATGACCGAACAATTTTTTATATTTGTTCTTGTAGCCACAAATGATAATAAATAATATCATAGTCTAAATGGGAAATTTAGACATGTTAACTAAGAGTTGTTTGATGTATTTATTCTTAATCAAAAGTTGCACTATGTACTAATAGTTAACTACGAGTAACTTGAAGTATTGTGTAACTAAGAGTGATTGATTGATTATAGTGTAATCTTTTAAGTGCTTTTTAAAGAGGATTAAATATAACTCTCATATTGAGATAAATCAATATACAAATAATGTTTTTATCTATTTTTAGCCTAATTTGCTTACATGTTTCATTCAATGCATATTTGCTTTTAAAAGAACGTTTTTATATTACTTTAAAAAAATTTGTTAGCTTTAGATAATCTTTTTATCATCTTACAAAAATTAATCAACATATTATATTGTAGTTTAACTTTTTGAATACTATCATATATGATACCTTAATTACATGAACTAAATGTGATAAAACGATTATGCGAGTCAATTAATATTAATTTTAAAAACTATATTTAAACTTCTCTCTTTTTGAAGTTAACACATATTTTCATTCGCGACATGATTAAGAAAAAAAAATCTTAAAAAGAATTTCAAAACAACTCTTTTTGTTTCAAATTATGAAATTATTAAGATCAACTGTATTTAATATTCTAAGTTTTCTACCATTATCTTTTCTTTTTCCTTTATATTTAAAGATTTTTATAAGAAAAATAAAAATGGAGATTGAACTAAAACAGAAACCACAATACTTAATACATTTGAGTTTCCTACCCTAAACATAACTAATTCATGAAAGGAGCTTCAAGAAAAATATAGTCCTCAAAGAAAATAATTATTTATCATTATTGGGCCAAGTGTTGTTGAAGGAGCAAACAAGCCCAAAAGGAGCAGGAAAGCCCCAAATTGGATGACCGAGTTTGTTACTAAATAGATTTATTTTGGCTATTTAGTTATTTTAATAGTTATTTCCATTTCATTTGCTTTGGGCCCACTTAAGGCGAGAATATTTAAGACTGATCATTATGGTAATGAGGGGGAGGAAAAAAAGTGGTGATACAATAATTCCATTTTAGTTATTCTCTGAAGACCTGTCCCATCTTGAAAAGGGATATTTCATTACCTACTTTTCACGTATCATTCTGGTGCTTTCATTCCATTACCATGCCTCCCAAGAATCGAACCAACACTGATGACCTTGTCTCTCGTGTTGAAGCCATGCTCGTGGCCAAAATGGCTAAGTTCAAACTCACCATGGAGGCTCGCCATGACCACCTCTCATCCACTGTTGCTGACCTCCAACAACGTCTAGCCACCCATTCACCATCCTCTTCATCAGATTCATCCCCTCCCCACCATAACCCATTTTCTCACAACAGTACTCGTCCCCAAAAAATTCACCTCCAGACCTTTGATGGCTCAGATCCGCTTGAATGGATTTTTCAAGCAGAGTAGTTCTTTGAAATGTACCACATTGACGCTGAACGCCGGTTGGAGATGGTTCCATTTTACATGACCGGTGTCGCTCTTAGTTGGTTTAAGTAGCTCGTCCATACCAACCAACTCACCTCATGGCTCGCTTTCACTCGAGCCCTGGAGACTCGCTTTGGCCCCTCCTCGTTCGAGAACCACCAAGCCACCTTGTTCAAGCTCCGTCAAACCACATCCGTCATTGACTATCAACTATAGTTTGAGAAGATCTCCAACCGCGTCTTTGGTCTTCCCCCAAAAGTCATTCTCAATTGCTTCATATTTTGCCTCAAACCGGAGATTCAATGTGAGATTGCCGTTTACCAACCCCAATCCATCTCCAACGATATTAGGCTAGCAAAACTGGTTGAATCCAAAATTGATGATCGCTGCTCCTTCCCTCATTACACGCCCCGACAACATAACCCCCCACCTTTACCCCAACAACTATCTTCTAAGCCCTTATTACCCACCCCCACTACCCCACCGTTACCGTGGAAGAAGTTGTCCCAGCAGAAATCCAAGAGAAACGAGCCAAGGGCCTCTGCTTTTACTATAACGACAAATACCACATTGGCCACAATTGTTGCCCCAAGCACCTACTTCTCTTGCTTCCAGAGGATCCACCCACCTCTGATGACACCAACACGTTGGACCCTACACCACCCCGAGATTAGGACCCACCTTCCCCTACTACTGATCCCTTTCCCGGGGAGGAATTAATCCATTTCTAGCTCTCTACTGGGGGGCCTCACACCACGCACTCTGCACATCCCAGGCTATATCCAGGGTCACTCGTTCACTGTTTTAGTGGACTCTGGTAGTTCTCACAACATCATTCAGCCCAAAGTTACCACGTTTCTCAATCTGCTAATTTATGCAACCCTTGCTTTTTCTGTCATGGTTGGTAATGGTAAATTTAGTAACTGTTCTGGGGTTTGTGAGAACGTTCCATTACTATTGAATGGTCAAGTTTTTACTATTTCCCTTTATATCTTACCAATCCAAGGGGCTGACATAGTATTTGGTGTACAATGGTTGGGTACTTTGGGTCTTGTATTGACTGATTATTCTGTCTCGCAAATGTCCTTCACTCTTAACAATGAAACTGTGATTCTTATGGGTAGTGACATCAAATCCCCTCGTGTCACCTCTTTTCATCAAATAACTCGTATGCTTGATACTGATGTTGTTGCTGCACTTTATAGCGTTTTTATTGGGCCACATGCTACCCCCACAAGATCCAATGCCACACCACACCCTCTTCCTGCAGATACGGTCCTTTTTGAAGCCCCTCCACGTATGAACTTGACACTCTTTTCCATCCTCACCTCTTATAAGGAGGTCTTTGACAAACCTCACATGCTTCCTCCCACCAGGCCCCATGATCATCACATTCATGTCAAGCCCAATTCAACCCCTATTAATGTTCCGCCCTACCGGTATCCTTAATGCCACCATGACTAAGTTGATTGCTGAAATGTTGGTTGATGGGTTGATTAAACCCAACACAAGTCCCTATTCGTCGCTAGTTCTTCTTGTGAAGAAGAAAGATGGCTCCTGGAAGTTTTTTGTGGATTATAAGGCGTTGAATGCTATCACTATTCCTAATAGATATCCAATCCCTACTGTTGATGAGCTCCTTGACAAGCTCCATGGTGCACATTATTTTACTTGCTTGGATTTGCATTTCGATTTTAACCATATTCGTGTGGCTCTGGCAGACATTTCTAAAATAACATTCTGCACCATTGATGGACATTTTGAATTTGTTGTTATGCCTTTTGGGCTGTCCAATGCACCCTCTACTTTCCAGGCGACAATGAACAACTTACTTAGGCCATTTTTGCGACGTTTCGTGCTAGTATTTTTCGATGACATATTAATATATTCAGCAGATTGGGATATTTGCATTTGACTTATTTGCGTTAGATTTTACAATTATTTCTTGATAAAAAATTCTTTGTGAAGTATTCCAAGTGTGCGTTTGGGGTCACTTCTGTGTCCTACTTGGGTCATATTATTTCAGGTGTTGGTGTTCAGGTGGATTCTTCTAAAATCCAAGCAATTTTGGAATGGCCCAAACCAAAATTCATGATAGACTTGAGAGGTTTCTTGGGTCTCTCAGGTTACTACAGAAAGTTTGTTCGTAACTATGTAGCCATTGCAATTCCACTTACAAATATATTAAAATCCCCTACATTTTTATGGAGTACTGAAGCCAACGAAGCCTTCTCACAATTACAAAAGGCTTTGACAACTACCCCAATTTTACAGCTTCCAAACTTCTCCATCCCTTTCGATTTGGAGTGTGATGCTTCCTCCACTGCTATTGGCTCGGTCCTTTCCCAGAAATCTCACCCTGTTGCTTACTTTAGTAAGAAGATGTGCCCTCAAATGCAATTATCCTCCGCATATGCCCGCGAAATGTTCGCCATCATTGAATCTGTTAAGAAGTGGCATCATTACTAGGAAGGAAATTTCGATTTTATACAGACTAGAAAAGCTTGAAAAATTTGTTGACACAATCCATTCAAACTCCCAAATAGCATAAATGGCTCACTAAACTACTTGGCTTTGATTATGAAATATTCTACACACCTGGTGTGGACAATCGTGTTGTTGATGCTCTGTCATGACGCACACACTCTGCCTCTGAATCTTTTTTCCTCTCTGCCATTTCTACTGCTACTCCTAACTTGCTGTCTCAATTAAGAAAGTTTTACTTACACGATACACAGGGCTAGAAATTAGTGGAAAGGTGGCACAATGATGACAAGTTCAGAGCCAAGTTCACCTACTTGAATGAGTTGTTATATTTTGATTCCCGTATTCATGTCCCTCGTGAGTCCAATCTGCAACACCTACTTCTTTTCGAGTTTCATGACACTCTGATGGCTGGCCACACCGACATTAAGGCCATGGTTGCACGCTTGACTTCCACCTTCCACTGGGCTGGTCTATACAAAGATGTCAAGGCATATGTCAAAAACTGTCACAGTTGCCAACAATCAAAGTACTCTACTGCTAAGCTCTCAGGCTTGCTCCAACCACTCCTGACACCTACTCAGGTGTGGGAGGACATTACTATGGACTTCATCACTCACTTGCCCATCTCTAAGGGCTTCACTACTATATGGGTGATCATTGATCAGTTCACTAAGTTCGCCCATTTCTTGCCCTTACCCACCCACTATACTGCCTTAATGTTGGCAACAAATTTTGTCTCTAAAATATGCAAGCTTCATGGTACTCCGAAAATAATAATATTAGTCAGAGACAGGGTGTTTGTTAACAAGTTTTGGAAGGAGACCTTTCGGCTCTTGAGCACTCAGCTAGCGTTCAACACCACTTACCATCCCTAAACCGATAGTCAATCTGAATTCTTCAATCATTGTCTGGAGACTTATCTTTGTTGTTTTGTGGCAGAAGAGCCTCATCTGTGGTCAAAAGTTCTTCATTTAGCCGAATTCTGATATAACACAAGCTTCCATTATTCGATTCAGATGTCGCCTTTTCAAGCTCTTTATGGCTGCCCTCCACCTCTAGTGTTAGATATCCTTCTAGGCTCCATTGCAATTGCTCCTGTTAAAGAAACCTGCTTCACAGACAAAATCTTTTGCGTCAGTTGAAGGACAATCTTGCTTGAGCCCAACACTGCATGAAGCAACAAGTTGATGCTCACTGACAAGACATTGTTTTTTCTAAAGGGGATTGGGTTTACCTCAAACTCACACCATACTGCCAAGTTTTTGTTCAACAACGATCCTCTCAGAAGCTTGCTCGCTGTTTCTTTAGGCCTTTCAGGGTGCTCCGCCGACTCGGTAAGGTCGCTTATGAGCTTCAACTCCCTTCAGACTCGAGGATCCACCCTGTCTTCCACGTCTCCATCCTCAAGCGCTGCCATGGAGATCTCCCTTTTGAGCAGCGTCCTTTACCTCCTTCAACACTGGGTCCTCATCCGTGCTCACCCCAGCCAAGCTTCTCGGGTTTCACATCGTCACCTCTAATGGTTCTCCTCTACGACAAGTCCTAATTCAGTGGACAACACAATCTGAAAGTGAAGCTACTTGGGAGTCTTTACAATTACTCAAGGAGACTTATCCTAATCTAGACCTCGAGGACAAGGTCCTTCTTGACGGGCCAAGTATTGATACTGAACCACCAATTAAAGAGGAAATTATTGAGCCAAGTGTTGTTGAAGGAGAAAACAAACCCAAAAGGAACAAGAAAGCCCGAAATTGGATGACCGAGTTTGTTACTAAATAGATTTATCTTGGCTATTTAGTTATTTTAATAGTTATTTCCATTTCATTTTCTTTGGACCCACTTAAGACAAAATATTTAAGACGGATCATTATGGTAATGAGGGAGAGGAAAAAAAATGGTGATATAATCATTCCATTTTTGTTATTCTCTTAAGACTTGTCCCATCTTGAAAAAAGATATTAAAAGTGGTAATACAATAATTCCATTTTTGTTATTCTCTGAAGACTTGTCCCATCTTGAAAAAAGATATTAAAAGTGGTAATACAATCATTCCATTTTTGTTATTCTCTGGAGACCTGTCCCATCTTGAAAAGAGATATTTCATTACTTATTTTTTGCGTATCAACTTAATACATTTGAGTTTCCTACCAAGACATAACTAATTCATGAAAGATGCTTCAAGAAAAATATAGTCTCCAAAGAGAATAATTATTTATTATTTAGGATTAAAAGAATTTATTTTTTCATTCTTATAAACTAATTGACTTCATGAATGATGAAATAATTAAAATTGACTAATAAATATGTTCTGTAATTTAAACATCACATTATTTTCCACGTGTGTCAAAATCAAATTAAAAAAAATACAAAAGAAGAAGATTAGTCGGGTAAACTAAAAAAAATTATCATTTTGATACTCTTGCATCTTCAAATATTGATTGATAAAACACCTCAAAGTTTTGATGTATTAGTGAAATAAATATACAACAAAATGCAGAAATAATAATAATAATTAAGTGAGAAAAGATGTAATTAATCATCAGTAAAATTTGAAAACATTAAGTTCTAATACAAAGCTTGTCATTATATAGAAAGATTAATTTGATTTGATATAATAATAGAGAAAAGTAAAATTGTACGAAAAGATATAGTATAGCTTGAGTTGACGGGGACGGTTTGGTTATAAATTATGGCACATGAATTATTTTCGATGGCAGTGTGCGGCACGCGCCTCATGCGAACAATGGAGTGAGTCACTGTCTTGCAATCGATGAGGGAACACAGGGAACTTCATCATTAAACCACTAACACTTAAACAACTTAACTTCACACAACCTTTCTCAAAATTACTATTAAATAATGATATGTGTGAATTACCCAATTTAAATATTAAATAATAATTTATGGGATCTTGTAGAAATTTCCTTCATATGAAAGGAAATTATTAATCGGGATTTTCAACTCCTGAAATAATTAAATTCTTGACTGAGATTTGGATCTCACCATAGGCGTGGAAGGACAACTAAGCAACATGTTATATGGTTAAATTTGTAAGGTATAAAAGTCAAAGATGAATGCAAGGTTTTAACTTTTAAAGTTTTTATTTGCATTAATGAGATTATGACTACTTTTTTAAAATGAAAACTTCAAGTTTACTTGAAATGGTGCACATGACATAGAAATTATACGTTAAGAGACTTTAGTTTCTCATTTCTAATTCATATAATTAGCAGTCATTACTTTATGTTACAAGTTTAGGTATCTTTTCCTTTCAAAACACCTATTTTGACCATAAAAGACTACTACTTTATTCTATCTAGATAAATTAAAAAATAAATACATAACAACATAAAAAAATTACTTAATCATAAGTTAGAATAAAGTTTTTTAAATATCATAAATTCTTACCACAAAATCATAGATTACTATAAAAGTTGGAATACACTCTTTTAATTATATCCAGATTTTTTTTTTATAAAAGTTGCCAAACACAAGCAAAGATAGTTGTGTTGAAGATCTAAAACCATGAAATGAGATCTAAAACAAGATGATAAAGCGGGGTACAATATTTTCAATTATTAATTTATTATCTTAGCCGTTGAAACTGCTTTTGAGGGTCTCTATGGTATTCATTCAGTCACTCCAATTCTTACTGATTAGAACAATGTCTCAGTCCCTTTGATTTTCCAAATTCTGTGTCATCACCACCAAGAATCGAATCAGAATTTGGAACAATCAGTGAATTGAGTTTTCATCCCTCTCATCTCTACCTTTCTCCGTTGAGTTTAGAAAGAGAAAAAAAGACAGCCTCAAAAAGCAACACGAGCATTATTACACAGTACTTGCTTGGTTGCTTCACACTTTCACAGTCTACTTTTCTTTTGTCTATATATTATAAAAACAAAAGCACCCTCTTCAAATATATATATATATATATATATATATATATATATATATATATATATATATATATATATATATATATATATATATCTGATTGAATAGTTACGAAAAGGGTCTTTTATATAGTTCATTCTCGGAGTCTCTGGACCAAAAACAAAAACACCAACTTTGTAACTCTGCAGAGTTTTCTCTTCTCTCCCTTCTGCTTTTGCAGTCTCTGGGGGATTTTGCTTTGCATTATTTATGTGTCAATTGGTGGTGGTGGCTTTATAGAGGTGGCTATTATTGGGCTGAGTTTTCATTTTTTTTCAAACTCCATAGGGTATGGTCAGATTTTGAAGCTCAAAATTTTTTTACATTTAAAGTTTTCTCTGCCACAATCTATGAACAAGAGATTCATAGTCATCAACACTACCCATCACTGGCAGTGTACTAAGCTCAATTGAGAACAAAGAAAAAGTAGGAAAAGAAAGAGAAAATAAATAAAAAGGGTACAAAGAGCCAAGACATTCAGAAGAAGGAGGATCTGTCATCTGAATTTTCTTCCTTCAAGCTTTAGGAGAAAGAGACATCTCAACCAAGTTACTCGAAAGCGATTACTATTGTCGGATTTTCTTCAGCTTTTGCTCTCTTATCAGTGAGTAAAACGAATGTAAAGAGATTGTGCCCACAATTTTTTTTTTTTTTTCTCTTCCTCCCATCTCTTTTCTTTTGGATTTGTGTGGGGGAGAAAGAAAACTGAATTTGTTCCATTTTTGTTATTATTTTTTATTTGGAATTCTGCAAAGGAATTTTCAGTTATCTGGATCTGGGGTCTTTCTTGGCTTTCGTTTTCTGGGGCTGCGTTTTATATCATGGTTTTTGTCTCATTTAGTGTCCTTTTATATTTTTCAGATCTAGACACTGCTTTTGTGGATAAGGGAGACAATGTTGTCTCAGAAGCAAGCAGAGGAAGCAATAGTCAGCAACCTCAACGAGACAGAACATGAAGTGGGAAGCACAAGGGAAGAAGAGAGGGAGCAAGACCACTCCATGTTCAGTCTCAAGAGCATCCTTTGGCATGGTGGTTCTGTTTGGGATGCATGGTTCAGCTGTGCCTCAAATCAAGTAAATCATCCCATCCATTAGACTCAAATATTCATCACCCATAACACCAAGAAAAAAGAAATTCATAAAGTAACTCTCTTGGTTCTTTTTAGTCCATGTTTAACAATGAAATTTCCCCCATTTTTATAGGTGGCTCAAGTGCTCTTGACACTCCCATACTCCTTCTCTCAACTTGGCATGCTATCAGGCATCTTGTTTCAGGTGTTCTATGGAATTATTGGAAGCTGGACTGCTTATCTAATCAGTGTCCTCTACGTTGAGTACCGCACCAGAAAGGAAAAGGAAAACGTCAACTTCAAGAACCATGTCATTCAGGTTGGTCAGTTGTGTTGTGCAGCCTTCACAATTTCTCTTTCCGTCACCGCTGGTTCCTAATCTGTATCAAGAGAAACAACAGTTACTAAATAGAATTACACTGTTTTTTGGATTTCAGTGGTTCGAAGTCCTTGATGGGTTACTTGGTCCATATTGGAAAGCAGTGGGGCTAGCCTTCAACTGTACTTTCCTCCTCTTTGGATCTGTGATACAGCTTATAGCATGTGCAAGGTAGCATCTGTGCTTCGATTTTTAAGGCAACTAGAGATAATCTAAAGTGGGTCTAAACTTCTCATATATTTTCAACATTTTTTTTCTTTTTTCTTTTTTCTTTTCTGATGCAAACAGTAACATCTATTACATAAATGACAAATTGGATAAACGGACTTGGACTTATATATTTGGAGCTTGCTGTGCCACCACTGTCTTCATACCTTCCTTCCACAATTACCGAATCTGGTCATTTTTGGGTCTTGGAATGACCACTTACACGGCTTGGTACCTTGCTGTAGCAGCTATTGTTCATGGCCAGGTGATAATTAACTATATCAGTTGTCTATAGCAACACTTTTCATGACACTCCCTTCAATTGAAACAACCATAACAATTGGTCAATTTGAATGCGACAACATATTCAACACTTGCAAATCATGTTTCTAGGTGGAAAATGTCACACACTCGGCTCCAACTAAGCTAGTGCTATACTTCACTGGAGCCACCAACATACTCTATACGTTTGGAGGACATGCTGTGACTGTGTAAGTTTACACGCTGCTTCTCTTTGCAGCTTTTGCCTGTTATCTCGGTTTTCGAGATCTGTGGGCAAAACCAAAAATTCATGCAAAATCTGCTATCTATTGCGCTACTTTTTTTGACTTCAAAAGTCTTACCACCTCTGTCCCTCCTTATCTCTAGGAAAATTCCACTGTCGAATGGCCATTATTTCCATTTTGTGATAGTATGTATGTCCTTTCTAAATTAATTATACTTTGAATAAACGAAAAAATTACATTTTTTTTTATTTGGTGTTGGTCGGTTCCTACTTCCTACTGTATCTTTTGTCCCCAAACCTGCACAGAGTTCTAGTTATAGTTAATTGCACGAGTTAAGTTCATGACACAAAAGTACAAGAAAGTCAAGAAAGAGTCATAAAAAAATTATAGTTTTAACAAAAAAAAAAGTGCATTTTTAGTACTTATTCATTTTATTAAATTTAGTAAATTTAAATTTTTTAATGATCAATTGTAATATCTAATGACAATTATTTATTTTTATAATTACATAATTATCGAATTGTAAGACTAATTCATTACTTTTAAAATATTAAAAAACACATACATTTTTTTATTTTTATAATTTTAAAAGTGCAGGTCTAATAGCTTTGGATGTAATCTCATGATTTTTATATTATGGGAGATATAATGATGTAATTTTTATTTAACACTTTAAGAAACTATTAAAAGCATTTTTTGTTTGAAGCCATATTAAATTATTAATCACAGTGGCTCAATGTTGTTGAGAGATTTGAGTGTGAAATTTGAGGTATATCTTTTATTGATAAAGTGATAATGGTGACAAACGTTGCAGAGAGATTATGCATGCGATGTGGAAGCCCCAAAAGTTCAAGTACATCTACTTGCTCGCCACTTTGTACGTTTACACACTAACTATTCCTTCCGCCGTCGCCGTTTACTGGGCTTTCGGTGATATGCTTCTTAACCACTCCAACGCCTTCTCTCTCCTCCCCAAGTCCGGCTTCCGTGACGCCGCCGTTATCCTGATGCTGATTCACCAGGTAAGGAAGCCACGTGTTTGGATGAAAAAGTGTGAAGTGGAGTTATTATGTTTATATGAGATATGTGAGATCTGAAATTAGAGTAGTGGGAAAAAAGAGTAACAAGGTAAAATGTGAATGCAGTTCATCACATTTGGGTTTGCGTGCACTCCATTGTATTTTGTGTGGGAGAAGGTGATTGGAATGCATGACACAAAGAGTATTTGTTTGAGGGCACTTGCACGATTGCCAGTGGTGATACCTATCTGGTTCTTGGCTATAATCTTCCCTTTCTTCGGCCCCATAAATTCAGCTGTTGGATCTCTGCTCGTTAGTTTCACTGTCTACATCATCCCTTCCTTAGCCCATATGCTCACCTACAGGAAAGCCTCTGCCAGACAGGTAAATCTCCA
This sequence comes from Sphenostylis stenocarpa, assembly GCA_963425845.1. NCBI lineage: Eukaryota > Viridiplantae > Streptophyta > Magnoliopsida > Fabales > Fabaceae > Sphenostylis > Sphenostylis stenocarpa. The sequence continues at coordinate 49,446,389 of OY731401.1, forward strand.
TTCCTGCCCCACCTCCATCTCTTCTTTGCTAACCATCTAATTAATGTTCATTTTCCATTCATTTTTAAATATTTATCACATTAGAGGAGATGCCATAAAAAATAAACTCATCTCCAAATAAAAAGTGTCATGAAAAAATGGGTATCAAAGTGAGAGGTATGTGAGTGGCATAAATGAATATAAAATATAATTGAAATGGGAGACTGTGATAAAAATAATTAGCTAAATTTGTTAATAGAAATTAGTTATAATAAAATTGATAAATATTGAATATAAATAGAAAAGATAAAAACATCGTGGGGGCGTGGGAGAGTGGTACGTAGCAACCATGTACCAACGCATTTAAGGCTTAGATTTGGAAATTTGTACGACAAGTATTGAAGCTGGTGGTGGGTCATTTTCGTATAGTTGTTTACTACAGTTGGATTCCTGTGCGAATAATGTAGCTTCAATACCAGACTTAATTATCAAAGAAAATTAATATTAATAATATATTTTTATAATATTACATAATATAATTAATTTTATTGAAACAGAATGAGAGTGTTTCATACGGGAGTTTGTTTGTTTTAGTCTCTCAGTTTTATTTTGTGTCTTGATGGATTTTGAGAGGATGGTGTAAATACTATATTATTCAATTTAAAGGAGTATGTGTAAAGAAGATTGAAAATCATGGTTATGAAAATGATGAATGAAAGTGACAAAAATCTCCATGGTTTTGAGATAGTATTTCGGGGGGGGGGCCTCCCCATGATATCTTAGTTTATCTTCGTACAATATTTGAAAATCTGGTTAAATCTCATGATTTGCATTATTGTTGGTGACTTTTGGGATTTTTGCGAGTAATGCACCAATAGTAGTGAAGGGGCATCCTAAGCTATCTAAGATTGTTGTTGTTTTTTTTACCCTGATTTTGCAGAATGCTGCAGAGAAGCCTCCTTTCTTCATGCCAAGTTGGACAGCAATGTATGTGTTGAATGCATTCATTGTTGTATGGGTTTTTGTTGTTGGGTTTGGGCTTGGAGGATGGGCCAGCATGACAAACTTCATAAGGCAAATAGACACATTTGGGCTTTTTGCTAAATGCTACCAGTGCCCTCCACCAGCACCACCACATGTTGTGGCAGCACCACCCCCTCATGCCCATCATTAGAGCCAAAGCTGACTCATTCACCTCAACCTAGTAAAGTTCAGCAACAGTCACATTTTCCTCAATACTTTGTATTATACATTGGGGAAAATGGTGAACATATACTTCCCCTTCATATCATGTGTGTGCTGGCTGGTTTTTGCATTATTTTTGTCCCTTTTCTTTGTTATATAGCATTTTGTCCCTCCCTTCTTGTAAGATTAGTTCATTAAAAATAGTGTGTCAAATGTTATGATTCCTTTGCTATCAAATGCACAGGCTAATTAAATTAAAATTAAACTCTATGTTTTGGTTTCTTTCTTCTTCTTCTTCTTTTCTTTTCCCTTAGGTTGTGCGATATGTAAGATTTTGCTTTCGATTTCCTTTTATGCTCATAGATTGCAATCTCATTATTAGATTTCATGTTTGTAGAATATTCCTTTCAAATAAGAATAACTTGTGTGCAATATTTGTTGTCACAAAAGGCAACGTGGTTTGAGTTCAAAAGGTTGTGCACTGTTCAATCGTCTCTTATGTGATTGTAAAGGTCAATTTGAAAATAGAGGAAGTGATGGATTTTTAGGGTATTTTTTTTATTTTATATTTTTTATATATGAAATACATGATACGGTAAAATTTATTATTTTATTTTTTAGGATGCCAGTCTAAAGGATTTCATCATTTTTTTTATATTATATAACCGATATAATAAATAAACATAATGATTTCATCGAGAAAAACATTTAGATAAATTAATATATGATATGAAATATCTTTCTTGATCAAATCCTATAACTATTAGTCGACAAAAGTCTTTTTCTACAAATATTATTTAATAATTGAATTAAAATTTTGTCACCTTTTGCAATTTTAAGAATTATGTATTTAGATTTATTGTTTATAATCAATATAAAATGTATTTTTTTTATATAACATACAAAAAAATTGAAGATTATGATAAAAATTGGACACAAATTGTCTACAAAACATGTCAAATGATGAGCACAAATATAGAGCTAAAACTTTAATTTCAAGAGGCAGAGGAAAAAAATAATCTGCATACATAACATAAAACTAACATCTTTTATTGTATATAAAATAAAACATTGTGTATAGTCTACATATAACATGAAGAAAGAAAAATATTAGACAATTATTTATTTATTTTTTATATCTTAGAGAAACTATAAATTTATTTTTATTGATATTTAAATAATTTTTAATAATTTTGGAGGAGACGATGATCCTGCCAGATGAACTCCTCCCTCCACCACCGTATGGGTAAGAGGGGGTGGTGCTCCTGCGGGTGGCGGTGATGGTGTGGGGCATTGGTAGCATTTAGCAAAAAGTCCAAATGTATCAATTTGGTTTATTAAGTTAATCATGCTGGCCCATCCTCCAAGCCCAAATCCAACTACTAAAACCCATCCAATAATGAAAACATTGAAGACATACATTGCAGTCCAGCTAGGCATGAAGAAAGGAGGTTTCTCTGCAGCATTCTGCAAAATAGGAAAAAAAAAGAAGAAAAAACTTAGGGTAGCCTACATTGTTGTTGCATTAGAAAATTAAAACAATGAACAGCAGTACATTGTTCTTAGTGTGAGGCCACTCGTTAAAACCTTGAACAGTGAGGTAGTCGGAGAAGCTGTGTGAACAAAAGACAGATAATAGAACTGAAAAATGCTCTTTCACACTATTTTCTATGTTTTCTCGCTGAATTCTGGAAGAGAATACAAACTTATAGGAAGAAATCGAAACAGAATAGAAATTAACCCACTGATTTCATATAGGAGACGTGGGTTGAAGTAACTGTAAAACTAATGAGTTGAAAAATAGCTCAATTCCTAAATACTTGGTCGTAATTGACCCTTTTATTAACAGCAATTTAAAAGATAACAAAACACAAAATATCTAACATTCTCTCCCTTAAACTGAATGTCTAATAAACATTTAGTTTACTTCAGATGCTTCAATCATGCCTAACATGCTCCTGAGTTTTAGGAATTGCTCTAGCTTTAAGGGCTTGGTCATTATGTCGGCAATTTGATTCTGGGTGTTGCAATGACTTAGTTCAATGCTTCCATCTTTGACAAGATCCCTCAAGAAATGAAATCTTATATCTATATGCTTACTTCTACCATGGAAGACTGGATTTTTGGATAGTTGAATGGCTGAATTACTATCACATAACACCAGAATTTTACTTTGAATTTTGAAGCCAAGAGTCTCCAGAATTCTCTTAATCCATATACTTTGGCAAGCACAAGATGCAGCTGCTATATATTCGGCTTCGGTTGTAGATAAAGTAACCACCGGTTGTTTTTTGGATGACCAAGAGACAGTCCAGACCCTAAAAAAATACAAAACCTGATGTACTTTTTCTATCATCAATATCTCCAAGAAAGTCACTATCTCGTGTAGCCTGTTATAGCAGTACTCTCTCCTTTCTTGTAGTAGATTCCGAATTCAGCAGTACCTTTTAAATATCTTAGTATTCTTTTAGCAGCAAGCTAGTGATTCTCTGTAGGATTGGTCATAAATCTGTTAATTAAACTCACCCCATACATTATATCTGGACGTGTAGTAGTCAAGTACATTAGGCTTCCAACCACTTGTTTGAATAAAGTAGCATCCACTTTGGGTCCTGTATCATTTCTTGACATTTTTGTACCTGGTACAATAGGATTTTTCACTGCATTGCAGTCTTTCATACCGAAGCGTGACAACACATCTTGAACATATTTCCTTTGACACACAAAAATTCCATTTGTATGTTGCAAAATTTCTACTCCAAGGAAATATCTCATTCTTCCTAAATCTGACATATCAAATTCTGTCATCATAGATCTTCTAAAATCATCACACATGCTCTCATCATTTCCAGTGTATATTAAATCATCTACATATAAGCTCACAATTAAAATGTTACCTCCCTTTGATTTTGTGAATAATGTATGTTCACAAAAACATCTTTCGAAGCCATTGCTCATGAAGTATATCTCTATCTTATTGTACCAAGCTCTTGGTGCTTGTTTGAGCCCATATAGAGCCTTTTTAAGCTTGTAGACTTTTTCTTCTTTGCCACTCTTCACAAAACCAGTAGGCTGCTGCACAAAAATTTCTTCTTTGAGATCCCCATGCAAGAATGCACTCTTCACGTCTAATTGAAAAATGTTCCAACCATATTGCGCTGCTATTGAAAGGATAATGCGTATGGTATCCATTTTGGCCACTGGTGCAAAGACTTCTGTGTAATCCACTCCATATTGTTGTGCATACCCCTTTGCCACCAACCTAGCTTTGAATTTGTCAATTTCTCCATTTTCTTTGAGTTTGGTTTTGAATATCCACTTGACTCCGATTGGTTTAACTCCTGTTGGCAAGTCTGTTAGCTCCCATGTCTTGTTCTTTTCTATGGCCTCCATCTCTCTTTTCATTGCTTCCCGCCATGTTTTATTTTTGACAGCTTCTTCAAATGTCACAGGATCATCTTCCAGCACAATCATTGCATTTTCACTGTCTTCATCGGATAGACCTTCTCCTTTTTCATAATCAATCATCCAAACTGGCTCCCTTCTACGTCTTCTAGCCCTCCCTTCATTCATATTTTCCATTATTGGCTGTTCTGAACAAAATACTGCAGTTTGATCATGCTGCTCCTCGATCTCACTGTTTTGTTCTGTATTTTCACTGCAGTCCAAAGTTATGTGTTGCCTGGTGTTGTCACGTTGCTCCCAATCCCAACTTTTTTCTTCTTCGAATATGACATCTCTACTAATAATGATTTTGTGACTTACCGGATCAAATAGTCTATAAGCCTTAGATTCATCACTCACTCCAAGAAGAATGCATCGTTTACTTTTGTCATCCAATTTGACACGTTTTTGATCTGGTGTATGTACATGAGCTATACATCCAAACACCCGAAAATATGAAACAGACGGCTTCATTCCACTCCAAGCTTCCTCGGGGGTTTTATCGTGTACTGCAGTAGTAGGGCTTCTATTAAGAATATGAACACACCATTTTGTTGCCTCGGGCCAGAATCTTTTGGGAACATTTCTCCCTATTAGCATTGATCGAACCATATTCATGATGGTTCTATTTTTCCTCTCAGCAACTCCATTTTGTTGAGGAGTATAGGCTGTTGTCAACTGTCTTTGTATGCCTTGATCTTTGCAAAAATCACCAAACATCTTAGAATTGAATTCACCTCCTCTATCTGTTCGTAAGCAAATAATATTGGTCCCAACCTCCTTTTCCACCAATGATTTGAAACTTTTAAACAAAGAAAAAGTTCCGGACTTCTCACTCAAAAAATACACCCAAGTCTTACGAGACATATCATCAATAAAACTTAGGAAGTATTTCTTATTGCTACTGGAGGAAGGTTGAATGGGGCCACATAAATCAGCATGAACCAGCTGTAATTTTTCTGATGCTCTCCATAAGCTTTTCTTTGACATAGCATGACGATGTTGCTTTCCTGCAAGACAATGAGTACATGGATCTTGAGGTGTGGTGATGGATGGCAACCCACTCACCAGTTGTTTTGACACAAGAGTTTTTAAGCCATCATAGCTTAAATGTCCCAACCGATTGTGCCATATTTGAGAAGTCTGTTCTAGTGTTGTTTGAAAGCATGTAGTATTTTCTGGAGACATGGTTGCTGTTAGCACAAACATTCTGCTACTGCTCATGTTAACTGTCATAATTTGCCCTCTCTTAGGATGCATAACAGTGCACTTGTTATGTTGAATATTTATGCACAAGCCTTTTTCTTGAAGTTGTCCTAAACTCAGTAAATTATTTTTGAGTTCAGGAACATAATAGACCTGAGTTATCACGTGTGTGACTCCATTCACCACCAACCGAACACTCCCTTTTCCCATCACAGCAATGCGTGTATCATTGCCTAGCTTTACTCGATGTCGAAATTCTTCATCTAAGTGTGTGAACCACTTTTTATTTCCACTCATGTGATTGCTGCACCCGGAATCTAAAAACCAATCATTATCCTTGCCCTCCATGAATTCTATGGATGTCATCAACAAGAGCTCATCCTCTTGTTCCTCCTTGTCTTCTACTTCTGCATAGTTTGCTTTCTTCTCCCATTGAGGACATTCATATTGAAAGTGTCCTAATTTGTGACACTTAAAGCATTCAACTTCGACTTTGTTGAATGATTGTCTTCCTCTACCTCTTCCTTGGAAGAAGCCTCTGCCCCTTCCTCTTCCTCTTCCTCTGCCTCTCCCACTTTTCTCATCTATCACAGCCTGCATCACCTGCTCTTCATCTGCAGCCAACATCATTCTCTGTTCATGGACTAAGAGGCCACTTTGAAGCTCATCAATCGTCATGTCATCCATGTTATTGGATTCTTCCACAGAGCATACAACATAATTAAATTTCACTGTCATTGACCTCAGAATTTTTGAGGTAATAACACTTTCTTGCATGGTTTCACCGCATGCCTTCATGCTCTTAGCAATCTTCAGCGTTCGTGCAAAGTATGAGTTTACATATTCTCCAACCTTCATTTGCAACAACTCAAAATCTTTGCGTAGAGCTTGCAACTGTGCTCGTTTCACCCGAGTTGATCCTTGGTATTTCTGTTTCATTGAGTCCCAGATGTTCTTGGATGTTTCATCATTGAGAATAGTGTCTAGAATTTCCCTATCAATTGCTTGATAGAGAAAATTCTTTATCTTCAAGTCCTTCAATTTTTGCTCCTCCGCTGCTTTAAGTTCAGCTTCTGTTGACTTGCTGGAGACATCCTTAATGCCATGTTCCACCAAAGACCAGTACTCCTTGGACCTCAGAAAATTCTCCATCGGTTTTGCCCAATGATCATAGTGACCATCAAACTTGGGAATTGTCGGCTGCACATACTTGTTGGAGTCTCGCCATGTTTCAATTTTTTTTTTTAATCGCTTACACTCACGGTTTGCACCTAACTTGTGTTTGCTCTCACTCGTATTTACCCAATATATAACCCAATGTTTTGGTTCAGGCCCCTGTGAATAAGCTCTGATACCAAATGTGAACAAAAGACAGATAATAAAACTGAAAAATGCTCTTTCACACTATTTTCTATGTTTTCTCGCTGAATTCTGGAAGAGAATACAAACTTATAGGAAGGAATCGAAATAGAATAGAAACTAACCCACTGATTTCACGTAGGAGACGTGGGTTGAAGTAACTGTAAAACTAATGAGCTGAAAAATAGCTCCATTCTTAAATACTTGGTCGTAACTTACCCTTTTATAACTGCAATTTAAAAGATAACAAAACACAAGATATCTAACAAGGTGGTGGTTAAGAGGTGAAGAAGATTTACCTGTCTGGCAGAGGCATCTCTATAAGTGAGCATATGGGCTAAGGAAGGGATGATGTAGACAGTGAAACTAACGAGCAGAGATCCAACAGCTGAATTTATGGGGCCGAAGAAAGGGAAGATTATAGCCAAGAAAGTGAAACTAATGTTAGACCATTTTTTTTAACTTGATTCAAATACTAATGAATTTCTGCACAACAAAATCAAACGATACTTAGGTTTTACCTGGTGAATGAGCATGAGGATGAGGTTATTCATTTGTCGAAATTATTCACTTTGAATACGAACACAATTCAGGAAGAATAATCGTATATGAAAATTTGAAAAGTGGAGAGTGTGGTTAATGATACTAATATGTTTTCTATGAATAATTTCAAATCATAGATTAAGAGCTTCTACAAGTATTAATTAACTTGTTTGAAGTGATGAACAAAATATTGTCTCAGGTCCTAAACTATCATTAGAAAATCCAAAATAATATTACGTAGAGTTGTGTAGTAAAACAGAAAAGAAAAGGAGGAGTAAAGAAACGGTAAACTTACACAGTCACAGCATGTCCTCCAAACGTGTAGAGTATATTAGTGGCTCCAGTGATGTACTGTATTTGCTTTGTTGGACCCGAGTGTGTAACATTTTCTACCTGCAAACATGATTTGCAAGATGTTGAATATCATATCACATCACTAAGAACTTGATACGAATCTGATTTGTATAAGGACTAATTTAGAATCTAGGAATTTTTTTTGCACAAGGGTAATTTATAATTTCTCTTGTTAAAATCTAGTAGGAAATTTATGAATTTAGTGATAAGTGGAAGGAAAAAATTACTCTTCCCAAGGAAAACAACTCACAAAGAATGTGAAAGTCTTTTGATACAGTCAATGATTATTGAATCACTCAAGAATTTAGGAGAATCACTCTCACTAAGATAAAATCGCTAAACTCTAATATTTTTAAATAAAATTAAACTTGTTATCACTACAAGAAAAAACACATTTAGCCACCGAATTTTTTCGGTCACAATTAGCGACCGATTTAATTCAGTCACAATTAGAAACCAATTTAGCGACCACTCTCATTCGGTCGCAATTAGCGACCGATTTAGCGATCGAATTAATTCAGTCGCAATTTAACGACCGATTTAGCCACCGAAATATGATTTGGTTTCACTTTTTTATTTAGCGACCGAAATAGCGACCAATAATTTGCGTCGCAAAATCTCGATCGCTAAATCGATGGCTATTCCATACTAAAATAAAAAAATCATTTAGCGGATCGATTTAGCGACCAAATCATAAATTGAAATAGTGACCGAATTAAAATCGATCGCTAATAAATATTATTTTTTTATTATATTTAAATTTATTTTTTTATAAATATACTTTAATTGTTTTAGTATATTTTTTACAATTTATTTTTTAAAAGTAATTTATTTTTTAAAAATAATTTAATTTTTAAAATATACTTTAAAAATAAACTTTGGTCTCAATATTAACAAAATGAAGATTAACTTTAATTTTAAATTACTAAAATAAAAATATTATTAAAAATAAATCAAATTTATTAAAAATTTAAATTGTAATAAATTAAGACTAGAGTGATATTAACTATTCAATACATTGTTTAAGAAAAGTTTAATAACAAATATTCTTTAATTTATTTTTCAATTGAAATTTTCAATTTCAATTAAATTATATTTAAAAAATTTATATTAAAAAAATTAAACACATCAAATTATCACATTTTAATTCCTCATTAACTTAAATAATTAAAAAATTACAATTTTAATCAAATTATTACAATTTTATTTTATAATACTTTATTTTTAATCTAATTTTTAAATTTATTACTTTATTATTATTAATTACTTAATCATGGTTGTTGTCATATAATTGATATACAAAAAAAAATTTATATCAATATACATTATATAATAAATATATTATTTAATTAAACTATTTATAGAAATATATTTATCTTTAGTTAAAATATTTTTTAGTTTAAGTATACTAATTAATATTTTTCATTTTTAACATAATTAATAAAAAAGATTAAAAATTTAAAATTAATATATTTTATAAATACTAAAAATAAACCATATTTAAATAAATGAAAAATATATTTAAATTTATATTCAACATAGTTAAGGTTGTGCCTTTTTAAAATTTATATTCAACATATATTTAAATTTATATTAAAAATAGTTAATATAAATTAAGGTTGTGCCTTTTTTAAATTTTAACTTTTTCATATATTGGATTTTCATTAAAAAAATTCTAAAATTGCATAAGAAAATAGAGATTTAATTATACTTTTAATAAATTTAAGATAATACTTGTTTTTATTTTTATTTTTAAATATTTATTTTAATTTTTATAAAGAGAGAAACTAAAATTTTAGTTTCTAAATACTAAATTTAAAGAATTAAATTTATTATTATTTAATATTTTAATTTTAGTATTAAAAATCTAAATTATATTTTATTAAATTAAAATAATTACAATATATTTTTCTACTTTGAGAATTAAAAATATAATTAAACTAAAACTGAAAATATTATAATACATTTTTGAACTCTTTTTTATAATATTTTTATCATTATTATATTTTTGGATTAATTATTTTTTTCCTAATTTTTTATAAAGTCAATTTTAATATTATATCATCCAAAATATTACAAAAACATAAGAAAAAAAATACATTTCAAAAATATAATTTTACATCAAAATATTATTTCATCTTATATACATATGATTTTAAAGAATTTTATTATCCTCCTAATTTATTATTAATTTCTTAAAAATATATTACAATATCAAATAAATAAATAAATTAAAAATTAACCATACAAATAATATAAATATAATATTTAATAATATATTTTAAAAATATTATTTTACTACGTTCAACCATAAATCTAAATATATTATTAATTTTAAAAATATAAAAATATTTTTAAAATTTTAAATTTAAATAAAATATTATAATATTATATATATATATATATATATATATATATATATTTATATATACTAGTTTTTTCATTTACGTAATATAACATATAATAGCGGTTCCACGTGGAACCGCTATTATATGTTAACTTTTACGAGCGGTTCAAGTGGAACCACTATCATAGCTCACCACATATTTCATTATGATCGATTAAATTTTCAAATAATCGATTATATTTGAAAATATATAATAGCGGTTCAAGTTAACCGCTATCTAAAATATATTTTAGATAGCGGTTAACGTGGAACCGCTATTATATGCTCACTTTTAAGAGCGGTTCAGGTGGAGCCGATTATCATATATAAATGTCTAACGCGATACTTAGCTCACCACATATTTCATTATTTTAATTTCTATAATATATATATAAATGAAAATAAGTTATATTTTGGAATATATATTTTATATTATAGTAATTAATATAAATTATATTTTAGAATATATATATTGGATTTTCATTAATATAAATTTCTAATATATATATTATATTTTAGAATAATATGTTGTGCCTTTTTAAAATTTTAACTTTTTTATATATTGGATTTTCATTAAAAAATTTCTAAAATTGCATAAGAAAATAGAGATTTAATTATACTTTTAATAAATTTAAGATAATACTAGTTTTTATTTTTATTTTTAAATATTTATTTTAATTTTTTAAAAGAGAGAAACTATAATTTTTGTTTTTAAATACTAAATTTAAAGAATTAAATTTATTATGATTTAATATTTTAATTTTAGTATTAAAAATCTAAATTATATTTTATTAAATTAAAATAATTACAATATATTTTTCTACTTTGAGAATTAAAAATATAATTAAACTAAAACTGAAAATATTATAATACATTTTTGAACTCTTTTTTATAATATTTTTATTATTATATTTTTGGATTAATTATTTTTTTCCTAATTTTTTATAAAGTCAATTTTAATATTTAAAAGTATTTAATATTTTGAATTCTGAAACTTTTTCTCTATTAACAAATTTAAAAACATAATATACTAAAAAAGTATTATACATAATTATTTCATCCAAATTTAGAATAATATGATAAGTCATCAAATTCGTATATAAAACAAATTTAATGATGGATTAAAATAGAACAACATTTATAAGAGATTCTTTATTTTTATTTATGATGGATCAAAAGTGGAAATACATTTAAATTTATAATTTTATTTATGAAACACATTTAAATTTATAATTAACGAAAATAATGAAAACCTTAAATAATACAATATGATACTTTTAGTAATGTATTTTTTTTATAAATTTAAACTTAATTTTTTTAGTTTAGTTTTTAAATTTTATGTATTATTATTGTTAATTGATATACTAGAATAAATTTATATAAAAATAGTCTTTATCTTCAAAATTCACTTCTTCAAATACTATCTTTATATTTTTCTACTATTTTTTATAGTTAAGAAGGTCAACATTTGTGCACATACTTAAATATAATATAAAGTAAAGAGTATTTGTTTATTCTATTTTATTTCCAATCTATAATTTGAGTTTTTTTTTAAATATATTTTGTATTTTTAAAATTAATAATTTTAATGTAGTTATCTAAATTTTTTATGTGATGATTTTAATTAATTGATATTATCGAATCATTTAATTTGATTTATTATAGTAAAAATCATAAAAATAAATGTTAAAATAATATTAATTATTTTAAATTATAAGAAAATAAATAATAAAAATAGAAAATAAAGTATTCTATAAAAAAGACTAATTATTATAAAGATAAAATAGAATATGGGAGGAAATGAGGATGATAATATAGTAAAAATGATAGAGTTTAAAAACAATATAGAATGTAAGAAGTTTAAAAAGAAAAAAAAGTTAAAAAAGGATATATATATATATATATATATATATATATATATAAATGTAATTGGATTAAATTTATTATCCCCTCATATGTTATTATACATTATTAGCGTAATTTTAATTTAATTAAAAATTAGAATACAAATATACTATACTATACTAATATACCATTATATTATTTTCATTGTATATAAATTACAAAACTAATAATTTTAAAAAATTTTAATGATACTTTTTTTAACTTATATATTACAAAATATTTTTTAATACTTTAATAAATATTAATTTTTTTAAATATTTTCATTAATTTAAAGTATAACTTTTAATATTTTTTAATATTGTTTTAAATGTGGATATCTTTAATATAAATATATAAATATGTAAAGATATAAATATATATCTTTAATATTTTGTACATGTAAATATAATTTATATATATTTTTAAACCTTTTTCTAATATTATTTTTTAAAAATAAAATATTATTTAAAAATTTAATATTTAAATATATAAATATATAAAGATATAAAGATATAAGTATATAAAGATATAAATAAATATATAAATATATTAATATATAAATATATAAATATGTAAATATATCAATATATAATATTTAAATATATATTAAAATATATAAATATATTTATATTTATAGATTTTATAAATATATAAAGATATATATATATATATATATATATATATATAAAGATATAAATATATAAAGATATAAATATATGTAAAGATATAAAGATATAAAATATAAAGATATAAATATATAAATATTTAAAGATATAAATATATATCTTTAATATTTTGTACATGTAAATATAATTTATATATATTTTTAAATCTTTTTCTAATATTTATTTTTAAAAATATAATATTATTTTTAAAATTTAATATTTAATTTTTTTTCAAATATATAAATATATAAAGATATAAATGTATAAGGATATAAATAAATATATAAATATATCAATATATAAATATATCAAAATATAAATATATAAATATATAAATATATCAATATATAAATATATAAATATATCAATATATCATATATATATATATATATATATATATATATATATATATATAAATATATCAATATATCAATATTATCCCCTCATATATTATTAGTATAATTTTAATTTAATTAAAAATTAGAATACAAATATACTATACTATACTAATATACTATTATATTATTTTCATTGTATTTAGATTACAAAATTAATAATTTGTATACTATACTATATTAATATATAATTTGTATATTATACTAATAGTATAATATACTATATTATAATATTATTTGTATACAAAACTAATATCTTTATATCTTTATATATAAATATATAAATATAGAAAGATATAAATATATGTAAAAATATAAAGATATAAATATATCAATATATAAATATATCAATGTATACATATATCAATATTTAAATATATATTAAAATATATAAATATATTTTTATATATAGATTTTATATTTATATATTTATACGGATATACATTTATTTGTATATAAATATAATTTATTTGTAAGTTATTATTAAAAGATCCTAAGTAGCTCGGTGGTTGGAGTTTCAGCCTCAAACTCTAAGGTACCGGGTTTGAATCCCGATAATGATAATAAATCTAGTAATAAGTATAATATAATTAAGAGTTAGGGGAAATAAATAATAAATATAATTCAAAATATAAATAAATAAAAATAATTAATTCTATTATTGATTTAGCGACCGATTTAAAATCGGTCGCTATTTTTTTAACTTTGTCATTGATTTAGCGACCGATATAAATCGGTCGCTATTTTTTTAACTTTGTCACCGATTTAGCGACTAATTTGATATATTAATTTCGGTCGCTAACTGATTAGCGACCGATTTTTTGACATTAGCGACCGATTTTTTTGGTCCCTAAAATGGTTTTTTCTTGTAGTGTATATTTGATAAAATATGGTTCACCCTATATAAAAGTTTTACCATCAAAATTACAAAGATTAAATAAAGGAAAATAAATGTTAATAATGATTCATTAACCTAAGAATTGAAAACTATAATGGAGACATATAAAGACTAATAATGATTCATTAACCTAAGAATTAATACTACTTAATGACTAATTGTAACTAAAATTGTGGCAACCAAAAGTCAATCAGTTATGCATCATTTTGGTCTTCCAAAGACTGATGACTAAGTTTTCAATTGGGCCCTTATTACAACTTGCAATAAAACCAAACTAAAGTCCATTAATTGATTAATCCAAAACACAATTTGGTCAACCAACAATACTTGTTGAAGAACTTCCTTTATTTCCCTTGTTCTAGCCCTTGTCATAGGTCATGTCCACATCATTCTCTCCCTCTTGAAAAGGATTTGTCCTCAAATCGGATTTGTCATCTACATAAAAAAGAAATAAGTCTAACAAATTGAATGTAGAACTAACATTGTATTCACTTTTTGTGGCTAAATAGTTTTCTCTCACTTAGTGTTTCACTCTTCTTTTTATCACTATTTTTCTTCTCAAGTGTTTCATTAATGCTTTCTTTTTCTCTCTTCTCTTGAAGAAATTTTTTTCTCATTTTCTTTTTATCCTGACACACTTCTTGTGGACTCAAAGGTTTGAGCACAATCTTCTTGTCTTGGTGCATGAAAAATATCTGTTGGTGAACCCGTTATGATGGACTCTTTTATCAAATTGTCACGGTCTCACCAAAAGTAAGTGACTGACCTCCATATGAACAACATCACAAAGTACCTTAATGTATTTTCCAATTAAAATATTCACTTCAACTTGCTTCCCCACTTGCACCTCTCCATCCTTATTAAACCATTGAAGTTTATAAGGCCTAGGATGTGGTTTAGTAGGTAAATTTAGCTTTGACACTAATCTAGCACTAGCCACATTGGTGCAACTACCTCCATTTATGATCATCATGCACACCTTCTCATTGATTAAACATCTAGTGTGAAATTTTTTTTTCTTCCATAGGCTTCAATTGACCATCAAGTAATCGCCTAATCATCAATAAATCTCCCTTTGGAATATTCTCCTCCTCTTCAACCTCATATTCACTTATATATTCTCCATCTTTAAGAACCATAGACCTTTTGTTAGGGCACTCATAAGCATAGTGTCCTAGACATTGGCATTTGAAACACTTCACATCTCTACTTCTTTTAGAGGGTTGCTTTTCAGACTTTGAAGGAGTATTTGTAGGAATAGGTGCAGAACTACTAGAAGTAACAACCCCATATTTCTTGTTTTTGTCCTTCTAACTTGAAAATCCAAAGTTGGTAAAACTCTTTTCAACCACTTCTTTTCTTTTGAGTTGTTGCTCCACTTAAATTGCTTTATGAAGTAAATTCTCCATATCAACAAACTCCTGCAACTCAACAATATCACGTATATCTATATTCAAACCATCAATAAATCGGGTCATAGATACCTCTTCATCTTCTTCAATCTTTGCTTGATTCATGAGCATGCTCATTTCCTTGAAATACTCCTCAACCCCTTGTTGCCTTGAGTAAGTTTTTGGAGTTTAAATTTCAAGTCCCTTGAATAACTAGCCGGCACATACTGCTTCCTCATGATCCTTTTCATCTCAGTCCATGTATCAACCATTGACTCTTCATTTCTACCTCTCTTCTTTTGTAACTTGTTCCACCAAACAAAAGCATAATAAAAAAATTTCGTGATTGCAAGCCTCACCTTTTGGATCTCCTTCGTGTCTTCTATGACTGGGTCTGGTAAGTTGAGTGTGGGAGAAGAGTTAACTGATTCTCCTGTTATTTGTTCTTGAGTTTCTCTTTTTCTTTTACCATGATTCCTCCAAGCGACCTTTTCAATCTTAGGATCAAATTCTAACTGATCTATAGATACCTATCCTCTTAAAAGTATAACAAAGAACAACTCAAGTAAGAATTAGCACATGACAATGAATAAACAAAATAAAAAGAATAAATTTAAAATAACTAAAACTAAATTATTCAAATGTTTAATAAGCTAAACAAAGAATTTCCAAGGAACGTCGTTCCACGACAACGACGCCATAAATAATTTGACACAAAATTGGTTTTTCATAAATATTTGAGTTGAAAATAAGCGATAAAGAGTTATAAAATATATTTAGAAAAGATAAACTATGAGAATTTAGGATTGGATTAATTCATTTTCCCTCCTTTGTATAATGACTACGTCAAACTAATAACATCAATTAACCTATCAATGTTGATGTCACATATTTAAATCATTTACATTGATTCCTCAAACATGAAATTCATAAGAAAACCTTGTAAACATAGATTCCTCATACATTTAATAGATTTTCCAGTATTAGGTTTAAGGTGTTAATCACTTAATACATCCATTACCATTCCTAGCAATCAATGTACAAATATTCTTAACCTAATCAAGCATTTCAAGATATATTTTCCAATATATATGAACATTAAGGATAAAGGCATTAAAAGACACAAAGGATAAGAATAACAACATCAAGAACATAGATTAATATCTCAAAATATCACCAAGATACAAAAGAGTTCAAAGGAAATGCACCCAATCCTAGGAGAATGAAGTTAGCCACTTATGATGGTCATTACAATGATCCAAATGAAGAAGAATTGAAGATTGGACGAAAACTGTAATAGTTGTTGTGCCTCTCTTCTCAAAATCTAAAATTTCTTTCTCAAAACGCATCTTCTTTTTATAGAAAAATTTGGGTCACGTGTCATTCGCTCAAGCGGAACATTTGCTCAAGCAAAAAATGATGATTTTTGCTCAAGCGAGAAATGTTCGCTTAAGCGGTTGAATTTTCGAGAGCTTTAACGTATTTTCACTCAAGCGAATAAATGTTCGCTTGAGCGAGTGACTTCCAGAGAGTTTTAACGTATTTTCGCTCAAGCGAGCATCCGTGTCGCTTGGGAGAATCTTAGGCTAAAAATCTTCTTTCTTCTTTCAATTTTTCTTCAATTATCTTGAGAATTATTATCTTTGCTCTTGTACCAAGGTATTCTACAATTTCATCTTACATTGAGAGCAAAATATATTAGAATCAACATAATTTAAGTGGTTAGATAACAATTAAAAACATAATTATATCAAGTTTTACCACTTAACAACTACGACTTGCAAATTTGTCCCCTCTAGTGTCTTGGTTACGAACATAAGACAAGTACTCAAATACGCATTGATGATTGAAAGATGGTGGGTTTGGTATAGAACATCCCATATGGTGTTTTTTCATTTAATGTAATTGAGGGTGTGCGGTTAATTATGTATCCTACATTTAGAACACATTCACCCCAAAATTTAATGGGAAGACTAGCTTGAAAGTGCAGTAAGCAAGCAACATTGAAAATATGTCTATGTTTTCGCTTTACTCGTCCATTTTGTTTTGGAGTTCCTGTACAAGATGTTTCATGCTTAATCCCATGATTTTGAAAATACTTATCCATATCATTATGCAAAACTTTAATTTGTTTACTAAATTTGATGCTCTACCATAGTAAAGAATTGACATGTGTGCAAACTTCTTGTTTTTCTTCCAATAAATAAATCCATACAGCTCCACAAGTCACAATGAATTACCTAAAAAATATCCACTGTTTTATTAATACTGTTGAAAGATGATACAAATTCTAGAAAGATCTAGAATATAAAATCTTAGATGTTACTAGAATTAGGAATTACATATGAGTAATATCTAGAATCCTTAGAAGATTCTAGAAATGTTTGAAAGTAGAAGATAGATAATTCTAGAATTAAGAAAATATAGAATTATGTAAAACTTCTAGAATTATGTAGAAAACATATGTGTACTAGTAGAAACTACAACATGATTCTAAAAAAAGAAAAAGAAGAAGAAATGTGTAGAAATAGAATAGTGTAGAAATAGAATAGTGTAGAAATAATGAAATTAATAGAAAATTCTAGAATCTTGTAAGTAAAGCCTATAAATAGGCATGAAGAGAGTCTTTGTATGTGTGAAAAATCTAATAAAAGCTCCTACATATCTTGTAACACTTCTAACATCAATTACTATCTTCCCTCATACAAACCTTCTCCTATTTGTCCACCTCTTTCTAAAAACTATTTTCTATACAAATCTCACTACTAAACATCAAACTATCTTTCCTATCCTTCTTAAAATACTAACAGTGGTACCAGAGTTACGTTCGGTCACCTACTGGGCGTAGAGAAAATTTTTCGACTACCTTTAAAAACCCAATCCCACTACACATTACTTCCAAAAGAAAATTCCAACCTATGGCCACTACCAAC
Source organism: Sphenostylis stenocarpa (assembly GCA_963425845.1). Taxonomy (NCBI): domain Eukaryota; kingdom Viridiplantae; phylum Streptophyta; class Magnoliopsida; order Fabales; family Fabaceae; genus Sphenostylis; species Sphenostylis stenocarpa. The sequence goes on from OY731401.1 coordinate 49,465,011, forward strand.
CAAACATCATCCATTCCAGTTCCTATTTTCAAGGGAGAAAATTATGATTTTTGGAGAGTCAAAATGAGGACATTTTTTTGTTCTCAAGATCTTTGGGACGTCATTAAAGATGAGTTCACTATTCCAGAAGATATCTCAACTCTTACAGCTGCCCAGAGGAAGGAGCTGAAGGAAAACAAACAGAAGGATTCAAGGGCATTATTCACTCTTCAGCAAGCAGTTGATGACACTATTTTTCCAAGAATAATGGGTGCCACAAGTGCAAAGGAAGCTTGGAATACAATTCAGGAGGAGTTTCAAGGAAGTGATGAGATACGCAATATTAAACTTCATTCACTAAGAAGAGAATTTGAGTTAATAAAAATGAATGAATCTGAGACCATAAAAGACTACTATTCTAGAATAAAAGAAATAGTTAGTCAGATGAGAGCCTATGGGGAAAATATTCTTGACAAGAAAATTGTTGAGAAAATTCTAATTTCTATTCCCCAAAAATATGATGCAATTGCAACTGCAATTGAACAAACAAAATATTTATCTACATTATTGGTGACACAACTAATAGGCTCTCTTGAAGCATATGAACAAAGATTGAAAATGCATGAAGAAGACTCAGTCGAAAATGCCTTTCAATCAAAACTAAAATTACGGTCTCAAAATGGAGGAAATAAAATTAATAGAGAACTTTCTAAGAATAAGGAAAATTCTAGAAATTTTTCCAAGACTATTCAAGGAAAATATCCTCCATGTGGAACTTGCAAAAAGACAAGTCACTTGAAAAAAGATTGTTGGCATCGAGGAAAACCTCAATGTTAATACTATAAGAAATTTGGACATCTATAGAAAATGTGTCGCAACAAAAATCATCAACAAGCAAATTTTGCCGAAGAATAGGACAGAGAACAACATCTCTTCTATGCTACGGGATGTTCTGACAATGAATCAAAAGGAAGATGGTACTTGGACAGCGGGTGTAGTAACCATATGGCGAATGATCCAAACATCTTCAAAGAAATTGATAACTCCATCAAAGTTCAAGTACGATTGGGAAATGACACCGTGGTAGAGTCAAAAGGAAAAGGTAGTGTTATGGTGGAGACCAAGAAATATATGAGACTTATCAATGATGTCTTACTAGTTCCCAATCTTAAAGAAAATCTCTTAAGTATTTGTCAAATGATGGAGAAAGGATATACTCTCCACTTTGAAAGATATACATGCACTATCTATGATAAGAAAAATCTAGAGATTGGCCAAGTAAAAATGGAAAAGAGAAATAGAAGTTTTCCTATAAGCTTCAATCAAGGAACTAACATTGCCATGAAAGTAGAAGTTGATGACTCGTGGCTATGGCATCGTAGATTTGGCCACTTCAATACTCATGCCTTAAAGCTACTACATCAAAAAGGCATGATGAGAGATCTACCAAGCCTTAAGGAGAGTAGTGAAGCTTGTGAAGGATGTCTTCTGGGAAAGCAACACAGATTACCATTTTCTACGGGAAATACTTGGAGAGCAAAAGACTTGTTAGAGTTAATCCACACAGATATTTGCGGACCAATGAGGACTCCATCGCTTAATAACAACAGGTACTTCATTCTCTTCATTGATGATTTTTCTAGAATGACTTGGGTCTACTTCATCAAAGCAAAATCAGAGGTCTTTAGAATATTCAAGAAATTTAAGGCCCTTGTCGAAAAGCAAAGCGGAAAACAGATAAAGGTTCTCAGGAGCGATCGAGGCAAAGAGTACACCTCCCACGAATTTGATAAATTCTGTGAGGATGAAGGTATTGAGCGACAACTTACAGTCGCATATTCTCCACAATAGAATGGTGTCTCGGAGAGAAAAAATCGCACTGTCATGGAGATGGCAAGATCAATGTTGAAGGAGAAATGCTTGCCAAATACATTTTGGGCAGAATCAATTTACACTGCTGTATATATACTCAATAGATGTCCAACTAAGGTAGTCCAAAACAAGACTCCTATTGAGTCTTGGAGTGGAAGAAAGCCATCAGCTAAACACCTACGAATATTTGGATCAATTTGCTACATACATGTTCCTGATCAGAGGAGGCATAAGCTTGAAGACAGAACTATAAGAGGAATATTCTTGGGATACAACCAACAATCAAAAGGCTATCGAGTCTACAACCTACAAACAAAGAAACTCGTCATCAGTCAAGATGTTGAGGTTGACGAAAATACTTTTTGGAATTGGGAAGAAGAAAAAGTTGTTAGAAGCAACATCCTGGTTCCAGTACAACAACCTGAAGAAGAAACAGGAGATCCAGGTACACTTTCTCCACCTCCACAAGAAGAAGAAGAATATACTTCACCAGAGTCTACACCAAGACGTGTAAGATCTTTGGTAGATATATATGAAACTTGTAACATGGCCATCATTGAGCCTTCCTGCTATGAAGAAGCTTCAAAACAAGAAGTATGGGTCAAGGCAATGGAAGAAGAAATCAAAATGATTGAGAAGAATAATACTTGGGAACTTGTGGACTGTCCTCATGAAAAAGATATCATTGGAGTAAAATGGATATATAAAACTAAGCTCAACCCTGATGGAACCATACAAAAATATAAGGCAAGATTGGTCGCAAAAGGATACTCACAACAACCTGGGATCGACTACAATGAGACTTTTGCTCCAGTTGCTCGTCTGGATACAATTAGAGCTTTAATAGCCCTTGCTGCACAAAAAGGTTGGAACATCCATCAACTGGATGTCAAATCCGCCTTTCTCAATGGAACACTTGAAGAAGAGATCTATGTTGAGCAACCACAAGGCTTCATCAACAAAGGCCACGAAGGAAAAGTACTAAGACTAAGAAAAGCTCTATATGGCCTGAAGAAAGCTCCTCGAGCATGGTATAGTGAGATTGATAAATATTTTATCGATCAAGGATTTAGGAGGGCAAGAGTGAGCCAACACTTTATATCAAGACACAAGGTCAGTATAATCTCATTGTCTCCTTATATGTTGATGATCTCATCTATACAGGAAACAATCACTACTAGAAAAATGTCAAATAGTAACCGAAATCAGTGACCGAAAAATTTAGTTACTATCGATGACCGAATCAAGTAACCAAATTATTATTTTTTAGTCTAGTAATCGAAATAGTAACCGAATTTTCTAGTCACATAAAATTGGTTACTATTTCGAGTCACTTTATTATTTAATTTATTTTTTTAATTAATCTATATTTAATTTATGTAATTATTTTTGTTACTGATTTTTTTTTATATTTAGTAAATCGATTTAGTGACTAAAATTTCAGTCACTAAAAAAATAATTTTTAAACTAATAACTATTTTTCATTTATATAAATATTTTATTTAAAATATTTTAAATATAAATTTACTTAATAATTTAAAATAATTGATAACATTTTTAATAACATTATAAATATTTAAAAAAATTGTTTACTAACTTATTAAATAATTTAGTAATATAATTATTTGATTTTATTTTTTAATTTAGCATGTGAATAAAAAAATTAAAATTGATTATTAAATTAGTCACCGAATCGGTCATCGATTCGGTACTATCGAATCTAGTCACTAAATCAATAATTAAATTAATTATTAATTTAGTCTCTTTATATATATATATATATATATATATATATATATATATATATATTACTTGTATGTTAATAAAAATGTATTTCAATGTATTTATAAAAAATTAAAATTATTTTAATTACTGAATTGATATTCTAAATTTATATTAATATCTTGAATAATTTAATAGTTGGATATATATATATATATATATATATATATATATATATATATATATGTATCACTTTAATTTTTTAATTAAAATTAATTTCATAAAAAAATTAATATTTGAAAATTAAAATGCAAAAAAATATATATATATATATATATATATATAAATTTATTTATTTTTTAAAGATGATATATTCAATGTATGTTAAAAAAGTTCAAGCCAAACTGCTTTTATAGAAGATTTTCAAAACTCGCTGGTTTAATTAATCTGTTAAAAGATTCTTTTAATCTGTTAAAAGTGCAGCTTTAATCTGTTAAAACTTCTTTTAATCCATTAATACGTTCTTGATTCTTTAACAGATTTGTTTTAACTGATACTGACAACGCTTTTATCAATTAAAACACTTTACAAAAAATCTTCTAAGTTAATTTAATCGATTCTTTCGCGATTCAATCGATTGAAATACTCGCAAAACTTTCTCCTAAAACTTTTCAAGTTATTTTAACTGATAAAAATAAGTTTTAATCGATTAAAATGCTATGCAGAAATTGTTTTAATCGATTGAAACGAGATTTAATCGATTAAAATAGTTATGATCGGCCATAATTGCATTCTGACCGATCATAATTGAAACCATATAATAGCGGTTCAAGGGTTAACCGCTATCTAAGTGAGATTTTAAGAGCTGCTCCTATGTAACCGCTTATCTAAATCAGTATCTTGCTTGAGCGACAACGTTCTCGCCGAGCGAAATGCCCTCGCACAAAATTAGTACTCTCGAGTTGTAGTTTCGCTTGAGCGAGTCTAGTCTCGCTCGAAGCGATATTTGATTCTGATCGATTATATTTTCGAAATGATCGATCATATTTGATAATTTTTTCAAATAATTAATTATAATCGATTAGTTTTCTAAATTATTGATTAGAATTGATTAGTTTTTCAAATAATAGATTAGAATTGATTAATTTCTGAAATATATACTAAAAAATTATAATTAAAACTATAAATTAGTTAAGAATATTGACTATTGTAAAGATAAAGTAGAACATGGGAGGAGATGAGGATGATAATATAATGATAGAACTTACAAAAATGTAGAATTGAGAAGTTTGAAACAAATAAAATTAAGAAAATAGATATTTAATTACACTTTTAATAAATTTAAGATAATACTAGTTTTGATTTTTATTTTTAAATATTTATTTTAATTATTTAAAACAGAGAAACTATAATTTTACTTTCTAGCTACTTGAATTTAAAGAATTAAATTTATTATTATTTAATCTTTTAATTTTAGTATTAAAATTTTAAATTATATTTTATTAAATTAAAATAATTACAATATATTTTTCTACTTTGAGAATGAACAATATATTAAACTCAAAATTGACAATATTATAATACATTTTTGAACTTTTTTTCATTAATTTTTTTCCTAAATTTTTGATAAAGTTAATTTTAATATTTAAAAATATTTAACATTTTGAATTCCGAAAGGTTTTCTCTAATAGAAAATTTAAAAACATAATATAAAAAATAGTTAATGTAAGTTTTCATTATGATCGGTCATAATTTAATTCTGACCGATCATAATGAAAACCATATAATAGCGGTTCAATGGTTAACCGCTATCTAAGTGATCTTTAAGAGCGGTTCCTCTGTAACCGCTATCTTAACTCGTATCTCGCTTGAGCGACGATGTTCTCGCTCGAGCGAAACGCCTCCATGCACAAAATTAGTACTCTCGGTTAGTGTTTCGCTTGAGCGAGTCTAGTCTCGCTCGAGCGATATTTGATTCTGATCGATTATATTTTCGAAATGATCGATCATATTTGATAATTTTTTCAAATAATTAATTATAATCGATTAGTTTTCTAAATTATTGATTAGAATTGATTAGTTTTTCAAATAATAGATTAGAATTGATTAATTTCTAAAATATATACTAAAAAATTATAATTAAAACTATAAAATAGTTAAGAATATTGACTATTAGTAAAGATAAAGTAGAACATGGGAGGAGATGAGGATGATAATATAATCATAGAACTTACAAAAATGTAGAATTGAGAAGTTTGAATTACACTTTTAATAAATTTAAGATAATACTAGTTTTGATTTTTATTTTTAAATATTTATTTTAATTATTTCAAACAGAGAAACTATAATTTTAGTTTCTAGCAAATGAATTTAAAGAATTAAATTTATTATTATTTAATCTTTTAATTTTAGTATTAAAATTTTAAATTATATTTTCTACTTTGAGAATGAACAATATAATTAAACTCAAAATTGACAATATTATAATACATTTTTGAACTCTTTTGGATTAATTTTTTTTTCCTAATTTTTTATAAAGTTAATTTTAATATTTAAAAGTATTTAACATTTTGATATAATGAGCATGATAATATAATGATAGAATTTACAAAAATGTAGAATTGAGAATTTTTAAATCTTTTTCTAATATTTATTTTTAAAAATATAATATTTTTTTTAAAATTTAATATTTTTTTTTCAAATATATAAATATATAAAGATATAAATGTATAAGGATATAAATAAATATATAAATATATAAAAATATAAATATATAAAAATATAAATATATAAATATAAGTTTCTTGTAAAACTTTTCAAGTTATTTTAACTCGATAAAAATAAGTTTTAATCGATTAAAACGCTTGCAGTAGAATTGTTTTAATCGATTGAAATGAGATTTAATCGATTAAAAGAGTTCTGATCGGCCATAATTGCATTCTGACCGATCATAATGGAAACCATATAATAGCGGCTCAAGGGTTAACCGCTATCTAAGTGAGTTTTAAGAGCGGCTCTCGTGTAACCGCTTATCTAAACCGTATCTCGCTGAGCGACCAATGTTCTCGCTCGAGCGAAACGCCCCTGCACAAAATTGACATTCTCGGTTAGTATTTCGCTTGAGCGACTCTAATCTCGCTCGAGCGATGGTGCAACCGCTATTAGAAGTAAATATAAACATATAAATATATAAATATATATAAATATGTAAAGATATAAACATATATCTTTAATATTTTGTAAATGTAAATATAATTTATATATATTTTTAAATCTTTTTCTTATATTTATTTTTTAAAAATATAATATTATTTTTAAAATTTAATATTTTTTTTTCAAATATATAAATATATAAAGATATAAATGTATAAGGATATAAATAAATATATAAATATATAAATATATCAAAATATAAATATATAAAAATATAAAAATATAAATATATTAATATATAAATATATCAATATATAAATATATAAATATATAATATATATATATATATATATATATATATATATATATATATATACAAATATATCAATATATCAATATTATCCCCTCATATATTAATATACATTATTAGCATAATTTTAATTTAATTAAAAATTAGAATACAAATATACTATACTATACTAATATACCATTATATTATTTTCATTGTATATAAATTACAAAATTAATAATCTGTATACTATACTATACTATACTAATATATTATTTGTATACTATACTAATAGTATAATATACTATATTATAATATTATTTGTATAGAAAACTAATATCTTTATATATAAATATGAAAACATATAAATATATGTAAAAATATGAAGATATAAATATATAAAAATATAAATATATGTAAAAATATAAAGATATAAATATATCAATATATAAATATATCAATATTTAAATATATATTAAAATATATAAATATATTTTTATTTATAGATTTTATATTTATATATTTATACTGATATACATTTATTTGTATATAAATATAATTTATTTGTAAGTTATTATTAAAAGATCCTAGTAGCTCAGTGGTTGGAGTTTCACCTCCAACTCTAAGGTACCGGGTTCGAATCCTGACAATGACAATAAACCACCTAATAATAAGTTAAACTTCTAAAAAATATAATATAATTAAGAGATAGGGAAAATAAATAATAGATATAATAAAAATGTAAATAAATAAAAATAATTAAATTTGTTATTCTTTTTCATTGATTTAGTGATCGAATCAATAATCGATTTGATTATATATATTCAGTGATCGATTCCAAGTTAGTCACTATTTCGGTCACTATTTTAATTAGTAACCGATTTTGCACATTTAGTGACCGAATTTTCGGTCACTATTTGGTGTTTTTCTTGTAGTACATACCAATTCAAATAGTAAAGATGAAATAATAATAATAATAATAATAATACATTCTTTTTTATTTTTCTTTCTCATCTTAAATATATAGTTTTAATTTATAAATAAAAATATTATTTTATAAAATGATAATAAAGATATAGATACACTTACACGCATGCATTTCTGCTAATATATTATGCTAAAATTCTCAAAAGTTTTGTTGTCCTTCTGAAAATATTCTTATATTGGTGAATTTAAATTAAATTCAAATCAAATTTGATACACCAAGTTGAAATAAGTGAGGTGTGTCTAACAAAAACATAGAATTGATAGATGTTACATCTTAATTAATTTGTTTTGTAACGCAAATAATAATAATAACCCACTCTTATATTTCTTAAAGAAATAATTAGGATCTTCCAATATTCACAACTCACGTGTTCTTACTAAAATGTAAGATAAAAAAATTAGACTTATAATATTAAATTAAACATTCACTTTAATAATATTGTTTGATAAAAAAGTATATTTTAAATGAGGAAAATTAATAAAAATATTTTTTAACTATTAATAGAAAAGTAATTATAAAATTTAAAATATTAAATTCAATTTTTACTTTTTCAATTTAAATAATTTTTTATACACAGCATTCAAATATATGTCACTCCGCAAGATTCCTTCTTCAGATTTTCTAGAAGGTTGAGTAGATTTTACATGTATCACTTTATATAAAAAAATTCATAATAAAAGAATTAATAAATGATTTTTAATTTTAAAAGTTATAATTATCTTATTTATATATATATATATATATATATATATATATATATATATATATATATATATATATATATAGCTTCTCCTGTGTGTCCCACTAACTAATGACGTGTCGAATCAATAGCTATGTTGAATTAATTTTGAATTTAATTATTAAAGACAAATTAAAAAAAAACTCGAAAATAACACTATTGACTTAAAAATTTCTCATTCCATAAAAAAATATAATCAAATTCATCTAATAATTTTTTAAATAGGTAAATATTTAATTCATCTATTTAACTATATTGTAACTTTTTTTTTCCAAAATACTGTTTTCTAAATAGAGTTCCATTTTAATATTTTTTTTATAACTAAATATTAAATAATATAAAACCAGGTTCGTAAATACCTATATTCAGAACTGGAAATTTAATTCAATGTATTAATGAAATAATTATATGATTCACTACATATAGAATAATAAATAGTGATTTAATCTAACTATTCAAATGATTTTTATTTCTAAAAGTAAATATATTTTTATGACATGTAAAATAAATAGATTTTATTTTATTTATTTATATTTAATAAAAAAACTAAAAAAATAAATACTACTAATTTTTGTCTGGTTGTGTATTTAAGGGAATGGAAATTGATAGGACACCTATTAATATATAGGATACTTGGTTACGATGTGATTCCTCTATTTTGTTCTTAAATAATACAAAAAATATTATTTATGAACCTTAAATAAATATTAGAGAAAACATTTAATATTTTAAAATAAAAATGAAAAAACCATTTATATGGATTAAGATTAAAATATTCTTAGTCTATAAGCACAACGATTTAAAATTTTAAAAGGATGTTTTATAAATAAATTTTTTTAGAAAAACTAGATAAAAACTCACTTATACGATAATTAAAATCATGTTTAACATTTTCCATAATTAAATGAATCAATTAAATTTATATGTTATTACTAAATAAATAAATAAACATATTGAATTTTGACGAGAACAAGATTCTTGCTTTTCATTGAGTATATAAACAAATTTTATTTTTTCTATAAAATAGTTAAATTTTAATTACTTTTTTTTACTGTATATGCTAACATTTTTATATTTACCGTATTTATTATTTAATGAAAATATTCTTTTAATTTAATATTTTATAATAATAATAATATATAATAAATATACCTAATTTTTCAATTATATATGATATCATATTTAAAGTATATTTATTAATATTAAATAAGTATTATTTATGATTTAAAACAATATTAATAAAAATATATAAATTAAATTATTTGATTATATTATTAAAAAAATAACTTTTTATTATTATAATTTTTATAATATCATCAAGTATAGAAATATCTTGGATTTTCCAATTTTTTCAAAAAATAAATAGAACTCGATCATATAGATCTATAATTATTATCCAAACTGTTTATTTATTATTTAATGAAATTTATTTTATCAACAACATTATTTATAATAGATAAAAAAATATGTATTAATGTTTTTTCATTTTCCTTTTATGATAAATATATAAATTATTTAAAATATAGTGAAGAAGTAGATACGTAATTGAAGAAAACAATTAATATCATCACAAACTTTATTGAAAACAATAAATAAAAATACTATTTTTTTTAATTCTTCCCTTAAAAAAAAAACAAAAAACTAAACATATATGAATGAAATACAACTTCCCCCGATCAACCGTACATCACTTGAAACTCATCAATGTGGTTTCTTTCATTGCCATATTCGTCGGTGTTTGGTCCACTTTTCATCTTGCTTTAAGCATCCGTGATGCATTGAATAACTATTTTGTGGACAACAACAACACACACACTTCACTCTTTTTTCTTTTTCTTTTTTCTCTTGCATTCATTGTTCATGCTAAGTAGTTGGAACCCTCAACTTCTACCCTCTATACATAGCTGAGGTGGAAGGTTTCCAAAACATCGAAAACCTTTTCCACTTTTGAGATTTCTCTTTTGGCAAAGAATAAACCTAGCTAGGGTATATTAGGGTTTTCATTTTCTTTGGTAAGATCATCACATATTCTAACAAATTTAATGGGACTGTACTTTCTTAATTATCATTAAAGAGAAATTGACACAAAGTTTACACTAATTTGTTAGGAGAATACTTCACGTAACTTTTTTTAGGTGGAAAACAATTTTCACAAGATCAATCATATCTATCGGCTTTGAAAAAGAAAAAATGGTTGTATTAAAAACTTAGCACTAAAAAGTTTAACAAAGTTTTGAGGACTCCGAATTTAATTACTTTAAATTCTTCGCATCCTAATAAAAGAAAAAAAATGTAAGATAAGAAACATGATTTTTTATTTATTTATTATTATAATTGTATCATATTAGATAAACATATTATAAAGCCTCTTGAATGAATAGTCATTACAATAAATTGTGAAACTGTGAAAAAAAGAATTGCGTTATTAATGTATTACAAGAAAATTTTGATTTATTAATGGATAGTTTTTGTTGAGAAGTGTCAAAATTTGTCAGAAAATATTTATTATCTATTGGTCAAAATGATGAAATCGCTAAAATTATTACCGACAATCTCATTTTATTACTTGATAATTATGCATGAAAATATAAATGAAAAAGAGTTTTTAATAATTATTTTCAGATATATAATTGTTAGTAATCATTGATAAATATATTCGTCTAGTTTTTAAAAATATTTACTGATAAATATATGGATTAATAATTATTTATGGATATATTTATAAACAATTATCATTAATTTTATAACGATATTTATGGATGAATTTTATATAAATTTTTTTGAAGGAAAAGCACTCTTGGATTGAAGTAATATAAATATAATTTAATAAAATTCAGAGATGAAAAAAAGAATGGTTAAATCAATACTAATAAGAGGTTATATAAAAGAGGATACTCATTGATAACTAGAGTTAAGATAATCTTCTTTTTCTTAACACTATATATACTAATATTAAAATATTATAATAAGTACATGATAATTTTACCAATAAATTAAGTTTTGTTTAAACCTATAAGTTATTAAATTTTAATTAAATTGGTATAAAAATAAGAAAAATAGTAAAAAATTGATAGAATAAAACAAAAATTATTAAATTTTTGGGTCGAATAAAAAAATAATTTTTTAAGATAACTTTTTATTTATTTTTAAATTTTTTCTTTATACATGTTACGTTAATTTTATATAATAATTAAGTTTTTATATTTTTACTTTATTATTATTATTATTATTATTATTATAGTAATTATATTTTGTTCTATTGTAAAGTAATTATTTTAATAATAAATTTATTATATTATAAAAATATTATTTATTAAATCTTAATGAAATATAAATTTGTAAACCTATGACCACTTTTAAACTTTAAATTCAAACTTTAAACTTTAAGTGACTATTAGATTGGTTTGATTTTCATTGGTTTTGGTTTATGCCTTCGAAGATTATAAGATTATATTTTTCTTTTCTTATATTTGTAAACTATTTTATTTCATGCGAATAACGTAATTTTGTACAATGATTTATTTTATTCTTACTTTATTTTTATCATTATAAATAGTAACTTTTGTTATTTATAATTGTTTTTGTCTTTTGCAAAGTATTTATTGTTAATAATAAATTTATTATATTATAAAAATATTATTTTATTAAATACGAATGAAATATGAACCGGTAAAACTTAAATTCATACTATGACCACATTTAAACCTTAAATTTAAACTTTGACCAACTTAGTGACCGTTAGAAATAAACTTGTTGTGCCTTGGGTTAGATTTGTTCGACTTTCATTAGTTTTGGTTTATGGTTTCTCATGACATTAAATTTATCTTTTCTTATATAAATATCATTGATGAATTTGTGTTGAGATATGTATATATGTTTATCTTTATTAAATAATAAAAAAAGTTCCACTTTGTATGCAAAATATATAATATTTTATCATATATTATGAGTTACACTTATATCACCACCATCTTAAAATGTTGAAGCTCTATGGATATATATATATATATATATATATATATATATATATATATATATATATATATATATATATATATATATATATATGATAGATAGATAGATAGATAGATAGATAGAGAGAGAGAGAGAGAGAGAAGATATCCATTTGCATGTTGAAGTGACACTTAACACAACCTTATTTAACATGGGGATATCCATATATAGGATGGATTTCACCCACCAAAGAGCTAAATTAATATTTCTCTTGGTCTTCATTAATAATGAGATAACTCTTTGACTTGCACCTTAAGAGGTTGGAATCCATGTTGAAGAGTTGAATGCCAAACTTTGTCAATGTTATTCATTGTGTGGCCACACTCATGATCACTCCATCCTTCTAGAGAGTGGACTATCCCAGCTATGCGCCATGCACTCATCACCCTTCTTGCCAACCAATCCTACCATTAAAATATATGATGTATATGAAATTTTATAATTAAAAACAAATAAGGGACAACCCAATTAATATAAAATATAAGGATCATAATACTTTGATGTATATCGTTAGACAATTTTGATAAAAAAATAATAACCAGAAAATAAATGATACTTTTAACTCAGAACGAGAAACAAGAGAGACACTTTTTGTCCAAGATAAATACCGAAAATAAATTAGGGTTTAATTCTAAAAGTATATTAAGATTTCAACATAAAATTAATAAGTAATTTGTAAAGTAATTTAATAAGTGTTTAAATCATAAGTGATGACATGATGCAACAAAATTAATCCAATCTTTTTGGTTGAAATGGAAAAGGATAAAGTAAATCAATCGAACATACAAGAATTCTAGAACTAACCTCACAAGAATGGATGTTTTCGACAGACGAAGGAGCTAACATTGCTGGGGTGGAATGGTAGAAGCAATCCTTGCGATATTTCTTTGGTGGAAATTGTGTGTATGGAATAAATAATGTTCCTTTGGGTGCTTTTTGTTGTTCTTCTTCACTCAGTCCATCTCCTACTAACCAAGTCTATCCAAAAGCAAAGATTGAAGATGAAAAAAAGGGAACTTTGTTTGTCATTATTGACAACGTTTATGCAAAAATGGTGACCAAAAGTTAGCAAACATTTTTTAGAAGATGATTTTGTACATAAAACTCGTCCTTGAAATCCAAATATTGTATACCCAATCTTAATATTATATATATATCATTTACAAATTATCAGTTCAATAAAACAATTTTCTGAGAAATAATTTAATTTCAATTCTACCAAACGAAAGAAATTATTATTTTCATATAATTTTCTAAAAATATTAAATTATTTTGTATACCAAACATTATATAAGATTTGTTTTTTCTTTGATTTGAAATTACACAAACAAGGAAAGAATAAAAGCATAGGAAGATAATAGAAAATAAACGAAATTGCAAAAGTGTCCTTGTTTATTATTATTTAAATCTTTTAAATAGAATTTAACATAATTTTGCTTCCTTTTTCTTTACTTTTATCACTTTTTTATTCTCTCTAGTTATTCAATGAAAGAAAAAAAGAAAAAAAAAGATCAGTTACCTCTTTCTTTTTCCTTTCTTTCTTTTTTTAAATTCTAAAAGTGAAGCTAAGAAAATTTATCATGTATTTTTTACCGTCTGTGTGTTGCTTTTGGAAAAGGTCAAATTAGTTTCAGAGCACTTGAATGACTTTTTGAGCCTCACATAATCATCCTCATGCAATGTAGCAACCTGAAATATAATTAAGAGAATGTTTGACTTTTCTAATTTTAAAATAAATCGCTTTTCGTCTTCAGATGATTTAGATCAAGATGAACAGTGATGTAAAAAGTATTTGAAAGATAAAGAATTGTGTTTTTCAAAAGAATAGACAAAAATTTACTAAAAAAACCTGACCTGAACACCTTTTTGACACAATGAGAAGGCAAGAGCATAGGCAACCTTAGTGAGTTTTCCCCTAAGCAACACTTGTGTTGTTCCTTTGGGAATGCTGTTAAGAACAACAGCAACCACAAGACTGCTTCCATCTACAATCTTAACTTTCAACTTTGGATGTCTACTAACATATAACCCTCCATAGATGTTAAGCTCCTCTCCTTGATTTCTTAGGCCTAAGCTCAACACTTTTATGCCTTTTCTGTCTGCATCCAGTATTGCTTCTTCTATCATTCTGTTGATAGTCACTTTTTGTGATTGCAGAAAGTACTACAGAAAAAATAGGTAGACATTTTCATCAAGTATTGTTGTAGGGTTTTATGAACATATTCTTAGAAAACTTTTATGTAGAAAAAGTGCTTTTGTGTGAAAACATTCGAAATGACTGATCTTGGCTTGATGAATTACTTCCTCGGGATAGAGGTGATACAACAAAAAGAAGGAATATTTATCTCTCAGAAGAAATATACTGAAGCTCTACTAAAGAGATTCAAGATGTACGGATGTAAACCTGTCACTACTCCTTTGGTGGTAAACAAAAAGCTAAAGAAAGATGATGGAGCACTAGAAGTAGATGTATCACGATACAGGAGTTTGATCGGAAGCCTTCTATATCTCACAGCTACACGACCAGACATTATGTATGCTACAAGTCTTCTATCAAGATTCATGCAAAAGCCAAGTCAGATTCACTATGGAGCAGGAAAAAGGATTTTAAGGTATCTGCAAGGCACAAGAGAGTTTGGTATATGGTACAAGGTCATGACCAACTCAAGGATGATTTGCTACACTGACAGTGATTGGGCAGGATCAATAGATGACATGAAGAGTACGTCAGGATATGCCTTCTCACTTGGATTGGGTTTTTTCTCATGGGCATCAAAGAAGCAAGCAACTGTGGCACAATCAACAGCTGAAGCAGAATACGTAGCTGCTGCTGAAACTACAAGTCAAGCAATATGGCTACGAAGAATACTTGAAGAAATGGGTGAACCACAAGATGGACCAACTACTATCTATTGCGACAACAAATCAGCAATAGCAATGACGAAGAATCTTGTTCATCATCAAAGAACAAAACATATAGCTATTAAATATCACTTCATCAGAGAGGCTGAAGCGACTAAACAAATTCAACTTGAGTACTGCACTACAGAAGATCAAATTGCAGACATATTTACCAAGGCACTACCAAGAGCCAAGTTTGAACAATTACGTTTCATGCTTAGAGTTATAAGAATTTGCATCAAGGAGGAGTGTTGAAAGATGATACAAATTCTAGAAAGATCTAGAATATAAAATCTTAGATGTTACTCGAATTAGGAATTATATATGAGTAATATCTAGAATCCTTAGAAGATTCTAGAAATGTTTGAAAGTAGAAGATATATAATTCTAGAATTAAGAAAATCTAGAATTATGTAAAACTTCTAGAATTATGTAGAAAACATATGTGTACTAGTAGAAACTACAACATGATTCTAAAAATAAAAAAGAAGAAGGAATGTGTAGAAATAGAATAGTGTAGAAACAATGAAATTAGTAGAAAATTCTAGAATCTTGTAAGTAAAGCCTATAAATAGGCATGAAGGGAGTCTTTGTATGTGTGGAAAATCTAATACAAGCTCCTACATATCTTGTAACACTTCTAACATCAATTACTATGTTTCCTGATACAAACCTTCTCCTATTTGTCCACCTCTTTCTAAAAACTATTTTCTACATAAATCTCACTATTAAACATCAAACTATCTTTCCTATCCTTCTTAAAATACTAACAAATACTGAGAGAAAAACTTTCTCTACGTTACTTTCTCTAAGACAAACATGGCAAGCTTTATTGCATAATGCATTATTTTTACTGGCACCAATATTTGATATAGGCTACACAATCTTATCAGAAATGTGTCCAAGTCTTCTATGTTAGGATCAGAGTACCAGCACAAATACACACAACTAAAATAGAGACGAGAAAATAACCCTGACAATAGGCAAAAATGAAAATTTTATAATGACCACTCTTTCCTTTTACAATTGGAAATTACCAATACTAGGAAAGTAAAAGAGAAAGAAGGAGAAATATTTGGGATGTATGAAATAAGGGGGGAGGGGCTCCTTTTATAAGAAGGAGGAGAGCCCCCAATTGAAGTTCCCACGGATGTGGGACTTCTTCCTTCACAATCTCCCACTTGAAGATTTTGATGAAATTAATCAAATCTTCACACTATGTCTTCTTCTCTCACATCCATGTTGCTTATGCTTCCGATAGGCCATAGAGGGATCGACTCCATATAAACTTGTCAGCATTAACCGGTTTTGTCATTACATCTGCTAGGTTCTTTTCAGTGTGGATCTTCTGTAAGTCTACACTTCCTTCTTCTACTACTTCTCGAACAAAATGATATCTTATTCCTATGTGTTTTGTCCTCGAATGAAAGGCTGGATTCCTTGCAATGTGTAAGGCACTTTGACTATCACAGTACACAACAATTTGTTGTTGCTTGTGACCAAGTTCCCCCATTATTCTTTTAATCCAGATAGCTTCTTTACATGCTTGGGTGACAGCCATGTATTCAGCTTCCGTAGTAGACAGAGCTACCACATCTTGTAACTTGGATAACCAACTTACTGCCCCTCCATTGATGGTAAACACATAACCAGTAGTAGACTTCCTTTTATCCAGATCACCTGCAAAATCCGAATCTACATAGCTTCCGACAACCGCTTCGATCCTCCATAACATAATGCAACATTTGAGGTTCCTTTTATATACCTAAGGACCCTCTTCACATTTTGCCAATGTTCTCCACTAGGATTCCCCATGAATCTACTAACCACTCCCACCGCTTGTGCAATGTCCGGTCTTGTACAAATCATGGCATACATAAGACTTCCCACCGCCGATGCATACGGTACTCGAGACATTTCGATCCTCTCCGCTTCACTCGCTAGGACTCATACTTGAGGATAACTTACAGTTGACAGGAAGTGGGGTAGAAATTGGCTTGCAATCTTGCATGTTGAAGCGCCGCAAGATCTTAAGTAAATAATTCTTTTGAGAAAGCCAAATCTTCCTATCTTTTCTCGTCTCGGTGAATTTGCATCCCTAAAATCTTGTTTGCTGGTCCCAAGTCCTTCATATCAAACTCCCTAGCCAATTGTGCCTTCAATTCTTGGATTCGAGCTTTGTTAGGGCCTACCACCAACATGTCATCCACATACAACGAGCAATATGATGAAATCATTTTCTTCAAACCTATTGTGGTAAGTACAATGGTCCGAACTTAGTCCGTAGTATCCGAGGCTAATAATGAAGGAATCAAATCTCTTATACCAACACCTTGGCGCCTGCTTTAGACCGTATAGAGATTTGTTCAACCCGCAAACCAAGTTTTCTTGCTCTTTGAAGCCTTCCGGTTGGAGCATATATATTTCCTCTTCAAGTTCTCCATGAAGAAAAGCAGCTTTTACATCCAATTGCTCAAGATGTAAATCAAATGCAAGCACACATCGCCAGGACAATTCCGATTGTTGTCAATCTAACAACTGGTGAGAATATCTCGTTGAAATCAATGCCTTCTTTCCGAGCATATCCTTTTACCACCAGTCTAGCACGATATCTTTCTACTTGATCATTGGCATCTCTCTTGATCTTATAGACCCATTTGCAACCAATGGCTCTGCGACCTTTTGGAAGTTCCACAAGGTGCCATGTCTTGTTTTTATGAAGAGCTTCAATTTCTTCTTCCATAGCAGCTCATCCATAGAGGAGCTTCGAACCACTCACGGCCTCTTGAAAAGTTGAAGGTTCTCCTTCTTCACTTAGGAGACAATACGCATCATGACTTGCCATCACATATTGTGAATGCCAAGATGGTCCGACTCTTTCTCTTGTTGATCGTCGGAGTTCTCCTTCTTCCACCTCATTTGGCTCATGTTCTTCATGCTCCTCCTCTAACTCGGAGGAATGTTCCGAAGTCTTCTTCTCTATCTCGTACTATAGTCTTGTCCTTTTCCGAGCTGTCATTTATCCGCTTGCTTTGCAGTTCATTTTCTCGCAAAGACGACATCTCTCGCTAACAATAACTTTGTGGGCAGTGGGATCCCACAAGCGATACCCCTTCACATTGTCGAGCATATCCCAAGAAGATGCATTTCCTGGATTTTGGATCCAACTTCGTCCTTTCTTGGGTGTTGTACATCACGTACGCGGGACAACCAAACACATGTAAGGAAGAATAATCGGTTGATTTTCCACTCCACATTTCCATAGGAGTTTTCAACCCAATTGCTGTTGATGGAGACCGATTTATCAAGTAACAGGCAGTATTCACGCTTCGCCCGGAAAGACTTTGTTATGCCTGCAGCTTGCAAGCATAGCTCTGGTTCTCTCTAGAAGAGTTCTATTCATCCGCTCTGCTACACCATTCTCGCGAGGCGTGTGTGGAACAGTAAAATTGTCTCACAATTCCTTCTTGCTTGCGTAATGCTAGAAAATCTCCATCTACATATTCTCCTCCATTGTCCGTCCTCAAACACTTGATTCTCCTTCCGGCCTCAAGTTCTACTTGTGCTTTGAAGTCTTTGAACCGCGCAAATACTTCGGACTTCTTCTTGATAGGGTATACCCATAATCTCCTCGAGTAGTCATCGATGAACGACACAAAATATTTTGCTCCTCCGAGAGATAATTCCGGTGATTCCCGAGACATCGAATGGATCAAGTCCAAAGTTTGCTTACTCCTTGTGGTGGTTCTTGCAAACTTCAACCCGTGTTGTTTGCTTGTCACACAATGCTCACGGAAGGGTAAATCGACCTTCTTGAGCCCGGGTATGAGATCACGTTCCGCAAGAATTTGCAGACCTCGCTCCGACATATGTCCAAGTCTACGGTGCCATGTTATCGCCGCTTCTTCTTGGCTTGTCGACGCAGCTTGTTGCATGATTTTCTTGCAAGGTGTCTCCCATAAGTACATACAAGTTTGCCATGATTTTCTCTCGCTTTCATGACAACTATGTTTCCCCTCACTACCTTTAAGATTCCTCCTTCAACATGGATCTTGCAGTCGAGGTCATCCAATTGCCCTATAGACAATATATTTTTCTTCAAGTCCTTCACATGTCGTACTTCTTGGATTGTGCGAATAGTACCGTCATACATTTTTAATTTGACAAGTACTCAACTCCAAGCAATCTCCAATGCATGGTCATTTCCCATGAACACGGATCCACCCGAGATAGGCTTGTAGGTTTGAAACCAATCTCGGTGTGGGGTCATATGCCAAGTTGCACCTGAATCCATTATCCACTTGTCATGAAATTCGTTTCCGCCATTAGAGCCGATTGTCGCTTCGCTACTGCAATTACTCCTTCCTCCGAAGTACTCGCAATGCAACCTTGTGAGGTTGATTCTTCATTCTTCCTCTTCCAACACTCTTTCTTCGTGTGCCCTTTCTTGCCACGAGTAGTAGCATTTAAATTTGAAAGTCTTCTTGTTTCGAGAGCTAGATCTGCCATGATCTTGACTCCCACTTGAGCCACGTTCCGCTGATCTTCCTCTCATCATCGTCAAAACTTCTGCTTGTTTAGAACTTTCTACCTTATTCATTCGCCTGGATTCTTCTTCTAGAATAGCTCCGGCAACATCGTCAAAGTGTAGTTGTCCTTCAATATTATTATTTGTAATGTTGATGATGAGTTGATCATACGAGTCTGGCAAGCTCTGAAGTAAGAGTTCCGCACGCTCATTCTCAACTATGTTGAAATTTGCTGCCGCTAATTGGGCAAACAAGGTGTTCAGCTTGGTTGATGTGGTCCGTCACCGATGTGGACTCACTCATCCGAAGAGTATAGAGTTTCCTCTTCAGGAATATCCTTGTGTGAAGTGACTTCACCTCATTAGAGGGCATCCCAAATCTCCTTTGCAGAATCTTTCTCCGCAACACTGGATAGAACTGAGTCTGCCATTGCCAAGTGTAAATTTGCAATAGCGTTGCCGTCAATTTTCTTCCAATCTTTATCCGTCATTTCTGCAGGTTTTCCCTCAATTGCTTCTGCGCAATTGTCCTTTCTCAAGATTGCCTTCATCTTCAATTTCCACAACGAGAAATTGTTCCCGTTGAACTTCTCTATCTCGTACTTTGCTGCCATGGTTGTGTTTCCACTTATGCAACTTTCACTTATGAATAGTATTGTCTACTGGAACAATAGTAGTAGACCGTGAACCAGTACACCAAGTAGGTTCCCAGGAAAGAGAGGTGGGTCACTAATGGACACGCTTAAGTACCAAGTCTTTCCTAGCCAGAACTTTCCTCAATAGTACTTTCACACTACCACACCTTTTCCAGTAACAACTCCTTTCTGATGTGGAAGATCAGATTAAACTGCAACCACAGAGCATACTCAGAATTTTACCAACACTATTCTAGTGACTAGCGCAACGGGACTCGAACGCAGCTCTGATACCACTGTTAGGATCAGAGTACCAGCACAAATACACACAACTAAAATAGAGACGAGAAAATAACCCTGACAATAGGCAAAAATGAAAATTTTATAATGACCACTCTTTCCTTTTACAATTGGAAATTACCAATACTAGGAAAGTAAAAGAGAAAGAAGGAGAAATATTTGAGATGTATGAAATAAGGGGGGAGGGGCTCCTTTTATAAGAAGGAGGAGAGCCCCCAATTGAAGTTCCCACGGATGTGGGACTTCTTCCTTCACATTCTATGCTATAAATCGAAATCATTCCCAAATGTTACAGCATTAGTAACGAAACTCATTCCTTCAAGGTAGCATACCCCTTCTCTTCATTCACCCATTCCAGTCACCATCCTCGAGACACGATCCTAGATAACACAAAATTTGTGTGTAAACTGAGCCATGTAGTTTAATTCGTCAACAAACTCTGATACTAAAATCAAATTGCATTTTAAGCTAGGCACACAAAGAACATTGCTTAATTTTAATGTTTCACTGCGCATCACCATTCTTTTCTTAACAGTAAAAATTTGTTTTCCATCTGAAAGTCCTACTGGGCATTGCAATATTGTTCTCGTCAGTCAAGTATTCTAACTCTCTTAAGTATTCTAACTCTCTTAAGTACCTGTATCAATAATCCATTGAGTAGAATTACGCTTGCCAGTTAGCTTTTCAGTAGCGCCTAACTTGATACTCATCGTTTAGTCCACCATGAGTAAAGTTGCCAGCATATGTTATCGTGGTGTTAGGTTCTGATCTGGGTACAAGGCTTGCGCTGCATTTTGCTTTAGTCACTACACTAATCCTCTTGGAAGTGACGCCTTTCCTTGTTATCAAATTTACCTTGACTACTACCTCATCCAGTTTCTCAATGGTGTTCTTCGACCACTCAGGATAACTAATTAAAAGCAGTTTTTAGATTCATGTTTTGAACTATTATTATTACTGCATATTATGTTCCCGTCCTTGCTTTCAGTCATGTCATAATATCTTTCTACATTCTGAATAACAAATATGTCGATTGTCTTTCTCACCTTCACTTCTTCGTAACATCAGATAGCATAATGAAGAATTTACATGTAATTATTGCCCTCATTATATTGTTTATCCAGAAAATCAAGAATGTTAAATATATAAATAGAGTGTAATAAATCATGAAAGATTCATGCTTGGATGTAAAATTCAGTGTTTACTAATCAGATTTCTAACTTTATATTAGTCAAACACAATGACATTAAAATAAATCTTCTATAATGTAAATTGTGAAGGTTGGCAGCTGCACAGCACTGAATTAAAAATTCAAAGTCTCTGTTGGCTACCATTGTTTTCCAACTGTATTTCAACTGTACTTTCAACGAAATCCGGATTCTCCCCCTTCGATTCTTCAACTTGGGAGCTTTCTGAGTCTGGTTGATCATCTTCAGGGCATACTACTTTGTATGCATACATGAAGGAGTAGTAAGCAAAAACCAGAAGAAACACAGCGTTCAATATTCCCAACATCAGATAGAACCTGTCCAAACGACTAGCGTTCAAAGTATCCTTGAACCAACTAGGGATACCTAAGACAAGTGGAATGATCAAGAGTTTTCCACTACCAATCACCAATCCCCCAAACGCATCCCCAAAACTCCACATTGATTTCGCCACGTGCCTACGGAACAAACTCGCCATTCCACCCTCAACAAGCCCCTCAGTGATTCCCATCAATGAAAATTGCGGAACCAAGGCCACTGTGGAGTTTCTGCCTTCCTCGATGTAACCCATCTCCTTGTTTACGTTCAATCTACCAACCTCAACTTTCCAAGCTATGAGGCTACAAATCACTGCAAAAACCATGCCAAAACCAATCCTTACAATTGCTGCTTTCTTGTTGCACACGTTGTCAATAAATTTGAAGTGTTTTAAGCGTCGAAATGCACAACCGATAAGAAAACAGATGAACCGTGACACATCACTCACGCCCTCCTTGATCAAAAAGAGAAGAAAGATATCATTATCATTTTTAGTAATCTTTGATGTCATGTTGCTTGCTTGTGCAACAAAAAAAGTGTTCTCGGTGGCCACGAGTAAACTGTAACCAAAGAATGCAAAGCCCAGGTAAAACATAGGAACCAGGCTCTTCACTTCCCTCACGTCCTTTACCGTGCAAAGCTTCATATTCTTTTCTTGCACCTCCACACCCACTCTGGAATCTTCTGGTTCAAGTATAGCTGCTTTGTCCAACCACCGGCATAACCGTGGAACTGGTGGCACTAACCTTACTCCTTCACGGTGTTTATAATGATGATCTTGCTTACAACCCTTCCAGTAATATCTACTCGGCGAGGTTGGATATTTTGCACCCCGTTTCCATAAAGCTGCTTTGAGGATTCTGTAGATCTTGCGTAGATTGCTTTCAACAGGCAATTCTTCGCGGCTGTACCACGCAGAACCAGCGAGGAACACCATGTAAGTGCCACCCATGAAAAGTGCCGCGAATCGGAATGTGTGCTCGTACTTGTCATCAACGACGAAGGCATAAATAATTGTGATGATATATCCAACAACACATGGAGCGTACATCCAGCTTCTAATAAGCACTTTATCCATGAACTCTAGCTCTTTCTTCTTGTGTGTGCTTCCACCACCTACTGCTTGTCTCGCTTCAATTTTCTCTTCCAATTGGTATTCAAGAAAATTTTCTGTAAGCTTTTGACCACTGTTCCCTAATGCAAGGAAGATTATAGCTGCATAGAATGTATGAAATTGAGAAGGTGTGTCTGATGTAGATGTCCATAGCAGCATTATACCCTGGGAATGAAAGATTTTGGTTTTGCCCATTGTTATTTACAAGGTGAACATTACTATGAACATTTTGTGGACTTTCCTTAACAATTTTTTAATCTTCCAGAATCTACATAAAATTCGCAACATGTAAATTTTAATAAAAAGAAAAAATATCCCACTTTTATTAATATAATAATTATAAAATATTTAATAAAAATGAAAATAAATTAAAATTATTATTATTATTATAATATTAAAAGAGGATTGGTTTTTTGGGTTGTATGGTTTTTGGGTGTTGAAATATCATTCCCGAAAAAAATATGTTGGGAAATTCACCTGGAATATGAATAACTGTCATAGAAACAATAATGGAAATAAAAATGAATTTTATTTATATATATAAAGTTCGAATTTTGAAAGGATAAACATCCGATTTAGAAAGAGAAATATATATTTCTAAAATAAAAACGAAGAAAAAGTGTTTGAAGTATAAGCACTGAAAAAGTATTGAAACCTTGTTTATAATGTGTAAATAAGAATTTACCTGGATTGAAGCTGCAGTGCAAAACGTGATCATAGCGTAATAACCTGTATATGCTTCTGAAACAAGAGAAACAATAACTAGAAAGAGGGATGATAGACCATCTTGAAGATTGGTAACAATGGCATCTATCTGTTGGTTCTCCCCATTAGTTGATGAATCTCTCAAGTAATCCATCAATACAGACACCACTGCAATTTCCACATACTTGTAGCTTACAACCAAAGCTGAAAATAAATGGATGAGAAAGTTAAGTTAAATTTTAATTTTCATGAACGACACAATCAACTACATTCTTTGATGATTACCGCCAATGAAAGGTAAGGTCTTAGGGTTGACGAATAGATAACGGAGTGAAGCCATTGTCAAGTGCCAGAATTTCTTTGTAACAGCACATGAAGTTTTATTTTTGGAACTGATGATGTTTTCTTGCAGCGCCATGATGAAGTTTGAGAGGAACAGCACAATCAATGACAATATTAAAGAGGTAGTGTTTGGTGGGACACAGAGAGCGAACAAAGGTTGTGGGAATTTTTCCCATAAGAAGATAAGAATAAAATATCATTGCCAAAAAAAGATAGTAAAAAGATTATTCTACTCATGTTTTGCTTCTATCTCAAATTTTGGAAAAGCAAAGAGAAAAAATAAATAAACGAAATCTAAACATAACTAAAAGATAATCCAGTTTGATAACTACTGTGACTAATAGAAACAAAATATTCTATGTTATAATAAATATTATTAAAATCAATTATCATTTTCGCACGATGTCTTGATAAATTTTGAAACAAAAAGTGTAACATTTACTATTTTAAACTTTTCAAAATTATTTCTACCTGTTTAGTTCTCAGGGTTGCTTTTCCTATCATGGCTTACGTTGGTTCTAACATAATCAATTTTCTTAGCTTTTCATTAGCCTAGTTTTTATATTTATAGATAGAGGTTTTACACGATTCAAACTCGATTTGAGAAAAAGCAAGGCCATAGAAACTCTTGCACCTCTCCATCAAACTTATGACTTTAAATAAAAATTTGCAAAAGAAGGTTGGAACTTGAAAAGGGGTTGGAAAGGAAGAATTATTACTTCAAATAATATTTGGAATTCAAATTAATATATTTTCAATTATAAGGTTGTCGGGTGAAAATAAATTCAACGTTGTCCTCCTCGGAAAACTCCAACAACAAAAGGAAGGTGGATTAAAATTTTCTTTTCTTTGTTTTTCTATTTCCAGAAAACTGATAAGGGGTAAAGTCGAAATACATTGAGTTGTGTACGTGAATAACGTTGCCCACAAAGTGCATGTGATGAACAAACGCTTTATTAATGCATCCTTTAAATTGTTCTTTGGGTAAGAGAAGATTCCTTTTGCAGGGTCAGGAGGAGAAATCAAAGAATCAAAATAAAGAACATGTAAAAAAGTTCTGATACCCCTGAAACTATCATGAATGTTGAGTATACCAATCACTGAACATGCCACTGGTAGTTCGCATGGTATCTTATGTGAAAACCATTTATATGGAATGTTGATGTCAATTTTTCAGCTACAGAATGCAGAGTAATTGTGAAACTCGGATTTCAAATCTCAATCACCTGGTAATGTTCTGAGCATAGCAGAATCTAGAGTATCTGCTCATTTGATTCTGAGATTTGTTCACGATGTCAACATATGGACATGTTTTAAGTTAACCATTTCAATTAATGTATAATTTTATTTGCTGATAATTCATTATTCTTAGTAAAAGTTAAATATTAATAATCGTAAAATTTGTACTATAGAAAGTGAAATGATAGCATTATGTTAAATCACTAAGTAGGAGTTATTATGGGAACTCCAAATCTCACATCGGCTAATTTGAAGAAATAGAATGATAGACTGCTACTATAAATAAAGGATGATAATTTGATTTGACTCATTAGAATAATATTAATCTTTAGGTGTATTAGGACTTGGATAGTTGTACGTAAAGAAAAAAAATTTGTAATTTTTTCGAAATTATATAATAGGGTTTGCAATCTTTTTAAAAATAAAGAGCTATTGAATATATTAGTGGAAATAGGCAAAAAAAAAATGTTGAATCACATTATTTCTATCTTTGTTTTCTCGGTGTGCGCTTTTACAGGTGAAATGTTTTTGTTTCCTCTGGCACCCAACAACTTATTCATAAATTAGAGCCTTATGTGAGGCATTCTACTTTGGTTCACGAAATTATGTATATATACACCATTCTATTTCGGATTATGGAGACATTCTACATCCATTTAGATATTTATTAGGATTTAACATATTGTTTGTATTTGTTTTTTAAATCCTTATAAATTATTGAATCATAACGTATTAAGTATAAACTAGTGTCATTAAACAATCGGAGGTAATCATATACATTCTCAACTCTCTGCATATTCAATTTTGAACTTAAATAAAATTTTGTAAAAATGAGAGTTTAAAAGAAAGTTATACTAACATTTCTTTGAAATAAATACATATTCGACGAAAAAAAAAGTGAAAACTCTTATTTTTGAAAAATAACAAATAAATAAAAATGTGTTTTAAAAGCACATGGTTAATTAAGATTGAATTAAGAAGAATAACAAGACAACGTGCATGTTTACTAATTAAAACAAATTATTAAAAGAAAAATAATTTTAAATTTTAGTTATAAGATAACATACATCAAGAATGTTAATAAAATACGAGGAACTTGTATATTTTATATTTATAAGTAAAGTATCATCAAAGTAATCGTTTATTTTAATAAATTGTAATTACGGTTTCATCGTTCACATTGGATTTATCTCAGTTTAATCTCTTAGTACGGAGTTATAAACTATTAGTAAAACATCTTCATCCCTTAAATAGTTTGCGTTAGATTCTAGTACTCATGGAGACTTCGAAATAACATATTATGTCTAATATGAAAAAATTTTAGTTGTTTAATCTTAGGTTTACAATCCCAAAATCATTTTTCAATGTTAAAAAATAACAAAAGTATATTAAGATAAAACAAACACACTAAGTATTAAAAATAAACATAGAAATAGAAGATTAGTTACTCATCGATATTACAATTATAGAGGTATTGAGTTGAGAATCTTCAGGCCTGAGTAATTGGACAAGCCAACCTTTTTGGACGAAATGAAACATTACAATCATTTTAAAATTCGTAGATTTCGCTAAACGAGTATACATTTTCATTGAGCAAAATTGACACATATATTTTCTATCATAAGTTTCTCGTTTAACGAAAGATATAATCGTTAAACGAAATCTTCAGTTTTCAAATCTCTTCCTTCCCCTTCTAGTTCCAATCTCAGGGAAAGTTTCACAAAATCAAAATAATAATATGACTTTTTTAATTCTAAATATTCTCAATAAAAATTAAGAAAAAAAATAAATAACATAAATATAAGAAAAATAATTTAATAAACGAATAAAATAAAATTTTATCATATATATATATATATATATTAATGTTAATTTTAATGAGTTAAAATTATAATTTATTATGTTAAAATTATCTGGAAAACAAAGTTTATTAATTTTAATCTATTAATTTGAGTTTTTTTACATGTTAAAATCATTGAATATTCTTCTTTAGATGATTTTAAGTTATTAAAATATTAATTTAATTTAATTAATTAAAATAAAAACGAGTATTTGAGTAAAGTATGTTAAAGTGAAATTAATATATTAAATTAAATTTTTAATTCATTAAAATATTTTTTTCTCCTTCAATCCCAATATTAATACGAACATTTTAAAATATTAAAATAAAATTTTAATTCCTTAAAATAGTGGACAAATTTTCTTAAATAAAATTAGCATATTAAAATAAGTTATTACTCAACTAAAATATTCTTTATGTCTAACCCAACGTTCTTAAAAATATTTTAACATATTAAATAGAATTCTAATTCATTAAAACTTTTAGAAAAACCTTAAATCTATATTAAAACCTTCACATAATTTTTTTTATTAGAATATATTATTTATAATCACGTAAGCCTAGATTACAAAAGACACAACATAATCATAATTAATTTCTTCTATCTTCATACATCATCCATTAATAGCTAGATTGGAATCATGAAATTGAAATTGACGAAAATTTATAGGGTTTTGTGCATGTGTAGTTCTAATTATCATGTCGGTATATTTTTATCCATGTATTATATATATAGAGTAAAAATGTTATAAAATATTAAATATTAATAATATCTCAATTATAACTGTTTAAATCAAAATAATAACTTACATTTTTTTATCTTCTATCTTAAAAAATAATAAAATCTTTTAATACCTGATTTAAATAAAAAATAATAATGCTAACAAAAATATGTTATCTTCAACTTTT
Source organism: Sphenostylis stenocarpa (assembly GCA_963425845.1). NCBI lineage: Eukaryota > Viridiplantae > Streptophyta > Magnoliopsida > Fabales > Fabaceae > Sphenostylis > Sphenostylis stenocarpa. The sequence goes on from OY731401.1 coordinate 49,493,806, forward strand.
CTCATTTTCGGGAAGATTGCAGCCTTTTATTGCTAATTATATCCCTCCATTGTGTCTGTCATATCTGCACATAGAATAACAAAGGGTCTTATTTATTACCGTTTGTCATTATCAATTGCAATAAAAGTATAATGAATAAAGTGAAAAACTTATGATAAAAGAAAAAAAAAAGCACATTGATGAATATAACAATCATTAGAAGACTATTCTAGAAGGAAAATTGGCATAATAGAAGACAAACCACAAAAAACAATCAATTAGAACACTCACAAATTTCATAGCCCAAACAAGGTAACCACAAAGAGCAAAACACAAAGCGAGTAAAAGACACACAACAATCCCTAATCCCTCTCATTAGCTCATCCATTTTGGGAAAATAGAATTCCTCTTTTTATATAGTTTCCATTAGACGTATTTTTCTTCTTGTTCATTTTGTGTACCAGAAGACCCATGTTCATTAAGATTTTGTTGTGGTTCATCCTTCATGACCCACTTTGCATTCATTTTTTTCACAATCCAACTTGTGTAGTGTGAAGTTGTTGACGTGGTTGGACTTTCGGATCAATTAAATGTTTCTCCTTCATGTCAACCTAGTGTTTCAGTATTTTGGACACAAGAAATACAAATGTCAACCTAGTGTTTCAGTATTTTGGACACAAGAAATACAAATGGTAACCTATAATTAGCACTACAAGAATTTTACATATTAGTTATGACGTATTCCGTAGCTATTTTATAGTTAATCTCTCGCTGGTATGTTTTGCTACAGATTAGCTACGGAATAGCTATGGAATAGTCCGTTGCTAAATTCAAGTAGCTAATTAGATAGAGATGTATTCTTTCTCAAATTTGTAGTAAATTTTGTCGCCAATTTGTCGCTAAGTCTCTCGCTAATTTAAGTGATGAAATTTTATTTCTCCCTAGCTAATTGATCTCCTAAAAGTTGTAGTTAATCCGTAACTAATCTTTCGCAATTTTTCTCCCGCTAATCCGTAGCTAATCCCTCGCAATTTCTCTCTCGCTAATTCCTCGCAATTTCGCTCTCGCTAATCCGTAGCTAATCCCTCACAATTTTTCTCTCGCTAATCCGTAGCTAATCCGTCGCAATTTCATTCTCACTAATTTGTAGTTAATCCCCCGTAATTTTCTATCATTAATTTGTCGCTAATCCCTATCTAATCCATCGCAATATTTCTCTCGCTAATCCGTAGTTAATCCCTTGCAATATTTCTATCGCTAATCTGTAGCTAATCCTTGACAATTTAACTCTAGCTGATCTGTAGTTAATTCCTCGCAATTATTTTAAATATGGTATGAAAATGGTATTACATAATACTACTAATTGAAATGCTAGATTTTTTAAATGTCTATTTCATGGAACATCAAAAAATAAATGAAAACATGTAATTTGATATGAAACCAGTGACTTGTACTGGCCAAGGTGGATTTTTAGACAAGAAACTTGATGATAGAGGTTTGAAAATTGATGGAGGAATATGAAGTTTTATTGTTTTGATAATAGAGAATGAAAAAACACATTAAATTCATATATGTGAAATTTACAAATTTTGCATAATTTGCAGGTTTAATAAACAAGGGGCTCTCATTTATGGCTATATTGAATGAAGATAACATGTGAAGGTCTTGATAAAGGTGATTCACACAAAGTTCGGTGAATTTATGGAGGATGTATTTATTATGTTGGAAAATGATTGTTTGAATTGAAACTGCGTGTAAAAATATTATTCAAAATAATAAAAATATATGTACACCACAGACTCTCATAAATTTGTAAAAATACATATGATTATGGTAGCAAAATACTCTTCAACTGCTTTTACTTTATTCCTGTTCTTCCTTTTGATTATTTTGCTAAGTGTATTTTTGCTTGTATCAGACTCTGATTGTGATCACTTTGTTCTCTTAATTGAAATCTCCCAGAGCAGACTGTCAAATTAAAAAGCAGAAAATTAATTAACAAGCTAGATTTGTAGAAACTCAAAAAGAATAGAAAATGTTTCAAAGCTAGATATTACGACTCTTCAAGAAAACTATGAACTTACAACATTAAGAAGCCTTAAAGCAGCAGTCCGAGTAAACTTTCTTGCAAAAAGGAAGCAAGTTGATGCTTTACCCTTGCTGCTGCACCGTTCTCTTCTGTATTCGGTTTCATAATAAATATTATCTATTTCCTGCAAACAAATCATCAAACTTGCATACATTTTCTTTCATGGAAGTAGAGTAAATGCACTTTATATGTTTGTCTCAAACTGAGACTGTTATGTTGATGAGTAAAGCCTCTCTACTTTATAAGTGAACTTTTCTGCCAGGTAGGCCATAAACTTTTTTAGTTTTATTGCACATTCAGCTCATTACCATAACAACTACTGATAAATGGAAAATTGTTCAGTAATATATTGGAAAAGTTTTTTGGTTGTTGCAATTAAGTGCAATAAATGCAATGGAGATCTCACATTGATGAACACAAAAATTACTAGGAATAAAAAATAATTTTCATTGTTCTTTTTGAGTTGGTGCATATGCTGATATGTTGCAGTATGTTTATTTAATAGTTTGAATTCATATTTATGCTCCATCAGGGGGTTTCCTATTATTACCACCCATGATATCTTTCCAACAAATTAGTATTGAATGAGATAAAAACATAGTGATCACATTAAACTACTTGTAATGAAAAAAAAGCCTTGTCACAGTAGTGTGTTTCTTTTTACTTATCTTCAAAATAAATGCAGTAATGCAAATTTGTTCGTAATTCAATTTTTGAAACATCTAGAAACAGTTACAGACAACCTTCATCCCAGTTTTTTGTCACTAAAATCATAAAAAAAAAACAGATCCAAAAATGTATACAAAATTAGTTTCTCCTCAGCATAAATTGTTTTAGCATAATGTTGTTCAGCTGAAAGTGTGATTGACACTAGTATATAGGATATATGATAAATACTGTAATTTTTAAGTGGTGAGTTACCAAAATATTTTTCTGTAATTGTATAAGAAAATATGCAACTGTTTGAAAACTCAATTCAGTTACCAAAATGAATATTCTCTTAACTAAAAGTGATTTAGTGTGACTTATATAAATACCTCCTATAAGTGAAAGAGAACTAAAAATATTCAATGCGTGGAAGATCAATAAATGCCTTTAGCATTAATAATTTATTTAATTGCCAATAGTTTACCTTAAATAAACTTGAAGTAACAAAGTATCATTTCAAAGTTCAAACATCACTTATTAAAGTGTCACATATGCACAAATAACACATACAAATATAAAAAGGTTATACAAGTATAGGTAAATAACACTATTCTTCCCTAAAGTTATGTAAAAAACAATTTTGGTGAACCAAGTTTAAAACCATACATTTTACCCCATTTCAATTCAGAAACAAGGTCATTGAATCAAAATTTATATTGCAAATTGTTAGGATAATTTGTTGATCATGATTCATAAATCGTACAAGTGAAGAGAGTAGAATCACAAAAGTAACTGAAAACACCAGTGAGGAAAGTAGATTACACAGTTTTTAGCCCTGTGAAAAGCAAATGTGTGAGACAAGAAGGACATTGGAGAAAATTATTGAGAGGATCTCATGGTAAACGGTATTCTAAAAAAAAAATCTTAAACAGAGTCGAATGACATTTTGTAATCCAATAGCCAACCTCACCTAGTGAAATATGTTTTTGTTGTCATTTGATTGATTCATAAACTCTATGAAATTGTAAAATTTAGTGATATAACAAAGAATAACTTAGATATATCATCTAAATAATGAATACTGCTCAATGAAATAATTTTAAACTAGAAAATGACCAAAAGTTTCACATAACAGAATAATGAGTTATAATTGAGTGTTTGAAGCCTTTATTTTATAAGACTTAAAGCAGCACCGATACAACCAAATACAATAGATAGAATTAGTAAGTGACCATCTGGAGCCCCTGTTTTATAAGAAGGAAACTAAAACATTTGAATAATCAAATAGGATGTGTTTAATAGTGCTCGTTCCTTTTCTTTTGCATTGGTGATATGAAATTGCATTGATTCATCCATGTATCATAATTTATGAGATCCATAGCCAAGTCATATCAAAGTCAAATCATGTCATTCAAATAGTGAAATATAAGATTATCATACTATGTTAAATATATATATATATATATATATATATATATATATATATATATATATATTCCCCCCTTTGCATTCCCCTGAGGATTCATAAATAATGTAATTACAAATACTTAAGTTTCAACTGACAAGAGAGGTCATCTAACATGTTTTGGAATGTTAATTTCATCTAAAAACTGCTAACAGTGAATACATAATTTCTCTGTTTCTATTTTCTCATGTATTGAGAAAAGCATAGTCAATGGAAAAATTTAGTGAAGCAGAAAGAGCCCGAAAAATTGATCCATTTCTCAAATGTGGAAAATAGCATTAAAAACACCATCTGATTTGCACGAGTACTGAACTTCATGTCGGTCAACCATAGAGATAAAACACAGTGTGACAGTATGCGATGTGCCAATAAGTACTAATATGACCCGAGGACTTACCTCTGGTTCTCAATTATAGGTACGCGAGCAAGAACAAATTCACAGAGGAAATTACCATTATAAAATATGCTGAATTCTATCAAAAAGAAAGACGCAGAGGAAATTCCACTAAGCAAACCCCCTCTGCTCGTGAATTGTAATTGAAAATTTAAATTGGATTAAATAAATTTAATTAACCATGATAATTACAGTGAGTAACCCACCTTAAGAGAGGTACATAGTAAATCAAATCAAATAAAAACACCAAGGAACAAATAAACCCTATCGTTGTTGCTAGGTTACATGAAACCTAATCGCTGGACAAGAGGGAAAATACTCAGAAGTTGGAAATTACTAAATAGAATCGGAAGAAGGCACAACTAACTATTACTAAGATTAACTGTTCTTTTACCATAGAAAGTCACTAACAAATCAAAACACAAATTGAAGTTTGCATAAAATACATAAGATTTCATAAAACACATGTACCGACAATAGCGCTGTAGGGCAGTGGCAACGGCACGACAACAATGCGGTAGCAGGAGCGGCGGCAGCGGGAGCAACGACAGTGGGAGCGGCGGCAGCGGGAGCAGCGGCAGTAGGAGCGGCGGCAGCGGTGGCAACAGGAGCAGCGACAGCGAGAGCAGCGGCAGCTGTAGCAAATGTAGTGTAGGTCTGTTGAAAGTGAAGGAAGGAGACCTAGGTAGAAGGGAAGAGAATTTTGGGAAAAAAGATTAATTTAATATTTTTATTAAAAAATTATAAAATTTTTATCATTTTTAAAAAATATTTTTATTATTATATTAAAGATGTTTATATTTAAAATAATATTTAATTAAATAAATATTTTAATATAATAATTTTTTATAAAGACTAATTTCTAAAAAAATTATAAAAAATTATTTATAAAATTTTCTATTAATTTAAATTATTAAATACTTCCTACAAATTTAAATTTATAAAAAATTTACAAAAAATAATTTTAAATATTTATCAATTTTTTTAGATATTTTTTCAAAAAATTATAATTATTTTCAAATAATTTATTTATATATATATATATAATTAATATATTTATAATAAATTTGGTAAAAATAATTTTTAAATAATTTTATAATTATTTTTTTCTATAAATTTGCTACAATTTAATTATGATTTTATATTATATAATTTAGTTAAGAAATAACTTTAAAAAATAACATAGTTAATATTTATAACTAGGGATTAGTGACAAAAGTTTTCCCTAACTAAATTATTTGTCTATTAAGGGAGGGAATAACTACAAAAATATTATCTTCTAGCTATTTTACTACAAATTAACTACAATTTTATTCTTTTACTATTCCATAGCTAATTAGCTACAAATTAGCTAAAAATAAATTTTGTAGCAAATTTTCCTAGCTAATTGGAAAATTTCTTGTGGTGTAGCGAATCTCTTTTATTTCAACACGTCTTTTTGATAACATACACTTAGTTTGTTTTGATATCATTTTTCAAACACTATAATAGTATCGATTCAGAATATTACTTTATTATCTTTTATTTAAATTAGGTATTAAGAGATTTTATTATCTTTTAAGTGAGAAGATAAAAAGATATTAAGTTATTATTTTGAATTACCCAGTTATGATTGAGATATTATTAATATATGATATTTTGTAATATTTTTACTCTAAATATACATAAAGTACATGAATAGAAATATGTCCATATAATATATCAGAAATACACATTCGCAACATTCTAAAAATTTTCATCAGTGGTATCAAGAGCTTTGTTTCGATACAATGATCCGCTACTTGAAAATTTCACCATAGTTCAAATGAAATTTCACAAAAAAAGAAAAAACGAGAAAGACAAAAGCTAAATCATGTCTGTTGCTTGGTGTTTCATAAATGATCTTCACCAGAATCATGACGCTAAAGTCACCCAAAAAAAATTGGGATTATTTGAAAGATCAATATGAAGGGGACGAGAAAATTCGAGGTATGAAAGTTCTAAACTTAATAAGGGAATTTGAGATACAAAAGATTCAAGAGTCTAAGACAATTGATGAATACTCAAACAAATTGTTAGGTATTGCTAACAAAATAAAGTTATTAAGCAAGGAATTTTTTTATTCCAGAATAGTTGAAAAAATTTTGGTAACTATGCCAGAGATATGAAACATTTATTTCTTCATTGGAAAATACAAAGGATTTGTCTAATATTACTTTGGCAAAAGTGTTACATGTTTTATAAGCGCAAGAACAATGAAGATTGATGAGAGAAGATCATGTTGTTGGTTGATGAGAGGAGATCATGCTGCTGGTGAAGGTTCTTTACTATATAAGTCAAAAACAATAAAGGTACAAAATTACGAGTATTTTCTGTTTGTCCTTATTGCAAGAAAAATAATCACACACCCAATAAGTGTTGGTGGAGGCCTGATGTGAAATGTCACAAATGTAGTCAATTGGGACATATAGAAAAGATATGCAAATCACAACCAAAGGAAGTTGTTCAAATTATAGAGGATAAAGTAGAAGGGGTATTTCTCCTTACATCAACATGCTCTACAATCAACAAATACACAGGTTAGCTTATAGACAGTGGTTGTACAAACCACATAACTCATGATCGAGAACTTTTCAAAGAGTTCAACGAATCACATATTTCTAAAGTGAAAATTAGTAATTGAGAACAAATGGATGTGAAAGGAACTTGATGTTAAGGGGAAAAATAAAGATGTAGATGAAGAAACAATTTCCAACTTTCATCAAAGAAACAAAGGAGATGAAGTTGATAAAGGAAGAATATCAAATTCAAATAAATAGATATTAAAGTAAGGAGAAATGTTGAGAATATTACTTTATTATATATCTTTTATTTAAATTAGATATTAAGAGATTTTATTATCTTTTAAGAGAGAAAGTAAAAAGATATTAGGTTATTATTTTGATTTAGGCAGTTATGATTGAGATATTATTAATATATGATATTTTGTAATATTTTTACTCTATATATACATAGAGTACATGAATAAAAATATACTCATGTTATATTAGAAATACACATACACAAAACCCAAATTCTCATTAGTATCAACTCAACTTTAAACACTTGGTTGCTCTCCCCGAGTGTTTGTTTTATGTTTCTATCAAACTTGACTAAGTCAGGTATTAGATAAATCATATGTTCTATATATTATTAAAATCATATGTTCTATATATTATTATTGAGTCTTTCCTAAAGAAGAATAATATAAGAAAATTCTAATGTAACACGAGTCAACTATATAAAAAAATAAAACATTATTTTTAATTAAAAATTTTAAAACATTAAAACATTAAGTTATAAATATTTCTCGTTTATAAGATGTTTTCTTATTTTCACTGAGATTTTAACTGATTATATTATGATTGGTGTTAATTGTCAAACAATGACAATCAGCAAGATCCTCTCGTTTGGCATTTGGCATGTGATCTGTAAGTTTGTCACTTGTCGTACTCTAGTAGCTTTAGTATTACCTCTACACATTACAATTCCTTAATATGTAGAGGTGGAGAGAACACTTCTCTCCTTTGAAGATTTAGAAGATGAATCATTGTTTGTTTGAGAAAGGAAAATTAGAGTTTGAAAAATGTAAGTCAAGACAAAATGAAGTATATGTGTTTATGATTAAACTTCACAAATTTCTCATTTCTTTATTGGTTTTTGTCCAAATTTAATTTTCTCAATTGATTCATCTTTACTTGGCGTGGGGTGTGCTTAACTTATATAGCATATATCCACTAAGAGTTATTATTTAAATATTTAAATAAAGTATTAATTATCGAAGTAAATTTTTATTGAAAGAATCCTATATAATATGATAAGTTGTTTTTTTTAATTGTTTTATCTAATAATTTAAAAAATAAGTAAATGATAAGAGAAAGTAAAAAAGAGAATAAGTTTTTTTAAAATTTATTAAGAATAATTCTAAAGAAGTAAATTGATAATGAAATGCTTGAAAATATGTAATATCATAAATATTTGATTTACAAAAAAAATTTTAAGACAAGAAACAATTTACATTGTATTGCTTTTATTAGAGATGGCCTTAACATGTTTTTTTTTAAGAATTTGTCATATGATATAAATGCATGTCTTTTTTTATTATTATTCAAGTATAATACTTGTTGTAAGTCACACTTTGTGTTTGTCTCATCTAAAGTGGCACTAATGAAACTTTTTGGGAGGTAAGATGGGTTATGAACTTTAAAGATTTGGTAATTTATAAGTATATTTATGATTTTGATTCCTAAATTTAATAATTATTAAATATATATTTTTATATATGTATAATTTTGATATCTTTTTTTATATTCAATTATTATGTATTAGTAATATATTATTTGATCTAAAAATGATTGATGAAAACTATAAGTAGAATGATTTAAAAAAATACTATGCTATTTTATATATATTATGAATGGATTCTATAAAAAAATTTAATATGATATCATGTTAAAATCTAACTTATTTTTCGTTCTTACGTAGATCAAATTATTATTTTATTATAGGTTAAAATTACTCTTTGTCCAAGAAGTTGAACTTATATTAAAACTATATTGAAAACTTACCAATAGTGACTATTTTCATATTTTTAAAAAGATTAAAACCATTAGTAATACTATAAAATACAAACAGCTTATTTTATAGTTTTGTATGAAGTAATTAAATTTCAATTTCATAGAATGTGGACACTATAATTAGTAATTTACGGAAAACACTGGGAAATTTTAGTTAATCTAATTGATATTTCTACCATTAGACTCATCCTTTTGTTTTCCAAGGAGTATAATTTCAATTATAAAGCAAACAATTTTTATATTCCTTCTATTTCTCATTTTTCTTTTCTCTGACATCAAATTATTTTTCCCCTACTTTTTCTTCTTCTATTGAACACGTTGCAACTTATATTATATATATATATATATATATATATATATATATATATATATATATATATATATATATATATATATATATATATATATGTGTGTGTGTGTGTGTGTGTGTGTGTTTTTTTTTTTTAATCTAGAATCTACGAGTTTCATGTTAGAACAAAACCAAAGTTAAAGTAGTTTTGCCCTTTCCCAACAACTTTGGAGAAAAAAATAAATGCAGAAAGTAGCATATTAAAATACATTGGACATAGAGAGTAAATACCCTTTGTTACCTTCTTCCAACTGCTGTGCTTCCATGTTATTATCTTCCTCACTGGGATCCTGTAAGTCTAATTGAGGAAAGAGGTCCAACTCCATGCTAACTTTTTCATCCTCTGGACATGCTTCCTTGTGTGCATATTTGAAGGAATAGTATGCATAAACCAGAAGGAAAGCAGCGTTCACTGTTCCCAATATCCAAAAGTACTTGTCCAAATGACTACTGTCCACATATTCGTCGAACCAGTCACCGAAAATTAAGACAAATGGTATAACGAGGAGTTTGCCTGTACCAATCACCAATTCACTGAAGGAATCTTCAAAACTCCACATCGATTTCGCCACGTGGTCATAGAATAAGTTCTGCAACCCACGATCAACAAGACCCTCTGCCATTCCTAACAAAATAAATTGTGGAACTAAAGCCACTGTCGTGTTTGTGTCTTTTGACAATCTGCGAACCTCAATTTTCCAGGCTATAAAGCAGCAAATTACCGCACCAAGCATGCCAAAACCAACCCTTATAATTGTGGCTTCTTTTCTTCTGGACATACTATCCATAACTCTCAATTTTGTCAAGCATTCTAGTGTAAGAAAGTAGATGAATCGTGACATATTTTTCGTGACGTCTTTGAACAAAAAGAGAAGAAAGATATCATTACCAACAATATCAGTAATAACTGATATTGCACTGTTTGCTTGTGCAACAAAGAAAGTGTTCCCAGAAGCCAAAAGAAAACTGTAACCAAAGAGGGTAAGTCCTAAGTAGATCATAGGAACAAGACTTTTCACTTCCCTCACTTCTTGTACCGTGCATAACTTCCCATTCTTTTCTTGTACAGCACTCACTTCTTCAGGATCTTCTGCTTCGACAATAGCTGCTTTGTCCAACCACCTGAACATCCGTGGAACTCGTGGCTTTAACCTCAATCCTTTACCATCATCATACAAATGATCCTGCTTATAATCCTTCCAGTAATAACAATTCGGTGAGGTTGGATATTTTGATTTCCCTTTCCCCAAAGCTGCTTTGCAGATTCTGTAGATCTTGCGGAGATTGCTTTCATCACACAATTCTTCGCCACTATACCACACAGAACCAACCAGGAAGAACACATAAGTCCCTAACATGAAAATTGCCGCAAATCTGAAGCGGCCATGGTAAGTTCCATCTTTTTCAAAAGCAATATAAACAGTCATCATATATACAACCAGCGATGGAACGAACGAACAGATCCTAATACAAATTGTACCCAGGTGGTCTTTTAACTGATGCTCAAGAAAACTCTCTGAAAGCCTTTGACCAGCGTTCCCTAATACAAGGAGGAGTATTGCAACGTAGACCGCACCAGGTGCAGATGTAGATGTCCACAGTAGCACTAAACCCTGCAATTAGAATAAGAGAGTCTTTGGTTTTATCAAGTCTTGATTGCATGCTAGGTAGTAAATGGGAGGAAAAATCGAATGTAACTACATATAAATAAGAATTTACCATGATGGAAAATGGAGCACAATATGTAATCATATTGAAGCAACCTGTGTATTCTTCTGAGATTTGATAAACAATAGCAGAAAAAAGAGATGATAGACCATCTTGAAGATTTGTAACCACAAGTGCTATCAGGTAAATTTTCCTACTCCCTTGATTGCCCTCCTCCCCCCATAAATCTGCGAGGTAATCCATCAGTATAAAAACCACCGCGGCTGCCACAAAATTATAGCTCACGATCAAACCTAAAAAAAATATCAGGGAGAGAATGGGAAGGAGTTAAAATTTTGTTCCCATTATAAATTGCAGAATTAGTTGAGTTCTTCAGTGATTACCGCCAATGAAAGGCAGGGTCTTAAGAGCAGATGAAGAGTTTATCTCTGAACTGTTTTCTTGCGATGCCATGAGATAAGTTTGATTGGAATATAAGAATACAGTGATAATATATATGTATATAGCTCGAAAAGAGTTATATGGTGGGGCTAACAGAATGGTACATTTTGCGTGTATTGTGTTAGAGACACCAAGTGAGGTTTAAAGAACAAAAAGAGGACAGTCAACACGTGTTGTTCAGATAAAAGAAGACATATTCGTCAATGACAAAATTATTAAAGGAACTTTCCAGATCGCAGCATTTTAATTAAATCGATATAAAATTAAATATAAAAATATATTAAATTTTTAAGTCAATTTTAATAAAAAAAAATCTAATTTTTTATTTTAGATTTGAAGAGAATAATTAATTGATATATGAATATATTAATTGACTATTATTGTTTTGGTGTTATCACTTCTACTAAATTAAACGAGTTTTACCATTATCGTATGTGTATAGATTTTAAATTACATTAAGAATCATATGGTTGTGTTTTGTTATTTAAAAAATAATCTTATTCTGAATTATTTCCATTTAAATTGAAGAATATTACAAATTTCCGGTCAAGAGTGAAAAAAATTATTAAAAATGAATAAACTCACATCTTAATGAAACATGAAAGTTCAAGAGATGTACTTTAGATGCTTAACTTAAATTGTATTATATTATGAACATAATAGATTATTTGTATATTGAATTTTATTCTATTTTAGTTTACAAAAATATTGTATATGATATATTGATGAGGCATGAGTTATATCTTAGTGAGAAAAAAATGAAAAATGAAAAATAAATGCTCACACAAAAATAACAATTATGGTTTAAAACAATATACAAATGAGAATAACGAAGATTTAGTTTTAGAAAATAATATAAACCACATTGGTAGAGGAGAAAAGTGAAATAGATGGAGATCTAATTACTGATAGTTTGAACATAGCAATAATTTCACTCATTATTACATTGTTATTTCTCCACAATTTCGTACACTTTAATGTAATATAATAATAAGATCTTATTTAAAAATAATAACATTTAAATTAAGATCTTATTTAAAAATAATAATATTAATATATAATTAAAAATTATTTTTATTATAAAATTATATTTTTTAAAATATTTGAATATAAATTAATTAAATAATATTACATTAAAAATATAAATTAAATATATTATTTATTTGATTTTTATAAGTGATTTCATGAGTCAACATGTATATATAAATTAAAATTATAAATATAAAAATGAATTATTTTTAGACTTTCTATTATTCTTTTTCTTATTTTTTTATTTAATTATTTTACATTCTTTATCTCTCTTTTTAAGTGTGAGATTTGAATTTAAAACTAATGAACATTAAAAAAAAAATTAGCCAATTAAAACGGACATAGACATTCAACTAATTTTAAAACAATTGAGATAGACTATTTGAGATTATTCTAAACATCCTTACTTAATTAAGAAGATGTATATTAGAGATTAAGAAGATTTTAATATTAAATCAGATTTTAACTTAAAAACTAATTAATATTAGATAAAGTAATCGATAAATATATAAATTATACTAAAAATTGAGGAGGTAGTCTACATAAATATATACATTTTGCAATGAATGGTATATCTACTTACACTTCGTAATTCATTTTTAATTAAGTGCTTTAATACTATTTTATTGTAGTATGTAATTATAATGAATGGTATATCCATGTACAGTTCTTAATTTTCAACGAAGATACTGCGAAATTCTGTATCTACTTTGATTCCAAGTTTTTGTGATCAAGAAAAAGAAAGAAAGAATAAGGTACCGTTTTTTGTGTATCATATTAAATGCAAAAGTCTTTGGAAGCAAGTGGGTTGAATTTGACATATACTCTCTTTAATTAATTAAGAAATTTCACATTTGTTTATAAAAATAAAATCAAAACGCGTTTTCCCAAATGTTAATTTTAATTATTCGTTTTATAAAATAATATTTTTATAATATATATATATATATATAATAAATTTATTAATAATAATATTTTTTATAATAAAAAAATTATTTTCATAATTATCATAAATTATAATAAAAATTATAAAAATAAAATATATCCTAAAATATAGGATGAATCATTATTAAAATAAAATAAAAATATAATCTAATAATTGTTATTTAAAATTGATGTAATTAATAAGAGAGGAAAACACTAAAATATATTTATATATTTTATAAAAAAATTACATTAAAAAAGAATTATCTTAATTTTTTTTTAAGTTGGATTTAAAAGTACAACTAATTTTTTTATTTTACTTAATTTTATAATTTAATTATTAAAAAAAATAACGATTGTCCAATTCCCAATTTAATCAGTGTGATCTGATTTTTCAACCCTTTAAATAAAACATCTATTCAATGCAACAACTCTTCAAAATTACTTAGTCAGAAAAGAAAGACGAAGGAAAGGATGCTTACGATTTCATAACTTATTTAGTTTTTACTCCCATGATTAATATTTAAGAATATAAACAGCTCTCAGAATTTTTCTCCTAAGCACATATAAAGATAGTTTTTATAAAAATTATTAAAAAATGAAATATTATTTTCATATCATAAATCTTACATATAAAGTTGTTTTAAAAAAAATTATCGGTCTGAAACAATTCTACATTAATAAGAACTGGATATTAAATTTAACAACCTCGTAAAAGGTTACATTGAAGATATGTGAGAAAAATCAAAGTCAAGTTCATAGTTATTCCGATCTACTTGTAAGAGAACACCAAAATTAAAAAAACGGTAAAATTCATTAACAGCGAAGATATTAATTAACTTACAAAATGTCTGAATAAATCTTTTGAAGCCATGAAGAAATCTAGTCATGGTAGTTTCTTTGTTTCACTACTTTGGTCTTAATTAATGCAATATACATATCTTTATAATAATACTCTTGTACAGTTTTGTTTGATGTGAAATTTTGTTGTGTAATATTATGGCACACTCTCACTCAAGCAAGCTTACCAAACATGCCAAACAATGATCGCAATTCTTTTACCTCTTATGAATTTTTGTTGCACTTGGTTTCCAAATATAAGAAGATGTCTTTGAAGCTCTAATGACAGCTAATTTATCCTTAATGAAATCACTAATTATAATATTTATATACAATTTGAGATCATCATTCTCATTTTACTTATCTTTCCTATTCTATATACAATTTTGGACCATTATTGTTATTGAAAATAACAAATTTTGTATTATAACTAACTAATTTTCTTCCTTGGCTTCCTAATTAGTTGTAATTATGTATTTTTGGGTAATTATCCTAATTTATGGTTTATCTTAAATGACTAAATAATATATTATTAATAAATATAAAATAAAATAAAAAATATATAAAAATTAAAAATTAATTTTATAAATATTTAAATAAATATATTTAATAATCATTAAACCATTAAAAGTTAAAATAATAAATATACATGTAATTATAATTATAAAACTGTGAAAGATTACGTCGTCCCACTTCCAAAAAATTTCATCATTTATCATAATCACCGTCACTTTCAAATGTAAGAAGATTTTGACAAGAATAAAAAAATTATTTTATCTTCTAGACTATATTTATTTATTTTTCTAATAATAAGTCTAACAAATAATAAATTAATTTGTTTTCCTGAATTACACGTGTATATATATATATATATATATATATATATATATATATATATATTTCTAAAATAAATTACACAAATTAAGTAATAGAATATTTATAGTTATGAATAGTAATTATTTATAGATATTCTAATAATTATTTATAGAATCAATAATAATAAACAAAAGTACAAATGTTATTGATCCAATATTATTCTTCTATTTTTCTCAATCTTTTTGTGATTAAATTTGAATATTTTATTCTTGTATCTGGTTTCCGTTCACAGTTCCTCCATTTGGTTCTTATTCAATATGTGGAGTAAATTTTGTGCGTGCTTATGATTTTCATTCATGCTGATCATTCTTGTTCACAATTGTTGTTATGTTTGAACTTTGGTTTTTGTTCAAGAATAAAAATACATGATGTGAACACGTTTTAATATCTTAGTTCCTTAACTGGTGGTTAGATGGTATGCTTTTCATATATAAAAAGTTATATTAATTAAATTAGCCTTGTTACTATTATAAGATAATTAGATATTTTATAAGACATTATATTTACTTTTAACTCCAACATTTAATCTTATAATCAAAACATAACTATCTTTTTTTTTCATGATAATAAATATGTTAAAATTATTTTCCAGTTTGATGACAACATGAATATGGAAATGCAATAACTAAGATGACAAAACTTCTTATATAAAGAACTAAAAGACATTATCTTTCTTCCTCTTGTGTGACATGAATAAAGGTTTTGAAGGTGGGACACCATTGTTGTATATTTAGTGATAGGATTGTTTGGTTGACTTAAGTAGATTGGTCAATTTGAGATGATGTCATGATGATAAGAGCTTTTTGTGGTGATTACCACGACAACTTATAAATGAAAAGGAATTTCAAAGCCAAACACAAGTTTCAATGTTATCAATCTTACGACAAGTTGGTCATTCTTTAGGACGGGAATTAAGTCACAGGTTGACTGATGTTGAATTTAAATATGCTCATGTTCATATATTAATCAATTGTGTTGAAGTTAAACCATATCTTGAGTAGGTTTAAATAATATTATTTTTCAATTTCTTTGTCAAATTTTCTACGACTTTCAAATTGACTGTTGAAATGGTCTACTATTGGCTAGTTCATTCTTGCAGTCAGAACAAATAACTGAATCACAGGCTTCTGCTTCGGATACATGCAAATTTTCCTACATGGTTCAAGGAGCAAGTATGAATCTTATAATTTTATTTTAAATATATTTTAGATATAGTAATGTAATATTGGATGTCTCTTAAATTTGTAGATCCACAGTGAGCCATGTACGATGAGAAATCAATACCTAAGAGATTTGTCCAATCATCCCATGAGATGTGTTAAAGAATGGCACACATACTTTGTGAATGGATACAAATTTCATACAGATGCATGGAACAAGGGAAAAAAGACGATAAATAGTGGAGTTTATGTTAAGGGTTTGACAAAAAGTGGTGAAGATGATTTTTTTGGGATAATTATTAAAATATATGAGTTAGAATACAATTCTTCAAGTTATCCCAAAAAAGTTATGGTTTTTTTACTGTGAATGGTTTGATCCATCTAGAAGAGGTACAAAAGCATATCTTAAATATAATATTGTAGATATTCGAATGGGTTTAAGATATGAACCATTTGATCCATTTATCCTTGCACATAATGTAAGACAAGTGTATTATGTCCCATATCCATCATTTCAAATAGATAAACGTGGTTGGTGTGTTGCAATCAAAACAAAACACTACAAGAAAAAACACATTTAGCGACCGAAATTAGCGACCGAATTTTTTCGGTCGCAATTAGCGACCGATTTAATTCGGTCGCAATTAGCAACTGATTTAGCGACCGATTTAATTCGGTCGCTATTAGCAACCGATTTAGCGACCAAATTAATTCGGTCACAATTTAGCGACCGATTTAGCCACCGAAATATAATTTGGCTTCACATGTTTTAGTTAGCGACCGAAATAGCGACCAATAGTTTGCGTCGCAAAATTTCGGTCGCTAAATCGGTGGCTATTCCACACTAAAATAAAAAAATCATTTAACGACTGATTTAACAACCGAATTACAAATTGAAATAGTGACCGAATTGAAATCGGTCGCTAATGAAGATTATTTTTTTATTATATTTAAATTTATTTTTTTATAAATATACTTTAATTGTTTTATTATATTTTTTACAATTTATTTTTTAAAAATAATTTAATTTTTAAAATATACTTTAAAAATAAACTTTGGTCTCAATATTAACAAAATGAAGATTAACTTTAATTTTAAATTACTAAAATAAAAATATTATTAAAAATAAATCAAATTTATTAAAAATTTAAATTGTAATAAAGTGGGAGTTAGTCATTTTCATATATTTTATGTTCTATGTTTAATTTAATATATGTATACATTGTTTTTGGACATATTTGGTTATCTATAGATATGCGGTTTTTTTTCATTCATTACACTTTGTACATTAAGGTTACTATATCGATCTCGATAAGTTAAAGTTTGGACCAGTTGAAAATAGACGTGTACAGATCACATTCACGTAATTTTTCATGCTACACATTTCATGATGAATCCATGTCATTTGGTTATGTCAAGATGAGTAATCATTGTTGGTTTTAGTTGCGATGATGCAATGAAAAGCTGGTTTGGTTCTATATCCCGATATGATTAATGGACAAGACTTTTGGAATATGCTAAAGGAATATAATGACAATTTTGAGCTCATAAAGTCTAACACATTTGTAAGGTTGTAAAGACATATATATTTGTGACCAGTGGGAGATTGTTGACAAATTTTGGGTCATGTATATATATGATACATATTTAAATGTGTTAGGGTCATTATTTATTAAGCCAAATAATAAAGTGATCTTAATAAATTAAAGTTTTGGCTAAAGGCATATGTCATGAAAATATGATTGTGTAGAGACCATAGAGTAATTTCTAATTTGATGAGGGGCCAAATTGAAAATACTAAAACTTAAGTAATTAACCTAATTTTGGTTATTTAAAGGGTCATGGTCCCCTTCTGAGAGCATACAGACAGAACGTAGTTACAGTCTCGTTCTTTTCTTTCTATCCCCATCAAGAAAGAAAATCAAGAGGGAAATACAGGTGTTCTTCAGGTGGAAGACCTTAAGATCAAATCAAAAGTGCTCTACAAAGAATATCGTCATTATGGCCAATTCAGGTACGCTTTCGCATTTAGTTTATAACATGTTTACAGTATGAGATTATAGATATATGTTTGATCATTAGAATGAATATCATATTCAATTACAGTTTTGTTAGAATCGTGCAGCGGAATGTTCGCGTGGTCGGACAAAAACCAAGAGGGGGGGTGAATTGGTTTCTTAATAAAAATTAGGTTTTCAAAATTTTTCCCAAATTTTACCGATTAAAAACTGTGTAAATGTAAATAGGGAAGAGTAGAGAAGATTACACGGTAGGTTTATACTTGGTTCGGATCAAAAGACCCTACGTCCGAGTTGCTAATCACTCAAAAGAGGATTAACAGCTGTCACTAAGAACAAATTGTTACAAAACAAATTACAAATGAAAGAGATAAAGTAAAGACAACACCTCTCTTGAAATCCACAAGAGATGAAGAACAGACTTTCCCCAGAGACGGCACTGACACACAATCCACTAAGAACTCCACTTAGTGATTCTTATCGCTTCTAGCCCACACCAGGTTCCAAAAGCCCCCTTTCCTTGCAACAAACAGTTCTCCGGCACTCCACGACACTTAACTTTTGTATGGAAAGAGTTGTTCTTTCTTTTACGAGTGCCAAAGCAGAGTTTAAGTAGGGAAATTAGGGTTTAGAAATTGGGGATTTCGAAACTAGGGTTCTTGGTAATTGGGTTTTCGAAAATAGGGTTAATTTGAAATTTAAAATGAAAAAAGATCTGAAATAATCGATTATTTGGAGTGATAATCGATTAAAACAGAGCCAAATACGACAGAACCCAAACCTCTCTGGATTAATCGATTATTTGGTGAAATAATCGATTATCGTATGCGAACAGATACAAAATAATCGATTATTTTGTTGTTTAATCGATTAAAACAGTGACTTTGTATAGAAAGTGGTTTTCTCCATTGTTTTAATCGATTATTTACCTATATAATCGATTAAAGCCGAGCCTGCATGATAAATTTGAGCATTTTGAAGCTTCTAAGTTACGGACTATGTACCGACTATCTTAGATTCTATAATTACGAGACTCAATCAAACTAAAACGAGTTATTACAATACGGAAATCATCAATCTTCAATCTTCAATACTCTAAGTCTTTAAGCTCTTGGATCATCATCAAAATCAACATTCTTCATGATCGTTATTTGCAACATCAAGTCCTTGAATGTTCAACAATCTCCCCCTTTTGATGATGATCAAAATTATCTTTTTAAAGCCCTTGTAATAACTTGTTTTATCTGTCATACTAACAAACACATTAAACATACCGAGATAAAATTTAATATTGAATCATAGGCTTTAAATTTTTCTCCCCTATTTTGATTATAATCAAAAAGAACTCTGCAACATCAATCATAAGAGCTCCCCCTCAAGATATGCATAAGTTAGAGAAAGCTCCCCCTCAATTATAGCATGAAAGAAACATCAAATTTTATTTCACAATCATTCAACCATTACAACATCAAGACAATAACAAAAGAAAATACATTGATTATCTCTATATCGAGACGACTTTAATCGATTATTTCTAGCAAATAATCGATTATCTGAGGCATTTAATCGATTATTTCATGAAATAATCGATTATTCCGGAGGAGAATACCCTGTTTTGGACGTTGAGGGAAAATAATCGATTATTTCATCCGATGTCGATTATTCAGAGGCTATATCAAGTTTTTAAGGTTTTTACACATTTTAACCTATGAATATCCTACATCACGAATTTTAACATAACAATCATCCAAAAACGAGTCAAATTAAGCGAGAATTTAAGCTATTTCTAATATCCCTAAGTCTCTTCTTAGATCATAGAATCTATCCTTGGGTAGAGGCTTAGTAAATATATCTGCTAATTGACGTTTAGTGTCTACATACTCTATCTTACGGTTTCCTTTCTTGATATGATCTCTTAAAAAGTGATGTCTTATTTCAATATGTTTAGTCCTAGAGTGCATTACTTGGATTCTTAGTTAGGTTGATTGCACTCGTATTATCACACATTAATGGAATGTCATTTAAATATATGCTATAATCCTCTAATTGTTGTTTCATCCACAAAATTTGAGGACAACAACTACCAGTATGCAATATATTCGGCTTCGGTGGTAGATAAAGCTACACATGCTTGTTTCTTAGAATGCCATGATATTAAGGATGAACCTAACAAATGACATGTCCCACTAGTGCTTTTACTATCAATTTTACATCCACCATAATCGGCATCGAGAATATCCTAATAAACTAATACAAGCATCGAGACGGATACCACAAGCCAAATCCGGTAGTTCCTTTTAAGTATTTTAAAATATGTTTCTACTGCAATTAGATGAGATTCTTTAGGACAAGCACTGAAATCTAGCACACACACGGACAGAATGCATAATATCGAGTCTACTTGCGGTTAAGTATAATAGTGATCCTATCATACCTCTATACATAGTTTGATTAACTTCCAAACCTGATTCATCCTTGTCTAGATAGCATGAAGTTCCCATGGGTGTGTTGGCTTCCTTTGAGGTGTCCATTCCAAACTTTTTGAGAATCTCTTTGCAGTATTTAGTTTGAGAGATGAAAGTGCCATCTTTAAGTTGCTTGATTTGAAGTCCAAGGAAGAATGTTAATTCTCCCATCATAGACATTTCAAACTCTCCCTGCATAATCTTAGCAAATTCTACACATAACAAACTATCAGTTGATCCAATAATATCATCAACAAGTAGCACATCCTTGATCTCCAAAGTTTTTGCACCGCGATTGCTTGATTGATTGCTAAAGGATGTGTGAAAACTTATATTCAATGTGTGTTTAAAAAGTTCAAGCCAAACTTGTTTTTATAGACGATTTTCAAAGCTGTCTGGTTTAATTAATCTATTAAAAGATTCTTTTAATCTGTTAAAAGTGCGGTTTTAATCTGTTAAAACTTCTTTTAATCGATTAAAACGCAGTGTAGAAAAAATTTTAAGTTGTTTTAATCGATTGAAACGAGATTTAATCGATTAAAGAGTTCGATCGGTCATAACTAAATTCGATCGATCATAAGCGATTCTGATCAGTCATAATTGCATTCGATCGATCATCCGACCCTTTAAATGATTTTAATCGATTGAAACATGTTTTAATCGATTGAAAAGAATTCGATCGCTTATAATTTGATTATGATCGATCATCCGACCCTTTAAGTGATTTTAATCGATTGAAACGTGTTTTTAATCGATTTAAAGATTCGACCGCTCATAATAAAAATCTGATCGATCACAATGAGTTCTAAATGGTTTTAATCGATTAAAAAACAAGTTGTATCGATTAAAATACTTGTAAAAACACTTCTTTGAACATTCTAAGTGATTTTATTTGGTTCTTTCAAAGCTGCATCGAGTTAAAAACATGTTTTAAGAAAACTTTTGTAAAAATACTTTGTTTTTAGTTGTTTAAAACAATTTTAGAGGCTTTTCGCAAAAATATTTAAGTGAAGAACCTTCATGCAATAGAAAAGATAAAATGTTTTTACCTAATCATTCTGTTTAAAACATACTAAATGATCCATTTTCTTTGAATAAATACAAGATACAAATAGATTTATTTAACAATTGGAACCCAAATATATTTACCTTTAGGAACACCAAAATGTTTAATTTTACACTTATTTGAAGTGTGACCTTGTTTCATACAATAAAAGCATGCATTTGGAGTAGCTTTAGAACAAGATACATTATTAACATGACATGCTCTAGTTCCTTTTTCTACCCATATTCTTTTCTTTTTAGATTTACTCTTTTTCAAAGGAACTCTTTGATTTACATTATTTTGAGCAATTACCATTTCATGCTTCTTAAGATCATCAATTTCTTTTTCGGCTTTGTTAAGCAAATGGTTAAGAATATCTATGTCATATTCATGCTCTTTACAATTTGCACAAGCTAAGTCCTTATTCTCATCTAAGCATACAATTTTCGTATTATCTACCTCCTTTTCTTCTAAACATGCAATTTTCAATTTTAAGGACTCATTTTCCTTTTCGGATCTTCTTAGATTTTTCCTTACAACTTTAAATTCGTTTTTCATATCCATAAATGCAGTAAATAACTCATTATAAGCATTTTGCAATTCATCATGGTCATTTTCTTCACTAGAGGATGAATCGGAATCACTAACCTCAAAATCTGAAGAAATGTTGTCATTTGCCATTAAGCAATTGTTTGCTTCTATTTCCGAGTCGCTTGATTCTGAATTTGAATCACTGTCATCCCAAGCAATATATGCTTTCTTCTTGAATTGCTTTTTGCCCTTGTGTTCATCATTTTTCTTGTTTGGGCATTCGGTCTTTATATGCCCTGCTTCACCACAACCAAAGCATTTTATATTAACGGAAGAATTTTCTTTTACCTTTCCCTTACCTTTGAAAGGATGTCTTCCTTTTGCTTTCATCATCTTGGTGAACTTCTTTATAAAAAGACTCATCTCTTCTTCATCAATTTCGGAGTCTTCTTCTTCTTCTTTCTTATTTTTGCTTTTTGAAATTTCGGTCTTGAAAGCTAGGTTCTTCTTTTGATATTGACCCTCTTCCTCATTTAGTCTTCCAAGGTCAAGCTCATGCTCCCTAAGCTTTCCAAATAACGCCGCCATGGACATAGTGGCAAGATTTTGTGACTCCGAGATGACCGTCACCTTTGGTTGCCATTTCCTATCCAGAGATTTCAAAATTTTAACATTTAATTCATCAACGTCAAATACTTTACCTAATCCGGTGAGATGATTCACAATATGAGTGAAACGCTTTTGAACGTCGAAAATCGTTTCGCCGGGTTGCATCCGGAACATTTCGTATTCTTGGATTAAAGAATTTTTACGTGCTCTTTTGACGTCGTCAGTTCCTTCGTAGGTTACTCTAAGCATTTCCCACATTTCCTGTGCACTTTTACAAACTGAAATTCTATAAAACTCATCAAGGGTTAGAGCAGATGAAATAATGTTTCTAGCCCTAACATCAAATTGTGCTTTTCGACTTTCTTCTACAGTCCATCTAGAAAAAGGTTTAAGAACGTCAACACCGTTCTCAGTAGTTTTAGGAATAAATGGACCATTTAAAATAGCGTCCCAAACGCCTCTATCAACAGACTCTAAAAATATTTGCATACGTACCTTCCAAAAAGGATAATTTTGACCCGCAAAAAGTGAGGGTCTGTTGATAGACGCACCTTCGGCAAAAGTTTGATTTTGTCCGGCCATTTTCAAAAAGTTTGAATGACTATCAAAGCAAGCTCTGATACCACTTGTTAGAATCGCGCAGCGGAATGTTTGCGTGGTCGGACAAAAACCAAGAGGAGGGGTGAATTGGTTTCTTAATAAAAATTAGGTTTTCAAAATTTTCTCCAAATTTTACCGATTAAAAACTGTGTAAATGTAAATAGAGAAGAGTAGAGAAGATTACACGGTAGGTTTATACTTGGTTCGGATCAAAAGACCCTACGTCCGAGTTGCTAATCACTCAAAAGAGGATTAACGCTGTCACTAAGAACAAATTGTTACAAAACAAATTACAAATGAAAGAGATAAAGTAAAGACAACACCTCTCTTGAAATCCACAAGAGATGAAGAACGGCTTTCCCCAGAGACGGCCATGACACACAATCCACTAAGAACTCCACTTAGTGATTCTTATCGCTTCTAGCCCACACCAGGTTCCAAAAGCCCTCTTTCCTTGCAACAAACAGTTCTCGGCACTCACAGACACTTAACTTTTGTATGGAAAGAGTTGTTCTTTCTTTTACGAGTGCCAAAGCGAGTTTAAGTAGGGAAATTAGGGTTTAGAAATTGGGGATTTCGAAACTAGGGTTCTTGGTAATTGGGTTTTCGAAAATAGGGTTAATTTGAAATTTAAAATGAAAAACAGATTGAAATAATCGATTATTTGGAGTGATAATTGATTAAAACAGAGCCAAATACGACGAGAACCCAAACCTCTCTGGATTAATCGATTATTTGGTGAAATAATCGATTATCCGTACGGAACGAGTACAAAATAATCGATTATTTTGTTGTTTAATCGATTAAAACAGTGACTTTGTATAGAAAGTGGTTTTCTCACTTGTTTTAATCGATTATTTACCTATATAATCGATTAAAGCTAGAGCCTGCATGATAAATTTGAGCATTTTGAAGCTTCTAAGTTACGAGACTATGTACAGACTATCTTAGATTCTATAATTACAGACTCAATCAAACTAAAACAGAGTTATTACAATACAGAAATCATCAATCTTCAATCTTCAATACTCTAAGTCTTTAAGCTCTTGGATCATCATCAAAATCAACATTCTTCATGATCATTATTTGCAACATCAAGTCCTTGAATGTTCAACAAGTTTAACCTAACATGTCTTTCTAAAATTCGTAGAAGATTAAATAGAATTTTTCAAAGAAATTATAAAAATTCCTAAGACACAATTCAACAACTTCTTGTATTTTCTTCTTATTTACAAAATTTAATACCATAATGAATTAACTTCATCAAATTAACAACTAATAAAAAAATATATAATATTTCCAAAATGTCTTATTAAATTATTCAAGATTTTATTTGAAATCAATGCCTAAGACGAACATAAAATTAAGGTTCATTCCTGATGGCTAAATTAATTTAAAGTATAATGAATAAACACGCCATAATAATTATATATTAAGTTTAATATATAAATAAAGTTAAACATAGTCAAAATAGAATGAAATATAGAGAAAAAAAGAACATGATTTTATTTTTAAACTTTTTTAAATACATTAGTGTAAAATATTAGTATAACGATTTTTTTATGACGATCATGAAGAGAAAATATTAAAAAATACGATGATATTTTTATAATTAGGTTGAACTTTTTAACAATGATTTTAAAACAACAGTTATTGTATGTAATTACAACTATGCTTATTTTTTTAAATTGACATGATATGTATTTAGAAGGAATGTTATTTTTAGAATTATAATTATAAGTCATGTTTAATCTGAACTAGCATGTTATTCTCTTAATTTTTCCCTTTGCACTACCTATTCTCTTAATTATTATTTTTTATTGTTTTATAACACCTCTTTTATTTTTTTCTCCTTATCATTGTTCTTTCATAGTTAAGGTAAGTTCTTTTTTATTCTTTTGTTGCTATTTTTCATTTCTATTATTAAAATGTGTATTATGATCAATATTGAGACCTTCATTGAGATTGTTATAGATTTTTTTTAATAATTTATTTAAAAAATATATAACGATTATTATTTTAACTATCATTAAAAATATTTTATTTCAAAATAAAAATTAAAAACAGAATTCAACCGGTTATTATTTTTAAATATAATATTATATATTTTAAATAAATTATCATTTAATAAATATATTACTATATCTTTTAAAGGTTATTACATAGTTTAGTTTATTTTATTTATAATATATTTATAGTTATTAGATATATTATAATGATTTTATATTATAGTTTTTAATTATAAAAATGTATAATTAATTTATAAATATAAAAATATTAATATAATAGTAATATTAATTTGGTTTGATTTGATTTGATTTGAATTTTATATTAAATTATATTTTATTTTTACGTTTGATTGAGATTATTATTTAATAAAAGATCAATAAATATGAGATATCTAATTAATCTTATAAAGTACAATAATAAAATTAATCTACATGTAAACTTAATCTTCATTTCAATCCATGGAAGGGAGTGTGCACGTTAAGCCATGACAGGGTTAGGAGAAATACTGGGAAAAAAAAAATTGAGAGAAAGTGTTTTCACTTGAGAAAAAGTGTATCAACACGAAAGGGAAGTATAGAGAGAGATATTATTAAAAATTAAAATGAGTTAAATCTCACATTAAATAAATAAAAAAGTGAATAATTTATAAATAAAAAAATCTAAAAATCTAATATCTTAATATTTTAAATTATATGATAATGTTTAACCTATCCCTCACTTATTTTACACTCTTAACATAATAATTGTTTGTATATAATAAATTCTTTAGCGTTATAAAATTGTGTGGAATTAACTAAAACTTTTACTTGATACCACAATCCAACAGTACAAATATATCAAGAATTGAAGGCAGAAAATGGGGCAAAAATGACGGTAGTGATTGCTCAAATACACTAATTGAGCCTAGAAAATATGTACAATATGACTGATTGAAAGAAGAAATTTGGGGCACGGCAGATTATAATCGAAAGCAGACAGTTAATTCTGGCAAAGAAAGGTGGAATGAACAACGTCGTTGTAAATGTTTCTCACTCTACAAATCGATATGACATTCACATCATGCTCAATGAAAACAAGACAATAACAAACATTACCAATTGAGCCAATAATGGAGGAAACTCATTTGAAAAATCTATCTTATAATTTGTTTTTTCTATCTTATAAAGTCGCATATAAGGAAACTAAATAATAGACAATACAACAAAAAATGAAAATATGTAGTCTCCTAATCATTGTTCCGTCTAGAAAGCTAAGTCAATGAAAATATGTAATCTCCTAATTCAATCTAACAACGTAAATGTCTTAATTAAAATCAAGGATTATGAGTAAGATCAACGGATGTGGATGTCAATAAAGCAAAACTTTATTTTCAATCTGATGATGGTTGACAATATTTTGTCATAATTTTATCCTTAAAAGATATATCACTAAATTGAAAAAAAAAGATATATATAAATTATCTTTAGTCTCGACTTTTGAATATTATGAGATTCGTGAACGTATCGAACACATTATAATTACATTTTTTTTTAATATATTTTTCATGTAAGTGTTATTGAATTTTTTCTTTACAAAATTTAATAATTAATATTTTTTAATAATTACATTATAATTACATATCATAATATATTTTTTTAATAATTTATTAATCTAAAATAATAATTCATCTTACTTAGATTGTAGAACCAAAAACTTTTTTTATATTTATTTTTATAATAAATAATATATATATATATATATATATATATTAATAAGCTTATTTTGGTTATAATATAATAGATTGAGTAAAAATATATCTAATTCAATTTTACCCATAACTTTTTAGTCTAATCTAACTTATTTCATAAATATTTCGGACTAATCCATTAAATTAAGATTATTTTAACACTTTTAAAATAAATCTAAATGTAAAAAAAAAAATTATCTATATATATAACTCTTATGGAAATATTTGTACTTTAAAGAGAAAACTGGGGTTAAAGTTGGACAGAATGTGCCACCAAGGATGGGTCAAGTCAACCTTATCAAAATGGAAAATATACAGTCATAAGCCAGTAGCATGCAGATTTTTCCAACTTTGATTGGAATTTTAGTCCAAAGTGTAGAAATTAATAAAGTCATTAATGTGTTTGTTAATCTTTTTTAGTGCCAACTGTACTTCCTTAATAAACAAAGTAGTTGGAGTCATGAACTATTGTTACGTAGTAAGTACATTGTTAATGCATATTATAATTCATTAATAGCATAAACAATACTCAATTAAAATAACCCATGTTTTTAATATTGAATTAATTAAATTATTCTTTCAAAATTTCGTAAAATAACCATAATGGAATAGGGATGAAATTAATATTAAAAAATATTTTTAAAAATATAATATCATTATTTTATAATAGTAAAAACTAATATATAGTTTTTCATATTCTTAACAACTAATATGTATACATATATAAGTTTAAATTAAATATATTATAATATTTATAAGTAAAATGTTAAAGTCATAACTTATTAAACAGTTTTCCTTGACTAGTTAACTTGATTTTTTTTTTTGCTACATTTTTTTATGCATTTTGATTTATCAAGTGGGAAAAAAAATGTAGTAGGTGAACACACACCTTTTAATTAAGCTAGAGAATCTTAAACTAAAATTTCTTAAATATTGCATAAGACTATGGTCATGATCTATGATTCACAAGCCTCATAACAAGTATTAGAACAAAAATTAGAAATTCCAAGTTCTAAATCAAGCACTATTGTGGGTCAACCATGTAGTTTACCTAAATGCCAATGTAACTTTCTAGTAATGTTAGTGCTTTTGATTCTATTTTCTTCTTTTATAACGATGTAAATAATAGTCAGTAGTTGAATTTTACTTAGGCATATAAAAATTCACCTAACACATGGAAGTAGACACAACCCTCATGAACGTTCCACGTACACACCACCAAGTGCTCTCACATGCCTTCAACTTACAATTTTTCTTTTTAACTATGATTTAAAATCGTTTTCATTATTGAATATGTTGTTGATGAATTATTCTTTAACTTATTTTAATGAATAATAATTAAACATCATATGATATATATGATAAGTATATGGATCATGGCACTATAATATTATAGTTATTATGTGATTAGAGTGGCGTATATATCATTAAAGATATAAAATCTAAAGATATAAATAGTTGAGAAATCTAAAAATAATGTTTTATGAATTTTTTTCTATTTTATTTTTAAATTGCAAATAATGATTTTAGTTATTTTATAACACTACAAGAAAAACATCAAATAGTGACCGAAAATTCGGTCACTAAATCTGCAAAATCGGTTACTTAATTAAAATAGTGACTGAAATAGTGACTAACTTGGAATCGGTCACTATTTCCTTGGTCATCGATTTTAGTGACCGATTCGATGACCGATTATATATAACCGAATCGGTCACTAAAATTTAATTCTTTTTATTTATTTACACTTTTATTATATCTATTATTTATTTTCCCTATCTCTTAATTATATTATATTTTGCTTATTTAAGTTTTTATTTATATTTATTTCCCTATCTCTTAATTTTATTATATTTTTTAGAAGTTTAACTTATTATTAGGTGGTTTATTGTCATTGTCGGGATTCGAACCGGTACCTTAGAGTTGGAGGCTGAAACTCCAACCATTGAACTACTTAGGATCTTTTAATAATAACTTACAAATAAATTATATTTATATACAAATAAATGTATATCCAGTATAAATATATAAATATAAAATCTATAAATAAAAATATATTTATATATTTTAATATATAAAATCTACAAATAATTGTATATTAGTATAGTATAGTATATTTGTATTCTAATTTTTAATTAAATTAAAATTATGCTAATAATGTATATTAATATATGAGGGGATAATATTGATATATTTGTATATATATATATATATATATATATATCTATATATATATATATATATTATATATATATATATATTTATATATTTATATATTTATATATTTATATATTTATATATTAATATATTAATATATTAATATATTTATATTTTTATATTTTGATATATTTATATATTGATATATTTATATATTTATTTATATCCTTATACATTTATATCTTTATATATTTATATATTTGAAAAAAAATATTAAATTTTAAAAATAATATTATATTTTTAAAAATAAATATTAGAAAAAGATTTAAAAATATATATAAATTATATTTACATTTACAAAATATTAAAGATATATGTTTATATCTTTACATATTTATATATATTTATATGTTTATATTTTTACATATATTTATATCTTTCCATATTTATATATTTATATATAAAGATATTAGTTTTGTATACAAATAATATTATAATATAGTATATTATACTATTAGTATAGTATACAAATAATATGTTAGTATAGTATAGTATACAAATTATTAATTTTGTAATTTATATACAATGAAAATAATATAATGGTATATTGGTATAGTATATTTGTATTCTAATTTTTAAATAAACTAAAATTACGCTAAATGTATAATAATATATGAGAGGATAATAAATTTAATCCAATTACTTTTATAAATATATAAATATAAAATCTATAAAATATTAAAAATGATATTATATTTTTAAAAACAAATATTAGAAAAAGGTTTAAAAACTAGTATTATCTTAAATTTATTAAAAGTATAATTAAATCTCTATTTTCTTAATTTTTTTTTTAACTTCTCAATTCTACATTTTTGTAAGTTCTATCATTATATTATATCATCCTCATCTCCTCCCATGTTCTACTTTATCTTTACAATAGTCAATATTCTTAACTAATTTATAGTTTTAATTATAATTTTTTAGTATATATTTCAGAATTTTAATCAATTCTAATCTATTATTTGAAAAACTAATCAATTCTAATCAATAATTTAGAAAACTAATCGATTATAATTAATTATTTGAAAAAATTATCAAATATGATCGATCATTTCAAAAATATAATCGATCAGAATCAATTATCGCTCGAGCGAGACTAGACTCGCTCAAGCGAAATACAAGTCGAGAGTACCAATTTTGTGCGAGGCGTTTAGCTCGAGCGAGAAAGTTGTCGCTCAAGCGAGATCTGATTTAGATAAGCGGTTACACGAGGAACCGCTCTTAAAAGCTCACTTAGATAGCGGTTAACGTTGAACCGCTATTATATGGTTTCCATTATGATCGGTCGAATGCAATTATGACCGATCATAACAATTTTAATCGATTAAAATCTAGTTTCAATCGATTAAAACATGTTACACATGACGTTTTAATCGATTAAAACTTATTTTTATCGGTTAAAATAACTTGAAAACTTATATTAACTATTTTTTTTATATTATGTTTTTAAATTTTCTTAACTAATTTATAGTTTTAATTATAATTTTTTAGTATATATTTCAGAAATTAATCAATTCTAATCTATTATTTGAAAAACTAATAAATTCTAATCAATAATTTAGAAAACTAATCGATTATAATTAATTATTTGAAAAAATTATCAAATATGATCGGTCATTTTGAAAATATAATCGATCAGAATCGTACTTCAGCTTGAGCAAGAGAATTCTCGCTCAAGCGAAATACTTTAGATAGCGGTTATGAGGGAACCGCTATTATATCCTCTCAATTATGATCGGTCATTTCATGTTATGATCGATTAGGATCGTATTTCGCTCGAGCGAAAGTAGTGTCGCTCAAGCGAAATACACCCTCAGAATGCGAATTCTGTGCACTTGGAGTTTCGCTTGAGCGAGAATATTGTCGCTCAAGCGAAATACATTTTAGATAGCGGTTTTCACAGGAACCGCTCTTAAAAGTGAACTTCTAATAGCAGTTAACAATTAACCGCTATCTTAATTATACTTTAGATAGCGGTTAAGGTGGAACCGCTATCATATATCATCTCAATTATGTTTTGCAAAATGCCTCTACAAATGTTTTTAACAATTAAAAACAAAGTATTTTGACAAAAGCTTTCTCAAATGCCTCTACAAAGTATTTTTAACAATTATATTGAGTTTAATTCTACAAATTAAAAGATTAAATAATAAATTTAATTCTTTAAATTCAGTAGCTAGAAACTAAAATTATAGTTTCTCTGTTTTAAATATTTAAAATAAATATTTAAAAATAAAAATTAAAACTAGTATTATCTTAAATTTATTAAAAGTGTAATTAAATATCTATTTTCTTATTTTTATTTGTTTCAAACTTCTCAATTCTACATTTTTGTAAGTTCTATCATTATATTATCATCCTCATCTCCTCTCATGTTTCTACTTTATCTTTACAATAGTCAATATTCTTAACTAATTTATAGTTTTAATTATATTTTTTTAGTATATATTTCAGAAATTAATCAATTCTAATCTATTATTTGAAAAACTAATAAATTCTAATCAATAATTTAGAAAACTAATCGATTAGAATTAAATATTTGAAAAAATTATCAAATATGATCGATCATTTCGAAAATATAATCGATCAGGATCAACTATCGCTCGAGCGAGATAATCTCGCTCAAGCGAAATACAACCGAGAGAACTAATTTTGTGCAGGGGCGTTTCGCTCGAGCGAGAATATTGTCGCTCAAGCGAGATTAGGTTTAGATAGCGGTTACACGAGAACCGCTCTTAAAATATGACTTAGATAGCGGTTAACCCTTGAACCGCTATTATATGGTTTCAATTATGATCGGTCAGAATGCATTTATGACCGATCATAACTATTTTAATCGATTAAATCTCGTTTCAATCGATTAAAACAGATTCTAGCACAGCGTTTTAATCGATTAAAACTTATTTTTATCAGTTAAAATAACTTGAAAAGTTTTAGGAGAAAGTTTTGCGAGTATTTCAATCGATTGAATCGCTAACAATCGATTAAATCAACTTAGAAGATTTTTTGTAAAGTGTTTTAATTGATATAAACGTTGTCAGTATCAGTTAAAACAAATATGTTAAAGAATCAAGAACGTATTAATGGATTAAAAGAAGTTTTAACAGATTAAAACTGCACTTTTAACATATTAAAAGAATCTTTTAACAGATTAATTAAACCAACGAGTTTTGAAAATCTTCTATAAAAGCAGTTTGGCTTGAACTTTTTTAACATACATTGAATATATCATCTTTAAAAAATAAATAAATTTATATATATATATATATATATATATTTGCATTTTAATTTTCAAATATTAATTTTTTTATGAAATTAATTTTAATTAAAAAAATTAAAGTGATATATATATATATATATATCCAACTATTAAATTATTCAAGATATTAATATAAATTTAAAATATCAATTCAGTAATTAAAATAATTTTAATTTTTTATAAATACATTGAAATACATTTTTATTAACATACAAGTAATATATATATATATATATATACATATATATATATATATAAAGAGACTAAATTAATAATTAATTTAATTATTGATTTAGTGACCGATCGATGACTAGAATCAGTGACCGATTCAATGGACCGATCAGTGATCGATCAGTGACCGAATCGATGATCGATCGGTGATCGAGATCGATGACCGAATTAGTGACCGATTCGGTGACTAATTTAATAATCAATTTTAATTTTTTTATTCACATGCTAAATTAAAAAATAAAATCAAATAATTATATTACTAAATTATTTAATAAGTTAGTAAACAATTTTTTTAAAATATTTATAATTTTATTAAAAATGTTATCAATTATTTTAAATCATTAAGTAAATTTATATTTAAAATATTTTAAATAAAATATTTATATAAATGAAAAATAGTTATCAGTTTAAAAATTATTTTTTTAGTGACTGAAATTTTAGTCACTAAATTAGTTACTAAATATAAAAAAATCAGTCACTAATTTCAGTCACTATTAACCATTTTTGTAGTAAATAATTACATAAATTAAATATAGATTAATTAAAAAAATAAATTAAATAATAAAGTGACTCGAAATAATAACTCGATTTTTTGTGACCGAAAATTCGGTTACTATTTCGATTACTAGACTAAAAAATAATAATTTGGTTACTTGATTCGGTCATCGATAGTAACTAAATTTTTCGATCAATGATTTCGGTTACTATTTGACATTTTTCTAGTAGTGTAACAAAGAGGAAAAAAATAGAGAAAAATAAAATTAGTTAGAAAATTATATTGTATTACATATTGTGTTAGGATAAAAAAATTACTTATAACAATTATTTAAAATAGTGTATTGTTATTTTATATTATAATATTTTGTTTAAAAATAATTATTTTATAATAATAAAAGTATTATTATATTATATTCTTAACCTGTTAAACATAAAATCTAAATAAAATGTATCTATGCAACCCAAATTAATACATTAAATATATATATATATATATATATATATATATATATATATATATATATATTAAGAGAAATATATTTATGATTTTTACTCCAAACTCAATGATGGTTAAATATACTTTATTGTATATTTCTAATTTTAGACTCTAACTATATTATTTTATTTTAAAATTAATGATGATCTTATTTTCATAAAATAATTTATTTTTATATTAGTATAATGATTATTGAATTTAAAGAAAATAATTGACAACGAAAAATAATAGCTTCTTTTGAATTAAATTATTTAAAGATTATCTCTATTAATTTTTGGTAATATTATTTTTTTCGTTTAACTAAAGAAGTATAAATAATGATTTTTATTCAATTTCATTAGTTTTTTATTCTAAATTATTTACAAATTAAACTATTTATTGATTTTTCAGAATGTAGTAAACGTAATTATGGCATTTGTAGTTTAAGATTTTAGATACAGTAATAAATATTCTGTCCTTCCTACATCATTTTTATTTTTCATTTTTCATTTTTGTTTTTAGTTTTTGGGACATAAATTGTGTAATTCAATTATGATTCAATATTATGTGGATCCAAATACGTATAAGCAAAGTAAAAAAAAACATTCATTTTTAAAAGATAATAATTAGTTATATATCATTCTTATAATTAATAATAATATTTTAAATTATTATAATTATTAAAATGATATACATATATTAATTATTAATATTATAAATATATATTATCCATAACAGAGTTTCTTTAAGGATAAAGGTTATTGTGTTTTTTTTTAATTTATTTAGATATTTATAAATTTGGTCCCAATTTAATTTTTATTTATATATTTATTTTGATTTTTTTATAAATATTAAAGTAAATTATTAATGTATATTAAATAAAAAATATTTAATATTCTCACATTTTTTATATATATTTTTTTCATTTGTTAATAATATATTATGTAATCCTAAAATAATTCGTGTAGTTGATAAGAATGCAATCAACATTAATATTTTGACATACGATACAATTATTGAACAATCCAATAATTAATAAAATAATATATATTATTATTTTGTTAATATAAATAGTTGTTGATTTTGAATATATGATTGTGAAGCCACTGATTCCCTGATGCAAAAGTAGTGGAAGTGGAAGAAAGAAGTGGTCAGAAAATTTGGAAAGTGAGCATAAGTTTCGGCATATTGGAAGAAATGATGATTAGAGTGTGTCACAGTCCAAATATTCTTGGACGAAGAAGGTTAATATAACTTCCATGTAATGTATCATTTTGTCTCTTAAAATGAATATTTAATATATTTATAATTTTATCTCTTCGGTTCCTCTTCAGTTTTATAACTCTCATCTAATTTATGATTTTGTCTTCCTCTAATTTAATAATCATTTAATATATTTAAGTATATATATACACTTTTATCTTTTTATTTTTTTATCTTTTTTCTTCCTCTTATATTTATTAATAATATATTATTTCACTTCATAATATTAATTTTCAATATCTGTCAATATCCCTATTTCTTGTTCTACATGTGTAAATTGATTTTAATTGAATTGCCCCACTTCACATCACATTCATGACTTTTTTCATAAATAATATTATTTTTAAAAATATTTCCCAAAATAGCACATCTGGAACATTATTTACACAACTAGCACTTTTTACTGTTCACGTATTAAAATAATCGATTATTTTATATTATGATCGATTATTTCGCGCAATCAACTCTTGCTCAAGCGAAGAAACCCTTCGCTTGAGCGAGGAAATCTGTAACAAAGGGGTAATCTCCAGTTAATTCTCGCTCAAGCGACGGGTATTTTTGAAGCACTTGGTGGATTTGATAAAGACAAGCACTTGGTGGTTTTGATGAAGACATAGATATAGCTTAGGTTGTGGGTGTGTAGATGATTAGGTTTTTTAGTTTAAGCACTTAATCTCTTGATAGGACAATATATTTTGTGATAAGCACCTTATAATGTTGCATCCCATTGAAAATCATTTTTCTGCATGAAAAACTAACATCTAAGTATTAAAAGAACAAACTAAGTTTTTCAATCTGTTGAAAAGGATTTTCAATCTGTTAAAATTACTTAAAAGAATAAGTGATCATACATAATCGTATTTTCAATTGATTGATTCGCTGAATCAACAAGTTAAAATAACTAAATTTTCAATATCAAGTTTCGCATTTTCAATCTGTTGAAATATTTTTAAATCTGTTGAAACAGAAAGACCTTTTTCGATCTAAGAGTTTTTAGAAAATCAATCTGTTGAAATATTTTTCAATCTATTAAAACAAAGAGGCTATTTTTTTAAACTAAGTGTTTGCAGGTTTTCAATCTGTTGAAATGACTTTCAATTGATTGAAACGGAAGAAGTCTGTCATTTTCATTAAGTTGTTTCAATCCATTAAAAACTCGAATCAATCGATTGAATGGAGCTTTAAATGAAATCAATCGATTGAATCGATGTTTTAATCGATTGAATGGAGCTTTAAATGAAATCAATCGATTGAATCGATGTTTTAATCGATTGAATGGAGCTTTAAATGAAATCAATCGATTGAATCGATATTTTAATCGATTAAAATAATATTCTGATCGATCATAGTTTCATTCTAATCGATCATAACTTCGGTCTGATCGATCATAGTTTCATTCTAATCGATCATAACTTCGGTCCGATCGATTATACTTCGATTCTAATCGATCGAGTCTCTTCTAAGCTTGTTTTACTTCAATCTAATCGATCTTTTGTCTCTCTAAAAGCAGTTTTTGACGATTGAAGCATTCGATTTTACGATTTACTCTATATATACTGATTTGATCTATCTTTTGAAAAACAACACAAAACAACACAATACAATACACTACTTGAGAAAACTTGTGAAATCAATCTGTGAATCTTTCATACGTGACTTTCTCTGCATTCAAGAATCTTTTTCATATCATAAGGTGCTTGTGATCGAATTGTGGTCATTCAAAGAGAGAAAGTCTTGATAGAATTGGTTCTGGACAATTAGAAACTTCAAGTCCAGGTTTTTTCTTTCCATATTCTTTTGTAAAAGTTGATTGTGCAGGTTGGATTGTAATCTGCACTTGGTACGATAGCTTGGATTTGGTTACTTGGGTGGTTTTCAAGATTCTGTCTTGTGGGTTTTGCAAGATAGTTCTTGGGGTAGATTGGTGAGTATCTACTGGTTGTAATTTTCACTTGGTATTAGTGGAACTTGACTGGATTGTCAAGAACTGGATGTAGCTCGGATTAGAGTGAACCGAGTATAAATTTGTGTGTTAATATCCTTCTTTCATCTCTTTTAATTTCTGTCTTTAATTGTCTTGTGTTTAAACCAAATTACTTTTGCAAAGATTAAATAAAGATAACTCATTCTTCCAAAAGAAAGTAAGTTTTGCGAAAAAGTTTTAAAGTTCAATTCACCCCCCTCTTGAACTCAACCATTAATTCTTTCAATTGGTACCGGAGCTGGTTCTTGTAAGTTACTCAAGGAATCGGTCCAATGGGTGAGGGAAAGATGAATTTTTTAGAAGGAGCCTCCATAAACAGGCCTCCACTTTTTCGGTGTGAATTATTCTTTTTGGAAGGTTAGAATGAAAATCTTTATTGAATCTCTTGATAGAGGTATTTGGGAAACAATTGTTAATGGTCCTTACAAACCAACTCATACTTGTAGATGGTAAAGTAGTCGAAAAAGATTGGGCTGAATTAAGCGATGTAGAAAATAGGAGAGTCCAATATGATTATACTTGCAAAAAATATTATTACCTCTGCTTTAAATCTTGATGAGTTTTTCGGGGTGTCTCGGTGTGCCTCGCCAAAGAGATGTGGGAAATTTTAGAGGTTACACATGA
Source organism: Sphenostylis stenocarpa (assembly GCA_963425845.1). Lineage (NCBI taxonomy): Eukaryota > Viridiplantae > Streptophyta > Magnoliopsida > Fabales > Fabaceae > Sphenostylis > Sphenostylis stenocarpa. The sequence continues at coordinate 49,531,818 of OY731401.1, forward strand.
AGGAACATCGATGTGAAAAGGGCAAGAAAGCATGAGTTAATCGGGGATTATGAATTGTTTAAAATGCAGCAAGGAGAAACAATTGCGAGATGTGCGAGAAAAGGTTCACGCACATAGTCAATCATCTAATTGGGTTAGGAAAGACTTTTGACAAAGAAGAGTTGAACATCAAAATCTTAAAGTGTTTGGACGAGACGTGGCAACCAAAGGTGACGGCTATATACGAATCAAGAGACTTGACTGAAATGACTACCGCTTCACTTTTTGGTAAGTTGAGGGAACATGAGTTGGAAATCAATCGGTTCAAAGAACAAGAGAATGCAGAAAAGAAAAGTAGAAATATTGTTCTCAAGACAATTGAAGAAAACAGTGGATCCGAAGAAGATGAATCAGAGAACTCGACTTTATTGGTTAAGAAATTTGGAAAATTTCTTAGAAGAAAGAAACAGAATTGGCCAAGTAAAAAGGTACAATGATAAAAAGATCGAATCTGTTCAAAATAATATTACTTATTATTCTTGTGGTAAACAGGGTCACATAAAGAGTGATTGTCCGGAAAAGACCAAGAATCAGAACAAGAAAGAATCAAGATACAAAGGGAAAAAGGCCTATATAGCCTGGCAAGACAATGATTCATCTTCCAGCTCACGAGTCCGAAAGTGAAGAGGTGAACCTGTGTTTGATGGTCGGTCGTGAATCCTCTTCATCACATGTAAGTTCAACTCCTACGAGAGAATGAAATGAATTATAGTACATTACTAAATGCTTTCAATGAAATGCATAGTGAAGCCGAGAAATTTATCTCATACAAATAATCGGTTGAAAGGTTTAAATAACTGGTTAGAAAATAGAGTTAAAGTTCTGGAAAATGAACTATTAGAAAGCAAAACAGATTTAGAACATCTAGATATAATCTATGCATCTGCGAATAATGTTGCTGCTAATAAGAAGTGTGAAAAGTGTATTATTCTGCAAGATAAGGTTGATTACTTGATTAAAACTTTGTCTAAGTTTACTCAAGGTAAAGAGAATTTAGATGCACTTCTTGGATCTCAAAATTGTGTTTTTGAACATTCGGAATCGGGTACAAACCTAAGATTGGGGTAAAAACTAAAAAATATTTGAACTTCTTTTCATACGGAAAAACAACAGCATTCCCTTTCTCATCTTGTCATTACTTGCATGAAGAAAGGACATACTATAAAATACTTGTTATGCTAGAAAATATTTTGTGCCGCAAGGTAGGAAGAGATGGGTTCCAAAACATGTTAAACAGAAAATTTGACTCCTAAGGACCCAAAATACGTAAGGGTACCAAATACTTGATGTTTGATCTTTCAGGAACAGCAACAAGAGTCCCTTTGGTATCTAGACAGCGGATGCTCAAGGCACATGACAGGTGACATTTCAAAATTCCAGAAGCTGAAATTGAAGAATGGAGGTCATGTGACTTATGGAGACAACAACAGAGGAAGAATTCTAGGTTCTGGAGATATTGGTGATGGTGAATCAGTAATCATTCACAATGTTCTTCTTGTTGAAGGTCTCAAGCACAATCTGATAAGCATAAGTCAGTTATGTGATCTTGGTCACAAAGTCATTTTCAAACCAGAAAAGTGCCTTATCTGTGAGCCAGAATCTGACACGGTAATGTTGGTAGAATTAGTTTCTGGGCTGCCTAAGCTTCAGATCTTGAAAGACAAAATCTGTGAAGCTTGTTTGAAAGGCAAACAAACTAGAAAATCTTTTTCAAACAAAAATATTGTTTCAACTTCTAAACCTTTGGAACTGCTTCACATGGATTTGGTTGGTCCTTCAAGGAATAAAAGCCTAGGTGGTAATCTTTATATCATGGTAATTGTTGATGACTTTTCCAGATTTACCTGGACTATTTTTCTTAAAGCCAAATCTGATTCTTACAAATCTTTCAAAAAGCTTGCCAAGGTTTTACATAATGAAAAAGGGTATTTTATTACATCAATTCAAAGTGACAATGGTGGAGAATTTGTAAATGAAAAGTTTGAATCATTTTGTGAAAAGTTTGGCATAAAACACAATTTTTCTGCTCCAAGAACTCCTCAACAGAACGGTGTTGTGGAAAGAAAGAACAGATCTATTGTAGAACTTGCTAGAACAATGTTGTGTGAAAATTCTTTACCTAAATACTTTTGGGCGGATGCAGTAAACACTCGCTTGTCATGTTTTGAATAGAGTCTTGATTAGACCCATGCTTAAGAAAACCCCATATGAACTGTACAAAGGAAGAAAACCCAACATAAACTATTTCAGAGTTTTTGGATGTACATGTTTCGTTTTAAACAATGGGAAAGAAAATATTGGCAAGTTTGATGAAAAATCCGATAAAGGAATTTTTCTTGGTTACTCAACTCACGGTCATGCATATAGAGTTTATAATTTAAGATTGAAATCAGTTGAAGAATCAGTACATGTTGTGTTTAATGAGTCTTCTCGAGTGGTGCAGAATAGAACAACAGGTACTGCAGATGAAGAAGAATTAACTGATAATTCTTATCAGTTGAAACATTCCAGAAACACAGATCAGTGTACTGTTGAAAAAGATGATCCATCAGTGGACCCTGCAAAAGCTGATCCACCAACAATTACTGAAGAACAGGAAGAAGATGTTCTGGAAGAGCTTCCTAAAGAGTGGATTGTCCCAAGAGATCTCTCTCTAGACAATGTCATCGGGCAAATTAATAAGGGAGTATCTACTAGACATTCTCTTAACCAATTCTGTAATCATATGACATTCATTTCACAAATAGAGCCTAAGACAGTTAAAGAAGCATTAAATGATGAATACTGGGTTAGTGCCATGCATGATGAGCTTAATCAATTTGAAAGAAATAAAGTGTGGGAATTAGTTCCTAAAATCAAAGATATCAATGTAATTGGTACTAAGTAGGTATTCAAAAACAAGCTAGATGAACACGGCATTATTACTAGAAATAAAGCTAGATTGGTAGCCAAAGGGTATAACCAACAAGAGGGTATTGATTTTGATGAAACCTTTGCACTGTAGCTAGACTTGAAGCTCGTTAGATTGTTATTAGCTTATGCTTGCTTAAGTGGTTTCAGATTACTACAGATGGATGTAAAGAGTGCCTTTCCGAATGGACTCATCAATGAAGAAGTATATGTTTCTCAACCTCCCGGGTTTGAAGATCACAAGCATCCCGACCATGTCTACAAATTGAAAAAGGCCCTTTATGGTTTAAAGCAAGCACCTAGACAATGGTATGAGAGGTTAAGTAACTTCCTAATTGATCAAGGGTACAAGCGAGGTGAGGTTGATAAAACTCTATTCATTAAGAAATCTGGAACCGACATTATTCCGGTGCGGGTGTATGTGGATGATATCATTTTCGGTTCCACTAATAATGTCATGTGTAATAAGTTTGTAAAAGAAATGCAAAGTGAATTTGAAATGTCTATGATGGGAGAATTGAATTTCTTCCTTGGTCTCCAGGTTAAACAATTAAGAAATGGCATTTTTCTTAGTCAATCTAAATACCGCAATGAATTGTTAAAGAAATTTGATATGCAAAAGCTGCAAGGTGTCCTCTACACCCATGTCTACTAACCGTTGTCTAGACTTAGATGAAAAAGGAAAACATGTTGATCAAACTAAATATAGAGGTTTGATTGGTTCACTACTATATCTAACTGCTAGTAGACTCGACATTATGTTTAGTGTGTGTCTTTGTGCAAGATTTCGAGCAAATCCAAAGGAATCTCATCTTACCACTGCCAAAAGGATTCTGAAATACCTTAAGGGAACAGTTAATGTTGGACTATGGTATCCCGATTGTGCATCCCTTAAACTTGTTGGATTTTCCGATTCGACTTTGCAAGATGTAGATTGGACAGAAAAAGTACCTCTGGTACTTGTCATTTACTTGGGGAGCATGATCTTATATCGTGGCACAGACAAAAAGCAAGCGTGTGTTGCTCATCAAGCTGCAGTAAGCTGAATACATTGCAGCTGAGAGTCGTTGTGCTCAAAGCATTTACCTCAAGCAACAACTAACAGATTATGGAGTGACTCTAAATAAGGTACCTCCGGTTTGTGACAATACTAGTGCAATAAACTTAACTAAGAATCCTATTCAACACTCTAGAACTAAGCATATTGAAATTAGACATCACTTTATTAGAGATTACGTATCTAGGGGTGATTGTGAGTTATTATTCGTTGAATCGAAAACAGGTTAGTCGATTTATTCACTAAACCACTTCCTAGAGACAGACTTAATATGCTTAGGATCTGAATTAGGAATTCTAGATATATCTAGTATTGCATAACCGATTCTTTACGAGTAAGTGTATATTTTTTTAACGAGGTTGATAACAAGTTCAATCGATTAATAATTGCATGAATAACCGAACATTATTTGTTTCAATCGATTGAAATTGCGAAATAATCTGTTGATTTCCGATTCTTACTCTGTGGTATTGATATGTTATTAGTTCAATCGATTAGATAAACTTTTAATCGATTTATTTCATTAATCTTGTAGCTCTGCACACCTTCTTTTATAAATCAATCGATTAAATCTTCGATTCAATCGATTGAATTCACTAATGGTACTCTGAATAATTTTCTTTTACAAAATAATCGATTTAATTTTTGATTCAATCGGTGTATTTCACTTATAAGTATCTACGATTACAAAATCAGTTGGTTTCACGAAATATCAATTGATTATTTTTCTTCTAGGGCTAGTTGTATGTACTTTGTCTCTAACCAATTTCGCAGAGTAAACCGAAAGCATTTACAACAAGATAAACTTCAACTACTCTCTTCAATATCCAAGATATTCAATAAAAGCTAATTGATACTGATTGAATATCTACTGAGAAGGTAATTAAGTTGTACAGTAGCAATTTCTTCTCTCTTCACCTTTATCATCACTGCACAGTAGCAGTAATATAGTAAAGGCAAAAACCTTGAAGCTGAAAAAGATTGTGTATTCTCATTCCTATAGTATTATTTTCTTCTTTGAGCTTCTCTTTTCTCGGTTCTTCTACGTTCCGCTCATCCCAAAAATCAAATATGTTCAAGCGCACAAAGTCCGGTAGGAAGAAGTCCAGCAGAGGCGAGTCCTCTATCGCAAGGCAAGAACAAAATGTTGGAGGAAGGATTGAAACTTGGTTCAATGGGGACCAAGAGAAAATGGATTTGTTTATCCATGAATTGAGCAGGAAGCAAGTCAACATTCCAAAGATGTTAAAGTTCTCCTGGTTTGATGCTCGAAGGATTCGGAGGCATTCGAAAACTACTGCAACACCAAAAGCTTCGAAGTTTCTGAGTTAAATGGTAGGATTTACCCCGACTTAATTAAAGTCTTTTTCACTAACTTGTCCTTTGAAGGTTCCACTCTAATAACTCAAGTAAAAGGAGTAGACATTGAGATAACACCTAATGTCTGGAAGGAAGTTGCTGGAATAAAAGATGTAGGTGTGAAAGTCACCAAAGGGTGTACTTCGGATGTTGAAGAATTTAATAAAGTTCAGTATTTCCGCTCTTGCTTGAAGAATAGGCATGATTCTGTAATCGTTTCCTGGCAGCTTACACCCAGGGGGAGCAATCATGCGGTGCTAAATGAAGGAGATTTAGTTCTGATGTACTGCATTCATCACAGAATACGTGTGTATTGGGTCTTTGTCATCAAGGATCACATGATCAAAGCCAAGAGACTTAGTGACTTCAGTTGATGGTGAATGGATCTCGAAAGAAGATGCTGGGAGAAGTGAAGAAAGTGAAGAAGAAGAGCAAGAGGAAGGAATCAACACTGATATTCCTGGAACTTCTGCAGCACGTCCTTCTGATCCAATGGAAGAAGAAGTAAACCCAATGGAGATGATTCCATACAATCCACCGCCTGACCGTGGCACGCCTCTGTCTCAGTTCGAAAGAACAATGTTACATCAAATGAGCGAACTGCAAACTGACCAAAGGAGGCATATGGAGATGACTGACGCTTCGAGGGCTCGGCAGGCATTATTTGGATGAAAATTTCATTGCAAGGTTCCAGGCATATTGATAATCAACTAGAAGACATTTACAACGAGGATTGTGGAAATGCAATTCAACCAAGGCCCCGGGGACGAATGAAGATTCTCTATGTTTCGTTATTCTGTTTTCTTTTCTTAGTTTTTAATGTTCCGTTTTATATTCGGGGTATCCACGTGGCCCCATTGGACTTGTAACTAAAACATTCTATTTGATGCGAGTCAAATAGGGGAGAAGTATTTTGCTGCTTAAAAGCTGTCACTACACACACACCACAAAATATATGTCTCTCAGTCCGTTATTTTTTTTATGCGAGTGCAGTGGTTATTTGTCTCCATCAAATAGGGGAGATTGAAGCACTTGGTGGATTTGATAAAGACAAGCACTTGGTGGTTTTGATGAAGACATAGATATAGCTTAGGTTGTGGGTGTGTAGATGATTAGGTTTTTTAGTTTAAGCACTTAATCTCTTGATAGGACAATATATTTTGTGATAAGCACCTTATAATGTTGCATCCCATTGAAAATCATTTTTCTGCATGAAAAACTAACATCTAAGTATTAAAAGAACAAACTAAGTTTTTCAATCTGTTGAAAAGGATTTTCAATCTGTTAAAATTACTTAAAAGAATAAGTGATCATACATAATCGTATTTTCAATTGATTGATTCGCGGAATCAACAAGTTAAAATAACTAAATTTTCAATATCAAGTTTCGCATTTTCAATCTGTTGAAATATTTTTAAATCTGTTGAAACAGAAAGACCTTTTTCAGTCTAAGAGTTTTTAGAAAATCAATCTGTTGAAATATTTTTCAATCTATTAAAACAGAGAGGCTATTTTTTTTAAACTAAGTGTTTGCAGGTTTTCAATCTGTTGAAATGACTTTCAATCGATTGAAACAGAAGAGCTGTCATTTTCATTAAGTTGTTTCAATCCATTAAAAACTCGAATCAATCGATTGAATGGAGCTTTAAATGAAATCAATCGATTGAATCGATGTTTTAATCGATTGAATGGAGCTTTAAATGAAATCAATCGATTGAATCGATGTTTTAATCGATTGAATGGAGCTTTAAATGAAATCAATCGATTGAATCGATATTTTAATCGATTAAAATAATATTCTGATCGATCATAGTTTCATTCTAATCGATCATAACTCGGTCTGATCGATCATAGTTTCATTCTAATCGATCATAACTCGGTCTGATCGATTATACTTCGGTTCTAATCGATCGAGTCTCTTCTAAACTGTTTTACTTCAATCTAATCGATCTTTTGTCTCTCTAAAAGCAGCTTTTGACAGCTTGAAGCATTCTGATTTTCCGATTTACTCTATATATACAGATTTGATCTATCTTTTGAAAAACAACACAAAACAACACAATACAATACACTACTTGAGAAAACTTGTGAAATCAATCTGTGAATCTTTCATACGTGACTTTCTCTCGCATTCAAGAATCTTTTTCATATCATAAGGTGTCGTGATCGAATTGTGGTCATTCAAAGAGAGAAAGTGCTTGATAGAATTGGTTCTGGACAATTAGAAACTTCAAGTCCAGGTTTTTTCTTTCCATATTCTTTTGTAAAAGTTGATTGTGCAGGTTGGATTGTAATCGCACTTGGTACGATGAATCGGATTTGGTTACTCGGGTGGTTTTCAAGATTCGTCTTGTGGGTTTTGCAAGATAGTTCTTGGGGTAGATTGGTGAGTATCTACTGGTTGTAATTTTCACTTGGTATTAGTGGAACTTGACTGGATTGTCAAGAACTGGATGTAGCTCTGGATTAGAGTGAACCAGTATAAATTTGTGTGTTAATATCCTTCTTTCATCTCTTTTAATTTCTGTCTTTAATTGTGTTGTGTTTAAACCAAATTACTTTTGCAAAGATTAAATAAAGATAACTCATTCTTCCAAAAGAAAGTAAGTTTTGCGAAAAAGTTTTAAAGTTCAATTCACCCCCCCTCTTGAACTCAACCATTAATTCTTTCAATTTTCGCTTAAGCGAGAAGTGATTAAAATATGTGGTGACCCAAGTTGCGTTATGTGGCTAACTGCATTGGACGTTTAGCCTGTGGTCAATTCTCGCTCAAGCGATGACTTACTTCGCTCGAGCGAAAATTGATTGGGTAACTGCGTTGGACCGGGGTCAATTCTCGCCCAAGCGAGACATCCATCGCTTGAACGAAAACATTTATAATCGATTATAATTTGAACTAATCGATCATAATTTTAAAATAATCGAATATACAAAATTATGATCGATTATTTCTCTTTCGCTCAAGCGAAGAAACCCACTACAACAGAAAACACATGTAATAGCGGTTCCACGTTAACCGCTATCTAAAATATACTTTTAGATAGCAGTTAACGTGGAACCACTATTATATGTTCACTTTTAAGAGCGGTTAAAGTGGAACCGCTATCATATATGGTTAAAAATGAACATATAATAGCGGTTCCACGTTAACCGCTATCTAAAATCTCGGGTCAATTCTCGTTCAAGCGACGGGTACTTTCGCTTGAGCGAGAAGTGATTGAAATATGTGGTGACCCAAGTTGTATTATGTGGCTAACTGCGTTGGACGTTTAGCCTGTGGTCAATTCTCGCTCAAGAGAGAAACTCATCGCTTGAGCGAGGAAACCTGCAACTACTTAGAATGTTGAGTCACCCACCCAAGTCAGGATTCTCATGTCTTTCTAATGCACACAAGTAAAGAATCCAATGCTGAGTTACCCACCTAAGTTAGGATTCCAATTTTTGATTTCTTGCATTGGGTTAGACAAAAGCAGAAGAATCCAAACATATTTAAAGAGATGTTGACCCACCCACTTTGCTTGGGTTTTGTGTGCGTCAGAAACTATGTGAGGGAGCATTAAATTCAAACCAATGGACTTCATTATAAATAGACCACTTTCATTCTTTGAAGTTCTCACATTGCACACTCCTAAATCTCTGAAGCTATTTGCATTATTTATTCTTCTTACCTTTAGTCTTCTTTGTGTTCCACACTCCTAAAAGGAAAATGATACTTTGACAACCCAAATCCATACAACTCCTGTAAACAACTCTGTTTTAATATTATAATAATAGTTTTACTTTATTTTTATTTTTATTAAATCAATCTATAGATTATTATATTAATAAAAGTGAGTTGTTTATAAGGGTTGTATGGTTTTTGGTTGTCAAAATATCACCACTCCTCCTAAAATGGGTGTAGTGTCTACTATTGTCCACTATGATGGTTTCATGAACCCATGTCCCATGGAGGGAGTTACCTTCAATACTGGGACTGCAAAACTTGTTCCTTTAAAGAGAGGAATTTCTCTACAAAGGATGAAGAAGTTGATCCACAAGAAATTGGAGAAAGAACCCCACGAATGTGTATCTGGAAGCTTGAGCGAGAATTGACCACAAGTTAAACGTCCAACGCAGTTAACCACATAATGCAACTTAGGTCACCACATATTTCAATCACTTCTCGCTTAAGCGAAAGTACCCGTCGCTTGAGCGAGAATTGACCCGAGATTTTAGATAGCGGTTCTAGAACAAACCGCTATTAAAAGTATATTTTGGATAGCGGTTAACGTGGAACCGCTATTATATGTTCACTTTTAAGAGCGGTTAAAATATTAACCGCTCTTAAAAGTGACACATATATGATATTAAAAGTGACACATATATGTTACAGGTCTCCTCGCTTAATCGATTATAAATGTTTTCGCTTAAGCGACGGATGTCTCGCTTGAGTGAGAATTGACCACGGTCAAACCCAGTTACCCAATCAATTCTCGCTCGAGCGAAGTAACTCATCGCTTGAGCGATAATTGACCACAGGCTAAACGTCTAACGCAGTTAGCCACATAACGCAACTTGGATCACCACATATTTTAATCACTTCTCGCTCAAGCGAAAATACCCGTCGCTTGAGCGAGAATTGACCGGAGATTACCCCTTTGTTTCAAATTTCCTCGCTCAAGCGAAGGGTTTCTTCGCTTGAGCGAGAGTTGATTGTGCGAATTAATCGATCATAATATAAAATAATCGATTATTTTAATACGTGAACAAGTAAAAAGTGCTAATTGTATAAATAATGTTCCGGATGTACTATTTTAGAAAATATTTTAAAAAATAGTATTATTTATGAAAAAAAAGTCCACATTCATCACTCTTGGAAAATCTTATCCAAAGATAAGTGGGTTTGAATTTTCCCTCCATCCTTGTAAAAGTGAAAACGATGGTGGAACTGGATCAGATGCAAATTTTCAACATAATTTTTCTTCTTCTTCTTTTGCATCTATAAGATTTATGTAAAGTCTTTCCAAGTGAAACCATATAATTTATACCAGAGTTCTACTCACACTATACAACACTTATGCACTAATCTCATTTACATATATTTAAAACTAATAAATATATAAAATCAAACACGTTTTAATTATTTTTAATAATTACACGCTTATTTGTATCTAGGTATTTAATAATATTTTTATCATTACTTATTAAATTTAAATTTAGTAAATTTAAATTTATTTTATCATGTATTATCTTTATTTTTCTCTTCTTTTTTCATTAAACATCTTTACATATCAATCTGAAATATATTTTTTTACACATTTTCACATCAATATTGCATATCATATATATTTACACATTAGTATTTCATATTTACACATGTTAATATATTATAATAGAGAATAAACAATAAAAATAAATAAATTTACCTACTTTAATTCCTCATTTCAAAAAAAATATCATCTTTATTTTTTTAATTTCTTGTTTTTTGTTTCTAGTATTTCATGTTTAAGAATAAGTGAAAGAGAAAAACCAACCTTTATGCTAGGGATAAAATCGTAAAGGAAAAAATATGTAAAAAATTAAAGAATCTTTTTTAACTTTTTATATTGTAAAATAGAATTGTGAAAAAAATAAAATAAAGAAAAAAGCTAGAAATACCAAAGTAAAAAAATAGTAAAATATATGATAAAAATAAGTTAAAGTGAAGAAAAATAGTTAGGAGAGAAAAAAAAGATAAACCTAGATAGAAAAAAATATAAATAAAAACTTATATGAAAGAATTAAAATGATATTTATTATAAATTTTATAAGAAAAATAATATAAAGAGTAAAATAAAAAATTAATTTTTATTTATATTTAAAAAATAAATTTTATTTAATTTTAATTTTTTTATCAATATATATATATATATATATATATATATATATATATATATATATATATATATATATATATATATATATATAAATGAAAAGATGAATTTGGGAAGGAGGGTATGGCCTTCTGGATCCCCTTAGTTACCCTTCTAATTAAAATGAATAGGAAGATTGTATAAATAAAAACTTTTTAACCTTAGAAAAGATTTTATATAATTAAACTTAGAAAATATTATAATTTAAATCATCAATACTAATCTAATTATAAGTAAATATTTTATCATATAAATAAAATAAATTTTCTAATTTATCTAATAAAAATATTTATTAATAAATATATTTAAAATTATTATATATATATATATATATATATATATATATATATATATATATATATATATATATATATATATATATATACACACAAACACACATACGTATAAAAAAGAAAATCAACAGACTTTACAGTAAGACTGTGTTTGGATATATGATTGAACGCTTCTAAACAGTAAATTCTTTTTTTACAGAACACGCAAAGAAATAAATAAATAAATAAATCCGTGGAACCCAACAAGTTAAAAACAAGTATCAAGTATATATCAATAAACAAAAATTATTCCATGGAACCCAACAATTTAAAAACACAAATCAAGTATATATCAATATAAACTTTTTCCTTTATTGTAATTTTTTATTATTTTATATTTTCGTTATCCATAAATTTATTTTGAATAATTTTTAATTAACTTTAATCGTATATTTTCTAATGTTGTTCAAAGTTTAAGTATTTTTTTTATTATATTTACATTAGTTAATACAATGTTATTTTCATAAAATATTTAAATATAATTTAATATTTGTTATTATTATAAAAATTATAACTATGTAAAATAAATTTTTATAATTATAAATTAAAAGAAAAATTGATCGTAAAATTATGACAAAAAATTCAGCGTCTTTTTATCAACAATTTTTTTTATATGTAAAGATTGCAACTGTAATAATCTATCAATAAATATAATTTAATAGTTGTTCAATAAACTTTCAAAACTAAAATCTAAATAAAATTATGAACAATTAATTAAAAAATTAAAATCAAATTAAATAATAAATTATTAATTTTGTAGAATATAAAAGTTAATATTTCAGTTAAGTCTAAAATCATCTTGTTAGATCAAGACACTCAAAGTTGAAGTCTTTCTTCCATTTCCAGCAACCCATTATTTATTTATTTTTTATTCCACTCTTCATTTTCTAATTGGAAAAATCCATCTCATCAACAAGTTTCTCTCTCTCTGCTTCACTCTAGTTTGCATTTTGGTACACAAGTTTGTTCATAATGATACTCTTTCCTCTTACAGACATTAGATGTGAATTATGAGTTTGTAGATAATTTTACACAGTTAGAAGCGTTTACTTGGGTCCATGGGTGTTGTTTTGGATATAATGTTACTTTAGTTTTGTGTTACACAGGATCACTGATCCTGACATGGATGACAAAGGATGCCCTGAAGAAAGTGAAGAACAGAGCAAGCAAAAGGGGAAGGCGGAGACGGTGGCGTTTCACAAGCTGTTTGCTTTTGCCGACGGCGCAGACATTGTGTTGATGGTGGTTGGAAGCTTTGGTGGCATTGGAAATGGTTTGGGGTTTCCTCTTATGACATTACTGTTTGGTGAAATAATTGACACCTTTGGTGGTAACCAGAACAGCCCCAACATAGTTGAAAAAGTGTCCCAGGTGAGAAAAATTCATGAACTAATAACACCAAACCCCTTTTTTGTTGCATTATTCAGTTACCATTGGACAATTTTTTTTTCCTTTAAAAAGTACCAATGAAAAACATTTCCTAAGAAACTTGAACCAAAAACACTCTGCTATTGTCATGGTTTGATTGTGTTAAAATTTCAGGTTTCCCTTAAATTTGTGTACCTGGCAGTAGGATCTGGGATCGCAGCTTTTCTCCGTATGTATTTAAGTTATTTTTATTTATATTTCTAACCATTTTCTATCCACTGGAACTTCAATCTGTCCAACAATGGTGATTATCTTAAGTGATATTCATCTTGAAATTATTGAAATTATAACTAAATCAATATCAACATCTGAGTCTAAATGAAAATTTCAATGAAGACCAATTATCAATATTGAACCATGAAACTCGTTTAGATTATCTAACTTCAAGTATTATTAACATTCAAACTAGTTTCTCTTCCCTAACAAATCTTAGTCTGTAGATATAACCACTCAAAGAATGGTTTAATTTTTCAGAGGTGACTTGCTGGATGGTGACAGGGGAGAGACAGGCGGCGAGGATTAGGGGATTGTATTTGAAAAGTATCCTAAGACAAGACATTGTTTTCTTTGACAAGGAGACAAACACTGGGGAAGTGATAGGGAGAATATCAGGTGATACTGTTCTCATTCAAGACGCCATGGGAGAGAAGGTGGCATGTTTACATTTATGTTGTGTTTGTTTGAACTGATTTGCGACGAAATACTGTTCATGAAGACAGAAGCACGAGATTCACCCACATTTGGTTGAACAGATTTGCGAAGAAATGCAGGCGAGGAAAAGGGGGAGAGGGGAGAGAGGCTTTCTTCGCTAATCTGCAAAGAAAAGAGACGAAAGTCTACTGGAGATAATGAAATGTCCAACTTACCCTCTTCCATATGATAGCGGTTAAATCTTAACCGCTATTATAATAGCACTTGTAATAGCGGTTAAAACTTAACCGCTATTATATATCACTTCTAATAGCGGTTAAAACATAACCGCTATTATATATCACTTCTAATAGCGGTTAAATCTTAACCGCTATTATATATCACTTTAGATAGCGGTTACAGAGAAACCGCTATTATATCCTCCAATTATGATCGATCATTTCTTAAATCTAATCGATCAGAATCATATTTCGCTCGAGCGAGACATAGTCGCTCAAGCGAAACACAACCCGAGACTGAAGAAATTAAAATATGGTTGTATATGATAGCGGTTCCACTGGAACCGCTATCTAATATACACTTTAGATAGCGGTTACAGAGGAACCGCTATTATATCCTCCAATTATGATCGATCATTTCTTAAATCTAATCGATCAGAATCATATTTCGCTCGAGCGAGATATAGTCGCTCAAGCGAAACACAACCCGAGACTGAAGAAATTAAAATATGGTTGTATATGATAGCGGTTCCACTGGAACCGCTATCTAATATACACTTTAGATAGCGGTTACAGAGGAACCGCTATTATATCCTCCAATTATGATCGATCATTTCAAATTATGATCGATCAGGATCGTTTTTCGCTCGAGCGAGATATAGTCGCTCGAGCGAAATGCAACCCGAGACTGAATCTTAAAATATTTTTTTGAATATTATGTTTTGAAATTTGCTATTAGAGAAAACCTTTCGAATTCAAAATGTTAAATACTTTTAAATATTAAAATTAACTTTATCAAAAATTAGGAAAACAAAATTTATCCAAAAGAGTTCAAAAATGTATAAGAGTATTCTCAATTTTGAGTTTAATTATATTGTTCATTCTCAAAGTAGAAATTTATATTGTAGTTATTTAATTTACATTTTGTGATCTTCTTAAAATTAGCATCAATAACATTAGACTTTACATTTGATTCATACCTAACTAATTATAGATTAAAAGGAAAGTGGTATAACCATGCATTTTACTTTTCTATTTACCTTATTCTTTTAATTATTTTATATAATAATAATCAAAATATTCACATGAATATGGGCATTTTCGAAAATAATATTATTGTATTATTGTTAAAATTAGCATCAATAACATTACACTTGATCTTCTTAATTATATTGTTCATTCTCAAAGTAGAAAATTATATTGTAATTATCTTCAATTTATTAAAAGTGTAATTAAATCTCTATTTTCTTAATTTTTTTTGTTTCAAACTTCTCAATTCTACATTTTTGTAACTTCTATCATTATATTATCATCCTCATCTCCTCCCATGTTCTACTTTATCTTTACAATAGTTAATATTCTTAAATAATCTATATTTTTAATTATAATTTTTTAATATATATTTCAGAAATTAATCAATTCTAAGCTATTATTTGAAAAACTAATCAATTCTAATCAATAATTTAGAAAAATAATCGATTAGAATTAATTATTTGAAAAAATTATGAAATATGATCGATCATTTCGAAAATCTAATCGATCAGAATCATATTTCGCTCGAGCGAGATATAGTCGCTCAAGCGAAACACAACCCGAGACTCGAAGAAATTAAAATATGGTTGTATATGATAGCGGTTCCACTGGAACCGCTATCTAATATACACTTTAGATAAGCGATTACAGAGAACCGCTATTATATCCTCCAATTATGATCGATCATTTCAAATTATGATCGATCAGGATCATTTTTCGCTCGAGCGAGATATAGTCGCTCGAGTGAAATGCAACCCGAGACCGAATCTTAAAATATTTTTTTGAATATTATGTTTTTTAATTTGCTATTAGAGAAAACCTTTCGAAATTCAAAATGTTAAATAATTTTAAATATTAAAATGAACTTTATCAAAAATTAGGGAAACAAAATTTATCCAAAAGAGTTCAAAATGTATAAGAGTATTCTCAATTTTGAGTTTAATTATATTATTAATTCTTAAAGTAGAAAATTATATTGTAATTATTTTATCTCAAGTTAATGTGATGAGACGATCATCAACATTTCAACATTCGGAGTCAGATATATGAGACATCTTCGTCTCTCCCAGGTTGTTCATGTTCTTGAGTGGAAGTGATTGAATGATCTGAACTGGAGGACTTGATCGCAAAAGATGAATAACATTATAATTATTTGTTTGAAGAGCATTAGTGTGCATAGGTTTATAATTTTAGTAATGTTTCATTTAATTATTATTCTATTTTCATCTGTATTTTATATTTGTTTTAAATAATAATGTACAATTATATTATTAGTTTTCATAATTATTTGTTATTATCAATCAATATTAATTATTATTTTATATTTTATAATTATTTAATTATTAGTCAAATAATTTATTTAATATGTCAACATTATTTGAATATGAATATGCAATGTACATAATTTTGTAATTGTTTATTTATATAATTTTTAATAACTATCTAAAAAAAGTTAATTTTTTAAATTTGTTTCCAATTACAAACACTTTTAATTTTGTTTTTTCTTTTAAATATATAATTAATGTTAAAATATGGATAATTAATTAAAAATTTATATTTATAATCATTTGAACCTTATTTTATACAAAGGGTAAAATTGTAATTTTCTTAAATAATCAACATAAAATTGTAATTTTTATATCTCATATCAATCAAATCATTCACAATTTCTCATAAACTTTCCTTTCACTTTTCAATCATCTCCATTTTTCTTCAAATCCCTCCTTTTCCACTCTCTCAATTCCACTCTCTCAAATCACTCCAACCAAACAAAGCCTTACAGTGTTTTCTGGTTTATGATGATGTTTGAAGATGTGGCATGATCGAAAAGTTTTGAAACAGGTTGGGAAGTTTGTGCAGCTGATAGCAACGTTCATAGGGGGCTTTGCGATAGCATTTGCGAAAGGGTGGCTTCTTACAGTTGTGATGCTGTGCATGCTTCCACTCCTTGTTTTGTCAGGAGCTGCCATGGCCATCATCCAGGGAAGGATGGCTTCCAGAGGTCAAGCTGCCTATGCAAAAGCTGCACACGTACTTCACCAGACAATTGCATCCATAAGAACAGTAAGTTTTTAACATTCCTCCCTGTTTCGGGTTGACTTCAATAATATATTATTAAATCAAAATTAAGAAATACTTAATTTAATATTATCAAATTAATTTAACATATTATAATATTATCATGCAGTTAATTAGATATAAATTTTTAAATTTGTATAACTAGATATATTTATTTTGAGTAGATATAAGTCTAAAAATAAACGAAGATCCAATTTTTAAAATTGATGTATTTATTAGATAAAATATAAATACATATTTTGTTTTTTATTTTAATAATTCATGATAACTCCTGGAATAATAAGATATTTATATAAATAAAACATCATTCAAGTTTACGAGTAAAAAACCAGTTTAATAATAATAAGTTTTTTATCTCACTTATATTATAATATTTCTAATTAATATAAAATTTAATAAATATAGTATTACTAAATATAAACCCTAAGATTTAATTATATAATAAAAAATCAATTAATATAATATCTCAAGATTTTAAACATCAATAAATATAATATCTTAATATTTTAACTTAAATATTTTATCATTTATGAACATTTTAAGTTAAAGAGTCTTGTAAAGATTTTAAGTTAAAAATTCTATTACTTATAATCCTGTTTATATATAATGCTTAATATTTATTCCTTTATAAATATTCGATAAGATATATTTGTGATCCAGTTTTATTTATTTATTTTATTATTATAAATTTTAAAAATATCTTCAAAATATCATTAATTTTATATTTAATCGCTCTTTATAAATTTTAAAAGTATTCTTCTATTTTATGATGTTTGACTTGCATTTATATAAGTCATGTCGGGAAAAACTGTAGATGTTAGTCTAAATCTTTTTAAAGTTGTCTAAATTTGTTTTGGTTAAATATTTTTGTTTATGATAAATTATTGATTTTTTACTAATTTTTTAAAACCTTTTTCAATCTAATAAATTTGTATTTTATTTTTAACTTTATTTAAAATACTTTAAATAGAAGTTCAAACCACTGTTTAAATTGGGGGGAAAAATAAAATAAAATAATTATTAGGGACGGTAAGATTAAAGAAAAAAATATTAGGAACTGTCAATAAAGTTTATTAAGTTATGAGGAATAAAAACGCATCTAAGTTATTTTTTTAGCAAAGAAATATTCTTTATATATATATATATATATATATATATATATATATATATATATATATATATATATATATATATATATATATATATTCATTATATTCTTCGTATATCGAAGAGTAAAGTATATGTCAAATCGTACATGAAAGTAAATAGAGAGTAAAAGCAATCCAAAAAACGGTTGGACCAATAAATTTCTCTTTCTTCTTCTTCTTGCAACATTGAAATGGTAATGTAAGGTTACAAAAGATAATAATATCATATGCTAGATAGTGTTCCTTACTCACCCACCTTTGGTCCTCAGTGCCAGATCCCATAACTTGGTTTTTGTGAACCTCTGCAGAAGTGCAATATATAGGAATTATGGTAATGGGTTCTGTTTTGTTTCTGATATATTGCAGCAAAGTAACTGAAATACTTGCTATATAACAGAACATATTGTAGCTGAAGTATGGATATCATGTTGTAGCTTGTCTCTTATGGTACAACGTTTTTAATTAAATATCTTTTCATTTCTGATCCAAAAATAAAGTAAAATTGACTGTGTAGGAGCATATCCGTTCAATATGTGATTAGTTAAATTAAAATGGTTTAAGTTAATGTCATTGTTTGAACTTGCAATACTATAAATATGTAAGTCCTATGAAGCAACTTCTCCAAGCAGGTTATAGTAATACTAATCATACTTACTTTCCTGTGTTAATTTTCAGGTTGCATCATTTACAGGGGAAAAACAGGCAGTGTCTAACTACAGCAAATTTCTTGTAGAAGCTTACGTAACAGGAGTTCATGAAGGTTCTGTTGCTGGGGTGGCCCTTGGCACAGTTATGCTTCTTGTTTTTAGTGGTTATGCTTTGGCAGTGTGGTTTGGCGCAAAGATGATAATGGAAAATGAAGAGAAATATAATGGGGGCACGGTGCTTAATGTGATTGCTTCTTTTTTAACTGCTTCAATGTAAGTAAGCTTCATCTCAATATGTTTATGAACTAACTTAATTCATATAACTCGTTCTCTTATTTTTCATATCTTAATTAGGTCTCTTGGGGAGGCATCCCCTATCATGAGTGCTTTTGCTGCGGGTCAAGCTGCAGCTTACAAAATGTTTGAAACAATTGAGAGGAAGCCAGTGATAGATGCTTATGATCCAAATGGGAAAATATTGGAAGATATTGAAGGTGAAATAGAGTTGAGGGATGTTTGTTTCAGTTATCCAACGAGGCCTGAGGAGTTGATATTCAATGGTTTCTCTCTTGATATACCTAGTGGTACAATTGCTGCACTAGTGGGACAAAGTGGGAGTGGAAAATCTACGGTTATCAGTTTGATAGAGAGATTCTATGATCCTCAGGCAGGTGAAGTTCTTATTGATGGCATTAATCTGAAAGAGTTTCAGCTTAGGTGGATGAGGGGGAAAATTGGCCTTGTTAACCAGGAGCCAGTGTGGTTTGCATCAAGCATTAAAGATAACATTGCATATGGAAAGGAGGGAGCCACAATTGAAGAGATAAGATCAGCATGTGGACTTGCAAATGCTACTAAATTCATTGACAAACTGCCACAGGTTCTACATTCTAGCCACAGATGGATTTCTAATTTTATTCTTAGAAATTGTTAGAAACTTTTAGACTTTTACCTTGACACGCTTGCAGGGATTGAACACAATGGTTGGTGAACAAGGAACTCAACTCTCTGGTGGACAGAAACAGCGCATTGCTATAGCAAGAGCAATCTTAAAGGATCCAAGAATTCTACTTCTGGACGAAGCTACTAGTGCCCTTGATGCAGAGTCTGAAAGGACAGTGCAAGAGGCTCTAGACAGGGTAATGGTTAACCGAACTACTGTTGTTGTGGCGCATCGGTTGAGCACAGTAAGGAATGCTGATATGATTGTTGTAATTCATAGAGGGAAGGTGGTTGAAAAAGGTACCACACATGTTTATCCAAAAAGATGGTTAATTTCTTTCCTGATTCAACCTTTCATCATATGAAAAGATGATTAATTATTTTCATTTTTGTAATTTTCAATAAAATTTTACTAATAATAATATTATCAAGAGTGTTATTAGCATTTGAGTAGAATCCAAATGGTCAAAATTTTGTTTGTATATATAACTTTCAAGTGTTTGCTAATTAGGAACACACTCGGAACTACTCAAGGATCTCGAGGGAGCTTACTCTCAATTGATACGTTTACAAGAAGTAAACAAGGAATCAGAAGAAACTACAAGCTATCACAGCAAGAGTGAACTTTCTACAGAACCCTCTACACAGTTAACTAAAAAGAGATCACTTAGGAGATCCATTAGCAGGGGATCATCATTGGGGGGTAGTAGCAGCCACTCATTTTCTCTTTCCAATGGTTTACCCACAGGAGTTAGTGTCCCTGCTACTGAAGATGAAGACTTATTACTTGAAAATCAAGCACAAGAGGTTTCACTTCACCGACTTGCTTCCCTCAACAAGCCAGAGTTTCCAGTTCTTCTGATTGGATGTGTAGCTGCCATAGCAAATGGTGTTATACTTCCCATATTTGGGGTGTTGATATCCAGTGCGGTTAAAACATTTTATGAACCAGTTAATGAAATGAAAAAGGACTCCAAATTTTGGGCACTAATGTTTGTGGTCCTTGGTCTTGCATCATTGTTGGTAATTCCAGCTCGAGCATACTTTTTTTCTGTGGCTGGATGCAAGTTAATCCAACGTATCAGGGTAATATGTTTTGAGAAAGTGGTGAGCATGGAGGTTGGTTGGTTTGATGAGCCTAGCAACTCAAGTGGTGCCATTAGTGCAAGGCTCTCAGAAATTGCTGCTTCTGTGCGCGCCCTTGTTGGTGATGCACTGGGGCTGTTGGTCCAAAATATAACGTGTGCCTTGGCAGGTTTGATCATTGCTTTCATTGCATGCTGGCAGCTGGCTTTGATTATTCTAGTCTTGATTCCCCTTATTGGTGCAAATGGCTATGTTCAAACGAAATTCATGAAGGGGTTCAGCAAAGATGCGAAGTAAGTTGTTTTTATTTTTTTTTTCATTCCCATGCATTGTTTAAATTACTAGAATTTCTGACTGAAGTCATGGATTCTGGTACAGATGATGTACGAGGAAGCAAGCCAAGTTGCTAAGGATGCAGTTGGAAATATAAGAACAGTAGCTTCTTTCTGTGCTGAAGACAAGGTTATGGACTTGTATAGGATGAAATGTGAGGACCCCATGAAAACAGGGATATGGCAAGGGTTGATCAGTGGATTAGGATTTGGGGTTTCATTTTTCTTACTGTTTTGTGTCTATGCAACTAGTTTCTATGCAGGAGCTAGACTAGTGGCCTCTGGAGAAGCATCATTCTCAGATGTTTTTCGGGTACTAAATAACTTCTTCATTATTAACGTTATGACAAAAAAAAAAGAAAAAAGGTCTGGTGTTAGTTGTCAAGATTACATATTTCCTTCTTGAAAATGTGAAGATTTATATGTTTTGTAGGTTTTCTTTGCTTTAACCATGGCAGCTATTGGAGTTTCCCAGTTTAGCACAATTTCTCCAGATTCTGGCAAAGCCAAGTCAGCTACTGCTGCCATATTTAGCATAATTGATAAGAAGTCAGAGATAGATCCAAGGAATGAGTCTGGTACCACATTGGATAGAGTTGAGGGAGAAATTGAGTTTCGTCATGTGAATTTCAAGTACCCATCAAGGCCTAAGATACAGATATTTCGAGACCTTAACTTGGTTATCCATTCTGGCAAGGTAAAGTTTGAGTTGTACATTTAAACATCATTTCAATGCAAAAGGAAACTAAAGCATTTGTATGTTGTAACTTGTAACAAATGGTTATGACCAAAACTGATGTTCCAGACAGTAGCCCTTGTTGGTGAAAGTGGAAGTGGAAAATCCACAGTGATTGCGTTGTTGCAGAGATTTTATGATCCCAATTCAGGTCAAATCACACTTGATGGTGTACCAATTGGGGAGCTACAACTCAAGTGGTTTAGACAGCAAATGGGTCTTGTAAGCCAAGAGCCAGTATTGTTCAATGACACTATTCGTGGCAACATTGCTTATGGGAAGGGAGGTGATGCAACTGAAGCAGAAATCATAGCAGCAGCAGAACTAGCTAATGCCCATGTGTTTATCAGTGGATTACAACAGGTAAAATAGTATTATAAGTATTATGCGTGTGATCCTTCAATTAAATTTAAAGTTTTCTTGAACAATATTACATAAAGTAGCTATGATATTATATCTAAATTTAGCAACAATTTCACAATGAAAACAATTTGATGTATTTTTTAAGTGAACTTTTCAGATTGTACTTGGGTTAACACTTTCTCACATTTCACATGGCTATGACACTGCAGTGGGAGAAAGGGGAACCCAATTATCTGGTGGGCAGAAGCAAAGAGTAGCCATTGCCCGTGCTATGATTAAAAGTCCAAAAATATTGCTATTGGACGAAGCCACAAGTGCATTAGATGCTGAATCAGAGAGAGTTGTTCAAGAAGCATTGGACAACGTCATGGTGAATATGACCACTGTGGTGGTGGCACATCGCCTATCTGCAATAAAAAATGCAGATTTGATTGCTGTTGTGAAAGATGGAGGCATTGTAGAGAAGGGAAGCCATGAAACACTCGTTCGAGTCAAGGATGGGTTTTATGCTTCCTTAATCCAACTTCACTCAAATGCTTCAAAAATTTTGGTTCCTTAAGAAACAATTAAAGCAGTGAAAAGTTGTAAGCTATCAAATAGATGAAGTCATGTAATGCGAAGGATTGTGTGACATTTACCATTATTTAGGTAATTTCTTAAAATATAAACATATTTAGATGAGTTTTTCTACAGAGACATATTTAAAAACAAAATATTTTAAAACAATATATCAGAGAAATATTACCAATTATAATTTATGTATAAGTTAATTTTAATTTATAAAAATTTTAATTTTATTTTATATATTTTTCCTTTCAAATATTTGTAAAAAATTGTGTTTAATCATATTTTTAATAACCAAATTATCAATTTTATTCTTATTTTTGAAGTAATAGTAAGAAGCATGGGAAAATGAATTCCTCACTTTTTGAAAGTTGGAAGTTATTAGGAGAAAGTGACTAAAAAGAGATTTGCTCATATGAATTTATGATTTTTGTCATTTTAAATTTAATTATTATTAAATATATTTATTTGTATATTTAAAATTTTATTTACTTATTTATTTATATATTTAAAATTTTATTTTTTTACTTTTTATATTTATTTATTATTTATTAATAATATATGATTTGATCCAAAAATTCTTAAAAAAATCCAAATATGAAAAACATCATCATTCGGAAGGAAATTTAAAAATTGGTGTGTAAGCTTCTCTTATCTCTACATATGCTTTAGAAATTAATTAAGAAATACTATGTCCAAAGAATACTAGCAGAAATGACGAAAAGGTTTTAAATTGTTGAATAGTCTAAGTTTAAATATAGTTAAGTTTTAAAAATTACAAATAGAAAAATTAAGTATTTTATTTATATTTATTAAAAACCATTATTTATCTAATATTCTTTTTATTTGTTTTTTTTTCTAAAAATCTATACCATCTCTAGATTTTAAAATTTGCTTTTATTATTATTCTCTTATCAAAATATAAGACCAAGGAGGTGATGAAGTAGATCATAATGTCCCATTAGAATTTTAATTTGGATAAGATTTTTTTTTTCTATCTATTAGATGTGGAGCTTTGATTTCACACGTAAATTTTGTATTAAAAAGATGAATATTAATAGTCTTTGTTCATAATGATGTATTTTGTTTGTGAATCAATTTATTAAATCTACGGTTTTCTTATAGAGTAAGGAACCTTAGTTAACATAAGCTAATTAAATCTTTATTATCCATTAGGTTAGATGATCTAATTTGAAATTCAATTTTAACTATGTTTGAATTGTATTCTTGAAAGTGTTATGATTTTAAGACTAATGAAATATCTATGAATTTGATTAAATTTATATAAAATTAGTATATTTCATATTATTTGTTTTAAACACGTTTCATAAAAAAGAATAATAAAATGTAGTTTTCTATCTTGTCGTGTGATCAATATCTTTCAGATATATAATAGATATCTTCTTAAAAATTACACCTGTTACCAAGAGAATCGCATATAGGATAATAACTAACCCGAAAATTATTCGTAACTAAAAGGGAATACATAGATAAAAAGAGACTTATATAAGAATATTAGATTTAGATATTGCTGATTTGAGGGACCTACTTCGATCAACATTAACAGTAATAAAAAAAAATCTATCATTTATATTAATGACAAAGATATAAGATAAAATTCTCCATCTTAAACAGAATAATGTTTAATAATAATAACAAATTCACCATCATCAACGTTGGAAGGGAACAATAAAAAAAACAAGAAATAATTAAATAAAAAATACTTCTAACAGGCTTGCAATACATGGCGTCTGTATTCTCCTAAGGCCCATATCGGAAATATGTTTCTGTAGGCTGCAAATGAGATCATGCAAGTCTTGTTGAACACTCCAATTATTTCCTTAAGTCATAAAAAAATGGTACCATCATTAATATATTTTTAACAACTGAAATCATAATAATAATAATTAATGCCAAGCCATTATAATTTGAGGCACTAAAAAGTTGCGTTAACCTAAATCAGTTGTATACCTGTTGTGGATAGTCACCATTCTCCATCTGAGAATTTATCAGGTACACATAGCAGCTTTGTGCAGTGGTGTGGGATCTCTCTCACCCTGTATCATTATTAATTACACATCATAATATAAATTAATCAATTAATTAAGATAATGATATCATTAAAAGATTAAAAAAAAATTCTTATATACCTGTCCAGCATAAATGAGAGCCAGCATAGCCCACCCAGTGTTTACTACATGACCCTTGTTACCTTCCAGATTTGTATATACCTAAAGACATAGTAAGCAAATAATTAGGTTAATCCAATTTATTATAGTTTTGAGTAGGTTAGATTTGATTTTTTTTTTTATCCTAATTCACTTATGATGGATTCATCCACAATTCATCCGATTATGATAGGTTAATCTACAATCGAACTTATATTTTAAATTTTAAAAATAATTAATAATTTAAAAAAATTTATTTTCATCTATTTACATTACTACAAATTAACAAAACCATTTTCACTCAAAATTATTGTATTTGTGTCGTTTCGTCTCGTCTGACAAGTTTACTTAATTTATAACATTTTTTGCATTTATCACTACGTCTCTTGTATCCATCTAGTACGCTTATCTCTATTATGTCTCTAACCTCTATTCATCTACTGCATCTACCACATTTTTTTATTTATTGCATTCGTAGTGGATTAGTAAATCAATTCACTTAATCCACAATTCATACCGTGGGTTCAACCAGACTGTAAAATTTTTAGCTTATTATAAAATAAGTTAGGATCAATTTGTGAAAAAAGAATTGACTCAATTTTTCACCCCTAAAAATAATTCACTTTTAATATTTAATTTAAAATTTAAAAAGGTTATAACTAATAAGTTTTAAAAACTATTTAAGCATAATTCAACAAAATTGTTATAAACAATATTTATACTCGTATAATTATGTAAAAATACTTAAAATCTGTTTCGGTAAGCTTTTTCTTAAATATTTCTAAAAAAGAGAATGAGAAGAAAGGAAAATCCACAGAAAATATAAAACATAAATTAATATAAAAGAATTAAAAAAATAAGTAACTTTTCAAAATTAATTTAAAAGACAAAGTTTACTATTTTTTTTATTCCAAGTGTTCATAAAATGATATTAATATTAGAGAGAAACCTTGTTTTGACAGGACAGATAACTCTCTCCCCAGCCACCAGAAGGGAGTTGTTTGGACAGCAAAAAGTCACAAGCTTTACGAATGTTTGAGCAGTTACTGAAACTCCTTCCACCCGAGACCAACCCTTTTACTCCAAACCATGTTCCATAAGTGAAGCAAATTCCCCACGAACCATACCTGTTTTACATTTTAAGTGGTTACATTTGTTTTGATGCACTGTTTCAAACTAGTTTTTACTAATTCAAGGTGAGTTTCAAACCATGAGCCATCTGAAGCTTGTACTTTTTGAAGAAAGCCAACAGCTTTTTCGATACAGACTTGTATGTCTTGTCCACGATGCCCAGGATAACATTTCCTAAATAATGTCAAAGCTTCAATAGCTGCTGAGGTACATTCCACGTAACTATAAACCATACAATAAACACATGTTAATCAAATCAACCCTCGAAATTATGCCTGACAATGAACTGCATGATTGTTTACAAAGACATATAACTTACGGATAATCGATAATTATGTCTCCAAATGTTTCAGAAGGATTCATTATCTGAGAAAACAGACACAAGTTTTAATTTTTCACCCAAATTTGTTGCAGAACAACTTCATAAGTAATAATGTAACGCTACCTACCTCCATCCAGTTATAAGATCGTGTGAGTTCATACGTCGGAAAACCGCCATCTTCATTCTGCAATGACGTGAAAAAGAAAAATTAATCAAACATGTTGATTCTCCCAACAAATTGTATAACTTGATTACAATCAAACATATATAAGAATCGATCACATTAATTATTTGAAGTTTTGCAGTTAAATTCAACATTTTAACCGCTCAAACTATTTGGAATTAGTCTATAGCTACCTGTAACGAGAGAATGATATTTACTGCATCGTATAATCGCTCTGCATCCAATGCCTCACCAACAATCCCTGGTGCTATGTTGGACAGCAAGAGAACAGCCTGAGAAAAGAAACTGCGAATCAAGAAAGAAGAACCAAACCAGCAATCTCTATTTTCTTTTAATAATGACTTCTCCTACCAAGAATTCACAGTATCTGGTTGAACAATTTTATGTGGTGGATGTTTCAATGAATTCCAAAATGACGAGAAGAAAAAAAGATGAAGGTTTACCGGCAAACACTCTTTTTTTCATTTTGTTTTCTCATTTCTTATCATTTTGAAGTTCATTTATGAACATTCGATGCATCAAGTTTCCACCACCTAAATTTATTCAACCAGAAACTGTCAAATAATAACAATCATAAACATTTAGTTACTTTTAGTGCTTCAGCAGTGCAATCAGAAGTTATCCATCCATTATCTGCAGTGGAAAAAGGCCAACCACCTTTTGAAATATGACGAAACCATTTATTTGGATCACCTGGACAGTCTTCCAAAATCTTTGAAGAAAAAACATAAAAGATTTTGATAAACAAAGATAAACCAATGCAGAAGTACAATGATAAATGCAAACTAAGAATTACCTGCGAATTCTTGATGAATGCATGAGCTTTCCTTAGGGTTGGACCGTATTCCTCTGCTAGGTTAGTTGAAATAATTGCTTGGACAATGAATGCAGTATCCCATAGTTGACATCCATTGTATCCCTGCAACAAAATGCGCTTTATTGAGTGTTTACTGATTCAATCCCTATGATTTTACAAACTAAACTAATTAAATTAGTTTTAATTTTTGTGTTAATGAAATCCAGTATGAATTAAACCAATCAAATTTAAGAGGATGGATTCTATATTGAATTTATAATTTACAAATTAGTAGATTCGAACTAAATCATCGATGTATTTTTTTATTAATAATTCTGATAAATTATAGTTATATAACTTTTTTATAGTTTTTCTATTATTTAATTTATGTGTGTGTTTTTAACAAAATCATGTATATTTTACTTTTGGATAATTGTTTTTATATATTTATATATAATTAGATTCAAAATCAATTAATTTTTAATTATTGATTTGGTTTTAATTGTAT
This sequence comes from Sphenostylis stenocarpa, assembly GCA_963425845.1. NCBI lineage: Eukaryota > Viridiplantae > Streptophyta > Magnoliopsida > Fabales > Fabaceae > Sphenostylis > Sphenostylis stenocarpa. The sequence goes on from OY731401.1 coordinate 49,559,741, forward strand.
TTTGAAAATCTCATCGAACCATCTGTTTAACCAATTAAAAATCAGATTGTTACCTCAAAATACCTGAATTATAATTAAATGGAGATAAAATAAAAAAATAAGGATAAAATCCAAAAAAAAATTTAGTAAAAAATAAATAAAGATTAAGATCAATTTTTTTTTTATAAAAAATATAATATTTTAATTTTTATCTTATTTTAATAATTATCCACGTTATTATGTAATTATAATAATAAATTGTAGGTTCCAACATAAAACTAATTGGTAATATATAGAGTAGTCTAATACGTATTTAAACCATATCAAATGACATGAGGTAATCGATGTAAGCACTTCCAACATCTTTTTTAATAAAACATTATTATTAATAAATTTATTATATTATAAAAATATTATTTTATTAAATTTGGTTGAATTTCATCAAATCTTTAATATTTTTCACCTCTCCTGTCCAATTTTAAAAATATTAATTTTAATATTAATTTCTTTATTTCCATAAAAATTAATTTGAATTTTATCTCCAAATTCCATGTCAACATCAGTAGTTATAAGTAAATTTTAGAACATTATTTTTATTTTAAAACACTATAGGGACAGAGCAGCTATGTACATATAATCCCTAACCAATTAGAAATTATAGAATATGTGCAATTAAAAGAAAAAAACATCACTTGATAACTTTGGAAAGGTGAAAAAGAGTTGGCTTATGACCTTCATTTTGAGGCCATCTTCAGCAATCCATAGATAATCATGAATCCTTGGAAGATGCAACTTGAAGGACTCAGAATTTGGATCTTCAACCCAACAACACAGCATATTTAACACCTGAATGAGTACCATTGAGAATAATATAATAACCAAGTAGCATCAGTATTGCTAAGCATTTCCTGTTTTGATGGAAACATAAGTAGAATAACATGGAAATATATAATCAACATAGTAAAAGTAAAATTTGCAGGTTCTGAAACTCCTACTGAAAAGGGTGGAAAGTATAAGAACAAAGCATGGATTCTTGCCCACACTCAACAATTACCTTGTTTACAGGACCTAAGCAAATATAACGAGTAGTCTCATCTTCATAGTGTATACGCTCCATTACATTCCTAAGAGCCTTTTCTCTCAACTTATTGACGGGAAAATGCATCAAAATAGGCTCAAGGATGTTGTGTAGGGTAGCCCAGAGAATATCCTGCACAAGTGAGTGAGGGTAGTACAAGTCTTCCTGCATAAAAACAAATGTATATATATCAGAGCAATATTTGTCGAATATTAAAAAAAAAGAAGTCATATTCTAACTTTTATTCTTCTAGAGATGTAAAATCTTTCAGTGTTTTCAGCTAGCAGGATCAACATTTTAGGAGAGTTATCACGGTTATACCAAAAACAGTTTTATATTCATCAAGAATAATCACTTAACTATAAAGTTGATAGTCATGGAAGTGAAACACTGTTAACATAATATATTGGGTATCTTTTCGAATAAAAAAATATATTTATTATCGATTTCACACTTGAATTATTTAAAAATGTATTAAAATTATTTATATAAATATATTTTTTTAATTTTAAGTAATTTTTTTTCTAATTTTAAGTTTATAAATTTATAATAAAATATTTATTGATAATATTAAACCAGTCTTACAACTCTTTTGAGGAAATTCTTATTTAATCAAAATTTTCAGAAAGTTAATCACGATCCTATATTTATAAATAATTTATTAGAGGCTATTGACAGAGATGATAATCAAAATTAGTTTCCATATGTAATAAAGAATAGGCTTAATGATGAAAATTCGACAGGAACAAATTCAAGTGATCAAAAGAAAATAAATAATATATTGTTAATAAATAATAAATAAATATAAAAATATAAAATAATATGAAAAAGTGGAAAAATATAAATTTTTTTCTTATTTAATGTATTTAATAAATTTATTTAATATTTATAAAAAAATTAAATAAAATATTAAAATTATAAATATATAAATAAATATATTTAATCATAATTAAATTTGAAAATAGGATCAAAATCATTAATTTACATATAAGTTACAAAAATTTAAAAAAATTATAGTGTCTCTCACCTCCAAAAGATTTATAATGAAGAATCAATAATTAGTTTCTTTGTTTTGTATTTCATTGTAATTTTATCTCTTAGCAAAATTTGTTTGTGTTAGTATTTTGCCAAATTCTTAATAATTTTTCTTTGGTCACATTCATATTCACATTACACGAGTTTGGAAGCACATATGAGAAAAAGCCTAAGTACATATTAAATATGTTACACATGTAACATGTGTATATAGGATTACCAACATATCTCTTAAGGGGATTTGAATTTTACATTTGGAAAAACCATATATCTCTTATTTTCCTCTAAGTACCACACCACTTTCTATAAATAGGAAGTAATTTTCATTCCCATTTACTTTGAATTACCAATATTAATAGAGTAGTTTTTCATGTGTATGAAATTGAATTCTATCTGTTTAAATTTTATCTTACATTATAAAATCAAGTGTCGCTTATGCATTATTTATCTTAGATTCAAATTCAAGTACGAAAGATTAGGTTTATTCTTCTATTTTATTATTTTCTCTTTCATAAGGTCATAAGTCTCATTTAGAAGTTGAGATCATTGATAATTTATATATATATATATATATATATATATATATATATATATATATATATATATCATATATTTTTTCTCAACTCACTAAGATATCTTTTAAGGAAAGTTGTAATGGATGAGAGCTCTAAAAATACACAATACCTTGAATATGAGAATTAATCTTAATTTTTATAATTTACATGTATATTTATAATTTTAATTACCATTTTTTTCTTATAAATATTAAAACAAATAAATAAATATATTAAATAAGAAAATATTTTATATTCTCCTCCCATTTTTGTGTTCTTTCACATTTTTATATTTTTTTATTATTTTTAATTATATGTTATTCACTTGATTATTCTAACAGAAAATTTTAATCAATTCCTTTTAATCCTTCAATTATTTAAAATTTTGATTAGTTGTAAATAGAATTGTTGGGAGTAGATTTTACTAAAATGGTAAATCAAAATTCTTAATAAAAAAGAGTCATTACAAAAATGAATGAATACTATGCTCTAATATTATCATAAAAAAAAAAAAAAAAAAAAAAAAAAACATCATTGTAGAGATGATAAGATATGATTACGGTGAAATGGTAATAAAATCGATTACGAGAACAAGTTCTTCTTTCAATTTAAAAGGAAACAAACATATGGTTTTCTTAAAAAAAAAAAAATAGTTACATGTGGAGCAATACTAAATATTTCAATATTTTTATATTACTCTTATTATAATTTTGGAATATGTATTAGATCTAATTTAATTTTACAAATCACTCTTATAAATGAGATTTTTACTGTAAATGTAAATGATAATAATGACATGAATCAGATGTTCAATTAAAATTTAATTCTTTTTTATTCTTAAAAAAACTAGTTATTATTATTATATATAATTTATAATTTTCTTCGCAATTCACTTAATCCTTTTTTCCGGAACTGAGCTGGTTTCAAAAGAATACTAAAAAAGGAAACTATAATAACGATAACCTAAATCAATTAAAGGAACATGAAAGAACATATAGAATAGAAGAGAGACAAATGATAAAATCCAAATGATAAGATGATTAAGAGGTTTGACTAACCTTTGCACACAAATTACGAGCTTGATCCCAGTTTATATGTCGATCGATATGGTATGGTGTAAAGTTCTTTTCTCAAAGATAAAATGACAGGTGTGATTGGACCAACAAACCTCTTCGCATATAAATACGACATTGGCAAATATACCATCCGGGTCCGGCGGTGATTCCACATCCTGCCTGTCAACACATATGATAAATTTCCATCTCTTCATTTTTTGTTTCAAATAAAGAATTATTTTTTAAACATAAACAACCAGTTCAACAAGGAAGTCAAAGATCAAGAATATGAACTCCAGCTTAGATTCAGACCCGTAAAAAATAAAATTATATATATATATAAGAAAATCATATTTCAAAAGAGTAGAAGGTAGAATTATATTATTTATATAATTTCTTAGTATTCCATTGATGAATATCAGTCTAATCTTGACACAAAAATATTAATTTTTCTAAATTATCCTTCATAATTTAATAGCCAAAATTTTTAATAGTAACATTTTTTTTTAAAAGCATTTGTAAAAAGAATTGATATATTTTACATTCTTAATTTTTTCTTTAAAATTTAAAAGATTCTCTAAACAAACTATTACTTATTATTATAAGTATGTTTCTACGTTTTTCATCATAAATACTTATAAAAAAATTTAAAAAATTGAAATAAACATAAAGTTAAAATTAAACATTAATTTACAAAAGCCCTTTCATATAATTTTTCTATTTTTATTTTTATTTATATATAAATTAATTTTATGTTATAAAATAATTATCCATTTTTCAACCTAAATTATTTTATTTCACCTTAACAAGCTAAAATAATATATATATATATATATATATATATATATATATATATATATATATAAAGATTTTTCTTAATCATTCTTTTGATGTCATCAGATTAAAAAAAAGTATTATAGTTAATATATATATATATATATATATATATATATAATTATTATAAATTATATATTTAAAAAATAGTAAAAATATGAGAAAGAGAAAAAAGTAGATATATTTAAATAATGAGAAAGAAAATAAAATAAAATTATAAATAATATTAAAAAAAATTATACAAAAAATTGGACACGAGGCTTTAACACATGTATTTTCATTAGTATATATAAGGATATTTTTAATGATAAATCCCATTTTGAGATCTTACATTATTTTTTGGTAGGTCCTTTAATGTCGCATAAAAAAGAAGATTATATTCAACTTTTTATTTAATGGTAGATTTCAATTGAGATCTTAATTAACTTTAAAAATTTCGACATAAACTTTTTAAAATATATTTTTATTATTATTTTGCACATCTTAAGAGTTCTTGTTCAAGGACTGGATCTTTACGTTTGAAATCTTTATATTTCTTCTAATGCAAGATTGTGAGAATAATAAATTTTATGCTAAATATGTGTTAAAGATCCGTAATAATAAATCTTGAGAATAAAAATAATTCCTTTTGCAACTAGTCTTTTGTGTCATCGGAGAGAAAAAAAAATTTAAAAAATAATTATTATGATTTATAGATTTTAAAAAACAGTAAAAATATATATATAAAAAAAGTAAATATATTTAAAGAATAAAAGAGAAAATAAAATAATATTTTTAAAAAGTTAATTATATAAAAAAAATCCATATATTTTAACACTATATAAAGTAAGGCCTAACCTGGATGAAATGGAAGCATATATGGAAGGAGCATATAAATATATAAATATATATATATATATATATATATATATATATATATATATAAAGATATAAATATATAAAGATATAAATATATGTAAAGATACAAAGATATAAATATATGTAAAGATATAAAGATATAAATATATAAATATGTAAAGATATAAATATATATCTTTAAATCTTTTTCTAATATTTATTTTTAAAAATATAATATTATTTTTAAAATATAATATTAATTTTTTTTTTCAAATATATAAAGATATAAATGTATAAGGATATAAATAAATATATCAATATATAAATATATCAAAATATAAATATATCAATATATCAATATATATATATATATATATATATATATATCAATATATCAATATTATCCCCTCATATATTATTATATATTATTAGTATAATTTTAATTTAATTAAAAATTAGAATACAAATATACTATACTATACTAATATACCATTATATTATTTTCATTGTATATAAATTACAAAATTAATAATTTGTATACTATACTATACTAATATATAATTTGTATACTATACTAATAGTATAATATACTATATTATAATTATATTTGTATACAAAACTAATATCTTTATATCTTTATATATAAATATGGAAATATATAAATATATGTAAAAATATAAAGATATAAATATATAAAAATATAAATATATGTAAAAATATAAAGATATAAAGATATAAATATATCAATATATAAATATATCAATATATAAATATATCAATGTATAAATATATCAATATTTAAATATATATTAAAATATATAAATATATTTTTATTTATAGATTTTATATTTATATATTTATACGGATATACATTTATTTGTATATAAATATAATTTATTTGTAAGTTATTATTAAAAGATCCTAGTAGCTCGATGGTTGGAGTTTTAGCTTCCAACTCTAAGGTATCAAGTTCAAATCCCGATAATGATAATAAATTTTGGTCGCTATTTTGCGACCAAAATGAAAATCGATCGTTAACACATTAACGACTTGACTTTTTGCGACGACGCCTTTCGGTCACTAATCAGTTAACGACTGATTTTTTGACATTAGCGACCAATTTTTTCGGTCGCTAAAATGGTTTTTTCTTGTAGTGAAACCAAGAGGTCGCATTGAATGTGATGGTGTGGAAGAGGATGTCCCTTACCAACTAGATGAAATGTTACATGGTAATGAAGTCATTGAAGTTGAAGGTATATTTGGTTTACAAGACTTTGACATTGATCCTGAAGAATTGGAAGAGGAAGAGCAAGGGGAGGAAGAAGAGCAAGATGAAGAGGATTAGGAAAGTCAAGAGGAAGAAACCGAGGATGAAGATGAAGATGAGGATGAGGATGAGGATGAGAATGACGATGACAATGATGAAGATGAAGAATAAGAAGAAGACTTTAGTTTTCAACATAATTAGGATAATTATGTCATATAATGTTTATTTTATAACTAAGACATATTGTATCCATATTTGTTATATGTAATGTTATTAAGTCTTTTTACTTAATTTGATATATGTTTTTACATCATTATTTATGTCTAATTTTATTTCCCTATAGATATGACTACAGGAGGGTCTAACTCACCTAAACCTTCACCCAATGGTGGGAATAAAGGGAAAGCAATAGCGAAAAAAAAGAGGTCACGTTATGTATTGAAGGTACTTCCCACAGACATACTCTCTCCACTTGCTACACCTCATCCATCACCATCCTCTATGGTAAGGTCTACACCATCCCCTTCTGTTATGCCTACTATACCCACACCACTGACAGCACCATCCCCTTCTGTTGTGTCTATTATACCCACACCACTGACAACACCATCCACTTATGTAGTACCATCTATATCATCCTCAGCCCCGATTCTGACACCCACCTTATCCCCAGCCCTAGTTGTGGGACCCAACTCATCTCCATCAGCATCCCTTGCTACGATGGCAGGTCCTTCCACCTCGCAACAACATCCACCTACACAGATTCCATCCCCACAGATTACAGTTAGAACATCACAGTCTAGTGGGGATGTCGATTCAGAGATTGCAGAAGATGATCCTGCTCTCCATGATCGACCCATGATTGAACCTTATGGTCGAGGGTAATATTTATATTTAATTCTCAATATATATTATAACTAAGTTTTAGTTCTTTTGACTATATATACATTGTATAACTTTTTCTTTGAAATTAGGTTTCTTCTGTCTAGGGTTGCATCACAAGCTGTTACAAAGAGTATTAAGCAGCAATTCCTTCAACCTTGGGCGACATAGGGAGTGATTCCTAATAGTGATAAGGAGTCTTTCTGGCAACGTTTTAAGGTAACTACTTTTCTAGAAAATAAGAGTGTGTGTTTTAACAAAAAAATTCAAAACAAAAGTGATTAAGATTTTACTGAGAATGTATGGAGGAATCTTTGGCATATGAGATGTGGGAAGCTTTCTTGAAATAGGTTATTAGCCTAAATGAAATGTATCTGTCAAGACTTTTTCATCCCTCTTTTTTGTATGTTTTGAGTGTGGCACTTGGATCATCATCTCCTGACTCGTGAGTGTCTATATGTGTGGTTTAGTCTAAACTTTGTTAAATCTATAGACTAAGTAGGGATAGTCTATGAGCATTGTGAACTACATGTCTTCCACATCATTGTATCTAGACTCTATAAACCAAACAATGAACGAATCTTAATGAATTAAGAGTTTTGATTTCCTTTATATATATTTGAGATAATTATATAACAAAGCAAATAATTACAAAAGAATGGTTTTAACAACTCATTTAGAATGGTTTTTATGTCACTATATGTAAACTAGTCAAATAAATTTCCTACCTTAATATTATATATGCAAAATGTAATCACTTTTCATAATAGATTACTTGTTTAAGGAGAGATTCTGAAAATAGTCACTACTACTGATATAGGATCTCAAGATATGGGCACTGTCCAATGCTCATTGCCTTATTCCTCCTCTACCTATATATCTAATGCAAACGTTATGGATATGGTGTTAGGCACTATAATGTAATGAGATTCAATGTGAATGCAGTATTTTATGAGCATGAGGAAAAGAGTATGGGCCATGACCATCATGATTGTGTAGAGTTGCAGAGGACCATGTAAATGAGATTATGGGAATGGGAAAGAAAAGTATGGAAATGAAAGTTTTCCTAAATTTTTATCTATGCCTGAAAAGTTTGTACTATAGTTTGGTTGTTGATTAATGGCGTTTTCACTTGAAAAATTTGAAGTATATGAACAAAAAAGTAGTGGTACAATTATAGACATGTGATCCCATATGTTGAAACTTAACATGAAGCGAAAGCCTTTTGTCCACTACAAGAATAAGATGAAAGTTAAAATAACCCTACCTCTTCTTTATTTCTGGTTTAATTTCCTTTGCACTATATAGTTAGGTTGAAACCTTGATTGCATAAATTTATAATAATTGCTACCGTTAAGGGAACTGACATCAAATAACATGAGTGTGTTTGCTTCATTTACTTAAATGGTTAAATTAAAAAACGTAGTTAATGTTTAATATCTACTATTTCCATTTTTTCCTTTAACTGAAAATTTATTCATTAAGTTTCTATTTGGTTTTATGTCAAACAAATTTCTATTTATTTTAGCGATAAAATATAGTTGAATAGAAATTAAAAATTATACTTTGGCTAAAAAAAAGGGAATTAATTTTCTTATGATAGGTTGAAATATAAATCATAAATGTAATTGAAGTATGACTTATATTAAATGAGTAACATTATTAAAATTTCTATTTGTATATTTTGAGCACGTACATTAGATAACTCAATTATTCAGATTTAATTATACCAATTACCATGTTTCTTTCACACTTAGGTTTTTTATTCATATATTTAATATAATTAACACCATGTTTCTTCTTTTTATTTATGTACTTTTTTATATAATTTGTACAATAATGTCTACTTACAGATGAAGGTTCAATGCAGACCGGAACATGAAAATCAAATAAAGAAGAATTTTCATTCCAAAGCATCTCACAAACTTAGTGAAATGTTTCGGGATGCAAGAGTTGTTGGCCAAAGGCCAGATTGGATTGGAGAACATGTTTGGAGCAGGTTACTAGAACATTGGAGTTCACCCATGTATCGTTCCAAATGTGTGCAGGCCCAAAAGAACAGAGCATCTGAAAAAGGGGGAAACCTACACACAGGTGGCTCCATCACCACACATGAACATGCCATGCGTATGGTAAGTCTTTTAAACATATATTTAGGATTATATAAGGCTAACTAAGCTGTATATAATTCTTATTTTGTCAATGTAATGCAGGCAAAAGAGTTTGGAGATCAGTGTTTGTTGATGAGATCTTCCAACAGACCCATATAAAAAAAAATACAGGTCATTTTGTTGATGAAAGGTCTAGGAAGACACATGTAAGTTTCTTCACATTTGATTTATTTTATGATAAGTAAAGTTGATCATATTACAACATTTCTTTGTTTGTACTAATAGGAGGAATTTCATACTAGACTTTCACAGGCTAGGTCATCTGCTGGTTCATGTGTTGGCGAAGCAGAGTCTACTCCTACAGACTCTGCAGAGGATGATCTTATTAGGTCTCGTTGTTGGGTAGACACTATTGGAGGGAAAAATAAGGGAAGATTATATGGAGCTGGACAACTTGGTCATTGTTATCAGGGTGGGTCTGATATTCTCAAGCATCAGAATCAAGCAGCCAGCTCCTCTGTTAATGTTGAAGAGATGAATGAACTGAGGGAAGAGATTCGTCGAACAAGAGAGCATAATGAGGGACTAGAGCACCAATTTCGGGAGTTTCAATCACTTGTGGGTGCAGTCGCTCAATTCCTACCTCCCGGTGCACAATCCCTCATTCAGTAGCGCCAACATAGCCAACAGGATAGTCAACAACAACAACCTCAACAAGAAGAAGACAACCCAGAACAACAGGACAACCCAGAACAACAAGGACAACAGTCTCCTGATTATTCTCATTATTAGATATTTTGTCAGATAATATTGTATTTGACATTATTCTACTTTCTAACCATAGTTACTCTTACACATTAAGTTTAATTATAAATAGTTTGAATTATATGTCATTTGTTTGAATTGAGATTATTTTTACTATGTTTAATTTCAATTGAGGTTATTTGTCTTATATTTAAGTTCAATTTGATCTGAAATAAACTGGATTTGGTGTAGCGTTCTTGATATAAAATGTGTGATATTATGCAGGAAAAATGGTTTATTAAAAAATTGAAATGATTTAGGAAGAAATTTGGATATTACCGACGGATATATCCGTCAGTAATTACTTAGTACACTTTTCAACGGATATATCCGTCGCTAATGACCTACAACATTTTTCGATCGGATATATCCGTCTGTAATGACATACAATATTTTCCGACGGATATATCCGTCGGTAATTACGTATAACATTTTTCGACGGATATATCCGTTGGTAATTACCTACAGCAGTTTCCGACGGATATATCCGTCGGTAATTACCTACATCAGTTTCCAACGAATATATCCGTCGGTAATTACCTACAACATTTTTCGACAGATTTGTCCATCAATAATTACCGACGGATTATTTAAATGCGTCGGTAATATTTACCGATAACACAATTTCTGACGAAATTTTATCCGTTGATAATATCTATTTACCGACGGATTTTTGTTGTTATTGACGGATTTTATCTGTCGGTAATTCCAATATTTGTTGTAGTAAAATATACATGTAATTATAATTATAAAACTGTGAAAGATTATGTCGTCCCACTTCCAAAAAATTTCATCATTTATCATAATCACCGTCACTTTCAAATGTAAGAAGATTGTGACAAAAATAAAAAAATTATTTTATCTTCTAGACTATATATATTTATTTTTCTAATAATAAGTCTAACAAATAATAAATTAATTTGTTTTCCTGAATTACACGTATATATATATATATATATATATATATATATATATATTTCTAAAATAAATTACACAAATTAAGTAATAGAATATTTATAGTTATGAATAGTAATTATTTGTAGATATTCTAATAATTATTTATAGAATCAATAATAATAAACAAAAGTACAAATGTTATTGATCCAATATTATTCTTCTATTTTTCTCAATCTTTTTGTGATTAAATTTGAATATTTTATTCTTGTATCTGGTTTCACGTTCATAGTTCCTCCATTTGGTTCTCATTCAATATGTGGAGTAAATTTTGTGCGTGCTTATGATTTTCATTCATGCTGATCATCTTGTTCACAATTGTTTTTATGTTTGAACTTTGGTTTTTGTTCAAGAATAAAAATACATGTGAACATCTTTTAATATCTTAGTTCCTTAACTGGTGGTTAGATGGTATGCTTTTCATATATAAAAGGTTATATTAATTTAATTAGCCTTATTACTATTATAAGATAATTTGATATTTTATAAGACATTATATTTACTTTTAACTCCAACATTTAATCTTATAATCAAAACATAACTATCTTTTTTTTTCATGATAATAAATATGTTAAAATTATTTTCCAGTTTGATGACAACCATGAATATGGAAATGCAATAACTAAGATGACAAAACTTCTTATATAAAGAACTAAAAGACATTATCTTTCTCCCTCTTTTGTGACATGAATAAAGGTTTTGAAGGTGGGACACCATTGTTGTATATTTAGTGATAGGGTTGTTTGGTTGACTTAAGTAGATTGGTCAATTTGAGATGATGTCATGATGATAAGAGCTTTTTGTGGTGATATTCATAAAGGGTTTAGAGGGTGGCGTAGTTTAAGGAGGACAACTTGCTAAGGTCGAAGTGGTGGTTCTTCAGATTGAGTTTGTTGGGTAGGAGAAGTATTTATGAAGCAGATGGTGGCAAAGGTACAAATATAAGTGAAGTAGATGGTTAGTATCGATGTTGGGTTCAGGCTTGTCTTCAAAAATTAGTTTTTGAGGCCCAAAGATTTTAAACCTACGTCTCAATGTCATAAGCTTTTTGTTCCCAGTGGTAATAAAGAAGATACCTTTTTTATGCAATTCTTTAATGATATCATTTGCTAATGTAATATTTTTTTATATGATGTCATCCTTGCTCAGTTGACTTTTCTTATGACCTTCTATTGTAATGTTCCAAGATATCATCATCAGCATCTACTTAATGAAACAAATTAATAAGATCGAACAAAAATTGAAACAATTATACTTTTATGAAATGGAATAAATTTATTTTACTTTTTTTTATAAGGTCTCTTTATTTTATTGATTGAGTATCTGATAACAAGTTATTCTGCCATGTCCATTAATTATGGAATAACCTATGAGGCAAGCTTAATAAAGCGGAAACGTACAAATATTTACTAAACTTCTGGAACAATTTTTCTGAATCACTTCTTAGATTTCAAACCTTAACTCCCTAATCACTTATTAGATTTCTAACCTTAACTCCCTAATGGTACTGTAAGAGACCAAATTCAGTGACCATGAAGCATAAAACATATACGGTATTTATTTATAGAACATTGACCATCGCAGATTTCAAAACCGCCAAACAATAGATCCGTGAAACTGTTCGATAATGAGTTTTTGAGAATGAAACACTTTGCACATATTGTGGGATAATCACGGAGTCATGAATAGAACATGGGATAACCACCTGATCATGTAAGGATTGTCCAACATTCTGTTGTTCATCTTCGGCTGTGTGTGGTACAGGCGCGAAAAGCTACCCGCAGAGAGCAATCAATCTAAGAAAGATTCAAAGAATCTTCAAAGCAGGTTTACGCAAACGAAAATCAGAATTCCCAGCCTCAGGAGATTGTTATTACTGGAAGGGTTACAAGCAGGGCCATTTTTATAAGCATGGAGAAGGAGTAAGGTTATCGCCACGAGTTCCAAGTCTGTTCAGGTGGTTGGACAAAGCAGCGATAGGCAGAGCAGAAGGTACTGATGAAGAAGTGAGTGCTGAGACACAAGAAAAGAAGTGAGGGAAGTGAAGAGCCTTGTGCCTATGATTTACCTCTGCATTGCCTTCTTTGCTTACAGTTTACTTTTGGCTTGTGGGAACACTTTTTTTATTGCACAAGCGAGTACGTTAACGAATGTTCTTACAAGCAACAACAACGACATCTGGATTCTCATTGTGTTCGCGGACGCCGCAAACATGTTATCACGGTTCATCTGCTTTATTATCCGTGTTGCATTTAGATGCTTGGGGGTGTTTATGAGAAACGGTGGTCGTAGGTTGGTGAGAAAAGTGGGATATATCGTGATATACACGTAGAAGTGTTTAGGTTACGTGAACAACCTTGTGAAGATAAAGAAGAGAATGAAGAGATTGAGGATGACACATATTGTGATGTTTAGAATGTAATGTATTCATGAGTATGCATTTGAATCGTGGTTAGTTTGGTTATTGTAATGAGAATTTTGGAGATTTAAATAAGTTAGGATATATGATGATTGTGATGTAAGTTTTTACTTTTTTTTTTTATTAGATGGGGAAGTAAGACTATAGTATTGTGATTATATTTCTTCACGTTATAATTATATATAAAGTTTATTGTATTTTATTTATAATTTATTAAAAATATAATAACTTTGTATTAAATTTTTAATCATAAGATTGTATAATTGATACATTTAAGATAACTTTAAAATAATGAGTATATTTTTATTATAAAGAGTTTAACCAATTCTATGTAAGAAAATTTAATAATTTTTAAAAGAATACTTAATCATTTTATAGTAATAAAAACCATAATATCGGATCACAGTAATTTTATTTAGATTTGTAGTTGATAGCAAAAGTAAAAAAGCACATGAAATGTTTGCATATTTCTAAGGTAAATAATTTGCTGTTCAAATTAATAAAATTATTATCTAATTAGGCTATAGATCATTTAAATACTATAAGGATTCATTTTATACCAATAGATAATTAAAACATAATATATTTCAAATATAATATATTTCAACTAAATATTGGTCACATACAATTTTTATTTCTAATATCATTTAAAACATTTAAAGTAAATTATAAGAATAATAAATAATAATAAAAATAAATTGTTGAAAGGTAGATGTGTGAAAAAAATAAATGATAAAAAGATAAATCTAATCATTACCAAGGATAAAATATAAATTGGTAAAGAAAATAAATGATAGTGATGATCCAAATTAAAAAAACTCTATTAAAAATTTTCCTTAAATGTAACCGTTGAAATAAAACTATCCCAACAAAATAATAAAAGAAAATTACAACTAAAGTAACATACAGTCAAATAAAATAAAAATACACAAACTGATATTTTACTATGACTGACCTTTCTTTTTTCAACCTAAATTATGGTCATGTCCCTCTTATTAGTGTGCATATATCATAATGGGGTACTAACTGTCTCTCTGTATATCTCTTTAACTACATTGTTTGCTCTTAATATCTCTCATTTATCATTTTACACCACCAGTTTGGGTGTCTTATACTTCTTCAATCTCTCGATATTTAGATTCATCACACCTATTACATTTTATCTTTCAATATATTCTTCTATCCTTTTCTTGATAATCTCTTATTCTTTTAAGTACTTCATAATTATTCACCACATGTATCTTTAGTCCTTTCAACCAACCAGTTATATTAAATTCTTTCTTTTTTTTCTTTACAATTTCCTTTAATTACTATTTATCCTCAACTTCTCCAAGCATGACAACGAGGCGGGGGCGGATTTTACCTCTCCGATCCCCGTTCTCAACTTTTTTAACCATCCACGTCCCCGTCGAATTTCGAGTTTTTCCCGTTTCACCTCGTCATGTCTCCGATCTATATTATTTTTAAAAAGATAATTATATTTATAAAAAATTAATTTTATTATATATTTTTTATATAAAAATAAATATTTATAGTTTTACAATTTATAATTATTATTAATTAAATATATATTTTAATTTATTATATTTATATAAAATATGTATATAAAAGAAATATTTAATCATTTTATATATATATATATATATATATATAATATTTATAATATTATTATTATTATACCACTATTATTCAAATATTTGAATATTTACAACATTATTATTATTATTATTATTATTATTATATTATTATTATTGTATTCGAATATTCGATTTAATTCATTTTTAAGTTGTCATTTAAAAATATGAAATATATAATTTATAAGGAAATATTTAATAAATTAATTCTTATTTAATTAGTTCAAAATAATAAAAGTTTAAATTATCATTCTTTTTAATCCTTTAAAATATAATTATTTTATTAAAATAAAATTTGATATGACAAATAATAGTGATAAGATAAAAAATATGACATAAAAAAACTTAATAAATGTAAATTATAAATAAAATAATATTAGTTATTACTAAGATTTATGTAAAATATTTAAAAAAAGATAAAAAAGAATTAACTTTGTGTTCATCAAATTGGTTGAAAAGATTGAAAAAAAAATTGATTGGAGAGATTAAGGAAATGTGAAAAATTGAAAGGTAAGAGAGAATAATGTAATAAACTAATTGATATAAAAGATTCAAAAAGACAAAAAAATAAAAAGTAGATAGAAGAAAAGTAAAAATGGTGAAATATAAAAAAAATGACTTTATATATAATAGAAAAAGAAAATGAAATACTTTTAAAATATTAATATTTTAAAATTTAAATTTAAATATAAAGTCGGGCGCTGGGACTGGGTCGGGATTAAGATTGTATTACTCATCCCCGCCCCGTCCCCAACTTTTTAAAGCGGGAAAATCTCGAACCCACTCTCAATTCGGATTTTTCTCGTCAAACTCGAAACGGGATGGGTCGGTCCCCACGGATACTAGTTTATTTGTCATTCATACCTCGAGATATTTTTATAAATATATATTTTGATATTTATATATTTTGATATAATTATATATTTATAAATATATTTTTATATTTATATATTTTGATATAATTATATATTTATATATTTACACATTTATATGTTGGATGTAAGAATGCGTTCGAGGGTGAAAGTGTATGTCGAGTGGGTTTTCAAAATTTGATGTCAAATTTATAAGCGAGTCTCTTTATATGAGTTTGTAATTTAATAATAGAATATAATCTTTATAATTTATTTATATAATGATATAAAATAATTTTTTTCTTTATTTATTTTTATTTTATTCTTTTTATCTTTTTTCTTCTATTATTTAATTGAAATTCTTATATTAAAATAATTTTTTCAAATATTAAAAATAATTAAATATTTATTTTTTAAATTATTTTATTTAATAAATTATTATAAATTAATCTATGTCTTGAAAAAATAATTATTAAAAGATAATTTTGATTAATTTATAATCATCTATGTAAAGAAAAAATTGTTCTATTAATTAGATTAAATTTGGTATCAAATTTTAAAGATTCACTCAACACACACTTTCACCCTCGAGCACGCTCTCACATCCAACATATAAATATATAACTATATAAATATATTAAAATATATAAATATATTTGTATTTATATATTCTATATTTATATATTTTATATTTATATACTTACACACATATGCATTTATTTGTATATAAATATAATTTATTTATAAGTTATTATCGGAAAATCCTACTAGTTTAGTGGTTGGAGTATTAGCCTCCAACATTATCATTTGCTCCAACTACCATTTATTTTAAATTATATAAGACTAAAAATATGAAAAAAAGGTCCTTAATATAAGATATTTTTGCTAATTAAACTTAATTTGATATATTACACTACTATTTTTTTTTAATGAATCTTAACTAAATTTCTTCAATTAAAATTTGCTTAATTGAATTTTCTAAAATTTGTAAAACTATCAATCTAGATACAACGTTATTTTTTATAGTCATAAAATAATTTTTTATATGATTCAATGTTTTTTTTAAATATATTAAATTATCGTTATATTTTGTTACGATTTTAATATATGATTATAAAATATCAATTAAGAGTATTTATTGAAATTTTATCGTAGCATATGTGAAGTATCAACGTGTAGATCTACAATAATAAATTTAAAGCATTTATGTTTTTTAACATCATAAAAAACACAAATAAAATCTTATAAAAATAAAATTTATTTATTAATAAAAGAAGAAATATATGTAAACTTCAACATGAAATTATATATTATCAATAAGCGATAACAGTTTTTTTAGGGAACAAAACATAAAATTAAATTTATTACAGACATGAATATACACTACTAGAAAACTAGTTTTTTTCTGCCAATTTTCTTGCAAAAAATTGTTTAAATTTATAGAAAACTTATTTCTTGCAATTTTTACCAAAATTTTGCAAAAATATTCCCATGAAAAATGAGAATTTTTAGTAGTAATATTTTGAAACATTTTGTAAAACATGTGACAAATTTTTTATTAATATATTCAAACATGATAAAATACCAAAGTCGAACCTTGTCTTTTTTGCAAGCAAAACTAAAGAAAATTATGTTTAATCTTAATCTATTTAGTCATCAAACATGTTTATTTTTTAAAAAATATAATTGAATAATAGATCATAATATAAAAAAGACTGAATAAAAATATTGATATACTTTAAAGCAATTGAGCAATTTTTTTATGAAATGAAATTACTTGTTTATTTTTTATTTAATATATATATATATATATATATATATATATATATATATATTTATATTTTAAAGTTTTTTATATAAAATAGTCATATTTATTATTGTTCTCTGAACCAGTCTCAAGATGGTTGTGAATCTCAGCCCAACCTAAGAATGATTGTGTGGAACTTTCTTAACATCATAATATTTAACTGCACGATCTAACAACGATGATGACCCGAAAGTAAGAACAAAACAGTCAAAACCAAAAAGACTCAATATTTATTTCAAAAAGTTATTTAAGTCTCTACTTAGTACGATACTTCCTTTGACTTTTCTACTTCTTCTACATGGTTTTTATTTTATTGTAATTTGATCTAACGTAGTTGGCAAAAATATTGTGAATTTAGTATGAATAGTGGACAGAGTCAAGAGTACCAAATAATTTTAACAAGTCCCATTTCTTTTGTGCAAATTATTTTTAATGAAAAAAAATTATAATTAACATATGCAAATAGTATATATTAAGTAACACTGGTGACATTTATGGTTTAGGGTAAGTCGGACATAAGAAAGACAATTTGTGTTTTTTAAGAAACACAACTTGCCCGTTATGGATGTAAACAAGATTGTCTTCACATTGGTCGCATCTCCCCACTAGCTAGGAAGTCTCAATTTATTCGTATTTAATTTTCATTCTTCTTTTTCCATTTCTGAGATTTCATATATCATGCTCGAAATTCCTTTATATCTCTGGTTTGACATTCTTACATACATGCATGATGGTTCTAATATCTTCAAGACGTGGAATTCGATTAATTACATAAAGATTGCAAATGGGGTATGCATGTTAATGATTGCAGCAAAGTCAATGCACTGTTCACATTGGATTATAACTGGCTATTCAAATTTGTTTACTAAGCAAGAACTTAACAGACTTAGGAGTTAGGAGTTAGGAGTTAGGGTTTGATTCATATATGTATATAACATGTGCTGAAATGGTAGAATAAAAAATTCAATATAATCTTATTAATTTGTTCTCTCTAAACGCAAGTTACTGTGAACAAACATTAATATACCAATTGAAAGGCTGGTTCACGAACAATGGCAAGAGAGGAGAGAAGTTGAATTTGTGAATCACGGAAAAGTTCAACTTTGAAGCTATTATATATACCAATACCACCATTGATGTTCTATTCCTATCACACTTCATCATCACATTCTGCAAACACAGTTCAGAAATAAACACTTCATCTGCGAAGATGAAGTTGCTGAAGTCAATAATGTCTCAACTTCGTTATCTATTCGTCACCTCTAAGACCCTGCCTATCATTGGAGGTACAATACTGTTCTATACTGTTTCAAGTTGTTTTTTAATTTTTTTTAAATTTTTAAAAACTTAAAACTCAAAATTATAAAATATGTTTTGTTTTTTAACGTATATTTTTACTAATAATTGTATCAAATAACTTCTACTAGAACTCTTTAGCGTGTGTGATTATTTTTCATTTAAAGCAGTTTTTAAATTTTAATTGTTAGTTTATATTTTGAATTTAAAAATACGGTTTAGAAAAAGTAAAAGATAAAATTAAATAAAAAAGATATTGTTAATTGTTTTCAGGTTTGTTTGTAAGCTACAAGTACATGGAAATCACGGTGGGGCGTTCATTGATGCATTACCTGATGACATCAAGGGACAGCATTGATCTTGATCAACGGAGAGCAGCTGTTGTTATAAATGTGTATGATGGTTTCTCATCTATGGTTTTCGTTATCGTTTCTCTAGTCTCACAAACATACACGGGTTGTTTCAATATGATTATATTCTCCGCAGCAGCTTCTATTCAGGTAAATTATTATATTCACAAACAATTAATGTATATGATTGTATCATAGTCAATTTACTGTTGTAGTTCATCTTCAGTTCCACATTTAGTGTGGATGTTTCTAGACGGAGGCAGAATAGTTATTCTCATGTCTATTTCGATAAGTGTTTAGATTAATTACTATATGTACGAAAGTATTGTTCATTTTGAACATCCAATTCATCATAATTTTTCGTTATAGTTTTATTCCAAAAATATATTGAGAAAAAAAATTGTAAACGATTCTTAATCTCAACTCCTAATTAATATAAGACTATGAGTATTATTATAAATGTAAATTAATATAAACTATTTCATTATTACATTAACTAATTATACATAATTAATATAATATATATAATTGTACAAAAAAAAAAAAATCTAGGAGAAATCTAAGCAACAAACAAAACCTATATATTAGATAATTATTATAAGAAAATTAATTGGTGTCAAACAATATTTTCCATTTTACTTATGATTTATATTAATTTAATCCTATAAAATTATTATCTTTAATTGTTATTCTATTTAAGAATGTGATCTTTTCATTATATTCCTAGTTAAAAGAATTTTTTTATTTCTGATTTAAAATAAATATAATGTATAAATCGTAATTTTAGAAAATTAATTAGGTATTTAATAATATCATATATATATATATATATATATATATATATTTAAAAACTAATTATAAACTAAATATATTTTTACCTAAAATATAATAATAAAATATATTTACATATATTTAAAAAAGGAAATAATATTTTTGTTCACTGTAAAGAGTTTATTTTTTCTTTCTTTTCTTTTACTTCTTTGTAAGTATGCTATTCTTTTCATTTAGTTCTTATAAATATGTTATATTATTGATAAAAATATTTCCAAAAACCCCTATCTTGTATTGAATATGATAGCACAATATATACATGAAATACGTAAACATTCTAGGCTATAATTACGCTCACCATTATAGTCGGTATCCTAAATTTGTCTATTAACAGATATGACATTAATGTGCATCACTGTGCATCGCTGTCATGCCAAGCTAAATATGGAAAAAATTAATCATGTAGAATCATGGCATGATACAGTATTTGTAATCGTATATTCTATGTTTATCACCCTCCCTCAAGATGGAGTATGAAGGTTGTGAATGCCCAACTTGCCTAAAAAAGAACCAAATTTAGTGGCGCCAAGAGATTTGGTGAAGAGATCAGCCAGTTGATGATGAGTGGACACATAGGAGGGTTGGATATGATTGTGTTGTATTTCATCACGAATAAGATGACAATCCACTTCAATATGTTTTGTCCGTTCATGAAACACAGGATTCTTGGCAATGTGAAGGGCAGCTTGGTTGTCACAGTAGAGAGTCATATACACATCTTCCTCAAGATCGCCGTGCAGAAAAGCATTATGGACATCCATTTGATGAAGTTCCCAGTCTTTGGCTACTGCCACTGCCAACACTGTCCGAATGGTGACCATCTTTGCCACTGGGGCAAAAGTCTCGTCATAGTCAATCCCCTCAACTTGGTGATTTCCCAAGACAACTAATCGGGCTTTGAAGCGTTCAACGCTCCCATCAGAATGATATTTGATTTTATAAATCCACTTGCAACCCAGAGGCTTCTTCCCTGCCGGTAGAGGAGTAATGTCCCATGTTTCATTACTTTGGAGGGCTCGAATTTCACTAGCCATGGCATCTCTCCATCTAACATCCCGAACGACTTCAAAGAAATGCACAGAGTTCTCTCTACGCATGAAGGGCTGCAAGAAAGGTTCGGTGGGGGACGGAGAATTTAGCACAATTTAAGTACTTTGTCAAACCGTAAGGCATACCCGAGGAAGCTCGAATGTGGAGTGCGAATTGAGGGACCGAGTTGTAAAGTGGTGTTAGTGACATAATCACGAAGCTTCACGAGATGGCTTTCGTACACGAAGACCTTTCCCCGGGGATGCAGGGACAGTATGCTCCTCGGGAACCTCTAGTTCTGTCATCATAGAGTCGGTTTGTTCCGGTGGGAGAACGATCTCGGGTGGGAGGCTCTTGTTCATGGCATTCGGCGTGGCCCTCCCCGAACTCGGTTGTGGGCACATCTTCCGTTGTGGGGTTAACGTCATCGGTCTCCACAACGTGTTCCGCATTGTTCATTGCACCAAGTCCAGGCAATGCTTCCTCGACAATGCCAACATCAACGGTAGGCAATCCTACCTCCGAATGTCTACTGTGGGCAAGAGAGGCAAACGGGAATTCATGTTCTACAAACTTAACATCTCTCGAAGTCCAGAAGACTTCTCTTTCCGAGATCAAACAATTTCCAACCCTTTTTTCGATTGAATATCCAACAAATACATTCTTGCGACTTCTACTTGCAAATTTGTCACATTTCCTATCTTGGTTATGTGCATAACACAAGCATCCAAATACCCGTAGATGGTCATAAGTGGGTGGCTTCCCATTCAATATTTCATATGGAGTTTTTCCATGGAGAACGGTTGAGGGTGTACGATTGATCAAGTATCCTGCGGTCAAAATGCATTCTCCCCAGAATTGAAGTGGAAGTTCTCCCTGAAATCGTAGAGCATGAGCTACATTTAGGATGTGTCGATGTTTTCGTTCGGCTCTCCCATTTTGCTGAGGTGTTCCAGTGCATGAGGTTTGATGGAGTATCCCATGTTGCTGAAAATATCGTTGAAGACACATAAACTCAGTTCCATTGTCACTTCGTAATATTTTGACTTGTTTCTCGTATTGTCGTTCTATTAAGGCGATGAAATGCATTAAGGTTTGTGACACATCTTTCTTATTATTCAAGAGATATATCCACACAGCTCGAGAACAGTCATCAACCAAAGTGAGAAAGTAAGATGCACCACAAGACGAGGGAGTTTTATATGGACCCCATACATCACAATGTATTAAATCAAATATATTGGATGCTTGAAAATCACTTAAAGGAAATGTGTTTCTGCATTGCTTTGATCTCTCACACATTTCACACACACGAGTTGTATCCGTATTTCTATTCACGTTGTTTAGATGCGGAATTTTTCTAACAATCTGGTAGGCAGGATGTCCCATTCGCTTGTGCCAAATCTCTAGTTGATTTTCTGCATTGGTCTGATACGCCTTTATGCCACTCACACCACGATACCAATAGAGTCCCTCTTTTCGTTCACCCGCTCCAATCAGCATCCTCGAAGTGTGGTCCTGCATTGCACAAAATCTATCAGTAAAATGTACTGTACATTTTACTTCATTCATCAATTGTGATACCGAAATCAAATTGCAATTCAATTTCGGAACATATAGAACATGTTTAAGTTTCGAGTCCTCCATCAAGGAAAACCGATCCTTCTTTGTTTGCCAGCACCAATTCACCATTTGGTAGTCCCACCGGGCACCCTTCCAAGGCTCGACTCTCCCTCAAGTTTTCTAGTGTTCCTGTCATATGATTAGAGGCGCCACTATCAATAATCCACAAGTCACATGCTTTCTTACCATTCATCTTTTCGGTTTCATTTGCCTTGCGAGAATTCAACATTGCTTGTCAAGATCTTCCATTGCTCATTACTCGATCCTGCGACTTCGGTTTTTCGGTTGAACCAACGTTATCCGCACCGGTGTGCGCCATATTGACGCGAGCCGTTCCTCCTTTTCCTCGGAAGGTTCCTGTTCTTTGTTGATTTTTTTCATCGTTTTTATCGGTTCGTGGTCTCTCTCCCCACCATTATGGGTAACCAATGATCTTGAAGCAATTGCCTTTGTCATGTCCCTTCCTTCCACACTGCATGCAAATAACTGATTTTTCTTTCGCTTCATTGCGCAACTTGTTCCTGGTTTCCGCTCGCATAGCCATTCCCACGATCATTCCTCGCTCTTCTTTAGACCTGGTGATTGTTCTCACCCTTTCTTCTTGCACCATGGTGCCATACACCTGATTCAACGAGGGTAATGGATCTGTTGCCAAAACATTTGACCGTGCAGTTCCATAGCCCTCATCATCTAGCCCCATCAAGAACTGATGAATTTTTTCTTCTTCTCTTCGTTTCTCAAGTTGCGTCATAATATTACACTTGCATCCCCCACATCTACACTGTGGGATTTGCTCATAATTTGCCAGTTCATCCCACAACGTTTTCAACTTCCCATAATAGGAAACCATAGTCATTCCTTGTTGTTTGCATTCTGCCAACTCTGACTTTAGCTGCTGGATTCTTGGTCCGTTCACGATCGAGAATCGTTCCTTGATGTCATCCCATAGGTCCTTTGTGTTTTCCATGTATGCAACAGTGGAACGCAAACTAGGTTCTATAGTGTTTAGTATCCAAGATACAAGCATCGATTGAATTGTCCACCAATCTTCTATCTCGGATGTGTCTTCTTCAGGTTCCTTATGAGTTCCATCTATGAAACCCCATTTCCTTCGAGCCGCGAGAGATATCTTCACGGCCCTTGCCCATTCCTCGTAATTCTCTCCTCGTAATTGTACCTGTGTAATCACATTTCCAGGATTATCATCGGCACTCGGATCGTATGGCGATGGTGTTTTCTTCACCGTCTCTCCTCTCTCTGCCATTTTAGAAGTACGACTGTGTTCTCGGGCTGTTGGATATCAGAGTTTGGCTCGCTCTGATACCATGATAAAAATATTTCCAAAAACCCCTATCTTGTATTGAATATGATAACACAATATATACATGAAATACAGAAACATTCTAGGCTATAATTACGCTCACCATTATAGTCGGTATCCTAAATTTGTCTATTAACAGATATGACATTAATGTGCATCATCGTGCATCATTGTCATGCCAAGCTAAATATGGAAAAAATTAATCATGTAGAATCATGGCATGATACGGTATTTGTAATCGTATATTCTATGTTTATCAATTATATATAATATCATCATTACCAAATTGATGTTTTATGATGTGATATATATATATATATATATATATATATATATATAATAATAATAATAATAATAATAATAATAATAATATCATCATCTACTTCATGAACTAATAATAGAGACAAAAAATAAAACTAAATCAAAATAATTATATGTATAATCATCGTCTACAAAAGCAACTAAACAAATAATAAAACTAAAATATCAAAATAACCCTATTTTATAAAAAAAAGTTATTTAAATCATAACAGTTTTAACATAAATATAAAAACTTAAGGGACAATGATATCGTGACATCTCAAAATTCATGTAAATCCATCCTACAATTCTCATATAAAAAAATGATACTAATAAATATATAAATTTAAAATTTTATTAATATTATATTAATAAAAAAAGTTGTTAAATGATTATATGTACAACAGGAGTTATTAAAAAATAATTTATTTATTTATTGATATATATTTATGCTTTATGAATTATTAAATATATTTTCAATCATAGAATTTAAATATGTCCTTTTTAGCTATATGTTATTCGGTTGATTAATAAGATATTTTAAATAGGGAAGTGATATTTTGACATTATTGTTCATTTTAAACATCCAAATAACAATTCATTTTATTAATAAAATAATAATAAACATAAAAATATAAACTTTTATTATTATAAAATTAATAAAAATAGTTATTGTTTAATTGTTTGTTTTATAAGGGTTGTTATCTATATTTTTTTTAAATAAGGAAAAAGATTTAAAAACATTCAAGATACTAATCTGTATCTATAGAGGGAAAAGATAAAAAAGAAAAATGATAAATTTATATTATGATGTAAAAAAAAGTATTTAATAGATATATATTAATAGAAGATGTCTAATATTAAATTATCACAACGTATTAACCACTTAAGAATCCCCTCACGAAGTTGATTTAGTGAAACCTTAATATGCACAATTCACTTAGAGGGGAGTAGAAATGAAATAATTCATTAACTGTATAAATAAGTTTGAGTATAAGAACATGATAACACATACTAAATAGTCTGTCTCTGATTCTTAAAATTTCTTAATTTTTTTTTCTAAGATAGTTACATTTTTTAAATTACGAAATAAAGAGAAAAAATCGAATGAACTAATTAATAATATAGTAAAGTAATTATAGCTAATTATACCAAAAACCATTGTAATTGCAGGGTTTAATGCTACTATGGATGTCTGCATCATCAAGGAAGGCAGAGCGTGCAATCTATGGAGCCATATTCTGCTTTGCTTTAGGGAATAGTGGTGAAAAGCTTGCAGAATATTTTCTCCAATGTCAGTTGCAAGAGAAAATCAAATCCAAAAAACCGGACCACCACACGGGTAATACAATTCGTACCAATATCTGGTTGTATGCTCCATCCATAGTCGTATATCTGATAACAGTTTATAGTGCCCGTACCTTTAAAACCGACGTGGAAAGCTTCAGATTCACTGCACTTCTCATGGGAGGGACGTTTCTGTTGTTCATCTTCGGCTGTTTGTGGTACAGACGCGAAAAACTACCCGCAGAGAGCAATCTACGAAAGATTCAAAGAATCTGCAAAGCTGGTTTACGTAAACGAAAATCAGAATTCCCAGCATCAGGAGATTGTTATTACTGGAAGGATTACAAGCAGGACCATTTGTATAAGCATGGTGAAGGAGTAAGGTTATTGCCGCGAGTTCCAAGGCAGTTCAGGTGGTTGGACAAAGCAGCTATAGTCAAAGCAGAAGATCCTGAAGAATTGAGTGCTGAGATGCAAGAAAAGAAAGGAAACCTTTGCACCGTGAAGGAGGTGAGGGAAGTGAAGAGCCTTGTGCCTATGATTTACCTCTGCATTGCCTTCTTTGCTTACAGTTTACTTTTGGCTTGTGGGAACACTTTCTTTATTGCACAATCGAGTAAGTATTAGAGAATGTTTTTGATACCCACAACAACAACAACGATATCTGGATTCTCCTTTTGATCAGAGACGCCGCGGAGATATCATCACGATTCATCTGCTTTATTATCCGTGTTGCATTTGGATGCTTCTGGAAGTTTGAAGGTATGGAAAGTGGTGGTGGTGGTAGGTTGATGAGAAAAGCGGGATATATTATAAGGATTGGTTTTGGCATGTCTTGTGCGGTAATTTGCGGTGTGGTAGCATGGCATGCTGAGGGTCGGAGGTTGTCGTTTATAAATGGGCAGCCACGACAGGGTGATAGAAACTCGACAACGGCGGTGGTTCCGCAGTTTGCGTTGCTGGGAACGTCGGTGGGGCTTGTTGAAGGTGGGTTAGAGAGTTTGTTCGAAGCTCACGTAGCGATGTCAATGTGGGGTTATAGGGATTCGTTTATTGAATTGGTGTCTGGTGTTGGGCAACTTCTGATTATACCATTTATCTTCAGTAGCTGGGTCAAGACCACTGTGGAAGATAGCCGTTTGGATAAACTGTATCTGATGTTGGCGATTTTGAACGGCATTTTCCTTTTGGGTTTCGGATACTACTCCGTTAGATATGCATACTGGGAAGAATATCCAGAGGATGAAAAAGCTCCGGTGGAGGGAAGATCGGAAAATGTTCCTCGACCACACTCTGAGGATTCTTTTTCCAGAATATAAAAATGGAAAACCATCTGTGAAACGAGGTAATTAAAGGCACAGTATTTACAATTATTTTATTTGTATTAATTTATTCATTTCTCTCACTACGTGCCTCTATCATTCATCTAATTCTTCAATGGGTTTATCTGTCATGCATTTGAAAAGAGAATCCTCAGAGTTATGGATGTGAAATGCAATTTTTATCTAACCATTTTTTTTTTCTTAAAGAAATGTTTAGGTGTGAAGACGATGAAGAGACTGATGACACAAGTTGTGATGTTTAGAATGTAGTGTTTCGATAAGTATACATTTCAATCGTGGTTACTTTGGTTATTGTAATAAGACTTGGAGATTTAACTAAGTTACGATATGTGCTAATATTGTCGTGTAACTTTATTACTGTAATTAATTTTATGTTTATCTTTATGTATTTAATTGTGAACCTAACTAATGAATCTAAATTATTACGTAACATGTGAAATTTAATTTTTTTTTTTGCCCTTCATGTTACCACTTTTGACTAATTCAAACATAGGTATAGGTAAAGATGTAAAATTAACCCTCAACTAACAATAGTGATTAGGTTAAACCCTCTCCATAGTAGCAACTTCAAGATTAAAACATCTTAAATATTATAAAAACAATATACTAACACATTTTTTTTATATTGATTAAAATTTAGTAAAAAAATCGAATTTTAAATGAACATAAAGCTAATATTAATTAACAATAACATTTGAAAAAATATATTGAAAAATGTGCATGTAAACACTTCTGTAAGATCTAAGGTCATAGTGTCCTTAGCAATAGCTATGGGATCAATAATTTCTTCATTCAATAAGAAAAAATTATTAAGAGGATGTTGCTGAGTCTCACTTTGCTTCTTCTTCACGTCCCATAAAAAGTTGCTTGCTTTTCCGTGGACAGGAGTGCGCCATTACAGTGCCGACTTTCTACTGTTTCAGCAAGACCTCAGCGTGTATTTCACGGTGGAATATCATTTCCTAAGGTCCACATAAATTAAGAGGTAAACACGTTAGAATATTGTTTGTTTTCTAAAATCAGTTTATAATATTTGTAAAATGATTTTTTGTTCTTATTTTTTAAAGATAATTACCCACTTTTGTTGCAAGAAATATAAAGTGTAGTCATGTTAGCAGAATAAAAAAATTTAAAAAAATCACAAAGGATTGGACACTTCAAAGGCTACAATCATAAACATTCCACAAAATATATTATTATTTCTAAAAAAATTAGAAACTCTTAGTGTAAATTTCACAAAAATAAAATTGTAAATTCTCTTAGATGTAATATCTAAAAAAATTGTAAATTTTTTAAGTATAATTTTTATAAAGACAAAATTATAAATTTTTTTAGTGTATATTTTTATAAAGAAAAATTGGAAATCCTCCTATAATTTAAAATAAAAATAAAAATAAAAATTGTAAATCCTCCTAAAAAATAAAATTGCAAACTCTGGATACATAATTATCCAAGTCTTTAATTTATCTAAGAATTGCAACCAAAAATACTTATATCAACTTCTTATATTTAAAATAATTTTTCATCTTTCTCTTGTTTTTTTTTTTACCGGAATAAAATTAATAGAAGTACAAAGGGATACTTTAACCCATATATATAGCAAAAGGAAACAAAAGATAAAAAGAACAAAAACATGTTGGGTCCAATGCTATTTAGCTCACAAATGTTCATGAACACAATTTCGATAACCCGAACATTACAAAATAAGACTAACTTCTACTATGTTCCAATAAGTAACATAGATACTCTCAATACTAATATATGGACCTAACAATCCTGTTAATATTGTCAATGTCTTTCTCTTGTTCATATTGGTGATCAACATGGGACTTTTGGTGAATACTCATTTAAAACAATATATATTTCGTTAATCAAAAGTCTTAAATATCCTACTGAAACCTACAAAAGTAGTATTTCTTCATCTGATCGTGTTGTCACCATACTTCTTTCTTCTTCCTGCACTTTGTGTAGTTGCAATGTATGATTCTCAACTAGTATTAATCACATTCTCTCTAAACGCTAGACACATGTCATTAACTCTACTTGGAACACGAAATTGCTCTTCATCTTGACTCTAGTCAAGGTGTAAAAGTTTTTAAATTGAATATTAAAGAAAAAGAAACCTCAATAACAAGGGAAAATTGTGCAAAATTAATTTTTCCATTCACCTACTTCTAATACACTATTCCAACAATAAAAACAAAGAATAGTATGCTAAGAACCTACTATAAAAGTTTGAATCTCTAACTGTGAACAAAATGGAT
Organism: Sphenostylis stenocarpa; assembly: GCA_963425845.1. Classification (NCBI taxonomy): domain Eukaryota; kingdom Viridiplantae; phylum Streptophyta; class Magnoliopsida; order Fabales; family Fabaceae; genus Sphenostylis; species Sphenostylis stenocarpa. Next base: position 49,589,486 of record OY731401.1, read on the forward strand.
ATCACAATTTTTTTGAAAATTGATATGGGAAGATGAGAAATTTTCTACCTTTTTCTCTTTCTAAAAAGTTACAAAAATTTACATTCTCTTTGTTAATCTAGAATACTCCTCTCAACTTAGGTTAAATAAGACAAATTAGGTTTAATAAGTTTATATTATTTGAAAAACTGGATTCTTATAAAAAAGAACAACACTTTAACTATCCACAAATAATGTCAAAGTCATAAAAGAATTGTTTCAATAGTAACATCTTTTAGCATGTTTCAATAATGATAATAAACTTATCACCTCTAAAACAAAGACTTGAATCACTAGTATTGCAAAGATAACTCAAAATACATTTTAATTATTTCTACTTGAATTTGACAAAAATTGACTGACTATACTAATAACATATATAATATTTGATCCTGCATATATTATTGCATACATAAAATTATCCATTGCAGATGCATAAAGAATTATGTTCATCCTTTTCTTTTCATCTTCATTTGAAAAACTTTATATAATATTTAATTTAAAATGAGGCGTAAGAGAAGCATTCCCTACTTCCACACTTTCCATATGGAATCTAGATAACACCTTTAATTTAGCACTTGTGTGATATCCAAAGCTTCTTCTCTTTTCTATCATGCCTCATACTTATACCAAGAATCTTTTAGCAACTCCCATATTTTTTATGATAATTGACTCATACTAATTATTTTTTAACTTATCAATCATGAAAACATTTTTTCTAATAACACTACAAAGAATTATGTTCATCCTTTTCTTTTCATCTTCATTTGAAGAACTTTATATAATATTTAATTTAAAATGAGGCGTAAGAGAAACATTCCCTACTTTGACACTTTCCATATGGAATGTAGATAACACCTTTAATTTAGCATTCCTACTATACCCAAAGATTCTTGTTTTTTTTTATCATGCATGATACTTATACCAAGAATCTTTTAGCAACTCCCATATTTTTTATGATAATTGACTCATACTAATTATTTTTTAACTTATCAATCATAAAAACATTCTTTTCTAATAACACTACAAGAAAAATTGAATTTTTCGACAGACAAAATTCATCAATAAATAGATAATTATCGACGGATATCCATCATTTATATTATTTAGATTTGAACCCACATTTTTATTTATATTTGCCTCCCATTTATATTATTTAGATTTGAACTCAGTACCTTAGAATTGAAGGTTGATACTCCAACTACTAAGCTATTATGATTTTTTAATAATAACTTATAAATAAATTATATTTATGTACAAATAAATATATATCCGTATAAATATATAAATACAAATATATTTATATATTTTAAATATTTATTGACAAATTATTAATTTACCGATGAATTGTTAATTTACCGAACGGATATATACGTCGGTAATTAATTGTTCATTTACTGACGAATATATCCATCGGTAAGAACAAATTTCACAAATACTTTAAATCAGTCGATAATTTCAGTCATTAATCACTCATTTTCCGATGACTACATATCCGTTGGTAACTATCCGTTGGTAATTAATGATTTTCTTGTAGTGTAATAAGAATGTCATCAAAATATAATAACAAAATAAAAAAGTCATTATAAAAAAACATTTTAACAAAAATACAAGGAACAAAAGTAGTTTTTTTTATATCCTTAGTTACAAAGGAGTTAAACTTTTTGTACAATTGTTTTGGAGTTTGCTTCAATATATAGACTTTTTCTCAACCTACATAAAATAGTCTTCTTACCTTTAACAAAAAAAATCACTGAGTTTTTTCATGTAAATTTCTTTCTCCAAATCAATATGAAGGAAAGTTATCTCCATTGAAAATATCAAATAGTGGTATCACAACTGATAGTTCATCCAATGATTGACTTGATCAAGTACGATATGGAGTAGGTGATGTATCTTAGATTATGGATCCTTGTATTGAAAGTTTTCGCACAATGATTTCAATCAAAATGAGTCTCATTGTGTTGAACAATGATACAAGTAATAGGTACTACTAAGGTACTCGTGATTAAGAGATGGTTTCACTTAAGACATATACTAACACTACAACAGAAAAGACATGTAATAGCGATTCCGCATGCTCTATAATAATGGTTAAAAATGTTATTAAATGAGGTGCTAATAAAAGAATGACGTTCGGATAGCGGTTAACTAACCGCTATCATAAATAAGATATAATAGCGGTTAATGTGGAACCGCTATGCAAAGTTGTATTTATAATAGTGGTTAGAATGATGAACCACTCTTAAAAATGACACATATAATAATGGTTAAAACGACAACTGCTATCTAAAATATACTTTTAATAGTGGTTAGTTCTAGAACCATTCTCTTTTAGTATGTTTAGATAGCGGTTCTGGGAATCGCTATCTAAAATTCCAATTTAAAAAAAATATTTAAATTTTAAAATCCAAAATTTATTCCTGATAATTTATACCTGATAGACCACAATTTCAGGATATATATCAAATTAATCTAACAAAATTCAGCCAGCATACAATATATATTCACAAAATCATAGAAAAATAATTCAAAATTTGACAAATTAAAACTAAAATTTGCATGAACCAAATTTGGTACATATACATCAAATAATTGAAATGATTAAAAAAAATCTCTAAGAGTCTATGGTGTTGATTTTTTTCCTTAAAAAATGTATGATAGAAAGATGCATATCATTCCTTTTATAATTGCTCAATTCTAAAGTCTGGAAAGGTAGCAAAGCGAGATTTTGGAAAATATTACAAACATAGATAGAAAAGAATCACAAAAGTTAAATTCCAAATTAGATAAATAATGACAATACATTATTCTTTCATATAAATATAACCATAATGCAAAAATGGTTCTTACGTTAACTGGAATAATAGTTTGTCCATGCTGCAATGCATCTCCAATGAACAAGGCTACGTAATATCCACAATCATCTGAGTTTATTATATTGTATACTTAATAAAATTTCGGCAATATTTCACATCAATCTCTTAGTCCACAACTTGAATTTGGTAAAATTAACCTCATTCAACCATGCACCAAGAGACAATGACACGAATAACAAATCAAAATTTTACCAACTATAACAAATAATAGTTTAACCAACTACCTAAATAATTATTGGCCAAGGAAAACTTTTTTCCCAAACTGTCCAAATTGGGACAATTTGAGTTTCAAAATAATGATCCTAAATCATTATTTAGAGAATCAAATGGAAAACTAAAGATTCACTCAAGTTCATATATAATAATACCATTTAACAAACATCTAAAATTACTAAAACTATCAGCAAAAACATCATACATAATCTCTAATATAAAATATTTCAGGGTCACACTAAACCATGTATATATCCTAGCCAGCCTATATTATATTTCAAAACACAACTTCAGGATCACAATGTAGGCAAAAATAAACAATTCAGACCAAACTAAGATATTAATCAATTCAAATACTAATTTTAAATTGTAATTTCTAATTCACACTCACCCTAAAATTTAACTAAATGTATCATAATCAAAATAGGGGTGCAAATTGTATCCAATATCACATTAATTCAAATAATTATACTATAATAAATCAAATAAAAGCCTTTTTGATAAAGATTTTAAGCAAACAAGTCTCATTATGTGAATCACGAGTATAAGAAATAGTCACTATTAAAATACCTATGGTTAATAAATACTTTCACTTATGAGAAATATACTAATTGAAATCTCATGTTAAGGAGAAATGAGAAGTTAAGTAATATATAAATGAGAGAGACACAAATATAATATTTTAATATTTTAGTTTGAAGATGATGATATATTTTTTTATATGATTGAATGGTGAATATCTTCTAATTATTACTCATTGAAAATTTTCAATAAATCAATCTAATCCTTTAAAAAAGTATAAATATTTTTACTATTAAAAAAATATTTTAATATACTATACTAGATCAATTAATAGAAATATTTATAAATCGATAAATTTACACACATGGATATGACAACTATTCATTTAAATTAAAATTATTTTATTTATTTATTTTCAAGACTAGTATTCTTATAATACGATGATTTTTAATTTATATCTTAATTTTGATTTTATTTAAAAGAAATCCTTTATTACATAGAAATTATCAATAAAGACTTTTTCTTTTTACTTTTATTTCACATAGATAATCAAATAGGTTTGGTTACTATGTAAATTAGATTGGACTGAATATCTCATCCATCTTTATATCCAGTTCATTACAATACATACTATCTAATGTGTATTTAGTCCTAGCCTCAAACTATCCAGTATAAGTTACCTTTTTATATTTTCAATATTTTGAATCATTTAACAAAACATATATTTGAATATAAATGATATAATATTGATTGTTGTGCTTAACAAATAGCTATGTTTTGTTTAATTAAACTTAAAATTCAACAATTATACATTGAGTATATAACTAAAATATTACATGATATATATATATATATATATATATATATATATATATATATATATATAATAATAATAATAATAATAAAACTATTAAACTATATGAGTTATTTCGTAAAATTGTTAATTAAATTCAAAACTTAATATTAAAATTTAAGTTGTGAACTTGACATAATGATGAAAGACACAAAAGTCAAAATCGATCATAAAGTACGTGTAAATATTAAAATTTAGTTAAAAATTCGAAAGTAATTTTAAGAATCAATTTACAATAAGTTTAAGATTTAAATTGAAAGTGATATGTTAATTATGATGTCCTAGGCCTAGGAAAAGTTTAAAGAGTATTCATTTTTACTTTGAATGTTATGTGTTCTTTATGTAAATAACGTCAACTATCATCATGTTGGTAGATAATGTACCACTTTAGCATAGGTGTTAACTTTAATAGACGACATTTAATGACATAGGACCAAATTGAACACTTTTTCTTTTTTACTTTTAAGGATGTTTTTATAATTTTTCGTATTTCAGATATTAAATTAATAGTGTTTCACATTTCCACAAACAAAATTGGTGATCTATTTATTTTTTAATATTATTTATGTCTCTTTGAAATTTTAAAAAATATAATTTACTTTTTTGAGTTTTTAAAAATAAGTTAGAAAATATGTCATGTTAATTCTTAATTTTTCAATACTAAATTTGAGAGACTGATTTTAAATAAAAATAAACAATAGATTTAAGATATTGATATATCATTTTTAAATTTTCGGTGAATTAAATATTTTTTTCTTTTTAAATTTGGATATCAAATTGAGGTTTTCTTTATATTTTAGTGACTGAAAGTCTCCTTTCTATGACTGTGTTGGTGATCAAGTTTGACAAAGGAAAACACTCACTCAATGTGCATAGTGCTTTACCATCTTTCCAGTAATAAAATTTTGACTAAATGTAATTTAGTCTTATTATGTTTAGTGAAATTTGTACGTGTAAAATCTTATCAATTAGATTCTTCACATCGTTATTTTCTTGTGATTCTTAATTTATTTTTTATTAATATACTTTTAATATAGTCTTTTATATATATATATATATATATATATATATATATATATATATATATATATATATATATATATATATATATATATATATATAACATGCTTGAATTTAATCCATCTTGTAACGACCCTAGAAATCGCTACTATAATGATGTCTTCGCAAAGTAGTAAACAAGTAAATAACAACATTTATTTTACATTATATTACTTGTAATTGTAACATATATTGAAATTCCAGGTTCACTAACGGAACTTCAAAATATATTAACATCATTTATTTATACATTATACATGTAACAGTAGCTCCTCGAAGCTATCCCATTGAACTATCCCTGCTGTCCGGTAGTCCCATCACCATCTCTCAACTCCTGATCTGCTCCCACATAAAAGTGATCATCGCGAGTCCCATCCACATGGAAAAATAGGGGTAAGTATTAAATCATTCGATATAATAAAACGAGATATAAAAGTAATAATTACATATTATGATCAATTACGAAATTATCAACACACTAAGACACCTTCGGAAGTATACCCTAACTATGCCCGAACTCGGAGGCTATCATTTGTGGGCACATTGTGATCGGTACCCGCAGTACCATTCGACCACCCTCCACACGAGTAGGATTACTGGCGCCCTTCATCACTCATCTTGGAGTACCCCTCCGAGCGCGCCACCGGTCATCCCCCCATCGACTTCTCACCACCGATCTCGTAGTCTACCGGCCAGACCAATCGGTGAAGTGCGGGACCTCATTCGAGAATCCTCGACATAGTTATTACACTAATGTACTCTGTACCACCCGGGTACCATTCAAACATAACAAAAATTATTCACATTTGCGGATTTTGGACCACTGTCCTCACGGCTCATTCGAGTCAATAAAAATAGTATTTGAGCTGATTACGGAACCAACCTTCGGCTCGGTCTAGCCAATATATAACGTTTCGGGGTCGATTCCGGGCATCGGCCCTCGGGCTCGATCCGACCCACACACGTCACAACACTTTACTTTCATTATCTCTCTCTCTTTATATATATATTTTTCTAAAATAATTTCCGAAATCATTTCCAAAATCAATAAATTACTATTTTGTCCTTGATCTTTAAAAAATCCCTACCATATCCCTTTCTTCTTCCTTCTCTCGCTCAAGCGAGTATACCGGTCGCTTGAGCGAGATGGAACCCGAGAGTCCCCTTTGTTTGAAGGCTTCGTCGCTCAAGCGAGTACACCGGTCGCTTGAGCGAGACATGACCCAGAGACCCCTTTGTTTGAAGGATCCGTCGCTCAAGCGAGTACATCGGTCGCTTGAGCGAGAAATGACCGGGAGTTCCCTTTGTTTGAAGCAATCGTCGCTCAAGCGAGAACACTAGTCGCTTGAGCGATACTTGACCCGGAGTCCCCTTTTTTTGAAGCATCCGTCGCTCAAGCGAGAACACTAGTCGCTTAAGCGAGACTTGACCGAGGGTCACCTTTATTTGAAGCTTTCGTCGCTCAAGCGAGTACATCGGTCGCTTGAGCGAGACATGACCCGAGGGTCACATTTGTTTGAAGCTTTCGTCGCTCAAGCGAGTACATCGGTCGCTTGAGCGAGAAAGAACCCGAAAATCCCAAATTTTTCCAGGTATCCTCGCTCAAGCGACGTATTTTCGCTTGAGCGAATTTTGCAGGTTTTCCAGTTCGCCATTTTCGAATTCCAAATTTCAAGTTTCTCGGTTTCAATCACCCAAATTAGTTCCCAATCAAAATTAAACCATAAACATGTTCAATTTAAGTTAAAAACAATACTTTTATTATATAATTCATCCTAAATTTCAAGAATTTCTAAAACTTGTAAACAGTGAACAGTTTCATCGGAAATTCGAGACATTTTTCAAAATCACACGTTCAAATAATTCATATCTCTGCTCCTATTCCTTATTCACGAGTACCCAGCAATTCAATTTCATATATTGAATGAATTAAACTTCCCCTTACTTGGTATGGTATTTCTACAGAAGCTTTCCCACTTAATTCGGGTTCTCTCCCGTTTCACCGAGATCCTGCACGAGTAGAGTCTCGTTGCTTGAAATTTAGACAATAGAAGAAGAAGGATGAGAGGAAAATTTTGATTCCTCTCCTCCCCAGCTTCGATATTCATATATAAGAAAAAAATTTACTTGTGCATGAGGAAAACTTCGTTACGAAGTTTTCTTGCACGATAATATTAATATAATATAAGGCATACGTCACAATCTCCCCTCCACAAAAATTTTCGTCCTCGAAAATGAACTTACTTGGAAATAGATATGGATAAGACTCTCGCATCTGATCCTCCATCTCCCAAGTGAAGTCTCCGGATTTCTGATCCCATACTACCTTCACTATTGAGATAGTTCTACCTCTAAGTTGCTTCAGCTGAGAATCCTCTATCCTCACTGGTCTCACATCAACGGAGAGATTGTCTCTAATCCGCACATTGTCGACTCCGGGACATGGCTGGGGTCATGTACATATTTCCTCAAGCGAGATACATGAAATACATTGTGCGGATTCGCCAAATGAGGTGGCAACGCTAAGCGATATGCCACTTGGACCTACCTTCTTCAAAATCGATATGGGCCAATAAACTTGGGAGTCAACTTCTTAGATTTAATTGTCCTTCCTACTCCGATAGTAGGTCCGATTCTCAAAAATACATGGTCTCCCCCTCAAATTCCAAAGGTCTCCTCCTGCGAGTCGCATATGATTTTTGTTTACTCATAGCGGCTCTCGGCTTCTCTTGTACCTCCTGGACCTTCTCACGTAGTCTGTTGGAGTAGCTCGAGGTCCAATCAACACTTTCTCCTCATCCCGATACCAACATAAAGGTGTTTGACACCTCCTCCCATAAAGAGCCTCATATGGTGTCATTCAGATACTGGCATGATAGTCTGTTATTATACGTGAACTCTATTAATGGAAGGATCTCATCCCAACTTCCTAGATTATCCAACACACAAGACCTCAACAAGTCTTCTAGTGATTTGGATGGTCCTCTCGATTGTCCATACTGTGCAGGGGTGATAAGTTGAACTCAACCTAAGTCGGGTACCTAATGCCTCTTGTAAAGTCCGTCGGAATCTTGAAGTAAATCTAGGATCCCTATCAGAGATAATGCTAGATGGTACCCCATGTAATCGAACAATCTCGCGAATATATAGTTGTGCCGGTTTAGTCATATATATCCTCAGATTTACGGGGAGGAAATGTGCACTCTTCGTCAATCTGTCCACTATCACCCAAATCGAATCGTACCCTCGAATTGTCGGTGGTAAATGGGTAACAAAATCCATGGTAATGCTATCCCACTTCCATTCGGGTATCTCCATTTGTTGTAGCATTCCTCCCGGCCTTTGGTGTTCCACCTTTGCTTTACGACAAGTCAAACAAGCGGCCACATACTCTGCAATATCTCTCCTCATACCGGACCACCAATAAACCTTCTTCAGATCTTGATACATCTTAGTCATACCGGGGTGTAGACTTAGACGACTCAGATGACCTTCATCTAGTATTGCTCTCTTCAATTCCTGGTCAACGGGAATACAAATCCTTCCTCTAAATCTCAAAATATTATCCTCACCCATCTTATAGTCAATGGTACGCTTGAATCCTAAGCTGATTTATAACACTTTTCAATGTCATATCACCTTGTTGTCTATCTCTGATCATCTCGAGAAAATCATTAGTAATGGTAATGCTACCACAACTAATGCTAGTATCACGAAACTCTACATCTAGATGCAGATCCACTGAACTTCTCAAGTAATCTCAATTCATCCATCATCATTGTTGACATCCGAACTGCCTTCCTACTCAAGGCGTCGACCACCACATTCGCCTTTCCTGGATGATAAAGTAAGCTGAAAGTCATAATCCTTCAGAAACTCCATCCATCTTCTCTGTCTCATATTTAGCTCTTTACGATCGAATAAATACTTCGGGCTCTTGTGATCACTAAAAACTTCAAATCGACTCCATAAAGATAATGTCTCCACATCTTGAGAGCAAACACCACTTGCTGCTAGTTCTAAGTCATGAATGGGATAATTCCTCTCATGAATTCTAAGTTGTCTCGACGCATATGCCACTAGCCCTTTTATCTTGCATCAAGACACAACCTAACCCCTGAATAGAAGCATCACAATATACTTGAAAAGATTGAGTCACATGCGGGATCACCAACAACTGGGGAACTAGACAATCTTCTTTTCAACTCCTGGAAACTCTCCTCACATCTATCTGTCCAAGCAAAAGGTTGATCCTTACGGGTCAACTGTGTCAAAGGAGTTGCTATCTTAGAGAAACCCTCTATAAATTTTCGGTAATATCCTGCAAGTCCCACAAAGCTACGTATTTCCGTCACTGTCTTAGGGGGTTCCCATTTTAACACTGCATCTACCTTAGTAGGATCTACGAGATATCCCTTACTGCAGATATTACATGTCCCAAAGCTGCACTTGTTCTAACCAAAACTCAAATTTTGAAAGTTTGGCATACAATTGTTTCTCTCTTAACACAGCCAACACCGCCCTCAGATGTTCCTGGTGTTCTTCCCGAGTTCTAGAATAAATAAGAATGTCGTCTATAAAAACAACAACAAACTTATCTAAATAAGGACGGAAAATCCTATTCATATAGTCCATAAATACGGCAGGTGCATTTGTTACTCCAAACGGCATGACCACATATTCATAATGGCCATATCTCGACACGAACGCCGTCTTACGTACATCCTCTTCTTTAACCGATATCGATGGTATCCAGATCTCAAATCAATCTTAGAAAAGATTGATGCTCCCTATGACTGGTCTAATAAATCATCAATCCTTGGCAAAGGGTACTTGTTCTTGATAGTCACCTTGTTTAGTTGCGGTAATCAATACACAACACTGGAGCTCCCATCTTTCTTCTTTACTAGCAATACGGGAGCGCCCCAAGGAGATACACTCGGGCGAATGAACTTCTTTTCCAGCAAATCTTCTACCTGTTTCTTCAATTCGGCCAATTCTGCTCGGAGCCATACGGTATGGTCCCATAGAGATTGGGCACTGAACCAGGAATTAGATCAATCCCAAATTCGACTTCTCTACGAGGTGGTAGCCTTGGTATCTCATGCTGGAAACACATCGGGAAATTCTCTCACAAGCTGGTACCTCTTCCGGGATATTTTCCTTCATTTCATCCATCGAGTCAGAATCAAATAACACTGAGCTCCCTCTCGTAGATCTTTACGAACCTGCTGAGGCGATGTAATAAGTTCATCTCCTAATTCGGATGTACCAACCTCTTACGTCCACGAGTCAATCGGAATGCGATTGGTAGATAACCAATCCATCCCTAAGATTACATCCATATCCTTCAAAGGTAAACCGATTAAGTTCACCTTGTACTTGTCGTCCTTCTACGACAATTGGACACCTTAAACACACATAGGAAGACACCACCAGTCCAGTTTGTTGGTGTAGATACCCTCAATTCATAGGGTAGGTCACACATAGGTAATTTAAGGTTATCCATACAGTTATCGGCAATAAAAGAATGGGTAGCTCCTGAATCAAACAAAACTCGTAGAGGTATATCGAGAGATAAAACACACACCTTGCACTAAATTCTCGACCTCGATGCCTGCTGCTCCGACAAGGCAAACACCCGATCCTGCAGCTACGGGTTTCGCGTCACTCCCCACAGGTGCTAATGATGCCCAGCTGAGACTATAACATTGGGATTACGTGGACGAGTCTCTAGCCATATGTCCTGGTTTCACGGCAAGTGTAGCAAAGACACCGCGAGAAGTGCGGGAAGGATTAGTGAAGGCATTACGTGGGCACTGATTCTCGTAATGAGGGCCTCCACATTGAAAACATTTTACCCCGGATACGAGATCCCGATGATCGAGGTGTTGGGGTAACATCGCCACTCCTGGAATGCGGGGGCGTGAATAAGGCATCCTTCTCTACGATCTACTACCCCTACTCGGGACCCCACTTGAGTGGGTCCTCATCACTCCGACTCCTCCCTCCTAGAGTCTCTCTATTGTCTTCGCCTTCTCCACCGAGCTCCGGGAATCTCCGATAGAGAAAGGAACCACCATGAGCTTGATCTCGGCCCTCGAGCCTTCCTCAAACTTCCTGCAAAGCCACTGTTACGAAGTTGTACACTGTGTAGAAACGAGATAAGTGCTCAAATCGTATGGCGTAATCATGCACCATCATATTACCTGTCTCGAGACTCGGGAACTCGGTCTCTTTACGAAATCTAACAACTGTCGGGAAGTATTTCTCCGAGAAATCTCTCACGGAAAGTTTCCCAATTACACACCTCCCCACGTGCAATCATCATCCTTTGAGTCCACGACCACCGGAACTCGGCCTCATCAACTAGTAAGTATTTCCCGAATGTCAATTTCCTGTCTTAGGGCATAAGGTAGCCTCAAAAATCTTCTCTACTTCACGCAGCCACTTCTCTGCTGCATCCGGACCCAAATCTCCTCCAAAACGAGGCGGATTATGCCTCATGAACTCGATCGGCCCCATACGTTACGATTGGTGATATCCAGCAGAGGATGATGCCATAGTTGGCCTCCATTGCGGGTTGGTAGCTCTGCTGCTGCATGGCAGTGCCAACATTTCCATTGCCCTGGCTAGGGCATCTACACTCGGTGGAGTAGGAGTAGGAGTAGGAGGTCGCGGTGCCATCCTATATCAAATGCAACCATCAATACGAGAACAAACATTCACGCACTCACAATCGAGTATAATCACAACGGACTTATCATAGATTCACTACCCATCCCCACAGATTTACAAGGATACTACCGCTCCGATACCACTATTGTAACGACCCTAGAAATCGCTACTATAATGATGTCTTCGCAAAGCAGTAAACAAGTAAATAACAACATTTATTTTACATTATATTACTGTAATTGTAACATATATTGAAATTCCAGGTTCACTAACGGAACTTCAAAATATATTAACATCATTTATTTATACATTATACATGTAACGGTAGCTCCCTCGAAGCTATCCCATTGAACTATCCTGCTTGTCCAGTAGTCTCATCACCATCTCTCAACTCCGATCTGCTCCCACATAAAAGTGATCATCGCGAGTCTCATCCACATGGAAAAATAGGGGTAAGTATTAAATCATTCGATATAATAAAACAAATATAAAAGTAATAATTACATATTATGATCAATTACGAAATTATCAACACACTAAGACACCTTCGGAAGTATACCCTAACTATGCCCGAACTCGGAGGCTATCATCCGTGGGCACATTGTGATCGGTACCGCGGTACCATTCGACCACCCTCCACACGAGTAGGATTACTTGGCGCCCTTCATCACTCATCTTGGAGTACCCCTCCGAGCGCGCCACCAGTCATCCCCCCATCGACTTCTCACCACACGATCTCGTAGTCTACGACCCGACCAATCGGTGAAGTGCGGGACCTCATTCGGAATCCTCGACATAGTTATTACACTAATGTACTCTGTACCACCCGGGTACCATTCAAACATAACAAAAATTATTCACATTTGCCGGATTTTGGACCACCTGTCCTCACGGCTCATTCGAGTCAATAAAAATAGTATTTGGCGATTACGGAACCAACCTTCGGCTTAGTCTAGCCAATATATAACGTTTCGGGGCGATTCGGGCATCGGCCCTCGGGCTCGATCGACCCACACACGTCACAACACTTTACTTTCATTATCTCTCTCTCTTTATATATATATTTTTCTAAAATAATTTCCGAAATCATTTCCAAAATCAATAAATTACTATTTTGTCCTTGATCTTTAAAAAAATCCCTACCATATCCCTTTCTTCTTCCTTCTCTCGCTCAAGCGAGTATACCGGTCGCTTGAGCGAGATGGAACCCGAGAGTCCCCTTTGTTTGAAGGCTTCGTCGCTCAAGCGAGTACACCGATCGCTTGAGCGAGACATGACCCGAGAGACCCCTTTGTTTGAAGGATCCGTCGCTCAAGCGAGTACATCGATCGCTTGAGCGAGAAATGACCCGGGAGTTCCCTTTGTTTGAAGCAATCGTCGCTCAAGCGAGAACACTAGTCGCTTGAGCGATACTTGACCCGGGAGTCCCCTTTTTTTTGAAGCATCCGTCGCTCAAGCGAGAACACTAGTCGCTTAAGCGAGACTTGACCGAGGGTCACCTTTATTTGAAGCTTTCGTCGCTCAAGCGAGTACATCGGTCGCTTGAGCGAGACATGACCCGAGGGTCACATTTGTTTGAAGCTTTCGTCGCTCAAGCGAGTACATCGGTCGCTTGAGCGAGAAAGAACCCGAAAATCCCAAATTTTTCCAGGTATCCTCGCTCAAGCGACGTATTTTCGCTTGAGCGAATTTTGCAGGTTTTCCAGTTCGCCATTTTCGAATTCCAGATTTCAAGTTTGTCAGTTTCAATCACCCAAATTAGTTCCCAATCAAAATTAAACCATAAACATGTTCAATTTAAGTTAAAAACAATACTTTTATTATATAATTCATCCTAAATTTCAAGAATTTCTAAAACTTGTAAACCGTGAACAGTTTCATCAGAAATTCAGACATTCTTCAAAATCACACATTAAAATAATTCATATCTCTGCTCCTATTCCTTATTCACAGAGTACCCAGCAATTCAATTTCATATATTGAATGGATTAAACTTCCCCTTACTTGGTATGGTATTTCTACCGAAGCTTTCCCACTTAATTCGGGTTCTCTCCCGTTTCACCGAGATCCCGCACGAGTAGAGTCTCGTTGCTTGAAATTTAGACAATAGAAGAAGAAGGATGAGAGGAAAATTTTGATTCCTCTCCTCCCCGCTTCAGATATTCATATATAAGAAAAAAATTTACTCGTGCATGAGGAAAACTTCGTTACTGAAGTTTTCTTGCATGATAATATTAATATAATATAAGGCATACGTCACACATCTAATGATTCAAATTAAAAATATATTATACATATTAGTCAAAACAATGAAAATATGTATGTATATTTTTTTATATTATTAATTTTTAAAAATATATGTTTTTTTTAAATCTTAAATTATTTTTCTTACTTACGGTGACACTAAAAAAAGATAAATATCAAATTAATAATGTATTTTATATGTAAAAATTAATTTTAAAGAAAAGTGACTATGTTAATTTGTGTATTATGTATCTAGTATTTAATATATTTTATTCCATATAAATATATAATAAGATAAATTCGATTATTTATTAATAAACAGATAAATTATAATATAATTAATTAATCATTATTATTAAATTTATAATCTAATATTATTTATTACTTAAAAGAGTCTTATAACTAAGAAAACATCATATTTTATTTACCTAATTACATTTTTATTTTCTACTTATATTATTATTTTTTTATGTTAATATTAATTTAAGTATTAAAATATTTTTGTATATGAGCTTTTTTTATTTTTGTACACTCTGACACTAAAAATTTAAAGGTAATAATTGTTTAATCATATTTTATTGAACACTTATTTGAAACCTTTATTTCTTAGTAAAAATATTTGATATTCACGAATAGATTATCATAAAATTTTCTCAAGTCACACCATGTGGTTCAAACTCATAATTAGATCAATTAATCAATTATTGATAAGGATACAAACACCATTATCAATAATCTAAAAGCTCATATGGAGAAAATATAGTAGAAAAATGAGGAAAACATTTGTTCTAATATTGAAAATTTGAAAAAAAAAAAGAATTAAGTTGACTTGGAGTGAATAGAAAAGTGACATCAAGATGAAGTTGAGGTCTTAAAAAATGGCCACTAAAACTAAAAAACTACAAAAAAATTTGAGTATTCTATTGAAAATGTCTTCACTAACATGACATGTTTCCCTAGTCCGGCAAGGAGAATCTCATGCATGCATCTTCCACTACAAGAAAAAAGCATTTTAGCGACCGAAAAAAGCATTTAAATCGGTCGCTAAATCAATAACAAAATTAATTGTTTTTATTTATTTACATTTATTATTTATTTCCCCTACCTCTTCTTATATTATATTTTTTAGAAGTTTAACTTACTATTAGGTTTATTGTCATTGTCGGGATTCGAACTCTGGTACCTTAGAGTTGGAGGCTGAAATTCCAACCATCGAGCTACTAGGATTTTTTAATAATAACTTACAAATAAATTATATTTATATACAAATAAATGTATATCCGTATAAATATATAAATATAAAATCTATAATTAAAAATATATTTATATATTTAAATATATATTTAAATATTAATACATTGATATATTTATATATTGATATATTTATATATTTATATCTTTATATATATTTATATCTTTATATATTTATATCTTTATATTTTTACATATATTTATATCTTTCCATATTTATATATAAAGATATAAAGATATTAGTTTTGTATACAAATAATATTATAATATAGTATATTATACTATTAGCTAGTATAGTATACAAATTATATATTAGTATAGTATACAAATTATTAGTTTTGTAATTTATACACTATAAAAATAAATTAAAAATATTATAACATAATGGTATATTAATATAATATAATATATTTGTATTCTAATTTTTAATTAAACTAAAATTCCGCTAATAATGTATAATAATATATGAGGGGATAATATTGATATATTAATATATAAATATATTAATATATAAATATATCCTTATACATTTATATCCTTATACATTTATATCTTTATATATTTGAAAAAAAATATATTAAATTTTAAAAATAATATTATATTTTTAAAAATAAATATTAGAAAAAGATTTAAAAATATATATATAAATCATATTTACATGTACAAAATATTAAAGATATATATTTATATCTTTACATATTTATATCTTTATATCTGTATACTTTATATCTTTACATATATTTATATCTTTATATCTTTACATATATTTATATCTTTATATCTTTATATATTTACATCTTTATATTTTATATATATATATATATATATATATATATATATATATATATATATATATATATATCTTTATATATTTATAAAATCTATAAATATAAATATATTTGTATATTTTAATATATATTTCAATATTGATATATTGATATATTTACATATTTATATATTTATATATTTACATATTTATATATTTACATATTAACATATTAATATATTTATATATTTATTTATATCTTTATATATTTATATATTTATATCTTTATATATATATATATATATATATATATTTATATCTTTATATATTTGTAAAATCTATAGATACAAATATATTTATATATTTACATATTTACATATTTATATATATTTATATATTTATATATTTATATACCATTATATTATTTTCATTGTATATAAATTACAAAACTAATAATTTTTAAAAAATTTAATGATAATTTTTTTAACTTATATATTACAAAATATTTTGTAATACTTTAATAAATATAACTTTTTTTAAATATTTTCATTAATTTAAAGTATAACTTTTAATATTTTTTAGTATTTTTTTAAAAGTAGATATCTTTAATGTTTTGGACATATAAATATAATTTATACATGTTTTTAAACCTTTTTCTAATATTTAATTTTAAAAATATAACATCATTTTATAAATATTATACATTTATTTACAATCTATAATTTGAGTTTTTAAAAATGTTTATTTCCAATCTATAATTTGACATAAATCACATAGAAATGTATTATATGTTATATTATAGAAATGAAATTAAGTTATACTTTGGAGATATATATATATATATATATATATATATATATATATATATATATATGTATATTAAAATATAATTTATTTTTAAGTTGATAATTTTTATTTTTATTTATGTAAATTTTATATATAAAATTAATTTAGAGTTCATATATGTAATTTTAATTTATGTAATATATATATATATATATATATATATAATTTATATAATATATATAATTTATTTAACATTAAAAATAGTTATATTTTTATTAATTTTATAATTATAATTTTTTAAGGTTATAATTTTAAATATAATTTTTTTAACTTTATATTTATAATTTATATAATATATATAATTTAAAAATAATTTTTTTTTAATTTTAAGTTGATATATTTTTTATTTATAATTATTTAATATATATTTGAAAATCTAATTGATTATTTAAAAATTAATCAATTATTTAAAAAAATAACATATTCTGATCAAGTATGAAAAAATGAAGTATGAAAAAACTAATAGATTATTTTTTGAAATAATCGATTAGTTTTTTAAATAGTTAAAAAAAATATATATATATATATATATATTTTATATATTATAGAAATGAAAATTATTTATACTTTGGAGAATATATATATATATATATATATATATATATATATATATATTAAAATATAATTTATTTTTAAGTTGATAATTTTTATTTTTATTTTTATTTATGTAAATTTTATATATAAAATTAATTTAGAGTTCATATATGTAATTTTAATTTATGTAATATATATATATATATATATATATATATATATATATTTTATATAATATATATAATTTATTTAACATTAATTTTATAGTTATAATTTTTTTTAAAGTTATAATTATAAATAAGATTTTTTTAATTATATAATTATAATTTTTATAATATATAATTGATAAATAAATTTTTCAAATTTTAATTTAATATATATTTTTATTTATAATTTTTTAATATATATTTGAGAAATTAATCACTTATAATCTATAATTTGAAAAATTAATCAATTCTATATATGATGGCGGTTCCTATAATAGCGGTTAACTTGGAACCGCTATTATATATTTCAAATATAATCGATTATTTGAAATTGTAATCGATCATAATGAAATATGTGGTGAGCTATGATAGCGGTTCCACTGGAACCGCTCTTACAAGTTACCCTATGATAGCGGTTTCACTTGAACCGCTCTTAAAGGTTAACCTATAAGTGGAACTGCTATTATATGTTATATTACGGAAATAAATTAAGTTATCCTTTGGAGAATATATATATATATATATATATATATATATATGTTAAAATATAATTTATTTTTAAGTGGATAATTTTTATTTTTATTTATCTAAATTTTATATATAAAATTAATTTAGATTTCATATATGTAATTTTAATTTATGTAATATATATATATATATATATATATATATAATTTATATAATATATATAATTTATTTAACATTAAAAATAGTTATATTTTTATTAATTTTATAATTATAATTTTTTTTAAGGTGATAATTTTAAATATATTTTTTTTAACTTTATATTTATAATTTATATAATATATATAATTTAAAAATAATTATTTTTTTAATTTTAAGTTGATATATTTTTTATTTATAATTATTTAATATATATTTGAAAAATTAAATGATTATTTAAAAATTAATCAATTATTTAAAAAAATAACTGATTCTCATCAAGTATGAAAAAATGAAGTATGAAAAAACTAATAGATTACTTTTTGAAATAATCGATTAGTTTTTTAAATAGTTAAAAAATATATATATATATATATATATATATATATATATATATATTTTATATATTATAGAAATGAAAATTATTTATACTTTGGAGAATATATATATATATATATATATTAAAATATAATTTATTTTTAAGTTGATAATTTTTATTTTTATTTATATTTATGTAAATTTTATATATATAATTAATTTAGAGTTCATATATGTAATTTTAATTTATGTAATATATATATATATATATATAATTTATATAATATATATAATTTATTTAACATTAATTTTATAGTTATAATTTTTTTTAAAGTTATAGTTATAAATAAGATTTTTTAATTATATAATATAATTTTTATAATATATAATTTATAAATAATTGTTTTAAATTTTAATTTAATATATATTTTTATTTATAATTTTTTAATATATATTTGAGAAATTAATCACTTATAATCTATAATTTGAAAAATTAATCAATTATATATGATAGCGGTTCCACTGAAACCGCTCTTAAAAGTGATCCTATAATAGCGGTTAACTTGGAACCGCTATTATATATTTCAAATATAATGAAATATGTGGTGAGCTATGATAGCGGTTCCACTGGAACCACTCTTAAAAGTTAACCTATAATAGCGGTTCCACGTGAAACCGCTATTAGATGTTAAATTACAGAATTTAAATTAAGTTATCCTTTGGAGAATATATATATATATATATATATATATATATATATATATATATATGTTAAAATATAATTTATTTTTAAGTGGATAATTTTTATTTTTATTTATGTAAATTTTATATATAAAATTAATTTAGATTTCATATATGTAATTTTAATTTATGTAATATATATATATATATATATATATAATTTATATTTTCGTTAATTATAAATTTAAATGTGTTTCATAAATAAAATTATAAATTTAAATGTATTTCCACTTTTGATCCATCATAAATAAAAATAAATAGTCTCTTATAAATGTTGTTCTATTTTAATCCATCATTAAATTTGTTTAATATACGAATTTGATGACTTATCATGTTATTAAAAATTTGGATGAAATAATTATTTATAATACTTTTTTAGTATATTATGTTTTTAAATTTGTTAATAGAGAAAAAGTTTCAGAATTCAAAATGTTAAATACTTTTAAATATTAAAATTGACTTTATAATAAATTAGGAAAAAAATAATTAATCCAAAAATATAATAATGATAAAAATATTATAAAAAAGAGTTCAAAAATATATTATAATATTTTCAGTTTTAGTTTAATTATATTTTTAATTCTCAAAGTAGAAAAATATATTGTAATTATTTTAATTTAATAAAATATAATTTAGATTTTTAATACTAAAATTCAAATATTAAATAATAATAAATTTAATTCTTTAAATTTAGTATTTAGAAACTAAAATTATAGTTTCTCTCTTTTAAAAAAATTAAAATAAATATTTAAAAATAAAAATAAAAACTAGTATTATCTTAAATTTATTAAAAGTATAATTAAATCTCTATTTTCTTATGCAATTTTAGAAATTTTTTAATGAAAATCCAATATATAAAAAAGTTAAAATTTTAAAAAGGCACACCCTTAATTTATATTAACTATTTTTAATATAAATTTAAATATATGTTGAATATAAATTTTAAAAAGGCACAACCTTAACTATGTTGAATATAAATTTAAATATATTTTTCATTTATTTAAATATGGTTTATTTTTAGTATTTATAAAATAGATTAATTTTAAATTTTTAATCTTTTTTATTAATTATGTTCAAAATAAAAAATATTAATTAGTATACTTAAACTAAAAAATATTTTAACTAAAGATAAATATATTTTTATAAATAGTTTAATTAAATAATATATTTATTATCTAATATATATTGATATAAATTTTTTTGGTATATCAATTATATGACAACAACCATGATTAAGTAATTAATAATAATAAAGCAATAAATTTAAAAATTAGATTAAAAATAAAGTATTATAAAATAAAATTGTAATAATTTGATTAAAATTGTATTTTTTTAATTAATTAAGTTAATGAGGAATTAAAATGTGATAATTTGATGTGTTTAATTTTTTTAATATAAATTTTTAAAATATAATTTAATTTCAATTGAAATTTTCAATTGAAAAATAAATTAAAGAATATTTGTTATTAAACTTTTCCTAAACAATGTATTGAATAGTTAATATCACTCTAGTCTTAATTTATTACAATTTAAATTTTTAATAAATTTGATTTATTACAATTCATTTTGTTAATATTGAGACCAAAGTTTATTTTTAAAGTATATTTAAAAAATAAATTGTAAAAAATATACTAAAATAATTAAAATATATTTATAAAAAAAATAAATTTAAATATAAAAAAAATAATATTCATTAGCGATCGATTTCATTTCGGTCGCTAAATTAAAGTGGTCGCTAATTGCGACTGAATTAAATTGGTCGCTAAATCGGTCACTAATTGCGACCAAAATTAAATTGGTCGCTAAATCAGTCGTTAATTGCGACCGAAAAAATTCGGTCGCTAATTTCGGTGGCTAAATGTGTTTTTTCTTGTAGTGTTCTCATGACACTAAGGAGAAACAATGCAAATGATACACACAAATACATAGTTGAGTTTCATGCTCAAAATAACACTAGTACTCAGCATACAACTGAATGAGAAAGTATTTCATCTAATCACGAGTACAAAGGTGACACAATATTTATGCACCTAAAGTCATTTGAGAAACAAACATGGTAATACATTCATACATAATAACATCATAGAGGAAACATTACTTCACATTAAAAGACTTCAACTATGAAATAATTCAATGGAGTCACTCATTCGGACAAACATGTCCATGCATAGGTGAATATTTTCAAAGATAGTTGTTGACAATTCAAGGACTTGATGTTGCACTTGATGAATATGAAGAATGGATTTTGATGATGATCCAAGAACTAAAGACTTAGAATATTGAAGATTGAAGATTGAAAAGAAGAACAACTCTTTCCATACAAAAGTTAAGTGCTGTGAGTGCCAGAGAACTGTTTGTTGCAAGGAAATGGGGCTTTTGGAACCTGGTGTGAGGCTAGAAGCGATAAGAATCACTAAGTGGAGTTCTTAGTGGATTGTGTGTTGTGCCGTCTCTAGGGAAAGCTGTTCTTCATCTCTTGTGGATTTCAAGAGAGGTGTTTTCTGATCTTTATCTGTTCATTTGTAATCTGTTTGTAACAATTTGTTCTTAGTGACAACGTTAATCCTCTTTTGAGTGATTAGCAACTGGACGTAGGGTCTTTTGATCCGAACCAGTATAAACCTACTGTGTAATCTTCTCTACTCTTCTCTATTTACATTTACGCAGTTTTTAATCGGTAAAATTTGGGGAAAATTTTGAAAACCTAATTTTTATTAAAAATCCAATTCACCCCCCCCTTCTTGGTTTTTGTCCGACCACGCGAACATTCCGCTGCGCGATTCTACCAAGTGGTATCGAGCTTGCTTTGATAGTCATTCAAACTTTTCGAAAATGGCCGGACAAAATCAAACTTTTGCCGAAGGTGCGTCTATCAACAGACCCCCACTTTTGCGGGTCAAAATTATCCTTTTTGGAAAGTACGTATGCAAATATTTTTAGAGTTCGTTGATAGAGGCGTTTGGGATGCAATTTTAAACGGTCCATTTGTTCCTAAAATTACAGAGAACGGTGTTGACGTTCTTAAACCTATTTCTAGATGGATTGCAGAAGAAAGTCGAAAAGCACAATTTGATGTTAGGGCTAGAAACATTATTTCATCTGCTCTAACCCTTGATGAGTTTTATAGAATTTCGGTTTGTAAAAGTGCACGGGAAATGTGGGAAATGCTAAGGGTGACCCACGAAGGAACTGACGACGTCAAAAGAGCACGTAAAAATTCTTTAATCCAAGAATACGAGATGTTCCGGATGCAACCAGGCGAAACGATATTTGACGTACGAAACGTTTCACTCATATCGTGAACCATCTCATCGGACTAGGTAAAATTTTTGATGTTGATGAATTAAATGTTAAAATTTTGAAATCTCTGGATAGGAAATGTCAACCAAAGGTGACGGCCATCTCGGAGTCACAAAATCTTGCCACTATGTCTATGGCGGCGTTATTTGGAAAGCTTAGGGAGCATGAACTTGACCTTGGAAGACTAAATGAGGAAGAGGGTCAATATCAAAAGAAGAACCTAGCTTTCAAGACCGAGATTTCAAAAAGCAAAAATAAGAAAGAAGAAGAAGACTCCGAAATTGATGAAGAAGAGATGAGTCTTTTTATAAAGAAGTTCACCAAGATGATGAAAGCAAAAGGAAGACATCCTTTCAAAGGAAAGGGAAAGGTAAAAGAAAATTCTTCCGTTAATATAAAATGCTTTGGTTGTGGTGAAGCAGGGCATATGAAGACCGAATGCCCAAACAAGAAAAATGATGAACACAAGGGCAAAAAGCAATTCAAGAAGAAAACATATATTGCTTGGGATGACAGTGATTCAAATTCAGAATCAAGCGACTCAGAAATTGAAGCAAACATTTGCTTGATGGCAAATAACAACATTTCTTCAGATTTTGAGGTTAGTGATTCCGATTCATCCTCTAGTGAAGAAAATGACCATGATGAATTGCAAAATGCTTATAATGAGTTATTTACTACATTTATGGATATGAAAAAAGAATATAAAGTTGTAAAGAAAAATCTAAGAAGATCCGAAAAGGAAAATGAGTCCTTAAAATTGAAAATTGCATGTTTAGAAGAAAAGGAGGTAGCTAATACGAAAATTGTATGCTTAGATGAGAATAAGGACTTAGCTTGTGCAAATTGTAAAGAGCATGAATATGACATAGATATTCTTAACCATTTGCTTGACAAAGCCGAAAAAGAAATTGATGATCTTAAGAAGCATGAAATGGTAATTGCTCAAAATAATGTAAATCAAAGAGTTCCTTTGAAAAAGAGTAAATCTAAAAAGAAAAGAGTATGGGTAGAAAAAGGAACTAGAGCATGTCATGTAAATAATGCATCTTATTCCATAGCTACATCAAAAGCATGTTTTTATTGCATGAAACAATGTCACACTTCAAATAAGTGTAAAATCAAACATTTTGGTGTTCCTAAAGGTAAATATATTTGGGTTCCTATAGTTAAATGAACTATTTGTATCTTGTATTTATTCAAAGAAAATGGATCATTTAGTATGTTTTAAACAGAATGATTAGGTAAAAACATTTTATCTTTTCTATTGCATGAAGGTTCTTCACTTAAAGATTTTTGCGAAAAGCCTCTAAAATTGTTTTAAACAACTAAAAACAAAGTTTTTTTCAAAAGCTTTCTTAAAACATGTTTTTAACTGATGCAGTTTTGAAAGAACCAAATAAAATCACTTAGAATGTTCAAAGAAGTGTTTTTACAGTATTTTAATCGATACAACTTGTTTTTAATCGATTAAAATCATTTAGAACTCATTGTGATCGATCAGATTTTTATTATGAGCGGTCAGAATCTTTTAAATCGATTAAAAACACGTTTCAATCGATTAAAATCACTTAAAGGGTCAGGATGATCGATCAGAATCAAATTATAAGCGATCAGAATTCTTTTCAATCGATTAAAACACGTTTCAATCGATTAAAATCATTTAAAGGGTTAGGATGATCGATCAGAATGCAATTATGACCGATCAGAATCAGTTATGATCGATCAGAATTTAGTTATGACCGATCAGAACTCTTTTAATCGATTAAATCTCGTTTCAATCGATTAAAACAACTTAAAAAATTTTTCTACACTGCGTTTTAATCGATTAAAAGACGTTTTTAACAGATTAAAACTGCACTTTTAACAGATTAAAAGAATCTTTTAACAGATTAATTAAACCAGCAGTTTTGAAAATCTTCTATAAAAACAGTTTGGCTTGAACTTTTTTAAAACACACATTGAATATAAGTTTTCACACATCCTTTAGCAATCAATCAAGCAACTGCGGTGCAAACACTTTGGAGATCAAGGATGTGCAACTTGTTGATGATATTATTGGATCAACTGATAGTTTGTTATGTGTAGAATTTGCTAAGATAATGCAGGGAGAGTTTGAAATGTCTATGATGGGAGAATTGACATTCTTCCTTGGACTACAAATCAAGCAACTTAAAGATGGTATTTTCATCTCTCAAACCAAATACTGCAAAGAGATCCTCAAAAAGTTTGGTATGGACACCTCAAAGGAAGCTAACACATCCATGGGAACTTCATGCTATCTAGACAAGGATGAATCAGGTTTGGAAGTTAATCAAACTATGTATAGAGGTATGATAGGATCACTATTATACTTAACTGCTAGTAGACTCGATATTATGCATTCATGTCCGTGTGTGTGCTAGATTTCGAGGCTTGTCCTAAAGAATCTCACCTAATTGCGGTAAAACATATTTTAAAATACTTAAAAGGAACTACTGGGTTTGGCTTGTGGTATCCGTCCGATGCTTGTATTAGTTTATTAGGATATTCCGATGTCGATTATGGTGGATGTAAAATTGATAGGAAAAGCACTAGTGGGACATGTCATTTGTTAGGTTCATCCTTAATATCATGGCATTCTAAGAAACAAGCATGTGTAGCTTTATCTACCACTGAAGTCTGAATATATTGCAGCAGGTAGTTGTTGTGCTCAAATTCCGTGGATGAAACAACAGTTAGAGGATTATAGTATATATTTAAATGACATACCCTTAATGTGTGATAATACGAGTGCAATCAATCTAACTAAGAATCCAAGTAATGCACTCTAGGACTAAACATATTGAGATTAGACATCACTTTTTAAGAGATAATATCAGCAAAGGAAACTGTAAGATAGAGTATGTAGACACTAAACGTCAATTAGCGAGATATATTTACTAAGCCTCTACCAAAGGATAGATTCTATGATCTTAGAAGAGACTTAGGGATATTAGAAATAGCTTAAATTCTGCTTAATTTGACTGTTTTTGGATGATTGTTATGTTAAAATTCGTGTTGTAGGATATTCATAGGTTATACTGTGTAAAAACCTTAAAAACTTGATATAGCCTCCGGAATAATCGATTACTGGAAGTAATAATCGATTATTTTTTCTCAAAACGTCCAAAACAGGGTATTCTCATCTGGAATAATCGATTATTTCGTGAAATAATCGATTAAATGCTCTCGACAATCGATTATTTGCTAGAAATAATCGATTAAAACTGTCGATATAGAGAGAATCAATGTATTTTCTTTTGTTATTGTCTTGATGTTGTAATGGTTGAATGATTGTGAAATAAAATTTGATGTTTCTTTCATGCTATGATTGAGGGGGAGCTTTCTCTAACTTATGCATATTTTGAGGGGGAGCTCTTATGATTGATGTTGCAGAGTTCTTTTTGATTATACTCAAAATAGGGGAGAAAAATTTAAAGCCTATGATTCAATTTTAAATTTTATCTGGTATGTTTAATGTGTTTGTTAGTATGACAGATAAAACAGGTTATTACAAAGGGCTTTAAAAGAAAATTTTGATCATCATCAAAAAGGGGGAGATTGTTGACAATTCAAGGACTTGATGTTGCACTTGATGTTGCACTTGATGAATATGAAGAATGGATTTTGATGATGATCCAAGAACTAAAGACTTAGAATATTGAAGATTGAAGATTGAAAAGAAGAACAACTCTTTCCATACAAAAGTTAAGTGCTGTGAGTGTCAGAGAACTGTTTGTTGCAAGGAAAGGGGGCTTTTGGAACCTGGTGTGAGGCTAGAAGCGATAAGAATCACTAAGTGAAGTTCTTAGTGGATTGTGTGCTGTGCCGTCTCTAGGGAAAGCTGTTCTTCATCTCTTGTGGATTTCAAGAGAGGTGTTTTCCGATCTTTATCTGTTCATTTGTAATCTGTTTGTAACAATTTGTTCTTAGTGACGAGCGTTAATCCTCTTTTGAGTGATTAGCAACTCGGACGTAGGGTCTTTTGATCCGAACCAGTATAAACCTACTGTGTAATCTTCTCTACTCTTCTCTATTTACATTTACGCAGTTTTTAATCGGTAAAATTTGGGGAAAATTTTGAAAACCTAATTTTTATTAAAAATCCAATTCACCCCCCCTCTTGATTTTTGTCTGACCACGCGAACATTCCGCTGCGCGATTCTAACAATAGTGAGACTTTCTTTTGTAAGAATTTCCCGATGATATTAAAGGGAACAACTCTCAAGTGGATGTATGGTGTCCCTTAAGGTTCAATTGGTTCTTTTAGCACCCTCACCAATAAGTTCAAAGTTTATTTTCCAACAAGTTAATTACAAGATCGAGCTTTGTGGCCCTTCACGACCTTAGGTAAGAGCAAAATGAATGCTTGAGAAAACATCAATATTACAAAAAATAAGAAAAAAATATCAAACATAATCAGAATATCTAATAATTAGAATTATTCATAGTTAATCATTAGAGATCATGGTTTACACAATTTGTCTACAATAGTCTAACTTTTTAGAATCCTTCACCTAATAGAACGATATACTCTATGTTTGTAGGTTAAAAATAATCTTGTTTCTAGATAGTTTATATATGGATCATCCTCAAAGTGGAAAGCTTAGATCACAAGCATCAAAATTCACACAACTAGAACAAAGTACCAAACTTTGGAAAGGAAGGAAACAAGATAACAAGACCAGTTAATACAACTTGAAAGAAAAAAATCAAGATGAGAAGAAAGAAGAGAAATGATTATCTTATTTAATGTCACTGTGAGACGTTAATAAATGAAGATATTTAGATATTTAGATAGTAAATGTAATAAGACACACCAATTATTATATTTAGTGATGCAAATTTTAGCTCACATGATGTGAATGAAGATGATCTATTGGTTATCACAATGTAAATTACCAATTAAGTAGAAAGACATTAATAAATCAAGGAAACCCAACATATATGTTATTCTAGTCAACCTTCTTGAAATTATATGTATCACATGACCTGAAAAAAAATAATTTTTATTATTGAATGAGCTAATGTTTGTTATAATGTTTTACTAAGTTAAAAAATGTAAGAGTCGCGTGTCAAGATTGAAAATTATGGAAGTATACATGGATTACATGATATAAAATCGTATAAGGTAATAAGTCGATCTCAAGCATTTGGAACGAGTATTGATTGAGGTATGCAAGCACAATAGGTGAAATATATGAAAAAATTATGTAGTTGATATAAGAGGTGGAAAGTTTATTAGTTTGTGATAACTCAAAGGGGTATTATTATTTATCTAGATAAGTGTGAAGTAATATTCACAATGAAAAACCAAAAAATTATTAAAGAAGTTCAACAACTAGATAAAAAAAATTAGTCTCTTTAATATGGTTCTTAGTTAAATTGGTCAAAAATGCAAAACCAATTTTCAAAATAAAAAAAATAACACAAAAATTTGAGTGAAATGAAAAGTGTGACAAAGTATTTCAACAAATAAAACAATATATTAGAGTTTTCTCGAAGTTGGTTAATCTATCTTTAAGAATGTATCATTTTTAAATATTTGGTTGCAGCAAACTCGATCGTATAAACTTGGTATTTAAGCTAAGGTGAAATTATTTTACTAATAAAATTTTGCAAAAACAAGATAATAGAAAAAAAAATAGTTTTGTTGCTTATAACTATACTATAAAATTAATATAATATTGACATCTGGTATAAATAGGTGATAAAATAAGAAAGGAAGTGAAACAATTATCATATTTAAAAGGTCCAACAATATTATTGAAACAAGTATCACTATTTAAATTTTAAGCATCAAACAATCAAACCAAATATAAAACATTAATAATTAGATTAAAACTACCAAAATAACTACATTGATGTAAAACTCTCATCATTACCCAAATTAAAAAAAGAATTCTACATAAAAGAACCTTTTATTTAAGAGTAAAAAAAACATTTATTCAAGAATTGAGCTGGATGATCTCAACCAAAGAAATTAAAAAAAAAATTATTACACTTAACTTTTATATATTTTTATGTTTCTTGGTCATATATGATTAACATGTATTTTTATGTAAAATTTAACTTATGCATAACTAAAAAAATTATTGAGATGTTATTTTAAAATTTTATCAATAAATTTATTTTTTAATTAATGTTTACAAGAACCTAAACACACTCTTAAATTTTTAAATATGATATTTTTTAAAATAATAAAATTAATTATTAAAAAAATATATCAATAAAATTTATTTTTAATTAATAGTTTCAAGAACTTAAACACGTTCTTATATTTTAAAATATGATATTTTTTAAAATAACAAAATTAGTTATTCAGAAAAAACAAATAAAGATACAAATGATGCACGATTAAAAAACAGAAAATTTTTTGTTACAACCTAAACATATTTCTTATGAATAATTATATTCGCTAAATAATAATATTTACTATTATATTAGTATTCTTGGATGTTTATGGTTCTTTGAAAAGTACTATCAATTAATTTTGTAATATTTTACTCTTAATTAAGATTATAATAATAGTTGAATATCACTTTTTATTTATTAACAATCTTATTTTATTAATAAAATAAAACATTAAAAAAACAATGATAACTAGCAATTACGAAAATTAAACTACTGTAATAATTATTTATATATGATCGATTTCAAAAGTATATTTATAATTTTATTGAATCAATTTATTAAAAATAATTTCAAATTATATATATATATATATATATATATATATATATATATGAAAAATAATGGTGTAAATAAAAAATCTCAAAATTTCAGAAAAAAATAGTTTATAAAAAAAATTACCAATTACAATTATTACCTCACCTATACAAATTTTATAAAATCTAACATTAAATATGTTATAATTTTACGTTTTTTTTTTCGCGAAACTGGTTTAAAAATATAAGATTTGAAAAAGGCAAAACCAAACATAATAAAGAATGGTGTGGAAAAAAGTGAGACTGTTAAAAGTTGAGAATAAAAAGGTAGACTTTGCCATGGTGACGGCAAGAGAAACGAATTTGTCTAGGTCCCCCTAATCTCCCCGTGGTCCTTGGGCGGTGGGAGTGTCACTATAGTGCACAGTTTCATCATACTCTCTTTTCGATCTTCCTTACAACTCACCACAACATTAACACACCCCACTCTTCTATGTCCCCAATCTCACGCTACAAATATCCTTCTTCACACTCCACCACTCGTGATCATTCCACTGCATTCACCACAACCCCATTTTCTAAAGGCCCTCCAGCAAACACTCTCACATTGGAAGAAGATGGAAGGAAAAGAAGAGGATGTGAGAGTTGGAGCGAACAGATATGGGGAGAGGCAACCAATAGGAACTTCTGCGCAGGTGCAAGATGCCAAAGACTACAGAGAGCCACCCTCTGCCCCTCTCTTTGAGCCTGGAGAGTTGTCATCCTGGTCTTTCTATAGGGCTGGCATAGCAGAGTTTGTGGCCACCTTCTTGTTCCTTTACATCACTATCTTGACTGTGATGGGTGTGGCCAAATCCACATCCAAGTGCTCCACTGTGGGTATCCAAGGCATTGCTTGGGCTTTTGGGGGAATGATCTTTGCCCTTGTTTACTGCACTGCTGGCATCTCAGGTGAAATCAAATCAGACAATGATTTATGTTGTTTATTTTTCATGAAGTTTTAATGTTTTGTAACCGTAATATATTTGGGATGTTAAAAAAATGAAAAAATAGGTTTTCTTTTTTAAGATAGTAAGAAAGAATAATTATTGATATTTTAATATGTTTATGATGTTGAAATTTTTGTTTTTTCTTTCAACAACTGAGATTGATGAATTGCTCAGTCCAGATTAGTCAGATCTGAAAAGAAAAAATCCTGTAGAAAGAAAATAATTCAAATTCATATTCAAGAGTTCTAGAAACAGCCATAGGTACCAAAGTTATTCAAATTTGAGAGTTTCTCTTGTACGAGGTATTGTGAAAATTTCATATCATAAATGTTCAAAATACTACGTTTATTTCTCTCTTAAAAGATATACAGTTTTATCAAAATTTGTGAAAATGTATCAAAAAGTGATGAACATCAAAATTTTGGCAAGATCAAGTCATGTATGTGAAAATTATGACATGAAGGAATACATTTCCATATCCTAGGAAAGCAATTTGAGTATTAATGTTTAGATGTTTAATACTAGATTTACACTAACATGCAGGAGAAATTCGAGATCTCCCATAAATAAGAGCAAAGCTTATTATTAGAAAGTGGGTGGGATTTTCAAGAAAGTTAATCTCACTAGATGTCAGGTCATGTGTTATGATCTTATTTGACTGGGTCAAAAATCAAGTTTCTTTTCCTCTTGGTCTTTATCCTTCTGTAGGGGACTAATGACTAATTACTAATATCCATGAAAAAAAAAATGTAGAATAATGCAGTGATTTTCCTAATTTTGTTGGTTTGTGTGAATTTGGTAATGCAGGGGGTCATATCAACCCAGCAGTGACATTTGGACTGTTCTTGGCGCGCAAGCTCTCTCTGACAAGAGCAATATTTTACATAATTATGCAGTGTTTGGGAGCTATATGTGGGGCCGGTGTGGTTAAGGGCTTCCAGCCACACCTGTATGAGAGGCTTGGTGGTGGTGCCAATTCAATCAGTACAGGGTACACCAAAGTTGCTGGCCTTGGAACAGAGATTGTTGGAACATTTGTGCTTGTTTATACTGTCTTCTCTGCCACTGATGCCAAGAGAAATGCTAGAGACTCCCATGTTCCAGTGAGCAAAACTTTTTCCTTATACATGCACCTTCTCAGTTATTGTGTTGATCTACAAGTTGTGTTGTGATGATAAATCTAATTATAGAAATATGAATGGATCAGATCTTGGCACCATTGCCTATTGGCTTTGCTGTCTTTTTGGTGCACTTGGCTACAATTCCTGTTACAGGGACTGGTATCAACCCTGCTAGAAGTTTAGGTGCAGCCCTTATATACAACAAGGACCAAATTTGGGATGAACATGTGAGTTTTCTTCACCTTTAGTTTTGTTTAGATTTTTCTCTTTACTTTTTTTTGTTTTGATTTCTCTTGAATTATAAACCTATTTTATCTGTAGCCACAAAAAATCCAACCAATTTGTGATTAAATTTAGAGACAAAAGCCAAAATATCACTTGTCCAAATGATAAGAATTAGTTTATACCACATTGATTACCCTTCATTAGATGCACGAGTATTATTGAAAGAAAAAAGATTAAAAAGGGTAAAGGACACAATATTATATAAGAATTAAGGGAGTATGTTTTTCATTACTTTAAGGGTAAAGAATTTCAACCACAAATTGTACTGTTATGGTGCAGTGGATATTTTGGGTTGGACCTTTCATTGGGGCAGCACTTGCAGCTTTGTACCATCAGGTAGTGATAAGGGCCATCCCCTTCTCCTCCAAGTGATGCAACACAGAAGGTAAATTGAAGCAATGCCTGAATAATAATGGTGACTAGTTGATGTTCCCATCACTTCTGCTAATGATTTACTACTACTGTTGTTAATTTATGTATAATTTATCCCTTCAAATCTCATGTTTTCGGAGACACATTAGAACTTGTGGAAACAGTGTTATGTACGGTTAATTTTTCTTTCTATTTAACAGCTTCCTTTTGCAAAGCAGAAACTGAAGGTATATATTTGCTAGATTACAACCCTCTTCAAAATTTCCTGAGAAATTAACATAAGTTGGATAGGTCTTTGAGGAAAACTAACAAAAATCTTCATATATTTTGGATATAATTTAATTTTTTTATGTTGCAATGTAAAATACAATTGAATAATAAATTGATGGTTGGAATTGTTAATTGTAGAAACATGAAATATAAAGTACAATCAACTATATACTTTTGCCGATTAGACGTTATTGTTCAAAACTGGTGTCACCTCTGGTTTCGATATTTTTGTCTGTAAACTGGATTCTGGTTAAGAGATTTTCATTCAGGTTGGGCCTGCTACTCAAATCCCCTAACGTGTGGGCATTTTTTTTAATGAAGAAAATGCTTCACGAAATGGAACTTTTTATTTTTTGGATGAAATATATGTAATGGATATTTGTTTTCATGGTGTTATAATGAATAATACACGATGGAAATAAGTTTTTGTTCTGTATATTTGTAGTAACAAAATAGAACATAAATGACAATACACAAATCATTAATGAAAAGAAAAGAAAAATGCAACTACAAAGACAATATTGCTGTGAAATAAGAAAACAGATATATATATTTAGATTTATTATATAAAATATAATTTCAATAATATAATTTAAGGGTTATAAATATTTCAATTACATAAATAATAAAAATTAATGAAATTAATAGACAATCTATAATTATTCATTATATTCTGATTTGAATGTCAACAATATAAGAATATGTCTCATTAAAACCTATTAAAAAAATCCTATGGAATAAAAATATAATTAAAGAAGAAAAAAAAACATAATTCTTGAATATATTTTTAAAACATATTCATTTCTCCTTCTGTAAATGATTATCGTCAAAATAAAGAAATCAAACTCGTGAATTATTTTCCTTTAAGAAATATTTTTATAAATAAATATATCAAATTTTTTAGGAACGAAATTTTCTAAATTTTTATATTACAAGTTCACTAGTAAAAAAAATAACTTTAGAAGAACAATGTTTTGCTCTTTCTCTTTTGTAATATATTTCTTTCAATTAAATATAATACATGTTATCAATAATTAATTAATGTCATTTTTCTCAAACTATAAACCTTTTGAACATGTTGAATTATAGATATCAATTTACCATATTCATGACTAACCTTATGTAATGTTAGAATTTTTACATTATTTGATGATGTTGATTTTACAATTTGTTTCACAAAATCGTAATATCGTTACTTATGAACAAATATCTTATTTATAAATCATTACTTATAAATAAATATTTTATTTATGATCAATGATATGAGAATATGATAAATGGTACGTACCTCCACAATCTATTAGATATGATTTTGAAAATTTGACTAAAATAAATCCATCAATCAAGATAATGAAATGTATGATTTACTCCGGTCTAATGTCTATTATAAATGAAAAACTATATCTTGTTAATAAATTTATAATAAATACTGTATCAAGTTAAATATAGTTAATAATATATACTTATGCTCCCATAATATTATAGTAAGGTAAGACTAAAAACTTTATAATCATTGGAGTGTTATTCATATAGAGACTTTAGAGTACCTATTTTACATTAATTTAATCACTTAGATTAAAAAAAAATCTTTTAAAATTATATTTAGAAAATATAGATCTCTTTAAAACTAGTTTTCTAATTTCATCCTTCACTATAATATATATATATATATATATATATATATATATATATATATATATATATTATATAAACTTTAATATTTGATAACAATTTATATATATATATATATATATATATATATATATATATATATATATCAATTAGTTTTGACAAATGATTCCTAAATACTATTTACATGAAAAGAAAACTTTTTAATTGTTATATATTATTAACATAATTATGTTATTACTTAACCAAACACAATAATCTCTCCTAAAATGAAAGGAATTTTATTAAAATCAAACATAATAATCAAATATTAACTATTAATTGTTGTGAATAATAATCCTTCCTTGGAGCGCTATTATTCGCATGAACAATTACTTACTAACATCAATACAATTTTAATTAAACACAATTTCAGATTTGCTAGGTAATTAGTGTTTCAATAAATTTAATAAAAACAAATTATTAGACATACAAATAAATGGGAAAGTTATGAAACCATATATATCATAAGATATAATAAGAATGCAAACTGTAACCTTTGTCATCACTAAATGAAAAAACGTTTATGCTTTCACCATCCTCTTTTCTATAAATAAAATAAAAAGCATTAGACGATTATTGCTCTCTCTTCTGATTGAAGATAAAAAAAATTGTCTCTTTGAGTTGGTGTGTTGGGATCATTCGTCCTTTTAACCTAGGAATTTGTAAGATCAAATTAATTTATATTTACTAAGTCCAATATATTCATTAAATTAGACCACTTATGTTAAACTCATCTAAATATAAATTATAACATAATTTATAGTTTATATTAATTAATTAGGAATTATAAAAAATAAATTTGATATAAATTTAAAGATTCATTTTTTATATGGTCTCATCATTATGTAGAAAAAATAATTCATTAAAACAAAGTTATTTATTTCAAATGTTTTTAACACATTTTTTTTAATTTATGTATTATCTTTAAATTATTTCTTACATAGATCTATTAAAAAAATAATAAAACGTGCTTTGTCACTTGATCAATATTTTTCTTATATAAATATAAAAATTAAGCAGTAATAGAATCAACTAGCCAAACCTCGAATAAATTCAACAATAAAAAAAATATCCACTGTTATATTGCTACAAGAAGAACTTAACAATAACATCACTAATAATTCACTATCATAAAAAAACTAAAGTAAATAATTATTAAATATGACCTTATAAAAAAATTGAAATAATTATAAATAAATTCAACTTATATGTGAATATTAAATTATTGACCTATTTACCAAATTACTATCAAAAGTCTTATCTGAAAGTATAAGTAATGTTCCGAGTTAGTAAATTTTGTATAAAAATGTTAAATTTGATAAAAATTTCTATAAGTTTTGAAAAAAAATTATAAATATATATATAAATTAAAAATAATTTTAAAGTTAAAAAAAATCT
Source organism: Sphenostylis stenocarpa (assembly GCA_963425845.1). Taxonomy (NCBI): domain Eukaryota; kingdom Viridiplantae; phylum Streptophyta; class Magnoliopsida; order Fabales; family Fabaceae; genus Sphenostylis; species Sphenostylis stenocarpa. The sequence goes on from OY731401.1 coordinate 49,625,372, forward strand.
AGAATTTTCTAGATTATCCATGTGAACCAAACTTATAATAAGTATTATCACTTATATAATTAGTATGAAAAAAATAATACAAACACTTTCCCATTTAGTTTTTTAAGTTTTTAAGATTTTCATACTAATAATTTATTAAATTATATTAATTAGGAATTTATAAATGATTGTTTATAAAATCTAATAGTATAAAAATTGCGATAGATTTGCATTAGAAAAATCCTTGAGTTAAGTGTACTGTAACAATTTGCATTTATGAGCCTCCAATGTTGTTTATGAGATTTCAACACAGGAATGAATGTCCATGAAAAATCAAAGATTAAAAATTGGTTCATGATTTTTTAAATCTTTCTTTTGAAGGGAACCAGAATGAGACACAAAGTAAACTGGGGAGATTAGAAGTCTGACATTTCCACATGCATATTCAATATCACATATACCACAACTGCACATGGTCCCAGCTCCTTCCATTTTAACGAATTGAAGGGTCACACCTTCTTATGTAATTAAACGTTGGTCCATAAATGTCATCCTAAGTTAGGTTTAGCTTTCATCATTCATTCTCAATTTCAATGATGTTTTTGAAGAATGTGCTTTTATTTAATACAAGGCTTTTAAAATAATTAATGTCAAACTCTATTTCAAATATATATGGTTATATATATTTTGAATTCTCTATCATACTTTGTTTCCATTATAACTTCTCACTTTTAATATTTTGATTCATCTAAAAAACATTATTATAGAAAGAAGCAAAACCACACAAGCATTTTTAATTTGAGTTTTATAGGTAGAAACAGAGAACAAGCATACCCTACTTTTAGAAGATTACATCGTATTGCCAACCTCCTGTATTAGGAATGGATTGAATTTAGAACAATATCATGCACTAATTTAGTTCATGTCAAACTGATTTTGGGACTCATCCAAGCAATCAAATGAAGTAAAGACACAACAACCAAATTTCAAAATAATTATCGCACTAAATTCTTATCATTCTTGTTTGATGTAACTGAGTAAAATAATATTTTGATCTTCCTCTCGGAGAAACATAATTAGAGTCTCACAGAGTGTAATTATCCTATCCGCATGAATTCCTACATTCTCTTCCCTTTTGTTTCAATAAACAAGTTAAGAGTATTTATTAAGAATTCACAGTTAAGTCTGCGGTAGTTCTTCTCTTTGATCCATGACTTTCATAGAAAGACTTTAGATTTTGTCTTATTTTCAACTTAATGGGTGGCTTTTGATGCCTAGGCTGATAGGTCCATACAACTTGGCCATTTGAAAAACATGTCTCACTGTAACACATGGATCATATTAATTATTAACTATGCTTCTGTATATTTCACTGTTTCTGGTACCAGTTATTTATTTATATAGAGAGACACCAGTGCCAGCTTTTGATCTATTCTTGCCTACAATTGATGGCACCAAAGTAATGCCTTTATTTCTTGTACCTTATGATCACATACCTGCATCTGTGGTACTGGAGTTGTCATAACTATCATACATGATAGCATAAAGCTAATGATAACCACTAAAAAAAAAGGTCTGAACATTTTAGGACTGCCAAAACAACAGTTTGTATTTATCATAACAACAATATACATAAACCGTCGTTCTTACGACAAAAAAAACATAATCAGATTTTAATACTCTAATATTCTAAGCGTTTGGCAACTATGGGACAGTTGAGAATAAATGGGATAAACTTTGTCCCTTCCCCATTTCAAGCATTATTCTTAGATGGAACTGTTCCATCTGTTCCAGCAAGGATTGCATACTTGTCCTTCCTTGTTAAATTGGTGCATTCAAATCCCAGAGTTCCTGCAAGAACCCTTTGAATGTAATTTGCAACTTCAAATGAAGATTTTCCTCCCTTGCAAGTGAGTTCTGTTGGTAACTGGTTCAAGAAAGTGATCTCATATGTTGGCATAGGATTCATGAACACAAAATAAGGATCCAACAATTTGTAGCCGCGAGCTGAGGTCCCATAAAACACACTTTGCTTTGTGTTGATGGCAATTGGGACAATCCTATCAGTTAGCTCAGCAAAAAGAGCACTGAACCTCAAAAGGAATGGTTCTCTACAAGTGGTGCCTTCAGGACAAATCACCAAGTCCCCTTCTTCAAGCAATTTCTTGATGTTGGCTGCATCTCTCGCTCTCTCCCTTGAGAGTGCCACAGCTTTGATTGGAGAAATCATTTCACTGAATTTGCTTATGCTATATGTGACGCAGCTAATTTTCCTTCTTAGTGCAACAGCTGTAACCACAGGGTCTAAAACTGTACGGTGGTTACAAACAAATAGCACCCCACTCTGACCTTTCTTTGGAGGTGGTGGAGGGGTACCCTTGCTAATGACCCTGATTCCTAGAAGCTTATAGTTGTACCAAGCAATTCTTTCTGGCAGAGGAATGTTGAGGTAGACCCTTAGGATTGAGAGTATAATGCCAATTGGCATCCATAGGAAGGTCAAGAGGGCCACTACAGGAGTTGGCCTCTGAACTAAACGGCCCTCATGAAAAATAATTGGACTTAAAAGCTTGTTTCTTGGGAGTGGCTCACACTTGATCCTTGGCACCATATATCCTTCCTGTAGGACAACATACAGTTAAATGAGTTGATCACTAGCTTGTACATATGCAAAAGGAGCATGCACGAGTCACATTTTCATTGATTTTTTTACTTGGATTTTATATACACTTCAACTTCTAGAAAAATAATAAATTTTGTATTTTTCTGCATAATTAAGAATACGGTTTTGTTAGAGACAGAAACAAAGGAATAGTCTCAAAAAAGGAACCAAATCTTTTCACAAAACTTTAATGATGTTTATTTACTTAAAAAATGCAATGTTGGCTGTTGATTACTCAACAGAAAGTCCAGGAATCCGCGATAAAACAAAAACAAAATTCAGAGGACTCCAAGGGGATGTCATAAGGATTGTGTTTTGCCATTGATGATTAGAAAAGTATGCATAGAAGAGCTGCAAATTACCCCTTTTCATATATTTGACAAGAGGTACAAAAGTACGGCATTGATTGAGTATTAAAAATTGGTTGGACGTGAGGTATGGAAAGTGTCAGAAGTCCCCCCAGTCTCAGTTGGAGTTGGTCCTTCCTTGGAAGATCCAATTAGGGATCTTTTTTATTATGTGTTTTTAAAACAAAATAGTAACACCAGTTGTGAAAGAGAACTTAAAAGTGGAGACATAACCATCTTGAAACTGAATTTATATGAAGCTCCATCCACAAATAGACCATGCAAAATGGGAGGACCACTTAAAAAGTAGAGTTGTGAATACTGAGAAAGGTTTGGATAGAAAAAAAAAGTTCTTATGCACCAAATATATATATATATATATATATATATATATATAGGTAGAGAGTCAATTGTCACGATCATTAAAGACTCTTACCAAATTTGAAGCTATTCGAACAATCTACCTAATTATAGTGTAAGAAACAGCTCATGTATAACTATCTGTTTTCCTCGCCTCCAAATATATTAAAGTTGAAAAGGACCAAAAGCAACATTATATAGACAGAAGGAAACGAAATAAAAAATATATGTAAGAAATTTAACATTATATACAAATATTTTTATATCAATAATTGATTAAAGTAATTATAAAAAATATAATAAAAATTAATCTATTTATAATCACTAATATATATATATATATATATATATGAAAAAAAAAACAAAATTAACAACGTTATTATATACTAAAAAAAGTGTTTCATTAATACTATGAAAAAAAATTACTCTCCCAAATGCATGAATTCTTATCAAATTAAACTAGTTAATGTCTTTCTTTACCAATCAGTATTTTAGAGACATGCATTGATTAAAAATTTAGAAATAAAACAAATTTATTAAAAGTTTTATAAATATATCAATAAAATTAAATATTATTTTCTTTTATATGCAAAATACTTTTTATCTATAGACTCATCACACAACATGCTCCATCCTCCTTACATTAATGAAAATTATTTAAAACTCCATTATATATATGTGTGTGTTGTGCTGGATTGCTTTTTCATTAGAATTCAAGGTTTCACCATCTGCATTAACTTTTATTTCACAAATTAGTAAGACAAAATAGGGTTATTAAATTGTTAAAAGCTGTACTTGTGGTGTTTCACATTCTCCAACAGAGAGATTAGAGAACATTAGAAAGTTCGGTAATAGCGTATTTATGATCTCAACTAAATCTTACAGTGCATGGCACTGAGAGTGTGATAGTTTGAAGTTATGCTATAATTTAAAGAAAGAGAAGAGTCTATATAATAATATATATTGTGTTTATACCAACCTTGCAAATGGACATGAAGTCAAGGTCCGTTACACTGTCTCCGAGTCCCAAATCGGGCATGTTTGTCCCAAATTCCTTCACAATCACATCTTTCTTGTGTTCACCAACAAGCACACCGGGTTCCTTAGCGAATCCTGTTACCCTCCCTGACGACGTTACCTGGAGCTCGGTCCCAAATACCTTATCCGCACCGATAAATGTTTTGGCGAAGGGCTCCACCATCACTCTAGGGCTGGCGGTGACAATGTAACGCTTCCCAAAGGAGTTGAAGATGCACCATGTGTCAGGATGCACGTCCTCCGCGTAAAACCTGGGGAGCACAGAGCGGGCCACGACCTCGACATCTTTGAGTTTGAGCCCGGCAAAAGTTACGAAGATTAAGGTTTTGATGGCAGCGGTTTCGGAGATGAAGAGGTAGGTGAAGTAGATAAAGGGGACAAAAGTGAGGAGAGTGAGGGCTCTTAGGATGCTGCCGGCTTCCAGAGCAATAAGGAGGTAGTACGGGAAGGCGCTGCGGGACAGGAGTAACGTGCCATCGAGGTCAGAGGCGACGGTTTGGTTGGACCGGTCTTTGGTGGTGCATTGGGTGATTGGGGCGAAACTAGGAGTGGCTCCCATGACCAGGACGATTGAGGAGAAAATGGGAGGGAGAGAGAAAGGGTATAGACTTGTGGTGTGGAGAAGATGAGTTTGTGGGAGGTAGGTGATGACGTTGGATAGCTTCAAAATGTTATGAAGAGAGAGGGGGTGAAGGGGTTTTAATAGGAGAGGAGGGTGTCGTAAGGTTGGTGAAACATTTTGGGAAACAAGTGTGATTAATATGAACAAAATATATATATTTTTAATGAGATTATTGTTGGCTTTTATATTCTTTAAAATTGCAATTCTATTTTGATTGGTAACATTTACCACACAATACAATTATGTGTGACTCAATCAAATCTACATATATAGCAAAACTTCTATACAATTTTTGTAAGTATTTTGAGTTTTATTTTTAATCAAAATTAGTAATTTATGTATGATTTATGAAAATATATATCAATTTTAATTAAAAAAATAATACTAAATATTTAAATTACTTTATGACATAAAAAAAAAAGTATAGTATCAATACAAAAATTGAATATAACAATTTTTCTTATCTCATTTAAATGTATATTGGATCACTTTTGTTCAGTAATTCATCTAAGATCACTTTTGTTCAGTAATTCTTTCTTTTATAAGAAAATCATGATAACGAGTAATTCTTCTTTACCTTATTATACATTCTTAAATGAAAATGAAGTCATAATAACTAGTTTTATAAATGAAAAACTAAAGAGATTTAGTAAGAAAAATATCTTATGACCCATTTTCACAACTAGGAGAAAAAAAAAAACTAAAAAAACTAGAAGAGTGAATTAGAGAAGGAAGAAGGGTAGTGGTGTTGTAGCGTGGGAGGTAGGGCAGTAGAGTTGTTGTGAGGAGGAGAGGTGAGTGAGTAGTTGGCAGTGGAAGTTCACAGCTCCCTTCATTCAATAAGAGCCTACTTTTTAGTTTATTGATGCCGGCCTTAGCAGCCTCATAAAACCAATACACGGTTTCTACTTTTTTTATTTTATTATTATTTTTATAAATATGGTCCACTGTATCTTAAAGAGACACCCTACAATAATTTAACAAGGTCAGAAATATATAAAGAAATTCTGACAAAAGATTATTTCAAGCAGAACAAATCTAATTCAAGAAGTGGAGATCAAAATGATTCCAAATTGAATTCGGTGGGTCAACTTCTTATGCTTCAATTCAAAATTCATTTATTCACTCCATCCATTTTGTTGCTAGATTCTAAGTAATAATTTCATCCATTAGTTGTCTCTGTTTCTTTCTTCAAAATTTGTACTAGCATCTTAAAACTTTACAGAGAAACTTATTTGCATAAAGATTATTCATGTTTAGTATATTACTGTAACTATTGGTTGAAACATTTTAGATATACTATCAACTAACTATAAAATGTACACTAACAATTTCTCTTTCAACCAACCATTACTATTGTTGTCCTTTGGTCTGACTTTGAGATTGCAATTAAGTTTTAGAAACCTTAAAATGGACCACAATCAATGGTGATTACTACTTTTTCCTAATTGTTCACAAATTTGTAATAGTTGAGTATAAAAACTCAGCATTTGAAGCTATATCCCTTTGAATTTGGACATATTGTTTGTAGCACTAAGATGACACTGCTAAACCCGTTCATATTTTTACTCAAAATGCATGCTTTATATCTGTAAAAATTTCGAACAAACAAAATGTACCTTTTATATTCGTATCTTTATCTATTTTTTGTTAACAAGTATTAAATATAGGATTTTTAGGGTTGATTTTATTTTATTTTAAAAAATTATTTAAATTAAATATAATATTTAAATGTAATTTGATTTTGTTTTAATTTTCAAAAACTTCAAAACAAATCAAACCAATATTTTGTTGTCTAGTTTATTTTTTTATAGAACTGTTAAATATATTATAATAAAATAATCATTATATAATATATTATAAAATTATTATATACAATTAATTATAATATTTATAGTTTTAATTTATTTTCATATGGTTCTAAATTTAATTAAATAATAATAATAATACATATCATACAAGAAAATAATTAACTCACTCACAATATATTTTAATTTCATCATTATATTTATAATTTTTGTAATTGATTTTTGGTTGTCAAACTGAAACTGAACTAAATTGGTCAATTTAAAAAAATTAATAAAAGTTTTTTTTTAAATAATTTTAATCTATTTTTTATTTTTTTTTATCAATTTTCAGTCTTATTTTCGTATTAGTTTGGTTTTGAACAGCCTAGACATAGATATTTCTTATATGTTTCAAATTTTTTTCTCAAAATATATTATACTATTATTAAATTTTTCAAACATAAATGTAGTTAAAATAAAAATAAAAAGTGTTTACCTAATTTTGAATTTTTCATTTACATGAAATAAAAGTTTAAAATATAATTTATGTAAGTGATGGTTTTTTACACATTTTATAAGTATTTCAACCTCAAATCCTCTAGTATCATCGAATCAATTATCATATTAAAAGTATTATCTATTTTAAACCCCAAATTTGTTTTAATCATAGTTTTGTCTTTAAAATCTTTTTTATTATAATCTTATCTTTAAAAGTCATCTCAACAAGTTTGTAAAGAGGAAATATATAAATTATCATTGTTTTCAAATCTTAAATGATGTGAAACTTTTGAGCGTATCTAAATATAACACTACAAGGTGAGAGCTAGGCATGACAACGGGCGGGCGGGTTTTGCCTCCCGATCCCCGCCCGACTTTTTAATCATCCCAGTCCCTGCCTCCGATCCCATGGGAGTTAGAAATTAAGTCCACATCCCAGTCCCGCTGAGTTTCGGGTTCCCGCCCGTCCCCGATCTATATTATTTTAAAAAAGATAATTACATTTATAATAAATTAATTTTACTATCTATTTTTTATATATAAATAAATATTTATAATTTATAATAATTATTAATTAAATATACATTTTAATTTATTATATTAAAATATGTATGTAAAAGAAACATTTTATCATTTTTTATTTATAATATTATTATTATTATTATTATTATAATATCTGTATTCAAATATTTGAATACTTATAACATTATTATTATAATATTGTATTCAAACATTTGATTATATATATATATATATAAGTTAATTCATTTTTAAGTTGTTATTTAAAAATATGAAATATATAGTTTATAAGGAAATATTTAATAAGTTAATTATTATTCAATTAGTTCAAAGTAATAAAAGTTTAAATTATCAATTCCTTTAATCCTTTAAAATACAATTATTTTATTAAGATAAAATTTGATATATGATAAATAAGAATAATAAGATAAAAAATGACATAATAAAACCTAATAAATATAAATTATAAATAAAATAATATTAGTTACTACTAAGATTTATGTAAAATATTTAGAAAAAGATAAAGAATAAAAAAAATTAACTTTGTGTTCATCAAATTGATTGAAAAGATTGAAAAAAAAAAACAAATTAATGGGAGAGATTAATGAAATATGAAAAATTGAAAGGTAAAAGAGAATAATGTAATAAATTAATTGATATAAAAGATTAAAAAATACAAAAAAATTAAAAAATAGGTAGAAGAAAAATAAAAATTGGAGAAATATAAAAAAATGACCTTATATGTAATAGAAAAAGAAAAGAAAATACTTTTAAAATATTAATATTTTAAAATTTAAATTTAAATATAAAGTCGGGGCGGGGACGGGCGGGGTCGGGATGGGGATTGCATTACCCATCCCAGTCCGCCCCAACTTTAAAGCGGGAAAACCCGAACCGCCCCGCCCCGGTCAATTCGGGTTTTCCCAGTCAAACTCGGGACGGGGATGGGTCGGTCCCCACGGAGACGGGTTTAATTGCCATCCAAAGCTAAGGGTTTATGTTCCTCAAAAGTTGCTCAATATTTTAACTTAAATCTTATATATCATTGTTAGAGTCAATAATTGCATTTAAGGTATTGTGGACTTTAAAACTTTAATCCATTACAGTTTGATCTTTAAAATGTATTTGATAATTTAAACGAGGAGAATGTATATAAGTTATCCTTATCCTAAGACTTTTTATATGTGATGTGGAATTTTTTTGGGCAAAACATATAGCCTCTCCCTCCTTCCCAAGAGGATGCTAAGGGTATTTGTTCCTTACAAATATCGTAAAATATCTAGGAACTTGAATAAAATATAATAACTCAGTAAAAATACGTTGAGATATTGTTGAATATTTATTTGGCAAACGCACAAAAATTATTAATCACAGTATAGTATTTTAATTAAATAAAAGTCGATCCCACAAGGAACGGTTTCAATAGAAATTCCAAATCATATGCTTACAAAGTATATTGAAACAAAATTGGGTTTTCATAAAGATTTGGATTGAAATTAAATGGTAAAGAACAATAAACAATATTTAGAAAAGATCAAATTAAAGAACTTAGGATTGACTTCATTCTTTTTTTCTTTTTTGCATAATGACTAAGTCAAATTAAGAACATCAATTAACCTAACAATGTTGATGTTACCTACTCAAATCATTCACTTTGATTGCTCACATGTAAAATTCATAAGAAAACTTGAAAAATGTCGATTCCTCACACAGTGAAAAGATTTTTCAGCATTAGGTTTAGGGTGTTAAGCATTTGATACATTCATTTCATTCCTGGCAAGTAACGTAGCAAATATTCTTACCTGATATAGGGTTTCAAGATATATTTTTCAATCATATCTCAAACATCAAGTATAAATCATTTCAAAGCACAAAAGATAAGAATAACAACATCAAAACATAGATTAATATCTCAAAATATCACCATAATATAAAAAAGTTCCAAGGAAGTGCATCAATCCTAAGAGAATGAAGTTAGTCACTCATGGAGCCCATTACAATGCTCTAAATGAGGAAGAATTGAAGAATCATTGAAGAACAGAACAACAGTTGTGCCTCTTCTCCAAAAACCTAAAATTCCATCTCAAAACGTGTTTTATCTTTTAATAGGAAAATTTGGGTCAGACCTCGCATCATTCATTCGCTCAAGTGTTCTTCTTTCTTTCAAATTTTCTTCAATTACTTCATAATTATGATCTTTGCTCATGTATCCAGGTATTATGCAAATTCATCCTACATTGGGAGAAAAATAGATTACAATCACTATAATTTAAGTGATTATATCACAATTAAGAACATAATTACATCAACTTTTACCACTTATCACATATATGATAAATAAAACTAAATGAGTTATTGAGATATTATGAATATTTTACTCCAACATATTTTACTATATTTCCAATAATGAAGTATCAATATATTTATACTTTCATAATAGCAAATTTGTATTATAATTTATAATTATAAGATCATGCAATTTATTTATAAACATAAAAAAATTAAAATTAAAAATATAAATATAAATATAACAATAATTATGAAGAAAATCACGAATATGTCTCCTTATTTGATAATTGTGAAGTATTAATTACTTAATAGTTTCTTTGTAGGAAAATATTTAATAATTTTTCTGGAAAAAATCTTTTATAATTTTATAACATTAAAAACCCAAAACTAATCCTAATTAAATTACAAGATATTAGTTTGATTTTTGTTATAATTTTATATCAAATTTAAATTAAACTAAACTAAATCGTATTTTATTTTTATGCTTGATTCAGATGACTATTTAATGAAAAAATTAAACTAAACTAAACTGCAAACATCCTTAATAGAACTTGCTATTGTCCACTAACATTATCGGTGTCACTCATTATATTTTAAATATTTCACTATTTAAATTATTTGAATTATATCATTTAATTGTACTATTATCTTATAGTCATAAGATTTTTAAACATAGGAATGCTATCTTAAGAGACATAGGAATGCTTTAACAATTATACTTATTAATTTTCCTCTTTAGTGTCATCCAACTAGTCATGGCAACAGTGGCGGGCGGGGCGAGTTTTGCCTAACCGATCCCGCCTCCGACTTTTTTAATCATCCCCGTCCCCATCCCCGATCTCCGCTGGGGTTAGAAATTAAGTCCCCATCCCCGTCTCCGCTGGGTTTCGGGTTCCTCACCCCCGTCCCATCCCCGATTTATATTATTTTAAAAAAGATAATTATATTTATAATAAATTAATTTTATTATCTATTTTTTATATATAAATAAATATTTATAATTTTATAATTTATAATTATTATTAATTAAATATACATTTTAATTTATTATATTTATATTAAAATATGTATGTAAAAGAAATATTTAATTATTTTTTATTTATAACATTATTATTATTATTATTATTATTATACTGTATTCAAATATTTGAATACTTATAACATTATTATTATAATACTGTATTCAAACATTTGATTATATATATATAAGTTAATTCATTTTTAAGTTGTTATTTAAAAATATGAAATATATAGTTTATAAGCAAATATTTAATAAGTTAATTATTATTCAATTAGTTCAAAGTAATAAAAGTTTAAATTATCAATTCCTTTAATCCTTTAAAATACAATTATTTTATTAAGATAAAATTTGATATATGATAAATAAGAATAATAAGATAAAAAATGACATAATAAAACCTAATAAATATAAATTATAAATAAAATAATATTAGTTACTACTAAGATTTATGTAAAATATTTAGAAAAAGATAAAGAATAAAAAAAATTAACTTTGTGTTCATCAAATTGATTGAAAAGATTGAAAAAAAAACAAATTGATGGGAGAGATTAAGAAAATGTGAAAAACTGAAAGGTAAAAAAGAGAATAATGTAATAAATTAATTGATATAAAAGATTAAAAAAGACAAAAAAATTAAAAAATAGGTAGACGAAAAATAAAAATTGGTGAAATATAAAAAAATGACCTTATATGTAATAGAAAAAAAAAAGAAAATACTTTTAAAATATTAATATTTTAAAATTTAAATTTAAATATAAAGTCGGGACGGGGACGGGGTCGGGGTGGGGATTGCATTACCCATCCCAGCCCCCGCCCCCGACTTTTTAAAGCGGGAAAAACCCGAACTCGCCCCGCCTCCGGTCAACTCGGGTTTTTCCCGTCAAACTCAGGACGGGGACGGGTCGATCCCCACGGGGACGAGATTAATTGTCTTCCCTACATCCAACTCAACACTGAGTAGTATTATCATCACTACTACCTTCATTTATCTCATTGAATGCAACAAAACCATAATGACCAATTTCAAACTTCACATGCAAGTCAATCACTACTAGATAAGTCATGGCTTAATTCAACATCTCATGGTTATCCAAGGTAGAACCCTTAAAATGACCATCTTAAACTTTCTACCATATTTGCATAGGATCAACTTATGCAAAATCCTCCTTTACGATACCAACAACCTTAGAAAAGATCATTATCACAATTTTGATTTTCGACTGTGCTAACTTATCCCCCCATATACTCAATTTTAGGTTCTTTCCGTAAGTACCTACCATGGTGCATTTTGATATTGAAAGACATCCCTAAAACCTCACAAATTCAAATATAATGTTAATGATTACAAACAAACTTTAATTGAAAAAGAATAAATGGAAACATTGCATAACTTCTTTAGAAAAAAAAATCCTAATAAAGAAGCCAAATATATTTTTATAAAAAAAAAAACATAACAAAAGTATTGTAGATTTTCATAATTAATATATTGGTCTAAAACACCAATAAGATTAAAAAAAAAGGATAGGGAAAGAGGAGCATGTCGATGTGCATTAAACCATGGACACATGGGTTCAACTAATATATGTTAAAAGAATAAAATAGTAAAAATATATATTACTTTCTATAACATAATCATAAAATTTATTACTGAAATCTACTCAAATACTCCATCATCTTAACAGATAAAATAATAGTTTTCGTAAGCTAACAGCTAATGAACTCAACTCACCACAATGACAACTTAAAAAACTAAACACAAAATAGCATTGCCATTCAAAGTCAATAAAGAACCAAAGCTATGTTTTTTTAATAAAATACACCATTTTTTGGGATAAAAACATAATTAAAAATTAAAATATTGAGATACATTTTATAAAATATTTATCAACACAAATTATTGAATAAAAATATAAATTCATCTTTAAATTGATATTCGTTCACTTATAAATAATTATGTCATTATCAAAATAAAATATCTTTTCCAAAATAAAGATAATGTAAGTAATGAGTAATTATATAATAGTTAGTTTTATCGAAAATTCTTAGAATAAAATATAGTTGTAACAAAAAGAAATAATGCACATAATTTAGGTATAGGTGTAGCCATTTTAGCTCACTTGCACATGTTCTCAAGGATTTGTTTTAGCCTCATCAATAAGTCCAGAAGAGTTGCCCTAATTTAACTCCAATCTTCTTATAGTCAAATAAACTCCCCCTAACCTTTGAAATAGTAAACATGCTTGAAAATAAATAGCATTATTTGGTTCAAAATTCATTTTGAAAATAAAAAACTAAACTTCTTATTATATTTAAATATAATGTTATATATTTAGATTTAATTAGCATCTAATATACATGTCTTTTAAAATTTATTTTATTGTTTATTTTTTTTTCAATATATTTATATTTTCTTTTTGTGATAACAAATTTGTATCATAGTTTTTAATTATAAGGTCATGTAATTTATTTATAAATATAGAGAAAATTAAAATTACAAATATAACCACAATTATAAAAAAAAACACAAATATGTCTCGTTATTTGACAATTTGTAATTATTAATTACTTAATAATTTCTTTGTAAGAAAATATTTAATAATTTTATGTAAAAACTTTTACAATTTTATAACATTAAAACCTGTTGAATTATTGGCAAATGTACCAAAATTATCAATCGCAGAGTATAGTACTTGATTAAATAAAAGTCGATCCCACGAGGAACAGTTTCAATGAAAATTCTCAATTATGCTTACTAAGTATATTAAACAGATTGGGTTTTGCAAATAAGAGTTGAATTGAAATTAAATGACAAAGAACTGTAAATTGTTAAGAAAATATCAATTAAAGGCACTTAGGATTGATTTCCTTCATTATCCCTCTTTTGTAATGACTATGTCAATTAACAACGTCAATTAACCTAACAATGTTGATGACACCTACTCAAATCATCCATGTTAATTCCTCACAAATGAAATTCATAAGAAAACCTAATAAATGTTGATTCCTCACACAATTAAGAGATTTTCCAGCATTAGGTTTAGGGTGTTTAAGCAATTGATACATTCATTCCATTCCTGGAAATTAACGTAATAAATATTCTTACCGTGATCTAGGGTTCAAGATATATTTTCCAATCATACCTCAAACAATCAAGAATAAATCATTCCAAAGCATAAAGGATAAGAATAACAACATCAAAGCATAGATTAATATCTCAAAATATCACCATGATACAAAAGAGTTCAAAGGAAGTGCACCGAATCCTAAGAGAATGAAGTTAGCAACTCATGTTGGCCATTACAATGCTTCAATTGATGAAGAAGTGAAGAATTAATGAAGATTAGACAAAACCCTAACAGTAGTCGTGTCTCCTCTTCTCCAAGACTGCTTGCTTTCTCAAAACACATCTTATCTTTTTATAAGAGAATTTGGGTCGGACCTCGCATCATGCATTCGCTTAAGCGTTCTTTCTTTCAATTTTTCTCTAATTATGTTGACAATTATGCTCCTTACTCTTGTATCAAGGTATTCTCGAATTCATCCTATATTGGGAGAAAAATAGATTAGAATTAACATAAGTTAAGTGATTTCATAAAAATTCAAGGCATATTTATATCAACTTTTTACCACTTAACAACTCCCCCCAACCTAGAATCTTGCTTGTCCCAAGCAAAGTAATTTTTCTAAAACAAAACCATCACCTATTATCTCTTTCTCTTCCAGAACCACAACATAAAAATTTTCAGAGGTGATGCTCACAACTCCAAATGAAAATAGAATACATAAACATTCAAGTTATAGAAACCAACAAAGAATAATTAGTCATCAACTATCCTCAGAGAAGCATTATCTCTCAAATAGAGTTATATATACTCATCTCTAATTCTCACAGGTAAGTGTTTATCTCATTCAATCACTTCATTTAGACAATCCAATATTGATAATCATCTTCAAGCAATCAACAATTGTTAAACAAGACTTAAATCAAAAGGTCTTTTGAGGCTTGTAATGGGGCTGAGCTAAGAAAGAATTATTGGTTTTTCTGGGATATACAAAAATATTTGAGAAATTCAACTCATATGAACGATTCTTGATTAATAATTCCTCAAGTCAGGTTTCAAACTTCATGCTTTTGTCCCTAACACAATGACAGTGAGTTAATAATCTCACAAGTTATTATTCCCCCCTTGAATTATTTATATAAATAAATATATATTTTTTTCATGCTTTTGCATGTATTCTTTTTTACTTTGCCAATTTTTTTAAGCTTTGCTTTTCCTTTTTCTTTACACCTTTTTTTTTTAAACAATACACCCCAATAATACCAGTAGGACAACAATAGCAATACCCAACAATAAGAAAAATAGTGACATTCATACTCATTTCCTTTCTCAAATATAGGAAGGTAGATAAATAATGTTTAGGCTTAAGGGTTCTGTTTAAGAAACAATATTATTTTTGGCTCAGAAGGAGTTTAAATGGATTTCCTAAAATTAATGCAGGGTTGACTATTTGGCTCTGGTTTAAATCTACTACAAAGAAAAATATCTTTATCATTTTCAAGTCTTGCCAACATGTAATCACATCAAAGAATCAACCAATATCAGTTATCATCACAATGTATTGACACTCAATTTATCTGTTTGTGGTACTCTGCTCACCTGGGTTTTGGTTAGCTTCTCCAATTCAGTTAATTCCTAATTCTCCTTATCAATTCCTTTTCACTATCATACTCAACATCCCAAAATCACTTGTTATTGGAAACAATCAAAATTATTTTTCACGTTCTAGATTTGAATTAGACAATAAGCAATAATCTCATATATGGCTCTAAAACAAATTATGGGACAGCAAGGGAATTCAAAATTTAAAATAAAGCAATTAAAAACATTAAATTAAAAACAAAGGAATTAAAAACATTAAAAACAAAGTAAGTTTCCTCCCTCATTTTCTTCACTTGTCATCTATGTAACACCCTACCTTATAAACCCTCAATCAGAAGAATTAATAATTTTTAGCAGAATTTTTTTTAATCGATAATAATCTTTTCCTTGTACATAATATCAATATATAAATTTTCAATAATCCATTCATGTATTTCATCATTTTAAAAAGTACTAAAAGTAAACATTCATAATTACATATAGATAAAATACTAGGACAGTCCTCCAAAATATTAAGGGCAACATTGGGGATACTTCCTACAGAGCAGCTAACTACACAAAACAGTAACTACTACTCAGTACCATGTAGGTCTATATACTACAAAAGACTGTCTATAAAATTTTAGATATGTTTATCTCAATACATGTCGCCATCATTGTGGCTCCCAGCTAATGAGTATGAGTGTCATATTCATCGAGTGTGGAATCTGTGTCATCTTCCCTCTCTTCAAACAATGACCGATCAGGTCCAATGAGTACCGCAAGTATAAAGAAAATAAAGAAAACAGAAAGACAAGAGGGTGAGCAACAGTTCATACATCATTTTAAAATCAACATCATAAACATTCACAAGTCAATCAAATTCCAAATGATTGATGTTAATGATGCATGGTCCTAATATGTTTTCTAAAATGTTTATGCATGCGAGCCCGAATCATTTCTCAAATCAGTACTGGGGTAGTCAGGAGTTGACACTACTAGGCATGAAAAATCTACCCACGGGATTGTTGAGACCCATGCTCAAATATAAACCCAATAGCTCACTGACCATTGATATACGGTAAGAGCACAGTCAGGTACAGGAGAGTTTGTACAGTGGGATCCCCGACAACAGGTAGCGAGCCTGGGTCTTTTGGGGCCTCCAACCACTACCCTTCCTATCCTCAAGTTCTCCCTCAGGGTCTCCCTATCGTATTCTCAGAGTCCATAATCTCTGATTCCCCATATTTCACAAATCACTATTTTCAAATGAGTAGTATATGAGTCCCTAAGTGGTTTTTCTTAGAAATTCACATTTTTCCAAAAATTTTGACAGAGTTTCCCATGTAATACGGACTTCCCAAAAATTTCCAATCACCTTTTACAAGCAGAAAACTTCCAATACATTTCAAAAAGGGTTCACAACCCATCATCCAATTCTTTCAATTTAATTTTCAATGAATTTTCTCATGAAAAACCATCATGCATATAAATGCTCACTCAAAGACCATACATATCATAATAGAGTACCAAACATGTATTTTACACCATCATACACGTAAGCAATTCATGATCACTTTCACAACCAAGCATATAATGAAATCAAAATTATCAATCATAACAAATTTAGACAAATTCAACAAATAAGGTCAAACAAGTTTATGATGTAATCTTTACTATATAGTTCACCCCTTACCTGATACGTTCACACTTATTCATTTCCAAGCTTGATGATGTTCTTCTTTCTTTCAATTTTTCTCTAATTATGCTGACAATTATACTCTTTACTCTTGTATCAAGGTATTCTCGAATTCATCCTATATTGGGAGAAAAATATATTAGAATTAACAAAAGTTAAGTGGTTTTATAACAATTCAAGGTATAATTATATAAAGATTTTACCACTTAACAAAACTCCAAAATTAATCTAACTAAATTACAATATATTAGTTTTATTTTGTTATAATTTAAAATTGAACTAAACTAAATCGTATTTTACTTTTATGTATGATTCATGTAACTATTTAATGAAAAATTAAATTCAATTAACTGCAAACACTCTAATAGAACCTATAGTCCACCAACATTATTGATGTTACTTATTATATTTCAAATATTTTACTATTTAAGATATTTGAATTTTACCATTTAATTATCTTGCTCTTTTATAATTATAAGATTTTTAAACGTAGTACTGTATCTTAAAAGGTTTAGAAATGTTTTTTTTCTTGAATAGCATGTAGTTATATGTTTGAAGAATTTTGTTTACTCACTTAAAATTGAGTATCGTTTCTATTTTCCTGTCAAGATTCAAAATCTTGTATTTTCCGTATCCATTCGATTGAGTCTTTAGATTTTCAAAATAGTATAAAGTGCTTCAAATTATTGTTATTTGACTCGGCCCTATAACAGGTACACTCAACCTTGAATTTCAAAATGATAATCACAATTAAAATTTTAATTGCAAACCTTATTAACAATCAAACTAAAATATGGTTGGAAATTTTCTTTATTAGTGTACTTTCTATAATAATGTTGTGTAGGATTTATTTTCTTAGGTAATACATCTAACTCTTTAATAGAAAGAGGTAAAATAAAAATAATAATGAAAATGTTGTAAAGAATTGGTAACATAGATAATGACCTCACTTATGCAACTATAATAGTAAAAGATGTGATTCCCTATGGAAAAACATTACACAACAAAAATATAAACCTCAACTCACATTTTATTTTTTGATCACCATATTTTATTCACCTATCCTCTTTAAAACTTTTAGCTTGATAATGATACTCTTTATATCTTTTATTATCACTGAAAGTGTTAATATGATTTTCATTTTCTTTGCAGATAAGTTTAGAAAAAGATATTATTCTTGGAATGTGGTATTCAAATACTTATTGGTCAAGTAAAAAACTTAATTTAATCAAATAGACAATGCTTATTATTTAGTATTTTTAAAAATAATATTTTTATCACTTAAATTTAGTCATTTGTTAACATGAACAACTAATTTTAAGACCATAATAAATGTTTATAGCTTGTTTTTGGAACCATGATTGCTATGAAGTTTGAAATGGTGAAGGCTCATTTACCAATGAAGAAGCTAGTCTCTTCTTATTTTTTTTATATGTGCACATGGTCATGGTCTTGGGGTCAATTAGGTTGATTGGTTCCAAGTGAAATATGTTCTTTTGAGGTTGAGTCTGTAAGTTAAAACACTGATGGTTAGTTGTAAACACATTGTTCATCCTTGTTATTGTTCAAATTTTCCTAACCATATTTTGTTATTTGAAGTTCAATCTTTTCTTTTTTTTGTTAGATTTGTGTTAATCGTAACTATTTTTGTTGTCTTATTCTTGCTAGAAACAAAGAATATTCAAATTGAAGATATAAATGAAGTATGAAAATCATGCTGATTTTTATTCCCCAATATTTTCATGTAAATGAAAGAATAAAATTCTTATCATTTTTCAAATAATGATTGTTATTGAGTAATTCTTAAAATTTTGCAACATTTATGTAATCTTAATAATAATATTATACATATGATAAAGTGAAATAATGTCATTGTTATTGTGTATTTCTTAAAATTTTGCAACATTTATGTAATCTTAATAATAATATTATTCATATGATAAAGACAAAGACATTATTATGATATTGATATTAACAATGATAATTAAAATAAATGATAATGAAAATAAAGCCGATAATGATGAGATGATGTAATTAACTATGGGACCAACATATTCAATATTATTGATAAAGATAATAAAAGTATTAATAGTTATAATTGTGAGCATGATCATAAAAATAATAATTAAAATTATGATAATAAAATATTGATGATTATAGCAATATATTTCCATTTCTATATAAATACTAAATGAAACTAGTAAAATTTCGAAAGAATAGTAGACATTTCAATATATTAAAAAAATACTATTAAATATTAATAAGTATATTAATTAACTTTTATTAATTAACTATATTATCCTGTTAACGAAAAAGTTGATAAAAGATAAAAAATTAATATTTATTTTTAATTTTAATGTAGTTATATTTAATATAACCCTAACTATTTTAAAAAACAATATAATAATAAAATTCTTGTACATGTTTTTATAACTACTATCATCTCCTTCAAGCGAGGTCCATGTCATGCAACTACAAATCCCCGTATTAAGACTTTTTTGATACTCCATCTGAAAGCAATACAGTGAGAAGAGAGATTGGGTACATGCATGTCTCTCTCATCACTACCTAATGTTGGGGGCAAAATATGAGAACTTGAGCCTAACATATCTTATGAGTTGAACAAAGGGCCTAGTCAAGGAATCCGATCCACCCTCATTGGATTCTTATCATGATATCAACCATTTATTCATAACCACCTTTATCATTAGTGGATTCACAATTATTAGCGTACGTGTGAACTTTCCTGCTTTCTATTCTGCTTCTTCCATCATTGCCTTATTATTCTCTTTTCTCACACTTCTTTAATTGCCCACGATTAATACACGACCGTCCAACATTGTTTACAAGTGTTCCAGTGGATGTTGTTGATGATGTTACACTGTTGCTTTGGCCAAGTTGCTTCAACTAAATCAAGACAAAAGGAGTAGATTAATATGGCATCAAGAAGCTTTTTTTAGGTCAATTTTCTTTACGCACTTTTTCATGGGACTTTGCAACCACAAGCTTAGACCTGTTGGATTGGAGCCAACCCTTTTCACATGCTATCGTTGTGTTCATAGTGTAGGTTCAAACACTTCTATTAAAAAAATTTAATTTTTCTAAGGATAAATTATGTAATGATTTTTATTAAGATTTCAGGAAAATATGTAGAATAGTCTAATAAGTATTTAAATCATATTACATGATATGAGACAGAAACTTCCAACATATCTCTTCAACCAAGGGGTTCCCTCTAACGAAGGGACCTCAAACCAAAGGATTGGACTAGTCAAAAGATATTTTAATAACAACTTTTAACTTAAAACAATAATAAAAGATATTTTTGACCCATAAAAAAAATTGTAACTTTTGATTCAAAATAATAACCGAAAAAAAAATTAAGTTTTGACTTTAATATATGTTAAGATTTCAATATAAACCAATTGACTATACCTGAAATAACTTAACAAATATTAAATCATATCACATGACATTAGACAAATAATATTCTAAATTTTGTTTACCTTCTAAATAATATTTTTAGTATATTTTTCCTTTCACTTTTTACACCAACTAATAATGTTAAACATCCTGATAGTCATATTAATACTATAATCACTTATGTATTATGTTATAAGAAGGTTTCACACATTAGGCACGTATGATTTTAATTTAATAAACTGTTTTTAGTTATTTTTTTCTTGATTATAGTTTGTTTCATTAAAAAAAAAAAACTTGAACACGTGAGAAATTAAAAACACAATTTAAAAAAAAGTTACACTTTATTAGAATCTTTAATCTCTTACAACTCAATGTTAATTCTACTTTAAGAAAAATTTATACGAAAGAAAATAATATGGAGAAAATGCTATTATAGAAGATTGAAATAATTTCGATAACTTCAAAAGAAAAGAAGACAATATCGAGTAATATATATCTTTTATTTACTTTTTTATGTTTTTAAAACAAAAAAATGACCCGTTGAAAGATCATACAAACTTAAAAATATAATCCATTTTTAAATTCGGATAGCTTCATCCTTTTTTTTAAATGAATAGTATGTCATGCCGAGCCATTTTAAAGTCTTACAAGGAGTCCAATTCAACATTTATAAAGATGAAAAATAAAAACAGAATTGTATAATTGAATTGAAAGAAAAATACATACTCAAAGGAGATAGAAAGAACCTTTTTATATATACTAAAGAAAAGCTAAATTAAAAAAAAAATCATAATTGGGGCTTAGTTCCGATTAAGAATTGAAAGTGTCACAACCTCATACTATGATAACATCATTAGAGTCAATTCTCACGTTTGAAATATTATCTACTTTAAAATTATTGTCCGTCACGATTTTATTTTTAAAAGACGTATCGATGAATTAAGAGAGGAGAATATATACAAATTACCCTTGGTCTCAACTCCTAAACGATATAAAACTTCATCATAAATGTACCGGAACAATATTTAATAAAAGATAAAAGTGTAAGAAGATGTAAAGCTAAAATCATTTGTATTATTAAATGAAACAATAGATGTTTTATATCTTTCTAACATAATTAATTATGAGAATTTTATCAATTAATTTAGAGTTAGATAATTTTTTATCTAGCAATTTTATTTTATTAGCAATACCCAACAATTTATTTGAGTATTTTCTAATTGTCTTTAACTTTTGTATCTCAATTTTTTTATCAAGTTTAAAATTTTCATATCTTGAATTTTTCCATTCCCTTCGTATTGTCCATTCAAATAATCTCAAATTTGTTTGACTAACTTTATAATTTCAGTGAAGATAATTTGTGAAACACCAATAAACAAGTATAATTTCGTTTTTGTCTTTCTCATTTATTGTTTCTTCTAAATTTTAATTTGAGTTATAGTAGGATTTTCAGTGGATCAATAGTGCAACAATGGAATCTTCTTCCACAATTTTTTTATAAATTTAGTCTTCCAATATATTATTACATGCTCATAATTCATAATCGTAGTTTTTATCATAAAATACCGAAATAACGACTTGTGAAAATTTTCATTTTTCTTTAATTGAATCAAAACTTTTATACTACTATTAAAACATTTTAGGGTTTTGATTTGAGTATATTTTAATTTTAGTAGTATATATTATAATTTTAACTATTTGGTTTGGTTGATTTTTTACTGTCAAAGTATAAATCGAACCGATTGGTTTTGGTACTTTTTAATCCAAAAAAAAAAAATCAATCTTGATCGATTTTCAATTTTTTGAATTGTTTTTCAGTTTTTTTTTATTATTATTATTTGTTCGGGTTAAACACCCATATTCAAGGACTCTTATTCTTTCTATTTTTGTCTTCTAGCTTACTGGTTAACAAAGTTTCTATTTTTGTCACAAAAATATGGGTCTATAGAAATAACAAGAGAATTATCTTACTAGGCAGACCCGTCAAGCATGATCTGAATGTATTCTAAATAATGAATAGGTGAACCAACTTATGTCAAGGTAACGAATATCTTCTTGATAGCAAGAAGATATGAATTCAAAAAATCCTGTTTCTTGTTTCCTTTTATGATTTTAATTTATAAACACAAACTTTTGTTCGTGTTTCAGAGTAAAGATGTAAAGATTTCCAAATCAGAGATGCATGATCGCAGCCACCATTCTTGAATGCAAATTTGGTGGCATAGATGCTAAAAGCTAGGTAAAGATCAATTCATCTTCCTGTTCTAAATTGAATATGCTTCTAAAACTTTATCTAACAATTTATCTTCTGAATTTGAGTACATTAGAGGCATACCACCATCTTTGTGATGATCTACAAATTTTGCAACTTAAAGGATTTAATGGTACCGATTGGTTGCATTTTCCTAGTTAGAAAATTGTCATCATCAAGCTTGATTGAAACTGGTAAAGAAGTTGAAAAATCAAAGGAGTAAAAGAAGAAGATGGTGTGGTCATGATTTAGTCTGATACCATAAGAGAGATGACGAAGATGAAAGAAAAAGGCAAAGAGGGAAATCGAATTATGTTATACACACTCTCAAAAAAAAAAAATTATATACACAAAGACTAAACTAACAAACTAATACTTAGTAAAAATAAAGATGCATAAATGTACACAAAGTAGCAAAACTAAGTGGATTTTCTTTAATATTATGATTGATTTAGGTTCATGTGTAACAAGTACAGTGAAGATGGTCGTTGGATTCCCTGGTGAATGGGTAATTTTGGGATAAAATTATGGTACTCTGGTCAAAGAATTGTGGTAAAGTGGAAGGCAATAGAAGTATAAATTCACTGATTTCCAGGATATGGGTGGCAGTGGCTTTCAAAATGATGGATAGAAGAGGCCTAGATACACGAGCATGCTCTCTCAATGAGCTGTGGGGTAGCGACGTATCATAGCAACAACTTTCAGCACACATCTTTAATGGTTAAATTTGTCGCCTTCCACATGACATTGAAAATTGCTTCTGCATGCCCTAGTTAATTGCAATTCATCAACCATCATCATCTAAACTCTTTTAATTTATAAGTGCTTTTACTAACACAATGTTGTAAGTTTCAAAAGAGTTTTTTTAATGTGGTGCATTTACATTTTCTTTTGGTATACACCACTTAGTCTCTTTCTTTCTCTTATGAACTTATCATGGACACGAAAATGTTTGACTGTAAAATTGTGAGTAGCATAAGTAATGCTTGTAACTCCCTTTTTCATAACATCAAAGATTATTCTACCAAAACATATATTTCTCTTCAGGAGAAAAGAAAGTGACCAGTTCAGATGTTTGTAAATGATTTATGTTTCAATTTAGTTTCAGTAAATTACTGATATACAAACGAACCAGGACTATCTCTAGCAAGATTCTCCAATACAGATATACAATCACTTTTTTTTTTTTCTATCGAATTACTATAGCAGTAACCATTCAATGGTTGTGATTTTTCAGTGGGTGGAGAAAAAAATATAGCAGCAGAGGATCCAATTCCATTATGCAATCGCATTGATCCGAATATTGTTGCTTTAGTTAAGAAGAACTACATGATTTATGTGATTAGTTTTTTTATGAACCACCGACATTTTAAAGTTATTTTGGAGGTTCAAAATCAAGTTAGGTAGATCAGTTAAGTGGTTAAGCTCTATGTATCTCCTTTTCCTTTTCCTTTTCCTTTTCAAGAAGACAGGTTCAATAACTATAAACTACTCTGGTATTCAATATAACTCCATTTTCAGAACTTGAACTTGAGTTTACTGGTTAAATTAAAACAGTCTGAATACAAGAAACTATGCTTTTTAAATCTGGCATATCTAAATTATAGTGAGAATAGAGGGATTTTTTTTTTTCAAATCGTAGTTAAAGACAACCATACATTTGTTAAACAAACATTATTTCAGGAAACAATGTTGTCAACATAAAGAAATGATAGTTGGTCATTAATCAAATTCGGGTAATAAACAGGAAGAGATAGATGAAAACTGACAACCGTATCAGGAACATGACGAAGTAGAACTACTTACAATGTATTCTTATGAATCAACGATTAAGACTCACAATTCAAACCATAATTTAAACCAATGCTTATATCAGAATCTCAATCTCTACTCAAACTCCATTACCAAAGTGGCAGTGTTTACAAATGACTAACTTCTATTTCCTACAAATGAACATGTCAATGGAAACCAATAAAGCATACAATTCTTCTCTAATATACATCTCTTGAACGAAAGAACAATTCTCAAAAGCAAGCATTAGACAGAACATTCAGAAACTGAACTTGGTCTCTCTCTAGATGAAGAAGAATGTAAAAACTCAATGCAATCTTCCACAGCTTTGGCACGATGTGAATCAGTGGGGTCTGACACTGAACGTGTTCTGACCAAAGAGGATGAAGAAACCTTCCTAGAGGATCTCCTTCTCTTGGAAACAACTCGTATAGCACTTGCCACTTTTGCTCCTAGTTGCTGCAATAATCTCACCGGTGAAAACTTAGGATCTTTTGGAAATCTGAAAGTCCAAGTTCCGGTGACCCTCTTCTTGTTTCCCAAGACTCTTCCACTACCACCACCACCAACACTGGTTTGCTTGAGAAACATGATTGGTTTCTCATTGAAATCGGGGGTAAAACACACCCTTTCAGTTGTTCTCAACATCTAAGCAATAATATACTAAAACAGAAAAATACTTCCTATTGCCAAAAGAAAAAAAAAATCAATATTTGTATCTATTTGTCATGTAAGACAGAAAAACAGAAGAGTGATAGAGAGGGAATAGCAGTAAAAGAGGACAAAATGAGACAGTAAGACACTAGATTGGCACGGGAGTGCATATATATAGAGATAAACCAATTTAAGGAAACAAGGGATAGTAGCTAGCTAGGTTCAAAGATAAAGCCTAGAGAGAGTGATGTTTCAGGAACATATAATTAAAGACATAGATTGGGATGTTTCAAACTCATAGCTTCAACTTGACCCTGAGAACAAGCAATCTTATACCAGAGGTTAAGTGCATCTGAAATCATTCATGTGTGATATACGTGCATGAGACATGCACACATGACACATGGGCCTATTACGGAATCAACACATTGCCACATTTATTGTGCGTGGTAGGGGTACAATGATTAAACTATCTGTAGATGTTGTTGTTTTTTGGCTAAGCATGAACTATACGATGTGAATTATGCAATGATTAGAGCTTGCTTAGTGTGGTGAGATAAGAGAAATATAAACTATTTAAAGCAAGAATGCAAATCATGAATTTTCTTTTCTAACTTTATCTTATGCAAAACCAACACATACCCTTAATAAATATACCAAAACATGTCAATCTTTTGAACACTATGAAGTTATGAAATAAAACTATGTATGATGTAAATGAGAAGAGGAGAAAAGTATCGAGTGTGTCCTTTTCTCTGAGATCAAGAAGAGAAAAGGGAGGTTTTGGTCAAAAGAAAAAGTAGTGGAGAAACGAAGAATGGAGGGGGAGACAAGAATGAAACAGTTAGAGGTTAAAAAAAGGTAGTAGTGGATATAAAGAAGAGGGAAGCGATGGATACTCTTCTAATCAGCGTTGCTTTTGAGGGTGCATATATGGCAGGGTCTACTTGCTTTTTACTGGCTCTTTGGTTCTGTTTCTGAAATCTGAAATCTAGATATAAGGGCCCCAACATTATGTGCAAGAAGAGAAAAAAAGGGTGAGGGAATCTATTAGTGTTTGACCGTGGAGAAAGCGTAAAAAATAGGGTATTGGTTATTCATCACTCTTTATTTTTATTTTTATTTTCGTGTTTTTCTCTGTGTTTGAGACTATTACACACACACCACATCACTGAATATAATAAAAAGAATTAGATAGAGTTGAGTTGAATTTGAGTATTTTTTTTATTAATCCAATTCAGTTTAATTTATCATTAATAAAGTTGGATAAAGTTATCAATTTGAGCCATATGATTCATAAATCGATTTTAATTTATTCCTGAACTTCTTTTCCTTGTAGTGGTTCAATCTAATGAGGAGATGAATAAACCTCTTCTTCAAAGTCCCTACATAAAATGAGTTAGAAAGCCGGTACGTAGTAAGTTTGTTAACAAAACATTTGTATATCATAATAAATATTTTTTATTTCATAAATACTTATGATAATGTTATATTTTAATTTAAGTTTTATTTTTAAATATATATTAAAATTTAATAAAAACAGCATTAACAATTTTATTTGCTATTTTAAAATTTTATTAAAAATAGTATAACTTTATTAATTTAATAGAGATAACTTATTTGATTAAATATGTGTTTATAGGATTTTAGAATAATTTAACTCAATAATCTTATCTAATTATGTTTAATCAAGTACATTTATTTCACAATTTTGACTCTATCTTATCAAATTTGACTTGATTTGATCCTCCTAATAAATTCTATTTTGTCTAATTTAAATTAAAACAACAACACTTAATCTATTTTATTTTGACCTAATTTAACTTATCATGATTATTATGTCATAAGTCAACTCTACTTGACCAAATACCAATTAAGGTAGATTTAACTTGATTTCCATTTGATCCAATTTAACTCACTTCACTTAATCTAATCTAACATGACTCACACAACCTAATTCAAATTTTTTTAATCTGATTTACCTTAATTTATTATAACATAATTTAAATCAACTTGATTTGGTTTAACTTATTCATCTTCGTATTATTCAATCTCACCTAAGGTAAATGTTTTTAAAATAAATATTTTCTTAACTCTCACTTTTAAAATATATTATTTATTTATAAATAATTACCCATAAACGGTCATCAACCATAATAAATTATGCAAACATTTTGATCTTATGAATTTTTTTCTTAAATAATTTTTTTTATTTTGTGATTTTTTTTCCTTGTTGACGTGAATTATGATTAAGTCTTTGCGAGATAAATTAAATCGAAAGATTTAGAATTGAATTAAATAAAGACTGAATTAAGTTGAGTTAATTAATTCAATAATTTTTTAAAAATATATTATTTTATTAAATTTGTATTTTTCTTAAAATTTTAGAATAATTATTTTGAAAAAAAAAGATAATATTAACATTTAAATAAATTATATAATTTAATATTTTTAAAAAATTAATTAATAAAAATATGTATTGGGTCCGAGTTTTATACACAGACTACCAATAAAAAATAAATTTAATTTGATCCCATGATTAAAACAATCAATTCAAGTTATTTACATTGAACATACTCGTTATTGTCTCACAATTTCAGCTTTATATTTTATGAAGAGTTAATTGCTATTTCAAAAAACAAATCTTGTCATTCTTGAAATGTTTAAAAAGTTTATTTTGATTATTCTTATGAATAATTTTTTAATTAAATATTATTGGAATGAATGTTTCAAAAGAAAAAAAGATATACAGTTTAATGCTTAAAGATAAAAATTAAAAAGGTTATAATGTAATAGATTTATAAT
Source organism: Sphenostylis stenocarpa (assembly GCA_963425845.1). Lineage (NCBI taxonomy): Eukaryota > Viridiplantae > Streptophyta > Magnoliopsida > Fabales > Fabaceae > Sphenostylis > Sphenostylis stenocarpa. The sequence continues at coordinate 49,653,760 of OY731401.1, forward strand.
TATAAGTTAAGTAAATTTGTTAATAATATTTAGAATAAAAACAAAAAAAATAATTATGTCAAATTATATAATTTAAAATAATTTAAACATTTTATTAATATGAAAAATATGACTCCATATTTAAGAATAGCAAATGCACGCTTTTCTATACAGTAACATTATTGTCATAAAGGTGAAAAGTATCCAAAGTCCTTTTTACCTCTTTGAAGTACTGTTTTTTTTTTTTCGTCAAGAACGAGGTTTTGATTTTGTGGCATTAATTAAATGTGGTCTTAATGAAGAGAAATTACAGATAAATTAAATTAGGTGAGAATGCAGGAAAGTTTGGGAATGGATATGGTAGCTTTCTGCAGAAAAATATTTTTTTAAGGGATTTTAGGAAATACATGTATGACTTTCACATTAATATTTTTTTAGGCAACTTGGATTCCATTAATCTCCAATTATAATGTTCTTGAAAATATTGGATCAAATTAGTTTACGCAAAAGAATAAAAATGGGTTTTATGTTATATGGATCAAGTATTGACGCTTGAACGTGTAGTACCTAATGCAGAAAACTTGAATTTGAAATAGTATCATTTCATCGTACCTCAACATCTATCACTTCTAATTAAATTTCAGAATTTTGGTATATTTTATTCACATATATCATAGGTTTTTTAAATTAATTTTGTATATGTGAAATATATTTTAAAAAGATGCATTATGCAACCAAAGTCAATCACAAAGAAAAAACTTCTATTTCTTAAAAAAATAAAGAAACCCAAAAAGAACCATAAGTCCAAACATTTTTGGCATCTTCAAATCTTGAAAACGGGTATCGATAGGTATACTTAGTAATAACAAAGCAATCCCTGGATAAGTTTGTTGATAAGAAAATGGGCTTCAAACGGATTCTACAACTTTCTTCTTACACCTCCATAATTTTTTCCTACACTTCTATATTTTATGTAAAATAATTAAAATATTCTTTCAATAATTTTTATTTCGAATCCTAAGACCTTCTTCCATTCCCCTTTGTATCTTATGCACCTCAACTATTATCTTCTACACCTGCATAAATCTATAAATTTGTTTTGTTATACTATCATCTCTATTTAAGATGATTTTCAAATAAATATTTACTAATATTATGTATTTATTACATATTTCATATACTAAAATTATATATTGAGATACACATTACTCCATTCGAAATAATTTTTTTAAAATCAAATTGAATTCTAACACACTCAATCTAAAATACATTTTTGAATTGATTTTTTTAGAAATATATTTCAAATTGAGTGTTCAAAGAGTGAGTTAGGAAATATGAAATAATATTTCCGACAAAAAAAATTCCATAAACAAGTTCCAAAAAATGAGTTTTAAAATATATTTCTGAAAATATTCTCCAAAAATATATTTTGGATCGATGGATTTATAATACATTTCTAAAATGTTCAATCTAAAATTGTTTTTCTAAACAATCCATATTGCATTTCTAGAAAATAATTCTAGACTAATATTATACTTAGTAAAAAATTGATATAAATTAAAAATAATTTGAAATTTGCATCTATTTCTTGTAATTCTTGAAATAATAGGAGAATGAAAAATAAAAATGTTTTCGAATTTAAAAATCAGAATTCAAAGGTTTAAAAATTAGAAATAAACCCTTACAAGGAATAAAATATAATTTAATTTAATTATGAAAAAAAAAAACTACGAAGGTGCGAAAAAAAAAATGCAAGATTATATCAATGACACAAAGACGGAACCTTGAAGGCCACAATGCTCTTCATTTCCTTTTTCATTTACATCAATCTTTATATTTTGATAGAAAAGATAACTTTCAATTTTTTCAGCTTAATATCTTTGAAAATCTTGTATAAACACACTACATTCAGAGCCATTTTCAAATTATATTAGGAAGAGTAAGAAATTTTATGTTCTAAAGAATATAAAAACAGTTAGAGTTACTTTCAAATATTTAAAACATATTACTTTGTTTCTCAGTAACTTGCTGATATCAACCAGTTATTTTGTAGCCAATCATACACAATTTCTAGTACTTTTGTGTACGAAAGCCGATTTTAATTAAAACTTTGAGAATTGAAGGGTTTTTGTTTCGTATTCCCCAAGGCAAAATATGACAATAAATATATCTACGTTTAATAATGCTGGGATATGTTTTCATTAGTTTACTTGTCCCTTTCTACAATCCTCTTTTTACTGTAACAATTATTTTATCCAAAAACACGTGCTTTATTACTAATTAAACTCTCTCATAATTTATATTTTTTTAATTACTTTCAATCAAGAATAAAGAACATATTAAAATAAAATAATAAAAAAAATAAGTGTTATGCTTTACTTATATGACGAATAAAGATGAAGCAATTAGGAATTATGATTTTAGATTAAATAAGTGTTTAATGTTCCTATGGCCCCACGTATTTTGTAATCATCCAATTCAAGATATATGGTAATCAAGTTGTGATCGAATATCCAATGGAATATGTTCCTAATCAGTTTTCCAATATCTATTTTTGTCAAACAATGAACATATATAATAGAATCTTTATTAGGCTAAGTTTTCCCCAATTATTTATCTAAACACAGAATAATATGATCATTATCAATTATCAGTATTCGTGTTCTTCCTAACTAGGAGACGATAATAAAACAAGAAAAAAATCAGTGAATATTTAAATGCATGAAGTAAAAGAGTGTGGCAAGTTGATGTTGATTTTTCACGTGCAACTTGTCCTCAAACCAGTTTTATCCTTTTGCCTAACCAGTTTGAAAGATCTGGAGTAATTCACTGTACATTACCTCAGCAACACGTGCCGTGAAAAAAATGTTGTTGGAAACTGAAGAATCAAATTTACCATTTCATTGATCAAGAAAGAGACATGTCCCCTTAAGAATAAATGAGAAAGAAACAAATACCAAAGGTTGCATATTTGAAATAATGCAACTTCTTGTGTAAGTTTTGTTAAAAAGTTCATGTAAGATTAAGAATACTTATCTCCTTTATATTCGTTACGTGACAATAACTCGATATTACAGGTTTATTTTCTATCAAAGTGTACCTAATCGGTTTCAAAATAATAAATATATTAATCCTCGAGATTCTTATATTTAACATTTAGGTAATATTTAAGATATTTGAATACCAACTTATTTTATATTAAAAATTCTTTAAAATATTTACTAATAAATAAAGATAATACTTTATTTTTATATAAACAAATTTAATATCATATTCATTACATTCATTCGCATTTTATTTTTTATTTTTATTTAACTATCGCAAGTCTTTTATAAATATTTTTCCCAATATATATATATATATATATATATATATATATATATATATATTATAGATCCATTAGAAAAAAAAAACGAAGACCATTTTCAAACTCAGATAATAATGAAAGATAATCAATTTACTATATCATTTATTTTACATTAATTAATAAATTGATATAATATACTTAAATAATTGATGTTAAAAATGGTTATTAAATGATAATCTTAAAATATATGGAATATTTAATTAAAGATTACATATTAACTTGATTTTATAAGAAAATTAGATTTACTCTTACTTTAAAATAATAATAACAATTATTTTAAAAATTTATTAAATCTATATCAATTATTCCGAAATCACTCACAAATATTTACTTTTATATTAAAATGTTAAATTTTAACGTGAAGAAATTAAATTAATTAACTTAATTCCGTTTTCTAAAACACGTTTAGATAGAAGCAAAATCTATAATTGTCATTAAATAATTAAACCAATTATTTAAAGGTTATTCAAATAGTAAATTTTTTTTTTACAATGAGATATTTCACATCTTGCTTGATTTTCCCTGTTAACAGAATGATAGAAAAGAAAAGTAAAAGTAGCAGACAAAAACGAACAAGTCATAGCCCCACATGTTAGAAAAAGTAATTAGCAGTATTAGAGAAAAAGGATTACACATGGGTGTGATTTATTTGTGTGTGGCTTAAAGTGGTCCTGGAAAGGTGAGTGAGACATGGTAGAATGGGGCCAGTGATGGTGCAGTAACCACTAACCCCCTTTGTTATGTCAGTGGCCCAACTCAAGGACAATCGGTAACCATAAGTGTAGGCGTTTTTACAGAACTCGGTTAAAACAACGCAAATGTGATAAAAATTATAGAAATAAGTCAAATTGTGGTTGACGAAGAAATCGTAAAATTAGATTAAAGTGTCTTGATACAAATGAAAACAAAAATCATATTATCACATGTGCTAAGTTTAGGATTCTACTCAACTAAGTTACTCTCAATTTATAAATGAGGAGAAAGTGAAAGGAATCACAAATTGATGAGATTGAAATTGAATTGATATTAAAAGGATTGAAATTAATGTTAGAGTTACTATTACTCACTCTTGGAGAGAATGAGAATGATTTGGAGGAGTACAAACCCTCCAAACTCATTCAATACAAACACGTCACCACCATATCCCCTTCCAAAAATTTCACTTCCCCTGCCTATCTTTGAATTAATATTTCAATTAAAAATTTAAATATATAAAATATTAATCTTAGTTATACACTAAACAATTAAATGTTTATAGAAAGAAACATCCATAACTACCATGATTCACAACATTAACCATGATATTATCATCACTCATTGTGATAAAAAAAAAATTCAAAAGACTTTTTATTGTTAGTCATCGCTCAGTAAAAAAATTCTCACACAAATAAGAAAACTGAAACCTTAAAGAATATATAAAATAATTTTACATCAAAAACATATTTTATGCTAATAAGATAATTTCATAGATGTGTTATTGTTAATTTTTTTTATTTTTTTTTATGGAAGTCACTAAGAGACTAAAAGAAATAAAATTTTCAATTAAAGTCATTTAGTGAGTAGTTACTTCACATAGGAGATGACATTCTTTAGAAGGGATTTAGAACAACAATTTGATTCTGATTTTGATGAGTAAAGTGTTTATGTCTACCCTATATGTTACTAAACATGAATGTTAGGTTTTTTCTAAGGAAAGTTTTACATCATGAAAATGTCTGAAGGAGAGGTAAAACATATATTACAGTTAAGACTCAATATGCAGAGAAGAAAGGTCTCTTAATACATCAAACTTAAATGTAGAGTTTCTGTTATTAAGGAACATTGATCAGTACAATGACCCATCCAATGCTCAAAGGTTGAAATCATTTCTTTATTGTCAAGTCTTTAGGAGTAAGATTGGAAAAATTATTCATAAGTATGATTTTTTTTTTTCCTTTAAAACTCTTCCTAATGAACAATTTTTCATTACCATTTCATTCGCAATGAATAAGAATAAGTGTTAAAAACAAACTCTATATTATACATTGGTTTGTATATTCTCTAACTTGTGTTCAATAAATTTTTTTTAAGAATTTCATTGAAAACCACACAAACCTAACTCTTAATTAAACAATCAAGTAAACGTGAGGCTACAAGTAGAAGTCGACCTAGAAAATTTCACCCTTCCTACCATTTGTAGCTCTACTCAATCAGCTCATGTGTATCAATGGATCTCCCATTATGTACAGAAATTAACATAAGAAGAATTCGAACCTATGCAAGTTGAAATTAAGATGTGTAAAAGTAAAAGTAAAAAAAAAAAAAAAAAAGGAAAAAAATATTGTAAAATGGCATAGCCAATATTTTGCAACATATCAAACAATGAACTTTTATTCTTATGACAAGTCATGTGTACCATGTTATCATTTAACAAAGGCAATCAATAATATACTAAAAACACATAATTTTTTTATTTTTTTTATAAAGCTTGTAACTTGTTGAAATTTGTTTGAGAGATTAAAGTGATAAACAGTAAAAAGTAAGAATCAATTCCCCGTTTAAAAGTGGTGGAACATAGATCTGTTCCAGGACAATGGGAAAGAGAGAGTGAAGTAAATAGTGAGGTTGCAGTAAAAATTCACTTCAAATGTTGTTAGACATGCACAAACCAGAAACAAATTCACCTTCCATTAATATGAAGTTGCTCAACTAACTCCACCATGCAAGGCTTGTCCATCAAGCAGAGTAAAGGGTTTTAGAAGAAATGGAATATGCTTCCACAGAGAAGACTGTTCATACCAAAATTATCCGTGTCAACAACAAGTATTCTCATCTAGACCTTATTTCTATCATGCTAAAAATATCCCAAAATAATAACTGGCTCAGGAGAGTGACCCAATAGCATATGCTCCCAGTTCCTTTTTGATTCCTCGAAGTCCTGCCATCAAAAGGAGAATATCCATTGATGAAGTCCCTTGCATGTGTCTTAGATTCCTCCCTTTGCTCACACACTTTCTCTCTCTTCCTACCTTGCACAACCTATAACGTACCATATAATTAATCCAAGGCTGTAACTTTATATTATTCCTCTCACGCATTTGCCATCATCATGAACAACTCTACAACGTTGTCTCTCTCTATAAATCCCTCTCTCTCTCCTCCTTTTCCTTCAGCTGCCGCGTTCACAACAACCCCATCTTCTTTTTCCACTTTCCCTCAGAACTCTCTTAGATTTACTTGTTTTCAATCCTTTGGGCCAAAACCCATTACTCCCTTTTGCAGAAAAGCACGATTGGGCTCTCTTCAGGGTTTAACGAGTGCGAGAAGCAGAAAAAGATTGGTGCTTGGAGCCACCAACATGACTATAGCGGAGGATAGTTTGTTGGAGGTGGTGGAGGAGGAAGAGGGTCCTCCTGATTTTTCTTTGCTTGATCCAGAGAACAGCTCTAGGCCTCGTAGAATCGCGCTCTTCGTTGAGCCTTCTCCTTTTGCGTGAGTTTGTTTCTAATCCAAGTCTGCAATGTGCATTCTTTGTAGTTTCCAATCCTCATTGAATGCAGAATTCTCAGAATAATGTAACCCCTTCTCTATATTAAGTGTTTTTTCTTGTTCAAAGTTGAAACATTGGAGTTGGGTTGGGACAGCATTGAATTTCAGTTTCTGCTGCAGCTGACTTGTCGAATTCTAATTCAGTGTTGACTTTGTGGTTTTTGATGAACTTCCTGTTGAAGTTTAAAAGATCAGATGGATTTGAGTTTGGATTTCATGGGTTTTTTTTTAAAGAAAAAGATAGAAGGCTTTTGTTTTGTACTAGCTTTTTATCATTTTTTGTTTTATGATTCAATTAAGCTAGCTCTGTGTGTATGTTTAGGAATAACCTTTCTATAAGCTTAATACTACTTCTTTAGTCTCACCATCGGAAAACGTGCTTCTCAGCAATTTTCTGCTGCTTTTCTCCGTGTTAGAAAACAACTAGAGAAAAAGAGAGAAGTTAGAGGAGGATAAATCTGACAGGTGATATAATAATGTAATAAAAAAAGTTATGAGTATAAAATTGGATGGAAATAACAGCTTATGAATGTTTGAGTGACCAGACATTATTAGTTTTAGGAAAAGTTGGTTGGAAACTAACCTCAAATGTTTTCTACTTTCTGTCCCCGTTACACTTCCAATGTGATTATTGCATTACACTTAGTACTATTGATTTGTGATAAGATGAATGTGTGGTTCCCCTGTGTAAGGAAAGCCTGTTCTTCAATTGAAAGAGAATGTCCATCCCATCTATTTCTATTTCGCAGGTATGTCTCAGGATACAAAAATCGGTTCCAGAATTTTATAAAATACCTTCGTGAAATGGGAGATGAGGTAACATTTTTCTTCCCTGTTGTTTCTTTATACACTGCACACTCATGTCCTGGTTTTATTTTAACATTGAAACCAAGTGTTTAGCTTTGTTTCTGCATGTTGTAGGTAATGGTTGTGACAACACATGAAGGAGTACCCAAGGAATTTTATGGAGCCAAATTAATTGGATCCCGGAGGTTGCTGACTTTGACTTCTTTAGTTTTGTTAGCATATTTTTGCTTTTAATCCATAAGGAACTTAAAATTTATGTTTCTTCATCACATTCAGTCAATGCTTAAATTTATAAATTACCATTGTAGTTTATTTCATATGAAATTCTTGTAATTTTTCATAAAAACTACTTTTTCTAGCTTCTAAGAAAAGAACTAACTGTTTTTGGGTGATTGGTTTTTTCTTTTTTCAAACAACTTAATTTTCATAAAAAAATCCAATTATTTTATTAGTTACAAAGAACAGTAAAATGAGCAAGTAAGTGCACAAGGCATCATTTTTAAATTTCACTTCCATATTCCAATTTAGATTTTAGAGTTTTCCTCTTTAAATGCTAATATGTTCTTTAAAGTTATGGTTGCTACCACAGTCATTGCTTCGTACTAATAATCTTCATTTAAACAAAAAAAAAATGTAAAATGCAGCTTCCCCTGTCCGTGGTATCAAAAGGTCCCCCTTTCTTTGGCACTGAGTCCAAGAATAATTTCTGCAGTTGCTCAGTTTAAGCCAGACATAATACATGCATCATCGCCAGGCATAATGGTTAGTCTAATATTCCTCAACATCCTCATTCATTAACAACAGCATTGTTAGAACAATATAGTTCTAAAGACTCATTTATATCAATATCTGAGGCTGGTTGAATTTTCAGGTGTTTGGTGCCCTCATCATCGCAAAGCTGCTAAGTGTTCCTATTGTCATGTCCTATCACACCCACGTACCAGTGTAAGTTATATATTTTAGGTTAGTTTGGATAAGCTTCTCATGTCTTAGTGAGAACTTAATACTTATAGGAGAAAAAATTAAGTAAATCAAACTTCTATTCATTAAAACCAACTTGTCCATTTCAAGTTTGGATACTTTTTTTTTTTTTACATCAAGTTTGGAGTAGTTAGATGACAAATTTCTACAAAAATTGAAATGTTTTTATGGATAAATTTTATTCATTTTATCTCTTTATTCTCTTCTCTTATAAGTACTAGTTGAGAAGTTTATCTAAACCGAACATTATTTACATTTCATATCTTCTAAATGTATTCACATTTGCAAAGCTATGATGTCTATACTAAAGATTGAATCCACTAGTTATTCTTATTGATCTTAATTGTTGTTCAGATACATTCCAAGGTACACCTTTAGCTGGCTGGTGCAACCCATGTGGTGGGTCATAAGTATGTATAAACACTCTCGCTTCCTTTTTCCAACTTGAAATCATATGTTTTGTGAAATAACATGAATTTGCTGTTATACACAGAATTTCTGCATACAGCAGCTGATCTTACTCTGGTGCCATCAGCTGCCATTGGAAGGGATCTTGAAGCAGCTAGAGCAACAGCAGGTGAACTCAAACACCCCTTTTCAAATGATTTCTTAGCGTTTTGCTCATAGACAACAGCAGCTGAACATAAGCATTTTTGTAAAAATCCTTGTCAGCGCAGCAGTTATTTTTGTCATATAACCCCAGTTCTTCTGTTTATGTCCAGCTAACAAGATCCGTCTTTGGAACAAGGGTGTCGATTCTGAAAGTTTCCATCCACGATTCAAGTCCCATGAAATGAGACTAAGACTGAGGTGCAGACCATTTATCATTTTCATGTGCCTGAAGTTTGATATATAATGGGGTTTGAACTTATTCTTAATCTTGTTTCATACAGCAATGGTGAACCTGAGAAGCCCTTGATAGTTCATGTTGGACGGCTTGGAGTTGAGAAGAGTTTAGATTTTCTCAAAAGGTAGAGAACATACTGAAAATTTCAAACCGTGAACGAATGATTTTGCTGTCCATCAAGTGTAACATCGTTTTAGTTATTCATGTACTGAAGCTTAAAGATGGTTAATACTTTTTCAAGATATGTTTTATAGATGTTCGTTTTGAAAAGCCCCTACTTATCTTTCTGTTGCTTATTCTGTTCTTTAATGTCCATGCCAGGGCATATAATAAATATATCTAGCATGTAACTTTAATATCTGTATCCTTCTTTTTACATTTGAAACATGTTTTGGCAGTCTCATGGATAGGCTTCCTGAAGCACGAATTGCCTTTATCGGAGATGGACCCTACAGGTGACTTATTGTAATGTGTCTTTGCTTTCTTTTATCTACATCAAGTAATGTACTACGACCATTTTGAATAAAGTTTTTAATATGCACTAATAGAAAATGAAAATAAGAGGCAAAATAAATCAACCTTTTTTCATTACTTAATATTAACTTATACACGTCAAGGAAAAGTTAGACACATAGACGAGAGCGTTTCTAGAAAACCTGAGTTATAATTTTAACACATGATAGATATTTAGCTTCTTCTATCTTATTTTCGTCTGCAATAAGTTCTTCTGTGGAGGTCTATCCAAATTGGATAGACTTATGACTCTTGGTGAATTGCCTTCTTTGAGTGGATGTTTGTGTACTCTTACTCTTTTATTGCTTCATATGACACTAACATTGTGAAAAGGGTTTTCTCTTGCAAGTAAGTTTTGCTATTTTTTGTATCTTGCCCTCATCTTTCATCCTGGATTATACCATAGTTTCATTCAAATGATCAAACATTATGATCTCCTATCTTTGGCATCTTTTCTTAACATGAATTCCAAACTGACAGGGAGGACCTAGAGAAACTGTTTGAAGGCATGCCAGCAGTGTTCACTGGGATGCTGGGAGGGGAAGAACTGTCTCAAGCATATGCAAGTGGAGATGTATTTGTTATGCCTTCTGAGTCAGAGACACTTGGCCTTGTTGTTTTGGAGGCCATGTCATCAGGGATCCCTGTGGTGGGAGCACGTGCTGGTGGCATCCCAGACATAATCCCTGAAGACCAAGATGGAAAAATTGGTTTCCTCTATACTCCGGGTGATCTTGAAGACTGTTTAAGCAAACTGAAGCCTCTTTTGGATGACAAAGAGTTGAGACAAAAAATGGGAATAACTGCACGTTTGGAGATGGAGAAGTATGATTGGAGAGCAGCCACTAGAAAAATTCGCAATGAAAATTACAATGCTGCCATTTGGTTCTGGCGCAAGAAAAGGGCTCAACTGTTGAGACCCTTTCAATGGTTGGCTCAACGAATTTTCCCGTCATCTCCTGATGAAGAAGTCACCTTGTAAGAGGATTGTTGCAATGAAAATGCTTCTTTCAAGATTTGGATGGTTCCTTGAATGAATGATTGAATTTCTTTGGCTTTAAGGAAGCCTTGTATGGGACAGACGTGTGGTTGGTTGTGTAATGCATTCATTTGATTGATGTATATATAATGGGATCAAAATTATGGATTGTGCCGTTGTAGAGTGGGTTAGAGTTGAATGTCATTCATAATGAGGTAATGGATGGATAGTGTAAGATATATATTATGCAACCAATAAATGGAGAATCCATTCATGTTTTACAACACAAATATGCAACAGCATTCTAGAAAACTAGGACTAAATACAAAAAGAAAAATGGCCCTTGTTAGGAAGATTCGAGATACATGTGAAAATATTGAAGGACATGCAAGTATGTGTCCAAATGTAGCTTTCATTACTTTGAACTCTTCTGGGTTTTCATTGTTCCCCAAACTATATGTATTCTTATGTATGTGATTCAATGCATGCCAAATTTCAATAGACTGAAATCATTTTCTGTTACTTTTCGGCCTTAAAATAACAGCTTTCAGTGCCACTTCATTGCCTTTTTTCTAAACAGTTTCCCATATTCTTTTGGTTCAGAGTTCATTGCTTTTCTTTTATTGCCATTAATTAATAGTAACTAATTTATTGATAATACAAAATTCAAATATTTGAAACTTTTTAGCTTCAAAAAATTAATTTAACAGAAGAAATGTTTATTGTGGATTGGCAAATATTCCAGTGTACCTAATTGGATGATATAATTTGATATAAAAACTCAATGAAAAAACATATATCACAAAATGAGAAAGGTATATATACACATAAAGATTATTCTACTCTTAAAAACAAAGACATCATACAAATCTCTCCTAATTAAAAACAAAAGTTATCAGTGACATATTTAACTCTCATACAAGTTTCTGCAACTACAGGACCAGTTTAGCCTTGGGCATGCATTAATTTGTATTTGTTTTAGGGGAAGAGGTTGCTTACAAAGTTAAAACAAGAGAAGGATGCTAAAATGTCTACACACATTCGTATCCACTTTTTTCTTTTGCAATCTTCTGGGATGAAGAAGATGGGAGACATCCATTTGGCATTGAGGTTTTCTTGGTCATTTAAATCTCCACCTAAGATGTATCAATCCTACTTGTTACCCTTGCTTCCTAGACACCATGTTTTCCAATTGTCTCCTTCACAATTTGGTATTTTAAGGAATCAACCTGCCCTTATTATATCACTACAGTTTAGCAGGGCAGAACCACCATCAGGGAAACACACACGCACAAAGACACTTTAAAAAGTCATACAAGATATAACACTTTATAATTTGAGCCTCCATTTCATCTTGCATTATCATCATCCATAGAGAAACATTTGAACCATTCACAACCTCTTGAAAGGTTGATTATGTAAGAGGAAAATATGCATCATGAGGAGTTCTCATGCCTCCATTTTTCAATCGTGTATTCTATCGAAGTTCATAACTCATCTGGGGCTCCAGTTTCGCTTCGGAAGAATCTTTCCCTCTATATTTTTCATCTATTTGTATTGTAGTTATTTCTTTAGTAGTGGTATCACTTCCTTGATCACTTTTCAATTCATTGTACGAAAATATTATATTTTTGCTAATAATAATTTTGTGGATAGTGCAACTCACAAGTAATACGATTTGCACTATCAATATATTAATTTTCTAGATTTTGGATTCATTTTATTCCTTTTTGGGAGTTGTAGAAGAATAATGAAAACATGATTCTTCTGTATTATAATTAAAAAAAAAAATCCAAAGAAATGTGGTGAAAAAATTAAAACAAGTTTTTATTTTGTGTAAGTTTATTATGTACAACTAATTCTTGTTTCTATTTTGAGTTGAAATATCACATCCAATACAAAATGAAATTAAACATATTTTCTTTTTTGTAATGAATAATTGAAAGGTGAAAAGAAAACTAAACTAACCGAGAGAGTTATGCTTATCGATAGAGGGGTGCTATTAACAAAGCCCGAGTTTATTTATTCAAATAAAAAACATGGGCCGGCCTCTTTATGTTTCTTTATGAAGCCTGAAATTCTGTAAGTGGGCTTCTCCTGCTCTGAGAGAGAAAAGGAAGTAAATAAAATAAACATTTTGAAGTATCTAAAGTATAAATGGAATTATATAACCTAATAAAAATAATTAATGCAATTAAGAAGATTATAAATGTATAATTAAATGCACCAATAATATTTTTATTTGGTTGTTTAATATCATTTTTTTTACTAGAGATAACCCCAGATTTTGAGCGTATACCCTCCTATATACTACGAAAAGCAAATCAAAATTTGAGAACAAATAAATCTTGTCACGTAATAAAATATATCAAAATTCTATAATGAGTATTTCATTAATAATTTTTAAACCTAACTAATAGGTTTACATAATGATTAGGTAAGATATATCGGAACCATTTATTTAATGTAAAATTTAATTTTAACTTTATATAGTATAGAAACTTATCAACATAATAGTATCACAAATTAATATCTAAAAAAAATTAATCATTGGTAAATATGATGTAACCTTAATAAATTTTTTTATATTATTAAAACTTTTCATAGTTTATAAAATATTCTTTGATAAATTTTTATGAAAATTTAGAAAATTCACAAGAAAATTGTTGAGAATATTATTTTAAAAAGAATTTATTACGTTTTGAACGAGATTATCCGGCATTGGTATCTAACATATCGTAAGATTAATTTTGACGTCTATTTTAAAATTTTCATCTCTTACGATTTTGTCTTTAAAATATCTTAATTAATAAAAAATATATATATAAATTTAATTTTACCTCTACTTTTAAAAGATGTATGGGAATATTGTTAAAGAATTTAGAGGATATTTTTAATAATCCTGCTTAAAATATCACCCAAGATTATTACAAAGTCACAAAAACGAGGTTATATTTGACATTACAAAGAACAAGAGTACAGTGGTGTAGGTGTTGTACAAGTGGGGGAGGGTCTCATGTTTTGGTATGACCTAGTGGTAGTAGGTTTCTGTGACAAGTTGAGGGAGGCATGGTGTATTTTCATTTGGTGAAGATGTAGACATGGTCGTTAATCTGCTCATTGCTCTCTCTGCATAGTATCTAACTCTGAAATATGTTCCTCAGGCCCTGACATCTTTCTTTCCAGAGTCTTCATTATTATGTCTGCACACTTGCACCAAGTGGTTGTCCAACTCTTGCTCGATCCTTGGTTGAGCAAAGTTGGCAGAAAAAGACAACAAACCCAAGTGGTTCATGACGAATATCGTTGATGATATAGATCATATATAGAGGATCATATCTTCACTCTCCAATGTCATTGGTGATGAATGGTAGAGACGACAGGGTCATCTTTTCTTTGTAAGCCATTCAATTTTGGTCTCAAAAGGGACCTCATTTCCACCTCAAAGTCTCTGCTGTGCTTCACATGCAAATATAGTTTTCTTTTCTGCTTCTTATCAGCATCCACATTGCTGTCTTGGAAGCGACAACTCTGATATATATGCATTCTGGTTGGACTGCAATATAGACTATCCGCATGAGGGGTACTATCAGATTGCACAACTCTTTGCGCTTAGGGTCCCACCAGTTTTTTACTTTTTTTTCTTTTCTGCACTCTAAATCTTTGTCTAGTAGCTACATGATTCACAGTATTCATCACATTCTATATCATTAACTAGTTTTTTCTTTCTGCTCTACTCACTCTCTATCTGTCTTGGTTAAGTACTGTTACAAGTTTAGGGTTTATAACTGTTCCAACTTCAGGTTAGAGTTGAAACTCACATCACATTCTGTATAACTCTCGAAAATAGAATTAATTTAATTGAGAAAAAATCCACATGCGGAGTTTTTTTTGGAGTACAAGGGTTATCATTTTCAAAACATTTCTAATATTTATAATTTTTATATTCAACTTTTTTGTTTCTTTTTTTGAAGAACTAATCTCTCTAAACTTTCGTTTTTGAAGAGCTATGTATATTTTGTTTCTATATAAATATGGATAACATGGATATTTAACCTAATTTGATTGAATCACACATTTTGTTTCTTCTAAAATTAACAATATTTATTGTCTATGAACGGTAATGTTGTCAATTTTAATTGTTTGACTGATGTATTGTGTAGTGGATATTTTATTTCCACAATATTTTAAAATTTAGAACATGAACTTATATTGTTATAAATTATATATGTTATTTAGAATAATATTACATATTTTATCGTAAACAATATGATTTTAATTTAGAGTATGAATTGATCACATTAGTTTATTTATATAGTTTTTAATTTAAAATATATACATTGGTCAATATAAAATATATCCACCAATTTGATTACGGACTCATTAACTCAATATAAAATGGATGACCATGTCATTTTTACACCACGTTATCTAATTAGAGGAATACGAATTATCTACGAGAGATTATAAAAAGAAACTAAATATTTATTAAAAAAGAATAAAACTTTATATTTATAATAAATATTATATAAAATTATATAAAATAATATATATAGAGATAATATATATATTAGATTAAAAAAATTGACAAAATATTTTGGTTCCAAATAGTAAAATAACGTAATATTTTTAATATAAAAATAGTTTCAATCGATTCAAAAAAATTTATAAATAAAATATTCAACTAAATAATTTTTATAAACATTTATATTTTTAGAATAAAACTCTTTATATTATATCTAAACTTGGAATACAAAAAATTTGTTAGATTTTAGATTCTAGGAGGAGAAAGCTAAAGTCACAATGAGAGATTTCGCTTGAAAAAAAAAATTTGAAACGTGTAAGTAATTTTTATTTTATTTTATAGTTTTGATTATTTCTAAGTATAAGGAGAAAATTTAAATAGTAAGATATATTCTGATTTTTTTAGGATGTTGCGTAGGTTTTGAAAATAAGAATATGTTTGTGCACTACATATATAGTTTAAGAAAATTCAGATAAGTAAAGTTGGTTATTTATAATAACATGTCTAGATAAGAAATATATGTTTTTATGGATATACACTACAAAAAAAGCCTATTATCTACAAAATATTACCTACGGATAAAAATTCGTAGGTAAATTTTACATTACCTATGGATAAAAATCCGTAGGTAAATTGTACATTACCTACGGATATTACCTACAGAATTCTATCCGTGGGTAATTATCCATTACCTACGAATATTATCCGTAGGTAAATTATATTAAACTAAAAGAATTGTCACTAGCAAGAATCGAACTCATTACCTTAAAGTTAAAACCGATACTCCAACCACTAAGCTATTAGGATATTCTAAAAATGATTTACAAATAAATTATAGTTATATTTATTCGTGTAAATATATAAATATATAAATATATAAATACATAAATACATAAATACATAAATACATAAATATAAATATAAATATAAATATATAAATATATAAATATATAAATATATAAATATATAAATATATAAATATATAAATATATAAATATATAAATATATAAATATATAAATATATAAATATATAAATATATAAATATATAAATATATAAATATATAAATATATAAATATATAAATATATAAATATATCAAAATATAAATATATCAAAATATAAATATATCAAAATATAAATATATTTATATTTATATATATTTTATATTTATATATTTACACGTATAAATATAAATATAATTTATTTGTAAGTTATTATCAAAATATCCTAATAGCTTAGTGGTTGGAGTATAACTTCCAACTCGAGGTACCTGGGTTCGAATACTGCTAATGACAATTTCCTTAATCTAATAATAATTCATAGTTCCAAAAATATAATAAATAATAAAAATATAATATAGAGGGGAGGGGGTGTAGTGAATAAAAATATTTTGTTTAGGTGAGTGCATTACCTACGGATTTTTGTCATTACCTACGGATTTTACCAGTAGATAATAAACGTTTTTTTTGTAGTGATAATGAAAGCAGAAAAACATGTTTATGTATTTTGGTGTTGTATAATGTTCCTATTATATGTTTGTGGTATAAATGAGTATATTATTGGGTATTGGGACGAGAAAAGACCGAATATTGAAAAAATCCTTACATCTCAACTCTATTTTTACTCAAGCGAGACTTATGTCATTTGAATGAAAACAAGATAGTAAAAGAGGTGTTCTACAACAGTAGTAGTTTGCTTAAGTGATAGACAAGTCAACTTAATTTTTGCTAAAACAAGTTATTTTCTCTTAAGCAAGAGTCAAGTTTGCTTAAATTTTGCTCAAATAAGGATATTTTCACTCAAGCGAGAAAAGAGAGAATTGATGTATTTAAATTTTGTTTAAGCAAATTATTTTTACTAAATAATATTAAACTTTTTCGCTTCAAGAAAATTTCTTGGGGTGTTTTCTATCTTAACTTCTAAAAATAATATAAATATTTCCGAACTCTAAATTTTAAATTTCATATAATCAAATTGAGGTCTTAAAATTAATGAATCTAATGGAATAAAAATTAGTCAAAAGAGATAGCTACAAATAAAGTATGATCATAAGAGTAGACAAAATCAAATAAAAAATACATAATTATAGTATTTAGTTACAACAAACCCAATTTTTTATAAATGTGAGATGAAATTATTAATAGCTTGTCCTAAGAGTACAAGAGATGTGCATTAGGATGGGTAATATTGTTAGTAGTCCTACTTTATGGGTAGGGAAAACCAGAAAGTTGTTGATAATCAGAGAGTGTACGGTGTAGTATCAGTTTCAATATAACCTACAGATGTTAGTCTCTGAGTTTAAAGTATTGTATCTGAGAAGAAAAGTCTCACATCAGGGAAATCTTAGTTTGGTACTTCCTTTTCTTACTATAAAAGAAGCACTATATTTATCTTATAAGATGCACCAAAATCAATTCATTTTCTTTCTTTTGCTGCTTTAGTACTTGAGAGATAAATTAAGAGAGAAAAATAGTTTCTCCTTTTAGGCTCTCTTAGAGTTGTTTTTCCTTTATTTTTAGGAGAGGATGTTATTGTTTCCTCCTTGGAGGTAGAGAGAGAAATGTTGTAATTTCTTTCATTAGTGGAATTACTCTTTTGTCCATTGTCAGTGTTTTTCTTATCTTTTTATTTTAGTTGTGTGTGTTTATGCTTTTGTCTGATACCTAACAGTGGTATCAGAGCCACTAAGTTGTGATATTGGTCTTCTGTTGCATAGTCATTAGAATAATGTTGGAGAAATTCTTAGTATGCTCTGTGGTTGTGATTAATCTGATATTTCACATTAGAAAAGAATTATTCTTGTTACTTGATATTATTTGGTAGTGTGATAGTGCATGTCTAGAAAAAGTTTTGGCAAGGAAAGACTTGGTATTTAAGCGTGTCCATTAGTGACTCACCTCCTGGAAACTTACCTGGTGTACTAGGTCACGATCTACCGTTGTTTTTCCAGTAGATAATACTATTCATAGTATTGCATAAGTCACAAAATATGACATAAAGAAGTTCAATGGGAGTAATTTATCATTGTGAAAATTGAAGATAAAAGCAATTTTGAGGAAGGACAATTGTATTGATGCAATTGCGGAAAGAACCATGGAACACACGGATGAACGACGGTGGAAAAAAATGAACGACTTGCGAATTTGCACTTATCAATGACAGATTCGGTTTTATCCAGTGTTGCAGAGAAGACTACTGCGAATGAGATTTAAGATACCCTCACTAAACTATATGAGGTGAAGTCAATTCACACAAGAATATTCTTGAAGAGAAAACTCTATACTCTTCAGATGAGTGAGTCCACATCAGTGACGAACCACATCAACCATTTGAATACCTTATTTGCCCAACTATCAGTGGCAGATTTCAACATAGTTGAAAATGAGCGTGCAGAGCTTCTACTTCAGAGTTTACCTGATTCGTATGATCAACTCATCATCAATATTACAAATAATAATATAGATGGGAATATGCACTATGAGGATGTTTTCGGAGCTATTCTTGAAGAAGAATCCAAGCGGATGAGTAAGGGTGCAAATTCCAAACAAGTAGAGGCTTTGACAATGATGAGAGGAAAATCAACGGAACATGGCTTGAGTAATGATAGATCGAGGTCTCGAAGTAAGAAGAGTTCTAAAATTAAATGCTACTTTTGTGGCAAGAAAGGGCATACGAGAAAAGAGTGTTGGAAGAGAAAGAATGGAGGAAACAACTCTGAAGAATCAACCTCACAAGATTGTGTTATAAGTACCTCGGAAGATGGAGATATTCTGGTGAGTGAAGCAGTAATTAGCTCTAATGGTGAAAAGGGGTTTCATGACAAGTGGATAATGGATTCAGGTGCAACATCGCACATGACTCCACACCGAGATTGGTTTCACACTTATGAACTATTCTCAAGTGGATCTACCTTCATGGGAAACAACCATGCATTGGAAATTACTGGAGTTTGTACTGTTGAAATTAAAATGTATGATGGTATTGTTCGCACAATTCAAGGGGTACTTGTTGAATTATTGGCAAGCGTACCAAATTATCAATCGCAGTATAGTATTTCGATTAAATAAAAGTCGATCCCACGAGGAACAATTTCAATGGAAATTCCCAATTATGCTTATTAAGTATATATAAACGGATTGTGTTTTGAAAATAAGATTTGAATTGAAATTAAATGACAAAGAACTGTAAATTATTGAGAAAATATCAATTAAAGGTACTTAGGATTGGTTTCCTTCCTTATCCCTCTTTTGTAATGACTATGTCAATTAAGAACGTCAATTAACCTAACAATATGCCACCTACTCAAATCATCCATGTTGATTCCTCACACATGAAATTCATAAGAAAACCTAATAAATGTTGATTCCTCACACAATTAACAGATTTTCCAGCATTAGGGTTAGGGTGTTTAAGCAATTGATACATTCATTCCATTCCTGGCAATTAACGTAACAAATATTCTTACCGTGATCTAGGGTTCAAGATATATTTTCCAATCATACCTCAAACAATCAAGAATAAATCATTCCAAAGCATAAAGGATAAGAATAACAACATCAAAGCATAGATTAATATCTCAAAATATCACCATGATACAAAAGAGTTCAAAGGAAGTGCACCGAATCCTAAGAGAATGAAGTTAGCCACTCATGTTGGTCATTACAATGCTCCAATTGATGAAGAAGTGAAGAATTGATGAAGATTAGACAAAATCCTAACAGTAGTCGTGCCTCCTCTCCTCCAAGACTGCTTGATTTTCTCAAAACAGAACTTATCTTTTTATAAGAGAATTTGGGTCGGGCCTCGCATCATTTATTTGCTTAAGCGCTCTTCTTTCTTTCAATTTTACTCCAATTATGCTGACAATTATGCTCCTTACTTTTGTATCAAGGTATTCTCGAATTCATCCTATATTGGGAGAAAAATATATTAGAATTAGCATAAGTTAAGTGGTTTCATAACAATTCAAGGCATAATTATATCAACATTTTACCATTTAACAGTACGACATGTGAAAGACTTGAAGAAGAATCTATTGTCCATTGGGCAATTAGATGACCTCGAGTGTAAGATCCATGTTGAAAATGAAATCTTGAAGGTTCTGAATGAGAGTTTGGTGGTCATGAAGGCAAAACAGATTGTGGAAAATTTGTATGTGCTGCTTGGAGATACTTGAAAGAAGCGAATGCATCAATTGTGGCAACAAGTCAGGAAGATGCAGTGATCATGTGGCATCATAGACTTGGTCATATTTCAGAACGTGGTCTGAAAATCCTTGCAGAACGTAATCTCATACCCAGGCTTAAAGAAGTTAGTTTACCCTTTTGCGAACACTGTGTAATAAGCAAGCAACATAGATTGAAGTTTGCTAGAGTGTCTGTTTTTCTTCATGGAGATCTTGAAGAGTAAATTTATATGCTCCAACCAGAAGGCTTTAAAGAACAAGAAAACTTTGTTTACAAGTTGACCAAATCTCTATACAGTCTAAAGTAGGCACCCAGACGTTGGTATAAGAGATTTGATTCCTTCATAATTTTCCTTGGTTACAATAGACTGAGATCAGACCATTGTACATACTGTTAGAATCGCGCAGCGGAATGATCGCGTGGTCGGACAAAAACCAAGAGGGGGGGTGAATTGGTTTCTTAATAAAAATTAGGTTTTCAAAATTTTCCCCAAATTTTACCGATTAAAAACTGTGTAAATGTAAATAGAGAAGAAAAGAGAAACTTACACAGGAGATTTATACTGGTTCGGATCAAAAGACCCTACGTCCAGTTGCTAATCACTCAACAGAGGATTAACGCTGTCACTATAAACAAGTTGTTACAAACAAATTACAATTGAAAAGATAAAGATACGAAAACACCTCTCTTGAAATCCACAAGAGATGATGAACAGCTTTCCCTAGAGACGGTACAACACACAATCCACTAAGAACTCCACTTAGTGATTCTTATCGCTTCTAGCCCACACCAGGTTCCAAAAGCCCCTTTTCCTTGCAACAAACAGTTCTCTGGCACTCACAACACTTAACTTTTGTATGGAAAAGGTTGTTCTACTTTTCTGAGTGCCAAAGAAGAGTTTAAGTAGAAAAATTAGGGTTTAGGAATTGGGGATTTCGAAACTAGGGTTAATTTGAAGTTTAAAATAAAAAACAGACTGAAATAATCGATTAAATGGAGTTATAATCGATTAAAACAGAGCAAAAAACAACAGAACCCAAAACCTCTCTGTTTTAATCGATTATTAGGCGTTTTAATCGATTATCAGATGTAATAATCGATTATTTTGAAGTTTAATCGATTAAAGCAGTGAGTTTATACAGAAAATGGTTTTCTCACTGTTTTAATCGATTATTTCCCTATATAATCGATTAAAGCCGAGCTTGGATGATATATTTGGGCTTTTTGAAGCTTCTAAGGTGCAGACTATGTACCGGCTATCTTAAACTCTAATATTACAGACTCAATCTAATTAAAACACAGTTATTACAATACAAAACAAGTCTTCAACACACTAAGTCTTTGAGTTCTTGGATCATCATCAAAATCAACAATCTTCATGTTCATCAAGTGCAACATCAAGTCCTTGAATGTTCAACAATCTCCCCCTTTTTGATGATGATCAAAATTATCTTTTAAAGCCCTTGTAATAACCTGTTTTATTTGTCATACTAACAAACACATCAAACATACCAGATAATATTTAAATGTAATTCATAAGAGGCTTTAAATTTTTCTCCCCCTATTTTGATTATAATAAAAAAGCGCTCTGCAATAACAACAATAAGAGCTCCCCCTCAAAATATGCATAAGTTGAAGATAACTCCCCCTCAATCAAAGCAATAACAAAACATCATATTTTATTTCAGAAATGTCAATACAAGTACATCACAAGAAAAGAAAACAAACAACAAATTTAAAATTCTTCACTATCATCATCATTAAAGTGTGCATTAAATCTATTTTCTAAACGGCACACTTTATCATCTACATCAGATATACGGCGAATTAATTCCTCATGCCGTACTCCAGAAAGAGTGAAGAATGATTGCATCCTCTGATTCATGTCAGATAACATGTCTTCCATGGATTGTCGAGGTTCTTGATGAGCAGAGGAAGTTCCAACACCTTGGATTTGGTCCGAGGGAAACTCAGCAGCTGGAGGCATATCTTCATCAGAATCGTCATTAGCATCCCCTTGATTTGAAACGTCATCTTTGTGAACATAAATATCATTGACTCGCACCATTTGGAGTTGAATTAATGTGCTGTCCAGCATGCGGTGTAAGTTGTTTGTTCTAATTGCTTGTTCACCTTCAACATTCACTCCTTTATATTCAAGAATACGGGAAACAAGGAGGGCATATGGAATTTTGAAGGTGGGATGACGTTTTGCTTTAAGCATGGTCATTGTGACAAGAACACCCCAATCTAAAGGTTCATTATTCATTATGGCATGAATAATTCGAAGATCAATGGAAGAGCATTGGGCATGATTCGTAGCCCGGGGACATAAGATCCATACAAGTAAATGTAGAAGCATGCGTTCTTCCTTATTTAAAGGTCTAGCATGAAGGATACATCCAATCTCCATTGAGGGATTCCGCAGAAAAGAGCGATAAGCTAGGAACCTGTCAAAGTCATCTAGCTCACCATATACGTTAATAACATCTTCTCTAATTGGAAAGTGAGCAACATTCTCCCAAATATCATCATCAAGAATTATTGTAACCCCTTTTACACGGGATGTAGCAATTTGATCTCTAAATTTGAATCTAGAGTAGAATACCCTAACTAAGTCAGGATAGTACGTACCTTGCATTTGGATAAACGGGAGAACTCCTTGAATTTCAAGAAGATTTGGAAAATTGAATCCCCTATGAATGAATTGCTCACCTATAAGAAATTTGGGAGAAATAATAGCCTTTTCCTTCCAGTAGGTTAGAAATTCTTGTTGGCCATCTGCATCAGAGATTCATCCTTCTACAGAATTAGGACGGGGATGAGAGGAGGGTGCATATCTTCTTCTAGTTGGGATCTTAGGGCGAGAAGATGAGGCCATTTGAAATAGTAGATGAATATCAAGAAAATTTAGAAGGACAAGTGATGGAATAAGGAGACAAAGAGAGTATAATAAGGCAAGAAAGCTTGATTTCAAGAGATAGAAGTGAGTAAAAGTGAAATAGAGGTCTCTATATATAGCAAAATCATGTCCAACGTTCATATAGAAGAGAATATAGGTCAAAAGATCTGTTGGCAACGGCTAGAAGGCTAAACTGGTCGGGTTTAATCGATTAAAATTTAGAATAATCGATTAAACCAGTATCAGTTACATTTAATCGATTATTTTCAGCTGATAATCGATTATCAGCTGGTTTTAATCGATTATTTTGCGAAATAATCGATTATTCCGAAGAAGAATACTCTGTTTTGGATGTTTTGAGGGAAAATAATCGATTATAACACTAATTAATCGATTATTCCGGAGGATACATCAAATTTTTGAGGTTTATACACATGATAACCTATGAATATCCTACACCACGAATTATTACAATCATCCAAAAATAGTCAGATTAAGCAGAATTTAAGTTATTTCTAATATACCTAAGTCTCTTCTAAGATCATAGAATCTATCCTTGGGTAGAGGCTTAGTAAATATATCTGCTAATTGACGTTTGGTATCTACATACTCTATTTTACAGTTTCCTTTGCTGATATGATCTCTTAAAAAGTGATGTCTTATTTCTATATGTTTAGTCCTAGAGTGCATTATTGGATTCTTAGTTAGATTTATTGCACTCGTATTATCACACATCAAAGGTATGTCATTTAAAAAGATACTATAACCTTCTAACTGTTGTTTCATCCACAGAATTTGAGCACAACAACTACCAGCTGCAATATATTCAACTTTAGTGGTAGATAAAGCAACACATGCCTGTTTCTTAGAATGCCAAGATATTAAGGATGAACCTAACAAATGACATGTCCCACTAGTACTTTTCCTATCAATTTTACATCCACCATAATCAGCATCAGAATATCCTATTAAACTCATACAAACATCAGACGGATACCACAAACCAAAACCAGTAGTTCCTTTTAAGTATTTTAAAATATGTTTCACTGCAATTAGATGAGATTCTTTAGGACAAGCCTGAAATCTAGCACACACACAGACAAAATGCATAATATCAGGTCTACTTGCAGTTAAGTATAACAGTGATCCTATCATACCTCTATACATAGTTTGATTAACTTCCAAACCTGATTCATCCTTGTCTAGATAGCATGAAGTTCCCATGGGTGTGTTAGCTTCCTTTGAGGTGTCCATACCAAACTTTTTGAGGATCTCTTTGCAGTATTTGGTTTGAGAGATGAAAATGCCATCTTTAAGTTGCTTGATTTGTAGTCCAAGAAAGAATGTCAATTCTCCCATCATAGATATTTCAAACTCTCCCTGCATTATCTTAGCAAATTCTACACATAACGAATTATCAGTTGATCCAAAAATGATATCATCAACATATACCTAGACCAATAAGATATGTTCTTTAACTTTCTTAATGAATAGTGTAGAATCAATTTTTCCTCTTGAAAAATCATTTGCAGTTAGGAAACTACTTAATCTTTCATACCAAGATCTAGGAGCTTGTTTCAACCCATATAATGCTTTCTTTAATTTGAAAATATGATTAGGATAATTAAAATCCTCAAATCCAGGGGGTTGCTCTACATACACTTCTTCTTTAATAAAACCATTTAAAAATGCACTCTTTCCATCCATTTGATATAATTTAAATTTCATCATAGATGCATAAGCAAGAAGTAGGCGTATAGCCTCTAACCTGGCAACAGGAGCATAAGTTTCATCATAATCTATACCTTCCTCCTGACAATAGCCTTTTGCAACAAGTCTGGCTTTATTCTTTGTTATGTTTCCATCTTCATCAAGCTTATTTCTGAATACCCATTTAGTTCCAATAACTTGATGTGACTCTTCTCTTGGGATTAATTCCCAGACTTGATTCCTTTCAAATTGGTTAAGTTCTTCTTGCATGACTATGCACCATTGATCATCTTTAAGTGCTTCCTCAATGTTTTTAGGTTCAATATGTGACACAAAAGCAACAAACATACAGAAATTTGTCATATTTCTAGTTCTTACCCCTTTTGAGATGTCACCTATGATGTTGTCCATTGAGAGTCCTCTAGGTGACTGCCATTCTTTTGCTAATTGAGGAGTTTGAGAAGGCTCATTATTTTCCAAGTATAATTCATCAAGGGCCTCTCTTATGTATTCATCATCACCTACAAGTTCTTTATTTGACTCAAGAGGATTTTCCCCAAGGTCTACAATCTCATCAAAGGTAACATGTATAGATTCTTCTATATTTAAAGTTCTCCTATTAAACACTCTATATGCCTTGCTATTTAATGAATATCCTAGAAAAATGCCCTCATCGGCTTTTGAATCAAATTTTCCTAGATTGTCCTTTCCATTATTTAGCACAAAACATTTACATCCAAAAATCTTTAAATGAGCAACATTAGGTTTTCTACCATTAAACAATTCATATGGAGTAGATTTAATAATTGATCTAATGAGCATTCTATTTAAAACATAACATGCAGTACTAACCGCATCAGCCCAAAAATATTTAGGAACATTAGATTCATTTAACATAGTTCTAGCAAGTTCCTCTAATGACCTATTTTTCCTTTCAACTACACCATTTTGTTGGGGAGTCCTAGGAGCAGAAAAGTTATGTAATATTCCATTTTCTTCACAATAATTCTCAAACTTTTCATTTTGAAACTCACCACCATGGTCACTTCTTAAAACTTTAATTCTTAGGTCTTTCTCATTTTGAATTTGTTTAGCAAACTTTCTAAAGACCTTAAAAGCTTCACTTTTCATAGTTAGGAAAAATGTCCAAGTATATCTAGAGTAATCATCAACAATTACAAGTCCATAATAATTTCCACCAAAGCTTTTTATCCTAGAAGGTCCAAATAAGTCTAAATGTAATAATTCTTGGGGTTTTGAAGTGGAAATAACATTCTTTGATTTAAATGATGATTTTACTTGTTTACCCTTTTGGCATGCATCACACAATCTATCTTCTTCAAATTTTAACTTAGGCAATCCAATAACTAAGTCTTTTGAGATCAATTTGTTCAAATGATGCATATTTATATGAGCCACTCTCTTATGCCATAACCAAGGGTTCTCTTCCTTAGCAACTAAACATGTTATACTTGACTCATGCAAACAATCCAAATCAATCAAATATATGTTGTTATGCCTAATGCATTTCAATGCTACATTTTCGGAATCTATCAAGTGAATGGTGCAAAATTTGCTTTCAAAGATTACCTTGAATCCTTTGTCACATAATTGGCTTATGCTAAGGAGATTATGCTTTAAACCATCAACAAGAAGCACATCCTTAATCTCCAATGTGTTTGCACCACCTATGTTTCCAATTCCGAGAATCTTCCCTTTGTTGTTATCCCCATAAGTCACATATCCTTGTTCTTTGGCTTTGAAACTCACAAATTTCGATTTATCTCCAGTCATATGTTTTGAGCATCCACTATCAAGATACCACATAGACTTCTTTGATTTGGAAGTTTCCTACAAAACAAGAACATAGTAAACTTAGGTCCCCATAACTTTTGGGTCCTTGGGGTTAGAGACAAACAAAATTATTTAACAATTGGAACCCAAATGTATTTACCTTTAGGAACACCAAAATGTTTAATTTTACATCTATTTGAGGTATGACCTTGTTTCATGCAATAAAAACATGCTTTTGATGTAGCTATGGAATAAGATGCATTATTTACCAAACATGCTTTAGATCCTTTTTCTACCCATACTCTTTTCTTTTTAGTTTTACCCTTTTTCAAAGGAACTCGTTGATTTACATTATTTTGTGCAAACACCATTTCATGCTTCTTAAGATCATCTATTCCCTTTTCGGCTTTGTCTAGCAAATGGTTAAGAATATCTATGTCATATTCATGCTCTTTACAGTTTGCACATGCTAAGTTTTTATCCTCATCTAAACATACAATTTTCGTATTAGCTACCTCCTTTTCTTCTAAACATGCAATTTTCAATTTTAAGGACTCATTTTCCTTTTCGGATCTACTTAGATTCTTCTTTACAACTTTATATTCATCTTTCAAATTCTTAAAAGCAATAAATAATTCATTGTAAGCATTTTGCAATTCATCATGGTCATTTTCATCACTAGAAGATGAGTCGGAATCACTAACCTCAAAATCCGAAGATATGTTGTCATTTGCCATTAAGCAAATGTTTGCTTCTATTTCCGAGTCACTTGATTCCGAACTTGAATCACTGTTGTCCCAAGCAATATAGGCTTTCTTCTTGAATTGCTTTTTGCCCTTGTTTTCATCGTTTTTCTTGTTTGGGCATTCGGTCTTTACATGCCCTGCTTCACCACAACCATAACATTTTATATTTATAGAAGTACTTTCTCTTACCTTTCCTTTACCTTTGAAGGGATGTCTTCCTTTTGCTTTCATGAATTTGGTGAACTTTCTTATAATAAGACTCAACTCTTCTTCATCATTTTCCGAGTTTTCTTCTTCTTCCTTTTTATTTTTACCTTTGGAAATTTCGGTTTTGAAGGCAAGGTTCTTCTTTTGGTATTGACCTTCTTCCTCATTTAGCCTTCCAAGATCAAGCTCATGCTCTTTAAGCTTTCCAAATAACGCCGCCATAGACATTGTGGCAAGATTTTGTGACTCCGAGATGGCCGTCACCTTAGGTTGCCATTTCCTATCCAAAGATTTCAAAATTTTAATATTTAATTCATCAACGTCAAAAATTTTACCTAGTCCGGTGAGATGGTTCATGATATGAGTGAAACGCTTTTGTACGTCAAAGATCGTTTCGCCTGGTTGCATCCGGAACATCTCATACTCTTGGATTAGAGAATTTTTGCGTGCTCTTTTAACGTCGTCTGTTCCTTCGTGGGTTACTCTAAGCATTTCCCACATTTCCTATGCACTTTTACAAACAGAAATTCTATAAAACTCGTCAAGTGTTAGAGCAGATGAAATAATATTTCTAGCCCTAACGTCAAATTGGGCTTTCCTATTTTCTTCTGCAGTCCATCTAGAAAAAGGTTTAAGAATGTCAACACCATTCTCAGTAGTTTTAGGAACAAATGGACCGTTTAAAATAGCATCCCAAACGCCTCTATCAACAGACTCTAAAAATATTTGCATACGTACCTTCCAGAAAGGATAATTTTGACCCGCAAAAAGTGGGGGTCTGTTGATAGACGCACCTTCGGCAAAAGTTTGATTTTGTCCGGTCATTTTCGAAAATTTGAATGACTATCCAAGCAAGCTCTGATACCACTTGTTAGAATCGCGCAGTGGAATGATCGCGTGGTCGGACAAAAACCAAGAGGGGGGGTGAATTGGTTTCTTAATAAAAATTAGGTTTTCAAAATTTTCTCCAAATTTTACCGATTAAAAACTGTGTAAATGTAAATAGAGAAGAGAAGAGAAACTTACACAGGAGATTTATACTGGTTCGGATCAAAAGACCCTACGTCCAGTTGCTAATCACTCAACAGAGGATTAACGTTGTCACTATAAACAAGTTGTTACAAACAGATTACAATTGAAAAGATAAAGATACGAAAACACCTCTCTTGAAATCCACAAGAGATGATGAACAACTTTCCCTAGAGAACAGCACACAATCCACTAAGAACTCCACTTAGTGATTCTTATCGCTTCTAGCCCACACCAGGTTCCAAAAGCCCCTTTTCCTTGCAACAAACAGTTCTCTGACACTCACAGCACTTAACTTTTGTATGGAAAATGTTGTTCTACTTTTTTGAGTGCCAAAGAAGAGTTTAAGTAGAGAAATTAGGGTTTAAGAATTGGGGATTTCGAAACTAGGGTTAATTTGAAGTTTAAAACAAAAACAGACTGAAATAATCGATTAAATGGAGTTATAATCGATTAAAACAGAGCCAAAAACAACAGAACCCAAAACCTCTCTGTTTTAATCGATTATTAGGCGTTTTAATCGATTATCGGATGTAATAATCGATTATTTTGAAGTTTAATCGATTAAAGCAGTGAGTTTATACGGAAAATGGTTTTCTCATCTGTTTTAATCGATTATTTCCTATATAATCGATTAAAGCTCGAGCCTGGATGATATATTTGGGCTTTTTGAAGCTTCTAAGGTGCAGACTATGTACTGGCTATCTTAAACTCTAATATTACAGACTCAATCTAATTAAAACAGAGTTATTACAATACAAAACAAGTCTTCAACACACTAAGTCTTTGAGTTCTTGGATCATCATCAAAATCAACAATCTTCATGTTCATCAAGTGCAACATCAAGTCCTTGAATGTTCAACACATACTACAATAGGTTTGGTAATAATGATTTTTTTATCTTGTTATTGTATGTGGATGACATGTTGGTAGTAGGCCCCAACATAGATTTAATCCAAGAGTTAAAGGCACAATTGGTTAGGGAATTTGACATGAAAGACTTGGGACCAACAAACAAGATTTTAGGGATGCAAATTCACAGAGACAGAAAAGATGGGAAGATTTGTCTTTCTCAGAAGAATTACTTATTGAAAATCTTGCGGCGCTTCAACATGCAAGATTGAAAGCTAATTTCTACCCCACTTCCTATCAATTGTAAGTTATCCTCAAGTATGAGTCCCAACAATGAAACGGAGAGGATAAAAATGTCTCGAGTATCGTATGCATCAGTAGTGGGAAGTCTTATGTATGTCATGATTTGTACAAGACCAGACATTGCACAAGCAGTGAGAGTAGTTAGTAGATTCATGGAAAATCCTAGTAGAGAGCATTTGACTGCTATAAAGAGGATCCTTAGATACATCAAAGGAACCTCAGGTGTTGCACTATGTTATGGAGGATCAGAACTAGTTGTTAGAGGCTATGTTGATTCAGATTTTGTAGGTGATCTGGATAAAAGGAGATCTAATACTAGTTATGTGTTTACAGTTGCAGGAGGGACAATTAGTTGGTTATCTAAGTTACAAGATGTTGTAGCTTTGTCTACCACAGAAGCTGAGTACATGGTAGCCACCCAGACATGTAAGGAAGTTATTTGGATTAGGAAGATAATGGAGGAACTTGGGTACATGCAACAACAAATTGTTATGTATTGTGACAGTCAGAGTGCATTGCACAATATAAGGAATCCAACCCTTCATTCCATGACAAAACACATAGGAATAAAATATCATTTTGTTCGGGAAGTAGAGGAAGAAGGAAGTGTGGATATGCAAAAGATTCACACGGATGAGAACCTAGCAGATGTTATGAGAAAGACAGTTAATGTTGACAAATTTGTATGGAGTCGATCTTATTATGGTCTAGCGGAAAAATAAACAACATGGATGATAAGAATCAAGCAAACATGGTGTGAAGATTTGGTTAATTTAAATCAAAATCTTCAAGTGAGAGATTGTGAAAAGAAAAGTCTCACATCAGGAAAATCTTAGTTTGGTGCTTCCTTTTCTTACTATAAAATGAGCACAATATTTATCTTGTAAGATGCACCAAAATCACTTCCTTTTCTTTTTCTTGCTGCTTTAGTACTTGAGAGATAAATTAAGAAAGAAAAATAGTTTCTCATTTTAGGTTCTCTTAGAATTGTTTTTCCTTTATTTTCAGGAGAAGGTGTTATTGTTTTCTCCTTGGAGGTAAAGAGAAAAGGGTTGTAATTTCTCTCATTAGTGCAATTACTCTTTTGTCTATTGTCGATGTTTTTCTCATCTTTTTATTTTAGTTGTGTGTACTTATGTTTTTCTCTGATACCTAACCGTATCATTCTTTCAAAAGATATTTGTTTGAGTAGGATGTAATATAATTTAAATAATGTAATAGAATATAATAGTGTAATATTATATGTATAGATTTGATAAATAATTGTTAATTAAATAATTAACTTACTCTTATTTTATTATTAAAATGATTTTATTGTTAAGATTAGATTGATTACATAGAAGATATCATATTACAAGTATAAAATCTGTATTTGGACAATAAATTTAGAATAAGATTTAATTATAATAAGAAGTTTTTATATATGTTTATTAGTATTTTTTTCATATTATATTAGTAATTTTTATATAAAAAATGGTTTTTCATATATATTTTCAAAAATATTATCCTAAATTTTTATTATTAATATTATAAAATAAAAGTAAAACATATTGCACTTATGTCTTACAATTACACATTTTTTTTATCATATTAGTAAAATATCTTTTAACTATTAATTGCGATAAACAAACTCAAAACTAACTTCATAAGTAAATATATAATTCACTTTAAAAATTGATTGATCATCAGATCAGACCGAACTTATACACTAAAGTTTTGTAATGAGACTTGATACAAACAAGGTAAATATCTTTTCTACAAAGAAATAAAAACGGTAAAATTAATTAAATTATTTTTTATAACTTTCTACATTTGTTTTTTTTTTTTAATATTGAATAGGAAAGTACTATTTTTAAAATTAAAAATATTTAGGTGGAAAAACTGTGTGGGGACAATTGCCCCATACTCATCCAAATGCATCCGCCACTGCAAGTGCATACATTGAAGATTCCGAAATATCTTTTAACAGATATTTGACAAGTTGGAATTCTCATCAGACACGACGTTATCAGATTTTAACCATTAAGCTTAGGATTTGAGTGAAAGATGAAAGATTGTATAAAGGACGCATCCAATCTTTACTCTCAACTTTGACTGTACCTTGCATGTACCTAGCTAAGAGACAAATGTTTTTGAATTAAGACCCTTTTTTAACACGTATGAGACCATGATGTAGCTAGATGCATGAACATAACCATTTTTAGTGCATGGTAAAACCTACTCGTCATCACGTCAAAACTTATTCAGACCAACACAAGTGGAATTCAATTTCTGTTCTTTTAACAAGCAAAATTCAATTTCTTTCTTTCTAAATACAATTCAGTGAAAAGGAAAAAGACCCAACTAAAAAAGACTAAAGAATAATAATATGTTTGTATCAAGTTGAGGGATGGAAGTCAAATAGACACTAGAAAGGTAGGAATAAATAGGTGGAAAAGCTGACAATGAATATCCAATCTAATAGCCCTACCCTGCCTAGCAATTATAAAACCAGCCATAATCCATGTAATTCAAGGGCCAGCATCCAGAAAAGATTAATCCAAGGGTGGTGGTAATGAAAGCCAAATTAAGCATGGAAAAGAAGAGTCATATGAAGAAGGGTCATAAAAGTTGCATACACATTCTTGTAATGTAGTTTAATGATGGAGAGTGTGGGGACAAGTGCATAGTCCAAAACATGCATTTTGTTAAATGCATCAATAAATACATGCAATTGGATTCATTGATCTGTTTTGTGTCATATTCATTGGGTCCATTTTCCTGGACTGCATCAAGTCAGGGGCATTGAATCACCCAAGTCTCCATCATAACAACAATTTCCCTCCCACCATTCCAAATTCTGGTAAAAGGGGAAAAACAAACACCAACAATAAAAGCAATAATGATCATTTTTGTACACTTGAATCTGTGGTGACATTCTTCTTTCTACACCCTTTCTAACATCTAAAAGTGGAGGAGATTTTGGAGTTGGGCCAACTGGATTCTCTGTAATTAATAATGTTGTATGTACCTTTTCGTAATGTCATCATAACTCTTCCCTTCTTTTCTCAAAGTATAACACCCATGTTTTACAATTAGTTACACTTTTACTTCTCTTGGTTTTTTTTTGCAGAGGTTATTTCTCGTACTTGTTTTTGTTTTTTCAACAGATTAATTCTCTTCGTTTGAGTTGTGTATAATATTACTTTAACTTGAATATAGGTTTTTAGTTCATGTATATTTAATATTTTTTATTTTGGTTTCTAAAAGTTTTTTTTTTTTTATTTCATCTTTCTCAATTCAAAACATAATTATTTTTTATTTATGACATTAATTATGTGTTGAGCTGAAAGGTAAAATGATAATCTCAGGTGACATTCACTAATTTATATGATACAATACGATGTCAATATGGTACTTTTTTTTCAAGATATCTTAAAATAAATATTAATTTATCTATTTTAAAATGAATGTTGAGGACAAAAGTAACGATTTAAAAATTTCAAGAGATGAGTATTACAAGAACTAAACTTAAAATTAGTTTATCATATAATCACACACACACACACACACACACATATATATATATATATATATATATATATATATATATATATATATATATATATATATATATATATATATGAGAGCAAATAAGAATAATTAATTTATATTAACTAAAAATATATTTAATATTTTTATTTTCAAAGCTTTTCTCAGTCAATAATGTATTTCTAATTTTAGGTTAAGAAAATTTGATATTTTCATCAATTTTTTTCCTACTCTCAAAATTTCATTATTTTTATTGAAAAACGTTTACAAATAAAACCGATTAAATCGTTTCCTTTTACTCAAAACTTGTGACGTATGTTTTTTATCGTGCAAGAAAACTTTGTAACGAAGTTTTCCTCATGCACAGTAATTTTTTTTTCTTTTATATGTTCGAAGGGGGATGAATGGTTTATGCGGGAAATTCTTCCTCTCATATCACATGTTCCTCATTCTTTTTCTTCTATTGTCTAAATTTCAAGCAACGAGACTCTACTCGTGCAGGATCTGGTGAAACGGGAGAGAACATGAATTAAGTGGGAAAGCTTCGGTAGAAATATCATACCAAGTAAGGGGAAGTTTAATTCATTCAATATATGAAATTGAATTGTTGGGTACTCTGTGAATACCATGTGAATAAGGAATAGGAGTAGAGATATGAATTATTTGAATGTGTGATTTTGAAGAATTTCTGATTCTGATGAACTGTTCATCGTTTGAATTTTTTTTTTAAATTCTTGAAATTAAGGATGAATTATATAATAAAATTGTTGTTTTTAACTTAAATTGAATATGTTCATGGTTTAATTTTGATTTGGAACTAATATGGGTGATTGAAACTGAGAAATTTGAAACTTGGATTTTGAAAATGGCGTACTGGAGGTGATTACTATTCATATTTTGCAAAATTTTAAATATTGATGAAATTCTTGAAATTAATGATGAATTATATGGTAAAATTGTTGTTTTCAACTTAAATTAGACATAATTCATGTTTAATTTCGATTTGGGACTAGTTTGGTTGTCTAAAACTGAGAAATTTGAAATCTGCCAAAATTTGCAAATTTCGATACTATTACTCGGGCAAAGGAAGAAGAAAGGGATATGGTGGGGATTTTTTAAAAAGATCAAGGGTAAAATAGTCATTTTTCATCCTAGGGACATAAATGTAATTTTTGAAAATGTTCAAGGGCAAAATAGTCATTTTACATCCTAAGGACATAAATGAAATTTTCAAAAATGTCCAAGGGTAAAATAGTCATTTAGGGACATACATGGAATTTTAAGAAAAGATTAAGGGCAAAATAGTAATTTAATGATTTTGGAAATGATTTAATATATATATAAAGAGAGAGAGAATGAAAGTAGTGTGTTGTGACGTGTGAGTCAGACTGAGCCTGAGGGCTGATGCCCAGAATCAGTCATGAGACGTTATATATTGGCTAGACTGAGCCAGAGGGTTAGTGCCAGAATCATTCAAATCCTATTTTTATTGACCCGAATGAGCCGTGAGGACAGGTGGTCCAGAATCCGACAAATGTGAATAATTTTTGTTATGTTTGAATGGTACCCGGGGTGGTACAAAGTACATTAGTGTAATAACTATGTCGGAGGATTCTGAATGAGGTTCCAGACTTCACTGATTGGTCGGGTCAGGTAAACTACGAAATCAGGTGGTGAGAAGTCGATGGGGGATGACTGGTGACACGCTCGGAGGGGTACTCCAGTATGAGTGATGAAGGGCGCCAGTAATCCTACTCTGTGCGGAGTACCTATCACAATGTGCCCACAGATGATAGCTTCTGAGTTCGGGCATAGTTAGGGTATACTTCCGGAAGGTGTCTTAGTGTGTTGATAATTTCGTAATTGATCATAATATATAATTATTACTTCTATATCTGTTTTATTATATCGAATGATTTAATATTTACCCCTATTTTTCCATGTGGATGAGATTGCGATGATCACTTTTATGTGGGAGCAGATTAGGAGTTGAGAGATGGTGATGTGACTACTCGGACAACAATGATAGTTCGATGGGATAGCTCGAGAGAGCTACTTTTACATGTATAATATATAAATAAATTATGTTACTATATTTTGAAGTTCAGTTAGTGAACCTGGAATTTCAATATATGTTACAATTACGATAATATAAGGTAAAATAGATGTTGTTATTTACTTGTTTACTACTTTGCAAGACATTATTATAAGTAGCGATTTATAGGATCGTTACAAAGCTCACGAACAAAAATACCAATATTTATATATATAAAAAAATTCTCATCAAACCCTAATTTCTTATTTTATATCATTCATTTTTATTTTATTTTTCTTAAATTAAACCTATTGGAAACATTTAATTTTTCTTAAATAAAATCACACAAAAACCAAGCGGAACCAAAGGGCCAAAACGTGAATTAAACCTATTGGAAACATTTTCTTTTTAGCATTATTATAAAAAAATTAAACATCCCTTTATAAGATATTTGTTAAGATAAATATTGTCTTTGGCATAGACTGAGAATAGTAAGTCAAAAAACATGTTATTAACATTTTCTTTCTTCAAACAAGAAGAATGGTTAGGACCACTCATTCTCTCCTACTTGCAATCATCCACCACCTATTTCAAATAATTCGTTTTTGTCGTTTAGGTAAAGAATGATGACACCCATAGTTTTTGTGATTTGGTGGTTTTGGTGTTTGTAGAAGAAGGGTTGGAGTAACACTTGGATTCTAAGAAAATGGAAGAATATTTAGTGTTGGAAATAAACAGAAAAAAATTAAGAATTTTTTGCCAGTGTAAATTAAGAAAGGGCTGTCAAATCAGGTTCCTTGTTAGAGCAATGTAAGTGAATGATAAGTAGTTGAAGAGCACCAAGACCAAAATTTTGTCCCCTGATTGCCTCTGAATAATTAATGATTGAAATGGTGTTTCCACCTCTTCCAATGTCAATTATGTCTACCCTAATCATACTATAATCATGTCTAGGTGTTCCTGGATTTCCTCATTGCTATGTTGCTGCAATAGTATATTAATTCATCCTGGAAGGGTTAAAATTAACTATTATTCTTCTGTTTTCTTTCATGCCTTAATTAATTATGCAAAGAATGAAAATTTAGCAAATAATTAACCAAATCAACTATCATTTTGAGGATTTGGTGGGTTTTTTTTTTATGGCTTTAGTATTAGTAA
Source organism: Sphenostylis stenocarpa (assembly GCA_963425845.1). Taxonomy (NCBI): domain Eukaryota; kingdom Viridiplantae; phylum Streptophyta; class Magnoliopsida; order Fabales; family Fabaceae; genus Sphenostylis; species Sphenostylis stenocarpa. The sequence goes on from OY731401.1 coordinate 49,690,739, forward strand.
TGAGTTTGACTATCGATTTATGGCAACTGTTTTCTTCTGGCCTTGTTTAGTGCAAGATTTAGCGACTAAATAGTTATATTAATCTATAAAACAACCATTAATTTTATATTATTTTATGATATTATTTTCATTAATACAAAAGAAATTTACTTGGTTACAATATAAATTTTATATTAACCTCATAATAGACTGTTTTTTTCTTTTTAATTTATTCAATTAATTTTTTTAATTAGATTAAGAATCAAAACTAATTTTTTAGAATTTTTATTTTTATAGGTAGAATTTTAATTGTTTTTATTTTAAATAAATAAATTACTATAATAAGTTCGTAAAATTTTAATATATTTTAATTATTTTTATTCAAATAACACATTTTTATCCTATAATATTTCAAATATTTTATAAAAAAATTACATTCTAATTTTTTTACTTTAAAATACATTATTAAGATATAAATATTTCATATATTTTCAAATAAATTTATAATTCTTTCATTTATCCTATATTTTTTTATTGTAAGAAATTATTTTGAATTTTTTTATAAGTGAAGAGAGTCTTTTATTTATATATATATATATATATATATATATATATATATATATATATATATATATATATATATATATATATAAAAGACTCTTTTCTAATCACTTAATTGTATTAATTACATTTTATTAAAAAATTAAATTATTTTACATGAATAATAAAAATGTTATGAATGGTCTCTCTTGTTGCAATAGGAGAATTGAAGAGTTTCCTATAAAAATAAAATTATATTACTATTATTCTCTTTCGTACATTAATTAATTATTAAAGATAATTCAAAAAATATTACAGCTTATTATTACTAAATAAATCCACCAATTTAGTAAATGTGAATTATTTTTTGTAATATTAAATTCAGTTGTAGTGTCAAATAATACATTCAACTTAGCGACTGAACAATATTTGGTTGTTATTTGCAAATTGTGATATTTTTAGCGAACAAATTTATTCGACCACAGTTTGAATTGATCTGCTTTTGCAAAATAGTCATTAAAATAATATGTTCTCTTAATATTAATATTTGTAAAACATAGTTACAGATTTAGTGAATTTTTTACTAAAACTTTTCTGTTGCTAAAATCTGTCTTTAATTTATAAAAGCAAATAAAACATATTTTGGTCATTAATTTAATCGCTATGTAACCTTTTTCTTCACTAATTAAAATTGTATTAATAAAGTTAACATTACACATCAGAGCCAAAGACTAAAATTAAGATAGTTAAACATTAAAAAAAAATTCAAATTTTAATAATTTAGATTTGAGGGACCTCCCTGCAAAATTTAGAAGGAAAATTTTAAATTCCCTACGTGTTTAAAAATCTGCGTTTCTAAACTTGAGATAACACTTATGTGTTAAAATTATCAATGTTTATTATTCTAGGTTATATGTTATTTTTAGAAATTTTCTAATTCGATCATACAAGAAATAAAAAATATTATGTGACTTGGGGTCCAATTTAACAACGTGAAATATGAGAAATTTGTTATAATATACCATTAACATAGTTGTCTTTTCATAATAAATCTTATTTTCTTTCCTTTTTTTTATCGTAAGAGATTATATATATATATATATATATATATATATATATATATATATATATATATATATATATATATATATGTATATGTATATATATATATATGTATATATATATATATATATATTTACTAATTCTTAATAAAAGTATATGAATTTATTGTACTCATATGAATAGGAAGATAAAATTAGATGTTATTTCTTCATTTATTCCTCCATTCCTATAGTGTCCAAATCTTATACTGACTTTTACACTAATCCTTCAAATTCGTTCTTTCTTTCTTCAAATAAAAATCTAACTCTCGGTCTTGTCTCCACCTTGTTGGATGACAAGAATTATCACGTCTAGGCCCGTGCCATGAGACTTGCGCTCAAATTCAAGAATAAGCTGAAATTCGTCGATAGTACTCTCTTCGAACCACTATCAATCAGTCATTTTCATGAACCTTGTTATCGTTGCAACATAATGGTTATTTCTTGGATCCAACGATTGGTGCATCAAACCATTTTTAAATTCATTCTCTAGATCGAACATGCTTCTGGCGTTTAACAAGATTTGTATCATCATTTTCATCAATAAGATATTTTTCGTATTGCAAATTTACAAGAAGATTTATACAAACTACACCAAGATGCTCTTTCTGTAACTTAATTTTACATAGAGTTATTTTTTGGGAGGAAATCGATAGTTTTCGTCCCTTTATTAACTACACATGTACTATCAAATTTATTGAAGAGTAGTATCACGACTAGTGCCTAAATTTACTGAAGAGTAGTATCATGACATTTTAATTCTTTTGCAACAATCCAAATCTCATGTGTATATAACAACTTTGGTGTTCACTCTTTTGGTTAATTATTCTTCCAATCTTCCTAAAACTCCTTCTGTTCTTCCAAGTAAAGCATCTTCTCAATGGCTTCTGGATACAAGTGTCAGTGATCATATCACTTTGATTTTCACAATTTTTTCACTCGTAAATCTATTTCACCTATTTTCATTACTTTGTCAAATGTTGTCCAAGTTTTCACTTCTATATCTGGTACTGTTATGTTGCCAGATCCCTTAATTCTTCATGATGTTCTTTTCGTTTCCAATTTTCATGTAAATCTGGTTTCTATTCAAAAATTGATCCAAACTTTGTATTGTCATCTCCTTTTTTAATCTAACTCTTATGTTATTTTGCAGCAAACCTCCGAGAGAATGATTGGTTCGGCTACTTACACAAGGATTGTATGTGCTAAATCTATCTCACTCTTATCACAACCATCATCATATTTATACTCATATCACTACTACCAAACCCAAAGACACTTCTCTTTGGCATCATAGGTTAGGTCATGTCTCTGACTCTATTTTTCCTATTATTTCCCAATAATATCCTTTTATTCCTTACTCTGTAAATCCCTCTTCTTGTGACATTTGTGATTTTGCTAAACAACGCAAATTGTCTCATCATAGTAGTGAAACACAGTCACATAATTTTTTTTACATTATTCATGCAGACACATGGGGACCATATTTTGTACTTTCTAATTGCGGTTACAAATATTTTCTAACTTTAGTTAATGATTACTCACGTTTTACCTGGATTAAATTTATGAAATCCAAATCTAAACCCCACACGCATTTAGTACATTTAATTGATTGAAACTCAATTTCATACTAAACTTAAATGTTTTTGAAGTGACAATGGAGTAGATTTTTATTAACTGATTTTTTTTCATCCAAAGATATTCTTCATCAAAGAACTTGTGTTGAAATGCATAAACAAAACAGTGTTGTTAAATGCAAACATCAACATCTTTTAAATGTAGCTCGAACATTGTTTTACTAAGTTCAACTACCTCACATCTTTTGGCCTTATATTGTTCAACAAGTTGTTCATGTCATTAGTAGACTGTCTATTCCGTTATTGCATTTTAAATGTCCTTATGTAGTATAATAAGATAAACCACCTAGCATGATCCATTTAAAGGTTTTTAGTTGTCTTGCTTATGCCACTATGCTTCAAAATTACATAACTAAATTTCAGTCCCGCGCTAGCAAAACTATTTTCTTGGGATATAGGGAAAGTACTAAAGGCTATATTCTGTATGATCTCCATACCCATCAAATTTTTCTTTCAAGAAATGTCATTCTTTATGAAACTGAGTTTCTTTTTTATTTCTCCACTACTCCTTTCTCAACTTTTACTATTTTTCCTCTATTATTCGATATATCCTCTCTTGCAAATACTTTACCCTTGCTTGAGTCTATTCATCACCCTCTTGTTACAGACATTCCATTTATATCCTCTCCTACAAATACCTTATCCTTGCCCGAACCTATTCATCACCCTCCTACTACAGACATTCCATCTATATCCTCTCCTGCAAATACCTTATCCTTGTCCGAGCCTATTCATCACCCTCCCCTGTTACAGACATTTCATCTACGATAAATTCTAATCAGAATCTTAGTTCTCTTGCCCTGCCTTCTCCACATATCAGACATTCCACCCGATCTTGCAGACCACCCTCTTACCTATCAAATTTTTATTATCATTTCGCAATTATTTCTAGCAATTTCACACATCCTCTTAAGAGTAATTGTATGCATCATTTATCCTCAGTTCTTGATTATTCTAAATGCAATTCCTCTTATAAAAAATTTTGTTTTGTTGTTATTAACATTTTTGAACCCACTACTTTCTCCCAAACATCTAAATTATATTGTTGGCAAAAGGTTATGAATATTGAGTTATAGACTGTACATCAAAATAAAACTTAGTCAATTATTGATCTCCCACAAGGAAAGAGTTACATTGGTTGTAAATGAATTTATAAGGTTAATATCATGCAAATGATATTGTTGATAGATACAAAACTCGTTTAGTGGTCAAGGGCTGCACTGAGTGAGAGTGAGTGAATTATTTTGACACATTGACATGATTGTTTTTCTATAATAAATCTTGTTTTTCTCCTTTTGTATTATTTTTAATTATGACATATTTTTTTATTTCTTAGGCTATCCATCAATAGTAAGATATATCTGATCAATGTTATAAACATCTCACAATAGTCTAAAAAATATCTAAAAATAGAAAACTTAAATATTTGATACTCTATATTATATATATATATATATATATATATATATATATATATATATATATATATATATATATATATCATAAGAATATTTAAGTAAAGATCAAAGTCTTATTATTAATCATTATTTTAAAAATCAAACTGTATGGACGGGTGCAATCGATCTAATTGAGAACTAAATCAAAAATTAATTTGTTATTTTTAAATAACTGAATTTTAATTAAATCATGATTAAAAAAATTAAGATAAAATCAATCAAATAGACTAAATTTCTGAGTTTTTAAAACTAAAAAAATAGGATCAATTTTTTTAATATAATTTTTATACAAAATATAATATATTTTAACTTTTTATCTTATATTAATTATATCAATTTTAAATAATAAATAATTTATTATATTTTTATCTTATTTTAATAATTATTTATTTTACACCTCTTATAATTTTCACTATAACTTAGACTATGATAATAATTTTTTTTAAATACTATTATTAACACTAGTACAGAAAACACCTTTAACATCGGTTCTTAGCGACTTTTTACATCGGTTCTACAACCGATGTAGATACAACCGATGTAGAAAGTTGGTGAGTTTTAACATCGGTTAAGAACCGATGTAGAAAGTCCGACTTTCCACATCGGTTCTAGGCCATAACCGATGTAGAAAGTCTGACTTTCCACATCGGTTATGGCCTAGAACCGATGTGGAAAATCATACTTTCTACATCGGTTATGGCCTAGAACCGATGTGGAAAGTATTTCTACATCGGTTATGGCCATAACCAATGTGGAAAGTCATATTTTTTTTTAAATACGAATTTTAGTTTTTGATTTTTCGAACACGTATACAGCATTTTAAATATTTACGACTACTCGGAATGTTAATCTATATATAGAGGACATGCATTAACACACAAGTAAACATAATGTATATTATATATCTACATTGTATTGTATCAACAAAAACAATAAACATGTATTGTATTCTAAGTTTATATATACAAAGAAACTAGCGAGTCCTAATGTTTCACAATTAAATTCAATCACGACTATAGTTCTTAATAACAAAATCTGCCCAAATTCGTCTAATGTCATCAATCTCTGCTTCACTTATTGGATGATCATCATCGAATATCTACAAACAAAAAAAAAACATTTCAGATAAGCAGAAGTAGGCAAACATATGTCAATGACATAAATATAGTCATAACACATACCAAATTCCATGAATCTGTGATATTTGCTGTGATGATTGTTAACATATGTCTCATCACATAATATCCGCACTCCCAACTTCCTTTTTGCTTATTACACTATAAGAAAAAAAAAACATTAAATACAGAAAATGAGTAAATTAAAGTTAAGAATTTGAAAGATAATGTCCTTACACGTGGAAGTATCCATGTGGGTTTCTTTTTAGGCTTACCCTCCATGACTGAGTATGCTTCTATACACCTATAAAAGATTAAATGGAAAATACTTCATATTTAATCTGTCATGAACCGAACCTAGAGTATTTAATTAGTCACAAAGACAGATTCATATATAAGGGTGTTAGTATACTTACACATCAATAATCTGTTTAATTTCCTTTTGGGTTTATTCCATAAAGAGCATAAAAAAATAGTCTCATTACGTTTAGGACAAAGGATAAACGAGTTGCCGATGAGACCTACAAAAAATGTCGCTCAATTAGCAATTCTTAAGAGATTCAAAGTTTGAAAGTAAGTAATTTAAAAAAAACTTACCCATAATGATATGGTGCGAGATAAACTTCCTTTGATCCTTCACAAAATCTCTTTTGAATGTATGCTTGAATAGTATTTGGTTTGTTCCCCAAACTCTGAATGTGGAGCAGGATCAATGAATCCATAGACATCTTCTACTCCCTTTTCGCATATGACTTTGTTGAGGTAACTAGAAATTGAAAATATCATGTTAATTGCATTTTAGACAAGTTGTCTAATAGGGCATACAACCAATTGACTTAAATAAAAACATAAGACTTACATTAACCGAGACTTGGAGAATTGTGACGCAAATCATGTCTTGACTCAAAACAACATCCATAATGTCCTTCGACTCAAGTACAACGTGATGGGTCGCGGATTCCCAATCACATGAGGGTCCATCCGGATCTGTAAAGGTATATGCTTTCCTAGCCTATAAGCTAAGAGGCATAACCTTTGTATCGGATCTATGTCCAGTTCCTCTTGAACTTTCTCTTTCTCTTTCTCCTTCCCCTTCTCCTTTCCTTTCTGCTGGGCACAAATGTCCTATACACATCAAGGAATTAAATTAAAATTTATGATAAAATAATAAAATTATAAACATGTATCAAATTATTAAAGAAAACATATAATACCCGATCGGTAGGAAGCTGGATAAGTGCTCTAGGCCACTTGAATGAAATGGCCAGGAGCCTCCCCCATCGTTCTAACCTCGTCGGATGGAACAGGAACAGGAGCTTCGAAACTTCCACCCGTTCAACCGCAACACGAAGAAAGGAATCCAGTCATTTCTACCCCTGTGTATAAGTGGTCCCAATGTATGCACGAGTACCATATGCCACTAGTAAGCCTTCCTTTGTGAAGAACTTGCATAGAGGCCTAGGAGTGTCTTCACCAAGTGGAGTTGACTCATCATCAAGAACGTCAACTCGTGCACTGACTCCCTTTGGTGCTAACACGTTCCTCGGGCGAGAAGCTACGGGAACACATTGTTGACCCCCTCCTGTGTTCCCACGAGATAAGCCTAAGGAGACAAGTTCCTGCCTTAGCTCCGCCCGAAGCTCTTCCCTAATTTGATCCCCGATGGCACTGCAACTCATCTCTAGTGACCACACTTTTTGTGGAAGGTTTAGGAGTGCCAAAATATTGTCGGATGCCAATCCCCCATCCAGTTGCTCGCACACGACCTGGATGCTCCGGTCGTCCAATAGCGAGTGGATAATATATCTTGTCGTCCACTAGGGGTAAAGGTCCCTTGTGAACTTTGCTCTAATAATTCATCCTACAAAGAAAATGTAATTGATTAGAGAAGACACAATATATAATTCTATCTCATTTTGAACAATTTTTTAAATAACTACTTACAATTTTTTGTCCCACAACACGACTCTCATCTGTAGTATAGTCACCTTTCTTGCTCTGTCGTGCCTTCTTCCACTTCTCATGACGAGAAGGAGGTGATGGAGGTGAAGTCACACTGAGGGGTCACTTTGAGAGGCTTCTTGAGAAGCTTTACGCTTCTCTTCTATCGGCTTCCTCTCAAGTAGCTGGTAACCCCCTCGGGATAGCTCTGTGAGGATATACATTTTTTGCTTGAATTGTTTTTGCCTTTTGTCGTTTCTCCTAATAAAGATACATTCAAAGAAACGATCGGTTAAAAAGCTGCTTGGTATTTCATCGGTGAATTCATCGGTGAAAAAGCTGCTGGTATTTTATCGGTGAATTCATACCAACTAAACACATAGCAATGTTAAATTAAATCCAGAGGTTGATTTAACTGCAGGTAAGGTGCGAGAGAATTACATATATAAAAGGCCAATGCATTTTGTGACAATTGCTCGATAAAACATGTAGCATACTAAAATAGTATTATCCATTTAGTTCTATGCGTTTTGTGCGAGTTAAAAGCGGGGTAAGGTCTTCGTTAAAGCGGGCAAGTTAAAAGCGAGGCAAGTTAAAGCACACGAACCTTAAAAGAAGGATCCATACGGCTCTCAACAAACTTATCCCATGTCTCGGTGTCTAGAAAGGAATATTGCTCACAAGGAGACACTCCTTTCTTGCTTCCAAACACGTACGTGGAAGTCAATCGGGTCTTGAAGGCCCTCCAACGCTCACCGACGAATGATATCCACTTCCTCCTTAGCCCTTCGAGTATTCGGAACATTATAAGTGAGCTACAAAAAATAATACAAGGTCGATGAATCCTACAAGAATTAACAATACAAGTAAATTTAATAGAAAAAAATTCGTACCAAGATGCTTTGCCAAATTTGTTCCTTCACACGCATCTTCACATCATCCCCATCCTTCTTTATTATGCTCACTTTGCTGCGGCCCAGAAGTGCAACATAACTTCTAAACTTTGTTGCGTGAGGCCCAATAGCATTTCCGGTCGAGTCATCAAACTCAATCGGTAACCTCTCATCAGCATTTCGACTTAGTGTCAACTGACTAAGTCGTGTTGCATGTCTCCCCTTCTTCGCGGACCTACTAGAATCGGCCATATACCTGCCAAATAAGACAAATAAATGAGTTAGAATACAAAGTAACTAATACAAAGACATGCAAAGTAAGTAATAGTGTAAAAACCATAATATACCTATTGTTTAACAATTTTCCCATATTCCTTCTTCATGATCAAATCGGGTGGCATATACATCATCTTCTTCATTGTCATCATTAGAAGGTAAAAAGTGTGATGCTTGAAGATGGACTAGTAAACTGTTGAAGTTGTAAATCTTCAAGGTCATCACTACCGAGACATGGGTTTCCCTTGAAGCATTATTGACCAACTACTATTAACTGGATCGGAGATATAAAAGACTTGTTTTGCTTGAGTTGCCATAATAAAAGGTTCGTCTTTATAGCTAAGCTTATTCAGGTTAACCAATGTCAACCCTAATTCATCCACCAAAACACCATTGTTACTGTCAACCCAATTGCACTTGAATACAACAATTCTAAATTTGGTGTAGTCAACCTCCCAAATTTCTTGAATTACTCCATAATAAGAAAGGGATGCCATTACAGGAGAATTATCTTTTGAAGTAGCAAAGTGCATTGATTCAGCAACTACCATCACACCACTGTTTTGCATTGTACTCTTTTCATCTTGAAGCTTAGTATAAAAGGAATAACCGTTTACATCATATCCACTCCATGTTATGACATCAAAGTTTGGGCCATGAGCTAACCATTTCAAAGTTTCAGATGCATCATCAATTGTAACGATCTGTTCTTCAAACCACTTCAAGAAATTTTTATTGTGTTCATTCAACAACCATTTTTCATTCATCCTTGGATATCTTTGCTTGATCATTTCTTTGTGAGTAGATAAGAAAGGCTGAACTTCATCGATGTTATTCAAGATGTACAAATGCGCTTGTAAAACTTCTTCTCGACTCATGTTTCCACCCATTTTTGGCCTTTAAGTTAAATAATTTTAACACTGCTGACAACCGTGTGAACTTAGAACATCCTATATACAGAGGCTTCTTACTATCTTCGCATAGTTCTTCGAATACATATCCTTTTTCAAATGGCTCTTCACCGATATCACGTATCAAATCCTCTAGTCGATCATTGGTTTCTTTCTGGATTTCAGTTGTCTCTGAAGCCATTGGGAAATCTACTACTTCCCCATGCCAAATCCACTTAGTGTAACTCTTGCAAAATCCATCACAAAGGAGATGCTCTCTTATATCCTTCACACTTAGTTGTCTTAAATTTAAGCACTTCACACAAGGACAATAAAAGAGACCTCTATTGCTACCCACATTTCTCTGTGCAAACTCTAAGAACTCTTCGACCCCTAATTCATATTCTTCTTCTATACGTTTGGCATTTATCCAACTCCGATCCATATCTATAACTACATGACGTCTTTGCTTAGTGTGAAAATGGAATTACCTCAATTCGGAGGCAACAAACTTAAACAACTCAAACTATAATCCAAACTCGAAATAGTACTTGGAACAACGATAAAACTCCGGGAACAAAACAAACAACACAAAGAACAAACCTAAATCAACAACATAAGAAACAAACCCAAATGAAAAACAAGAGAACCAAATATAATCAATACCCCAAAGCCCTACACCCCGAGCATGGAAACCCATAGCCTTAACTCTTCCGCTAAGAGACTCGGACCGAGCGACATCAACCAACCCAACAGGGCTTGGATAACACCAATCTCAACCCCACGAGAATAACCAAGTGAAAATCACATATTCAAGTCAAACTAAACGGAAATAATAATACAAAACCCGGAATAAACATGTCTACATACATTAAACCCGAGCAGAATCAGTCCACGACCAAACAAAATAATCCGAGAATCAAGGAAAATGCATAAAGGTAATTGACAAAACAAGGATGAGAAGCCAATAGGATAGACCCACGGACCTGGTCCGAATCACCTCCGGTTCGCGACGAGATCGAAGGTGCGCGAGTGCAATGAGGAGGAGCTCCTAGACGGTTTCGGAGAGGTGAAGACGAGGGTGGCGCGTCGCAGTTCTTGGTGCGCGTCGCGGTTCCGGTGCGCGTCGCAGTTCTTGGTGCATGGCAAGGGTGGTTTTCGCTTGGGGATTCGATTGGGGAAACGGAGGTTAGGGATTCGATTGGGGGAAGGAGATGGGAGAGACGGTGATTTTCGCTACTCGCGATAGGGGCAAGGAGACGGTGGTTTTCGCTATCTGCGAGAATGAATTTGGTAATGGCTAGGAGCAAGGGAAGAATTTCGGAGGGAGTCGAGTCCGTAATTGGGTCCGGGAGTCGAGTCTGTAAGGGCAAGAGTGAAGTCTACTAAAATTTTTTAAGACTTTCCACATCGGTTCATGGGGGAACCGATGTAGAAAGTAAAATGGTATATCGGATGACCGATCGAATGGCTTGATGACCGATCGAACCGGATGATCGATCGAATGAGATTATGACCGATCGAATTGTTTTAAATCGAGTAGATAGCACTTTCCACATCGGTTCATGGGGGAACCGATGTAGAAAGTGCAGGTCAACACTCGCTCAAACGACAATAAGATCGCTCGAGCGACGCGACCTGCACAAAATTGGCATTCTCGGGTTGTATTTCGCTTGAGCGACACCTGGTCTCGCTCGAGCGACGCCACCTCCACAAAATTGGCCTTCTCGGGTGGTTTTTCGCTTGAGCGACACTCGTCTCGCTCGAGCGACGCCACCTGCACAAAATTATTGGCCTTCTCGGGTGGTTTTTCGCTGAGCGACACTGTCTCGCTCGAGCGATGCCACTCGCACAAAATTATTGGCCTTCTCGGGTGGTTTTCGCTTGAGCGACATCTGTCTCGCTCGAGCGACATCCACATTTTTTGGTTATGATCGATCGGAATGAGTTTATGACCGATCATAATTATTTTAAAACGAGTAGAAAGCACTTTCCACGTCGGTTCATGGTGGAACCGATGTAGAAAGTACTTTCTACATCGGTTCCCATCTAAACCGATGTGGAAAGGCTTTAAAAAAATTTCTACATCGGTTCTTTAACAACCGATGTAAAAAGTCCGATGTTAAAAGTGTTTTTTGTACTAGTGTAATGAACTTATTATATATTTATTATACTATAAAAATATTATTTTATTAAATTAGATTAAATCTCGATTAAATTTTTAAATTATAAACTCGTATTTTCGATCGTTATATCCAATTTTATAAATATTAGGGTTAAGTATGTTTTTAATCCTTGTACTTTCATGTGAAATTAGAAATAATCCCTCTGTCAAAGTTCACATAAAAATGATCCCTATACTTTTGAAATAATTGGAATAAGTCCCTATTTTAAACGACGTTAAATATATGATGATTTGTCTAACGAGAGATAGTATGGCTCATTCATTATTTGACACGTGTAATTATTAAAAAAAAAGCAAAGCTCTTCTTAAAAAAAAAAACTATTCAACAGAGATTATTATTTAAAAAAAATAAAAAATAAAAAGTAGAAGCTTTTCTTTTCTCCTCACACATCAAAGCTCTTTAGTTTTCGTCACAACCACTTCTCATTCTCTCTTCTTTTCTCGTCACAACTACTTTTCGTTCTCTCTTCTTTTCTCGCCACACACCAAATGTCTTTTCTTTTTTCCCCTTTCTCTAGAAAGGTTGTATGAAGTCAAAGTGACTTTGAAGTTCGAGGGTTCCATCGGTTCGTTGTGGTTCGACTGACAGTGCGACAGATGGTGCACAACGGTAGTGTACGACGGTGATATACCATAACTAGGGTTTTCATTTCCGAAAATTAAAGTAGAGAAGTTTAAATTTCTTTTTAAATGGTTTTTAAATGTTATAAATACGGATTTAAATAACTTTTAAAATCTTGACAACTTTTATTTTTATTTATTTAAATAATTACACGTGTTAAATAATGAATGAGTCATATCATTTTTGTTAGACAAGTTAGCATATACTTAACATCTTTAAAATAGGACATATTTCAATCATTTTAAAAGTATATGGATTATTTTTATTTGAACTCTGACAGATAGACTATTTTTAATTTAACATGAAAATATAAGGACTAAAAACATACTTAACCCTAAATATTATTATTAATCACCATTTATATGGAGTTCATATGCCTAATCTTAGCGATGTGAACCTAGAGAAGGGTACAAATATCTCAAACATATATTTGATGGTGGAGTGATATTTTTAGGCACCATTAAATTGTAAAGCCCCTTGTTCAATATTCTTAATATATAATGTGAAATAAATTTATTTGAAAGAAAAGTTATTAAATTGCAAATTTAAAAAGAAAGTACTATATTATATTATATCATTTTTATAAAAAATTGATTATTTCTAGTCGAATGAATTTGTGAGATAGAAATTCTAATGTGTATTAACCGAGTTGTAAACAGTATTTAGAAATGAATTCCAATATAAAAAAGAGATGGTTCATCTAAAAAATATAAGAATGAGGTTATGAGAATGCATTTATGGAAAATAAGATTGTCTTGTACGATTTTCCTGAGTTATATACTTTAGGCCACAAATAATGTTACTTTTAATATCCAATGATTAATTGGATAACAAAATTTTCTCATTTATTATTAAATAATAAGGTTTATTTTAATTTATATATTGATATTAAATATTTTCTAAATTATTAATATTCAGTTTAAGGAATTTTATCTTATTTTGAGTCATACATATGGTGTATGAATTACGACAGACAGATATACAAGTCTTTTAAATTTGAAATAAGAAGATATTAAATATAAATAAGATTTATATGATCAATTATCAATATTTTTTTTTAATTATATGTGTGATTAAGTTGATTCAATAATCTAAAGATTTTTTTTTACAATTATTTTTGTCAAGATATATTTTATTTGAGTTATCAATTTATAAAACCACATCAAGGTCGAGGTAAGCTCGATATAAACTTATCACTAAGGTCACGATTTTGAACTGTTAATAAAATGTGTCAGATTTAAAGTTATTATTAACGTGTGTTCATCTTATAGCTATTATTAAAGGTAACACGTATTTGTTCACCGTTCTTTTTCACTAATTCTTATTAAGAATAATTTTTTAATGATAAATTGTATTAGATTTACCCTTTCATACCACTATGTTAAGTGAACCGTTTTGATGATAAATTATACTAATTTTATCTTTTTATCCTAGTTGTTATTAGATGGATATCTTCAAAGAAAAATTGTGTTAGTTTTGCACTTTCTTATGATAAATGTTTTTTATGACAAATTTACAACATCTTTACTTTGTTTTATACGGGTAAAACATTGAAATGCATAGTTAAAGGCATAAATATTGAAATTACAAGGCAAACCCATAATTAGTTAATGAAAGCAATAGGTCCTAAGTTGATGGTCCATGATTGCAAGATTATACAAGTTGCTGTCGAGTCATTAAAGAACCTAATCACTTATCTTTTGCAGATGTTGTTTAATGAAGTATCCAACGATGATAGCAATTGTAACACCTCATATGTTGGATTCATGCTGGAAATTATCACAACAATTAATTAAAGCATCACGGCACATGTTTAAATAAAACGGAGCATCTCAAATTGTGGCCCCCTCGCGGTTTCATTTCACACCAATTCTTTATTCTTTATATTTTATTTGTTTATTTTATTCCAAACGCACACACATTAATCTCACATTCTTTATCCACAACTATATCCTCAATCACACACTTCCAATCAACCACAATATTCACACATCGTTATCTCCACTCAATTCTCTATTTAAAAAAAAATTATATTTTTATAATGGAAAAAGTAACACGAACGGACACTTAGAAAAAAGCTAAAAGAAAACTCCAAAAGCCTATTTTGGCTTCAACTTATTAATTTCCCTTTTTATTTTCAATTTTCATTCATCATCATCGTGGTCGTGGTCATCGTAATTGTTATTATTATTCGTCGTGTTCTTAGTCACCTGAAAAGTGAAAACTGAAAAACCTCCCCGAAATCACGTACTGAAAATCATTATACCGGTAGGGCCAACCACCCAAACACCCAAACACAGCCTTAGAACACTGAGACCCCACTTCGAGAACGTTTGACTTTGACCCACACAAAACGACGCTCAAATCCATGGTACTATTATCGTGCAATCACCCACCGTTCCCCGTCGTTTCATCACCGACTTATAATATTTTTCACTCCGTCCCGTGTTTTCACTATCACTACTGAGCGACTTACTGAACGTAACGTAACCTCACACCACCTGCGTTACGTATTGCATAAACTCCATGTCGTTTTCGAGCCCGTCCATGGTAGCCAGAGCCAAAACGACTTCCAGATCCACGCTACCGTTGCCTTCTCTACCCGGAAACGCCGAGATCTTGCCGTCGAACTTGTTCGCTTTGCCACTCCGAATCGCAACGGGCCTTCCCCAGCCGAAGTCGTTGTCGTACATGGGGAAACGCGGGGAGCTTCCCATGGTGATCATCGCGCCGTCGAAGTTCCCGAGAGGAAACAGTCTCGGCGCGTTCTCCCAATCCTCTATGCCGCGGCGCACCGTTGCGTCGTCGTGCGCGATCACGTTCCGGTGCAGCAACTCCGCGCAGAAACGCAGATCGCGTGAGAGAATATCCCCGACGGTTGCGACGGTTGGAATGCTCTGAATCGCATTGCCAAAGTAAAACGCGTCCAACTTCGGCTCCAAACGGTGGCGGAAATTAACCGCCATGCGAAACGTCGACGTTTTGGCAGGGTCGTTGAATTTCCTCGCACGTGTCACCGCACGCCAGAGCTGAGCCGATAACGACTGAAACGAGGAGATCTCGTTTCTTCCGTTACCGTTAACTCTTCCGTTTCCGTTACCGTTACCGTTACCGTTAACGATTTTCCAACCGTCATTCACTTGTTTTCCCATTACTTCCGTTAGTTCGTTGGTGTTGGCGTTGGCTCTAAGTTTGAGTTTCAGAATGGATTCGCGGGAGAAGTGGAAGACGCGTTCGCGGAGGGGTTGGTCGGCGTCGAAGGTGAGTTTGGGGCCGCCGGCAGGGACGTGGAGAACGGCGGAGGAGTTGACGACGGTTTCGCGAGTGAAGTCCGGGGCGCGGAGGACTTTCTTGGCGGCGCCGCCTTTGGTGATGGCGGCGAAGGTGTTGAAGAAGTGCCAGAAGGAGGTGCCGTCGGTGACAGCGTGGTTGACAGTGCAGCCGACGAAGACAGCGTCGGCTAGCTCGGTTACCTGGACGGCGGCGAGAGGGTTGTGGTGGCCGGCGTAGGAGATCATCATGTCGTAGGCAAAAAACTCCTTGAAGCAGGGATGCACATCAACGAGAGAGGGCGAAACGACGGCGTTTAAAGTCAAGTGCTTGGCCTTGGCGTGGATGAAGTCGACGCCGGCATCGTTGCAGACGATGTGGACGTAGCCCTGGGAGTCGGTGGAGAGACGGCCGGCGAGGGCGGGGAAGTGGGAGAGAGCGGCGGAGAGAGAGTGTTTGAGAGAGAGAATGAGGTCATCGAAGGAAGAGGGTGGGGCGGTGAGCAAGACGCCCTTTTGGATGTAGTGACAGGACAACATTGGGAGGTCAGAAACAGAGAGTTTGAGGGGTTTGATGTTGGATTTGTGGTCGGGGTGGACGACACATTTGGAGACTATGGTGGTGGAGGAAGAAGGCATTTTGGTGAGGTGTAGTAGTCCTTTCAGTTATATGCTGGGAATGGTTTCTTGCTTGGTTCCTAAGGGAGTGAGGTTGTGGGGGGGTTTTATAGGTGGAGGAGGGTAGTGGTGTGCCGTTTTTTGAATTTTTTTTCTCTTCCCTCATAAGGGAGTCAAATTTGAATCTGAGGATGACGTGGCTCGCCATTGCACCTTCACTGGACACGTGCTCTCTCAGTTTCCACTTTGGAAGAGAGAGCATGTTATTATTTTCGTTCTCCGAGCTTTCCCTTCCTTTCAACTTGGGATGCCACTGCTTCCCTCTTTTACTCTCTATTTTTTATTTCATTTTTCCATCTAATATAGAATATTTTCGATTTTATTCACCATTTAATTATGCAACTTTGGTTTAATATAAAAGAAAATCGTGTATATATATCATCCTTCGTCATCAAAACTCAAATCAAAATCATGTGTTTTCAGTGACCGAGTTATGAAGATCTTCTTCTAAGGTTTCTTCCTCATGAAGAACCCCTGAACGAGATTATAACTAAATCTTAAAATATTTTGGACTAGCAGTGCAATGGTTTCGTCTGTCTCTTCTCCTACTGCTCGACATATAATTTGGTATTTTGATGTACAGTTACCTAAATTTCATGATTGTTGCCATGTGCTTCTGACAGATAACAATAATAATTATTATCAAAATTATATTGTTGTTAATTGAACTAAAAACATAGATGTGCCATCTTGAAATTAACAAAGTGAGGTATAAAATGCGTACTATGGTAAGATTGAGCAGAAGATATTTGAAATTGCTTATAGAAGGAAAATGTGACTTGAATAGCAAATGTTCGAAGAGAGGGAGAGACAATAAATGCATATCGTGTTAAGAGTTTAACCTATATTTTATTTTTTAAATTGAAATATTTTAAAAAATAAAATTGTAATTGATTAAAGTTTAAAGTAGATAATATTAAACATTGTTATTGATCTTAACCTTATTATAAAAAAAAATGAGGTCAAAGACAGTTTTTTATACTATTTATTTTCAACTGAAATTATATTTTTGTAATTTATGAATACTACATCATTTAGAAATTGAGTTCAAAGTATTTTTAAAAATAAAACTGTGATATATTAGAATTCTAAAAGATATAATACATCTAACGTAGTAATTGATTCTAATGATATATAGGACACTCTTTTTTCTTAAAAAGAATATTGATATCCAAAACCAAGAACAACGTCTTCTTTCATTTATATTCCTTAATATTTGTTTAAAACATATATTTTAATACACTCATAAGTTTCACATCATTTTAGAGTAAGGTAATAAATAATTTTATATGCCGTTTTTTTTTTAATCCATTCTATACATGAATTCACCAATTGATATTACTCCTTCCTAAGTGATGAACTTGCGAGTTCCTTTTCTTGACCAAAAAAACATGAACAAGACTCAATCCCAACCCCAACCCCAACCCCAACAAGCTACAATGGGGTCCAAAACCAATTGTCTATGGCTAAGCCTCACCATACAACAAAGACAACATTCCATTCTCTCTATATTTCCTATATATTCAATTCTACTTTATCTCAATATTCTAAAAATACCTTAGTAGATTTATAAGTAAAAGAAAAAAAAAATTGTAAGTTTCATATTCTTCCTATGTCATTCCAAGTTTAAATGTGTTTTTAATTTATACAAAATTAATCAGTTTTATTTTGAGTCCTACAATTTTTTTTCATTATTTACTTTTATAAATTTTGAAATGACATTAAAAAGTGGATTTTGGTTTTAATTCATATAATATATATATATATATATATATATATATATATTTATTTATCTTTTCACAATTTTGAATTACAATAGTCCGTAATATTCATTTTAAAATGGATAAATAACACATGTTTTACATATCTTAAGAATTTTTATGAGATGACACTTGTTGATATTGTATTATTCTATTACTATATTATTGAATATAAAGTAGGTAATTAGTTTCATACATTAAAAAAAGTAACAATTTTGAAGACACTAAAACAAACCTCATTCATTTATCAAAAAATAAAAATATATGTAAGTATATAAAATATTATTTATTAGAGTTTATTAAAAATCATAATTTTTAATAAATTTTGTTTTTAATAACATATGTTTCATTATATTTATAAGTCTAAATAATTTATGTATATTATTTTCTCTCAATATATATCTTTCAAAAATAATATCTTGATTCATTGAAATTTCAAAATAATAATATATTTAACATTTTATTATAAACTCTCATATGGACATAAGAAAATTATTAATTAAGAATAAAAATAAATATTTAATTATAGATTTTGTATATGAGTTATTTAAATATTAATTGAAATTATTTATATAAATGACTTTTTTTCTTATTTTAAACGTTTTTTTAATTTTAAACAATTAAAATCCATAATAAAAATATTTATTTTTATTACCATATAAATTTTCAAATTCCTCTAACACTCACAGTATATGAAACCTCAGCGTCCTTAATCCTAACATTTAAAATTGTGTACAATACACTTGAAACGAAACTTCATTACCATAAATTAATATTTTGTACATATGAAGCTTGAATAATTGGGTCCTTCATCGCTGTAAAGGTGATCTTGAGAATGATACAAACCTAAAACTAAAAATAAGGGTCATTTTCAACAATGATTACATTTAGACCATTCAAATATAAATTTAGTAAAGGTGACATTGCTTAAGCCTCTGGATTTTTATATATTTTATAAATAATTGACATTCAGTGAACTGTGGTAAAAATTAAATGTCAATTTTAACGAAAAAAACATTAGTGTAAAATTGATTTTTTAAATATTTATTTTGGTCTTTCTAAGTGAAATATAAGTTTAATGTTAATAGATGATACAGAAATTACTGACATAAAATACTAATATCAAATATAAAAAAATATTTTAAAATTTAAATGTAATTAAAAAAAATGTGAAATATATTACTCTTACGTGTCGGAAGAAAAAAAATCCACTTATTTATAAAAATGTTACCATATTTTTTTTAAGAAAATAAAATTATTTTATAATATTGATATATACTTAAAAAAATAAATATATATATATATATATATATATATATATAATTTTTTTTCATTTCTCGGCATGAATTAATATTCTACTTATGTAAACAAACTCAATATCGTAACACACCTAACTTGCAAAATTTTGTTAATGCGCAACATGAGTTTGGAGGAAACTTTGAACATCTTAGAGAAACAAAAATGGTAGAAAAATCATGAGTTCCACTGCTAAAAAAAATATGACATATGTAATGATTTATGCTATTTTTTAGAAACCCACGTTTTAACATTGATGTTAGTGAAGTTCGTGGCATAGTTACTATAAGCATATGATAAACGTGAAAGAAATGTTATATTCTGAGATTTCAAACTTAAATAGTAACTTTGTTTAAAGCTGCAATAAAAAGTTCCCCAATTTGTCTCCTATTCGCAACACCATCAAACAAAAAAGCATTATGTTTGCATATTGCATGGGGCAAAGGTCTCTTTCAGTGTAATTATTTATTTACGAACCAAGAAAAACAGCATATGAAAGTTTTGTCCAAGATAAAACCCTAGTAAAGTCTTGGGAAAAAAAACATGGACACAAAACTAAGGGTGTAGATTCAAAGAGAGACAGGTAGATAAAAGTGATAAGGAATTAATATAATTGTTGAAATATTTTATGTGACAAAAAGTTTGTAAGAAATGATGAGAGGTTTTAATAACATGATTGTACTAAATAATATATCCATCAGAGTAGCCCTCTAAATCGTAATGAAGACGGTATGGAAGGGGATAAATGTAGTTCACGACGTCCATTACAAAAAGTGATAAATGTGATTCAATCAAATATCATATAAAGTAGGTGATCAATCCTATATTTATGAATGTTCATATCAAAAGTCTACCTATAAAGGTTATGGGGATTTAATCCATCTTTATGCATGAATAGTCACCGAGAACAAGTTTTCAAAACATACAACTAATTTTTTTTTCTTCTTTAAACAACATTTACGGTTATAAATAATTTTTTTACTGCAATTAAAAAAGCTATAACAATCAATTTTTTAATTGTTATGGTTTAACTCATTATTAAAAATCAATAAAGATTTTAAATCATAATAGTAAATTATCCGTATGATGATGATTATATTTACAAATGTGATCGTATGTCAAAACGTTTCGTATACTATACTAGTTCTCAACAAAATCTCATCTTAGAAAATGTTAAGTTGCACTACAATAGAAATAGACTTATGCGACGACACTTTAGATAGCGGTTAATAAAAATTACTTTTAAAAATACATATTAGCGGTTAGACGTAAACCACTCTCTAAAGTATGTTTTAATAGCGGTTAAGAAAGAGCCACTTTCTAAAATAAGTTATAATAGCGGTTATGTAGTAACCGCTATCTAATGTCATACTTTTAAAGAGCGGTTGACACGTGGAACCGCTATCATAACTTTAGATAGCGGTTACTTCGTGGGATCGCTATAATAAATGTAGTTTAGATAGCGGTTATTTGGTCAACCGTTATCTAAAGTCATATATTTTTTTAACCCTACACCCACTTTCTTCAACCTCGCACTCTTTGCGTTTACGTTTTTGTGCCGCTCCCTGCGCTCTCATTCTCGCTCTCTGCGTTCTCTTTCTCGTTGTCTGCGTCTTCCATTAAGTTAAAGGTACGTTCTTTGTATTTTCAATCTTTCTAATTCTCTTGCTCTCATTGAGGCATATTACATTGTAATATATTTGTGTGTTGCCAAGTTCACGTTCCAGTCTACATTCGCCATTGTTGTTGTAGGACGCACTTATTGGGAGGTCTACAATAGGTTAGTGCATTATATATTTTTTAGGGTTTAGTGTTTAGTGTTTGTCTACATTGTGATATGAAATTGTATTTTGAAATAGAATATAGGTTGGCTAGGATATATAGATGGTTTAGTGTGACCGTGAAATATTTTGTATTAGAGATTAATGGAAGACGATCCTTTTATGAGCATGGACCCAACATTGTTTGGTGATTCTGTACTGGATGATGGAGATTTTTATGCAAGAAATGACCATAAAGAGGGTGTGTTGTTAAATCCATCATTTCATACCATGAAGGGAATTAGAAAACATGGAAGTGGTTCAAAGAAACGACGAAGGTGTGACAAATATGTATTTTAATTATTATTTGTATGTTATAATCTCAATAACATGCACTAGAAAATTCATTTTATGTTATGTTTTGCTAATTGTCTTTTTTTTTTTGCAGAGATGACATCTTTAGATAACATGGAAGGGGTCAAGTCTCCTAAATCTGCTAAGTTGAAGAAGAAGAATACTAGATGATTGACCAAAATGAAATCGGTGAGCAAATCAAGGAAGTTAGGACAAAAACTACCGGTAAGGATAAGATGTGATTGTTCGATAATGTCTTTTCTTGTTGTTTTCATTTTCTAACAACTTGCTTCATAATGTATAGGTTGGATGGAACTCCAAGGGCTAGCCAATAGATCCTAACAGATCTAAATTTGCACACTTCATAGGATATGTGACTAGAAGTACAGTGCCGATTAGTTATTCTGATTGGAGTAATGTACCTAGCTTGCTCAAGGATAACATATGGGAACAAGTTGAGGTAGCTAATCATTTAAATCTCATTTATTTATATTTAATTACCCAATTTTGTAGTGCTAGTGTTATGATATTGTGCATGGTTTATTGTGTTTTTTTTGTAGCAAAGCTTTGAGGTACAATTGGAGCACAAAGAGTTTATTTTGTCTTTAGCTGGACGAGAGTTACATTCCTTCCGGACACGGTTACGAAAGGAAATCCGTGGTCCAGATGGGAACTTTGTTTCTCAACCTCCTAAGAAGTATCAGCGGTTTGCTACGGTAACCGAGCATTGGGACGAGTTTGTTCGGCAATCCACCACTGCCGAGTTTAAGGTAATTTTCATAAATCTAGTCTCTTGGATCCGTGAAAAATAGAACACTAATTATTTTTGGAATGTGAAATTGTAGAAAGAAAGTGAGGCTAATGCTGATAGGGCAAAGAGAATGTCCTGCAGATATCGGAGGGCCTCGAAGGGATATGCTCAGTTGGAGCAAGAGCTGGTACAATTGTCTATTATCTGTCTTTATTATGCTTCTTGTTCTATTTTTCAATGGGAGATTTCTAAGTAATTTTGCATTTTTAACAGATTGCTTCATCTGAATCCTCCCTCACTTCTATACCTAGACATGTGTTATGGAAGGCTGCAAGGGTTGACAAGAAGGGTGGCTATGATGACCGAGTCCAGAAAATGGTCGATCAATTTCTAAGTTGATATAGAAATAAACAACACTAGTTTTTCCATGAATGTCTTTATTAAAAAACTTATGTATTTGATTTTTTCTTACCCTTGTTGTCTTATATGGTTATGTGTAGGAGACTTTATCACAGAGTACCCCAGAGGCTGCGTCACACTTAACTGGGAGACATGATATTCTGTCTCAAGTGTTGGGTGTACCGGAGCATCCAGGTAGGGTTAGAGCTGTCGGGTTTGGAGTGAATCAGAAACTTGCATTTGGGCCATCACCATCAAGTCCACATCCATCATCCGTTGAGTGGAAAAATATGAAGTCTCAACTAGCCCATTTGACACAGGTAGTGGCCCAATTGACCGGGGGTCAAGGGATGCCCCCTTTCATGCCTAGTCGAGTGCCTCCACCCTTCATGGATCCACAGCCAATGTCACCACCCCCGCAGATAGCCATAGAGGTAGTTGCACCCCAGCTTGGATTTGCGGAGATCCCACAGGTATGATTTATCTTTATAATTAACAAGAATTAAGCAATATCAATATGTATATGTCTTATAACTTTTTTTTTCATGTAGGGTGATCATGATTTCATGTTACATTTGAACAACCCCTACCGCATAGTTGCGCGAGGAAGAGTGCATCAACCACTCAAAGGACAGACCTTGCATTCACGACCCCTTCCTCCAGACCATGCAAAGGTCTCGATAGAGGTAGTGCAACGTCACGGAGAAGACACAACATTGCCCATTCCAGTTGAAGAAGCATCCTTATTATGCCTAAGAGATGTTATTGGGACCTATGTTGCTTGGCCTTTGTCATTAATCACTTTACGACCAAAGGTATTGCAGTTCATTTA
Source organism: Sphenostylis stenocarpa (assembly GCA_963425845.1). Taxonomy (NCBI): domain Eukaryota; kingdom Viridiplantae; phylum Streptophyta; class Magnoliopsida; order Fabales; family Fabaceae; genus Sphenostylis; species Sphenostylis stenocarpa. Next base: position 49,714,473 of record OY731401.1, read on the forward strand.
TTACACCAATTACACATTTAACTTTGATTTAGCCATAGTAAATTGAAATTTTACATGATTAATTTTAGGTTCTAGTAGCATCCACTAAGGGCAAGGAAATAGAAACAGGTCACACAAAGGAATCAATTATTGGTCCACAGAAAAAGGATGTTGTGTCTTCATCAGAACTTAGTGACATGGCTTTGGCTCAAGGTGGTGCATGCTTAGACATGATGAAGCTATTTGTTAGGAGTGATCAGGCAATTGAATATGCTAATATTCAATTACCTGAGAAGTATTGGAGAAATGAGTTTTATGATGTTGTGGGGAAGGAGAACATACTAGAGGTTATCCGTCGTGAGTGGTTAAGTGCCTCTAGCATTTGCTTGTACATCAGGTAATAATAAATACTTAATTTCTATTTGTTTAGGTTGGTTACGTTATATTGATATATATTGGACTTAATTCATTGTTGACCTTCAATTATATTATAAGGTATTTGTGTGACGCCTACTTGCATGGTACTGATAAAGAAAGTAGGTTCTCTTTCATATCTCCATATGAGCTTGATGAGAAGCTCAATGTCAACCCACATCAACATATAGCAGACATATTGAAGCTTCATTTGGGTCAAGATCACTTGGTATTTGCTCCTTATAATGTTGGGTAAGTTATTCTTGTGTGATTGATCAATTCCTTTCAAATATTCTAAAATTTGCTGATTATATATTTTTATTCTTCACTTTGTATTGTGTTCAATAATTTTAGTTCGCATTGGATTCTTATTGCTATCAATACTCGGGATGAGACATTGTATTATTTTGATTCATTACACCATCACTATAAGGAGAGAACACATATGCTCAACATTTTTAACAAGTAAGTAAACTCATATAACTGTTTCACATGTGAATATCCAATACGGTAAGATATTTATATTAACTTCTTGCTATTTCAATGCCCTACTTATATATAGAGCTAAAAGGAGGCTTCGAACACCAAAGAAAAAGATGAATCAAACAAGATGGGTCATTGTACAGGTATCAAGTGTACCCCAATTCATGTTTTCATACATGCTTATATTTCACTTGGCAGTTATTCTAAACTATCTTTATGTTTTTTGGTCTACAAAGTGTCCTAAGCAAAACAACTCAAATGATTGTGGATATTATGTAGTCTTATTCATTAGAGATGCACTGCAGCATGGACAAACTACTATTCCAATTAACGTAAGAACCATTTTTCATTATGGCTATGTTTATATGAAAGAATAATGTATTGTCATTATTTATCTAATTTGGTATTTAACTTTTGTGATTCTTTTATATCTATGTTTGCAGTATTTTCCAGAATCTCGCATTACAATCTTTCCGGACAATAGAATTGAGCAGCTACAAAAGGAATGGTGTGGATATTTCTATCATACATTTTTGAAGGACAAAATTAGTACCATAGACTCTTAGCGATTATTTTAATCATTTCAATTATTTGATGTACATATATACCAATTTTGTTTCATGCAAATTTTAGTTTTAATTTGTCAAATTTTGAATTGTTTTCTATAATTTTGTGAATATATATTGTATGTTGGTTAGATTTTGTTAGATTAATTTGATATATACCCTGAAATTGTGATCTATTAGGTACAAATTATGAGAAAAAAAATTTGGATTTTCAAAATTTAAATAAATTTTTTTAAATTGGGACTTTAGATAGCGGTTCCCAGAACCGCTATCTAAACATACTAAAAGAGAGCGGTTCTAGAACTAACTGCTATTAAAAGCATATTTTAGATAGCGGTTAACGTGGAACTGCTATTGTATGTTCACTTTTAAGAGCGGTTAAAATATTAACCGCTCTTAAAATTGACACATATATGATAGCGGTTCCACGTTAACCACTCTTAAAGCTATTATATCTTATTAATGATAGCGGTGAACTAACCGCTATCTTAACTTCTTTCTTTTATTAGCGTCTCATTTAATAGAGTTTTTAACCGCTATTATAAAACATGTAGAACCACTATTACATGTCTTTTCTATTGTAGTGTTGTAACACCTAATCATAAAATCCTGCTAAGTATATAGACTCACTACTGACTTGAGTATCAGAGTGTATTTGCAAGTATTGCGACCTTCGCCTCCCTGATCTGAGTACTCATCACCCAAATACCCGAGTGGGCATGCCAAGAAGACCAGGGATTGAAAACTAGAGAAAAGGTTAGTATTCAACCCTATAAGAACATTAATTGACGCCTATCATGGAGTCGAACAAAGACGACCAATGGTTTCCACTAGAAATATGACTAATTTAAAGCAACAAAGTCCACCGAGAAGAGAGAACCATGTTGGTGAGGTCACGCATCCTAGTACTACTCTTTCCCAAACACTCTTAACTACGAAGTTCTGATAGGATCCGGTGCATTAATGCTAGTATGATTGCACCTATCATAAGTAGATAGTAAGATTCTCTGGAGAAAGAGTTGACACTAAGGGATACATCGACTTATACACTAAGTTTGGGGAAGGGAATCGAGAATGTTGTACCGTAGAGATACGATACCTGGTGGTCGATGCCACATCTTCCTATAACATACTCCTCGGTCAATCGTCTTTGAACGCCTTTGGTGCCATAGTACCCACTCCGCACCTGGCAATGAAGTTTTCAACTGACACTAGTACAATAGCAACAATAGATGGCGACTAGCGAACTACACGAGAATGTTATGTTGCAAGTATGTGTTAGAAAAATGACATCTAGAGGGGGGTGAATATATGCACAAATTTTAATAAATGTCAGATTAAAAATTTATTTGTTAGTCAATAATTTGTTTAAACACAGATAAAGCGAAAACGATAATATAATCAGGAAAAAAGAAAGAGATAAGGGAAAGAGAAGAACACACAGTAATTTATACTGGTTCGGGTATAGCCAACACTACATCTAGTTCCCAATCAACTCTAATCACAAGAGTGACTCCCAATTCACTATCTTTTAAATTCAGTTCACAAATTACAATTAACTCAACAAAGGAACCAGTAAAAAGTAACCTAATTAAAAAGACAATCACCTCCTTAGAAACCCACTAAGGATGAACACCTTCCTAGAATTCCACTAGGGATGAATACCTCCTCTGAACAAATCAAAAGATGAAAAACACCTCCTTAAAATCCCACTAAGGATGAACACCTCCCTAGAATCACACTAGGGATGAACACCTCCCTGAACAAATCAAAGGGATGAAAACACCTCCTAAACCCACAAAGGATGAAGTAAGATAAGAACAGTCACACCTGGGTAATGGAGACAACAAATTATAGAAGTCTGTAGAATACCAATCTCTAAGAACAAGTGTGATTAATAATGAAAGTACAGAAGACAGTAGAGAAGAGGGTTTTCTCATAAGGTGTAAAATATCTCTGTTGTCTTGCTCAAAATTCTTTTCTTAAAACTGATTGAATGTAAATTGGATTTTTGAATTCTGTAATTGTGTTTTTGATTTTCATCAAAACTTAATTAAATAGAAAAATAGCATCAGAAAATGGTTGTTGAACAATAATATTTTCGTGAATAAAAATCAGGATATATTCAAAATATTTATTCTTCAAAACAGATATATCTTTCAAATTTGAATTGCCATAATTGATTATGTTACCAGTATAATCAATTATGACAGAGAAAATCATTTTTTCATTTCTGATGCATCATAATTGATTATGATAGTAAAAAATATCATGTTATGAATTTTATCATTCTTGTGCTTTGGAGGCTTATGCATAATATTACTTCATCAACTTGTACCTCCATATCCAGTATTCTAAGACTCTATCTAGTCTTCAGGAATCATCTTGGGCTTGTTTTAATCATCATCTTTATCAAAAACATATCTTGGCCATGTAGGGAAATGTTTCACATAATTCATCTTGAATGGTGTTGACTTGAATATAGTTGACTTGAATCATCATCAAATCATCTCTTGGAAATGTAGGGACATTTCCATCAATCTCCCCCTCATTGCTTTCAATCTCCCCCTTTTTGATGATGATCAAGGAAACATCTGAAATGAATTAAAATGTTTGACTCTATATAGCCAACTCAAGATTAGCACAGTATAATATAGCACAAATTAGCACAAATTTGTATCAAGTGTCAGAGTCTCTTAATCTCCCCCTGAATATATTAATAACAAGACCCCCCCCTAACTCATATGAACAAAGACTTCTCTTAACTCCCCTTGTTTAATTTAGAGATAGGAATGAATTTCACACAGATTTTAATTTATCAAAAAATCTCCTCATGTTTCATTAATAATCATAAAAAATATTATAAGAAAAAAAAATCTCCCCCTGTTTCACACAGATTAATATCATCAAAATATCTCCCTTTTTCATTGATAATTATGAAAAATATTGCAATAGAAATTGAGAACAAATTTGCACATATTAGTACATAAATCAAGGCAGAGAAGATAATGCATTACAAAATGTTCATAGAGAAGAACATCATATTAAGGAGGCAATATCTAGGATATCCAAGACAAATGAATAGAGAGAAATATAGGGGAATAGAATGATTGTAGAGATAATGAAAGGAAATGCAGTAGTTTCCCCCAATTGCAGTCTTCTTATTTAGGCACCTTTCAAATTCAAATTCACTCATATTCCAGATTTCAAATTTCAAATTCAAATTGCAACAAATTTCAAATTCAAATTCCAACAAATTCCAAATTTCAAAAACAAATTTCTAATCCAAAATTTCAAATTCAAATTTCAAATTTCAAATTTCAATTCAAATTCAATTTCAAAAATATCAAACTGCAAAAATTTCAAATTTCAAAATCTCAAACTACAAAATTTCAAAAAAAAATCTCAAACTGCAAAATTTCAAACTTTAATAATTTCAAATTTTCATAAAATCAAATTTTCAAAATTCAAACTTTCAAATTTCAAAGTTGGTCAACAATCAAATTTATGTGACAGATAAGTGCATATATATAATATAGAGGCTTGAGAAACAATCATAAACTTATCTTTGTAATATTTTCCTGTTCATCTAACTTGTTCTTGTATACTCATTTAGCTTCAATAACCTGCATTAATTTCTTATCCTTAATAATTACCTGCAACATCAACATACAAATCTAGGTACCCTTTAATTATTTTTGGGTCCTTAAAAAGGTTAGTAGAATCATAAGTCTCTGCCAAAAGAATAAGGATTAAAAGAATATAACCATGATATAATAATCGATTATCACAGCACCTTCAGAATCGACATAATTGATTATGATAACAAGAAAAAAATTTCCGATTCTGATAATCAATTAGATGCTCAAACTATCATCTAGACATGTATAAATGTTTTGTTCCTTTAGGCACCCATTCATATTTGCTATTAGATATGCCAAAATGTTTTATGTAACATCTATTTGATGTATGACCTATTTTCATGCAATAAAAACATGTTGGTTTTCTTTGAAAAGGTCTAAATGAGTTTCTTAAAGTTTTTGAAACTGGTTTCACATCTATTTTCCTTGACTCTTTCACAAAAATAGTTTTATGAGGTTCTAGACTTTCTTTGGGTTTGTAACTAAGTCCAACTTTACTAGAATTCCCTCTTTGATAACCTAATATAGAATCAAGATTTTCAGAAGATTTTGAAAACTTGCTTATTATTTTCTCTAAGTTGAAAATCTCATTTTCCAAATGATTACAATTTTCATAAGGTTTAACAACTTCTTTATTTTTAGACAAAGTTTTAAATTTCTCAACATCTTTCTTTAAGCACTCATTTTCTTTTTCAAGAATACCAACAATATTTTCTAATGCATAAAACTTTTGTTTAAGTGCATTGTATTTCTTAGATAACTTGGTAAAACCTTCATACATATCTTGATATTCTTTAAACAACTCATCATATTCATTTAAGGATTTTGTACTACTTACCTGTGATGAGACTTCATCATCACTTTTTGTCATCAAGCAAATATTTGCTTCTTCTTCTCCATCACTGCTTTCGGAAGAACTCTCTTGTGTTGTGGAAAAATCATTATCCTCCCAAGCAATATAAGCTTTGTGTTTGTTCTTATAGATATTGTTCTTCCCTTTCTTTACATCTTTCTTAAGTTCCGGACAGTCTGGTTTGATATGGCTAGGTTTTCCACATTCATAGTAATGGTATTTATTTGTTTTCTTCTTTCTTTGCTGTCTCTTTTTCTTGTTCTTCATAAAGCGAGAAAAGTGTTTAACAAAAAGAGACATATCAGAATCCGTAAACTTACCTTCATTTTCACTTTCGTCTTGTGAAAATTTTGCTACTTTTAGAGTTATCGTCTTGGCTTAATTCTGTTCACCATTCTTTAACCTTTGTAGCTCCATCTCATGTTCTCGCAGCTTTCCAAATAGAGTAGCAATATTCATTTCTGTGAGATCCTTTGATTCTGTAATAGCAGTGACCTTTGGTTGCCAATTCTTGTCTAAGGATTTCAAGATCTTTGTGTTCAACTCCTCATTGTCAAAACTCTTTCCTAATGCTTTTAAGTGATTTACTATATGTGTGAAGCGTGTCTGGAAATCCGTGATGCTTTCATTTTGTTGCATTTGAAATAATTCATACTCCTAGATGAGTGTGTTCTTACATGCTCATTTCACTTCATTTGTTCCTTCCTGTGTTACTTCAAGAGTGTCCCATATTTCTTTTGCCGTCTTGCATTGTGAGACCCTGAAAAATTTATTATGAGTTAAGGCATAAACAATAGCATTTCAGGCTCTTACATCATAATGGGCACACTTATTTTCATCCGGCGTCCATTGGTCAAAAGTCTTTGGAACAACTCCAGATTCCGTTGTTCTCATCGAAATGTAGGGATCATTGAGTACAGCATCCCAAACACCATAATCCTTATTATATTTAAAAATATGCTTAAGTTTAAAGATAAAAGATGTTGAAGAAATTATAACATTAAATAGAGATGGATTAGTTGTTTATATTTAATTTTAACTAAGAATTTGTTTTCTTATATTAACATCTTTTCCAACCATTTTATGATTATATTTTTCTTGTAGTTTTACCATAGCTAATAATTAATTAATACACTTATCGAAACTTTATACTTAAGTTTATGTTGATATTTGTATTTTAGTTTAGTTTAGTTTGTACACTTTAGTTTAATTGAGATTTAGCTTAATTTTTGATTGGATGTATTTACTTTTCCTCCATGATTGTGTCTTCAAAAATAACACAAGTGATCTTGACACTTATAAAAGAAGTTAAAGAAATTATTTCTACTTGAAAGTAAGGTCTTTTAAATAAAGTGATTGATCATTTATAATTTTCAAAGTTTCAACTTCAAACAAGTTATGTGTGCAAAAATAGTACATTTTCTTATTTTAAATACTTTCACTATGCTTAATAACAGATAATATTATTTCAAAAGGGTAATAACAATAAAAGATGTCAAATTTAATAATTCATCAAAAAGAAAAAAAAAGTTTCATAACTTGCACTACTACAGAATGATCATTCAACGTCGGGTGTAGAAGGCTTTCAACATCGGTTCTAATGACGTCGTTGAATCAGGCGTCGTTGAATGTCAAAGGATTCTACATCGGTTCAGAAAACCCGACGTTGAAAGTACTAGATATCTACGTTGGTTAAACCAATGTCCATCGTAGAAATGAGTAATTTCTACGTCGGTTATTTAAATAACCGACGTTGAATGTTATATATACAACGTCGGTTAGTTCTATGACCGACGTTGAGAGGTATATACTACGTCGGTTAATGCAATAACCGACATTGTATATTCGTTACAACGTCGGTTATTGCATTAAACGACGTAGAATATCCCTTTTTTTTTTAAATAATGCTCTATTTTTAGTGCCACCAACAGTATATGACCTGCTATAATCTCAGTCATTGATAGTGTATATATTTCAGCTAATCACTATATATTACTATATATAAAATGATAGATATATATGTCAAAATCAGCCAAATTATGTACAAAATACACAAAAAATTGTCAATCAATCCTATTCCTAACTACTTGGACAAACTTTTCTCGCCCATTTGTTTCTAACCATGTCTATAGTTTCCATAGGCAAAGGTTCTATATCTTTAAATGCATGTAAGAAGTTCACAAATAGAATGGTAAACCCTAAGCAATTAAAATAAAGGAATTGAATATAATAGCAAATGTCAACTTACCTCATTCCAACTATCCTGAATGCTACCAAAAATGATGAGCCACATCCAATACATTACATAGTAGCCGCACTCGTATCCTCCATTTTGTTTGTTACACTAAAAATGACTAAATATATTAAAAATAACTATTAAATTTGAACATAAAATAGATAGTATAATATATATAAAAGCTACTTACTTTGATAAAATTCCAATTTGGAGTCTGTGCTTTTACTTGTGTGTTTTCCATCTAATGTACTCGCAAACCTTTAAAGCACTATATATTGAAAAGAAGGGGATTAGAAATAGAATAATCAAGATGTTTAGACATAATATAAGAAATACTTACTCGTTTACAATATTTTTTAGCTCCATGTCAGGTTTTCTTCCCAATGAGCGAGAACCAACACACAAGATTCTCGCTTTGGACAAATAACTAATAGCTGCCAGTGGTTTACGTATATACACATGATTAGAATCTATTAAAAAACTTGTGTAAAACCAGAAGAGGCTGGGATAACTTATGAATGATGGTATGATCCAAGGTAAATATCTCTCTTAGAATCGATCATCCAATTCCGCATGTAACCGAGAATTTGATCACGCTTATTCCCGGACTTTTGTATGGATTGAGGCTCGAATAATCCATACACATGACCAATGCCCCGCTCCACTATCATTTCATGCATCATCCTAAAATATGCCAATTTAAGTGAACTTATACCTTATATATTTAATAAAATGAAAAGAGTCATGAAAGATATGAACTTACAATGTCCAAAATTGTAAAACAGCTTATATTTAGACATTGATTGCCCATCCCAATCTCCAGGGCATCGAGTGTGGGAAATGTATAGGGGGATATTGCTAGAAGCCATCCCAAATAATGTAGAATCCCATAGAACTTGGAATGACTGCATATACAAATGTGGGGAAAGAGACAAGAGATCAAAAATTGGATTTGGAGAAGTCCCCACAACTGGTGTCTTCTCCTTAGATCTAGAAGGAGTGGTAATAGCTTTACCCAAGTCTATTGGTCGCTGAACATCCTACATATTTTATAAAATATAATTATAAACAATAAATCAATTTATTTATGTGTTAGATGTATTATAACCATACATATACATACCTTTGCCATGATTGACCTAACTAAATGTCGGGGCCAAGTAATGAAGGTCTCGAAGGGCTTGCCCCACTGTCTGCACCTCTTCAGTGGGGATAGGGACACTAGCCTCAGTGTGAACCACCTTTTCAACCACTACTTTGACCAAGTTAGGATCCAAAGGCACATTGTGGATGGTTGAAGCCCCTTCATGAACTGATCCATGGGCCACTAGTCTTAGACCTTCATCTACCTCAACCCACAAGCCATATCGATCATCCTTTGTGGATTCAGGATGAATAGATGCCACCTCAGGTGTGACCTCGATAGTGGCTTCAGCACAACTGCCCTTTGTGCTAACTCTTGGACCTACAAATATAGTAAATTCCAATAAGGACTAAGATTTTAGAAACACAAGTCAAGTACCAATTTGTGGTTGAAAATGCACCTGATGGAGGACGAACATCACCAAATGAAGTACCCATGGATGTCATACGCAGGAACTGCTCCTGCACACGTGCAATGATGGTCTCCTCAAGTCGTGCGCTGATGGCAGGAGTCAACTCTTCCTCCAATTTTGCCTTGATGGCTAGTGTCAATTTCTCTGTGAGAGTCATCTCCAAGGTAGCAATATCTTCTTGGCTCAGGGTTGTGGAGGTGCGGATATCCTGTGATGGTGGTCCAAAATACTGTCGGATACCCACACCTTGGCCAACAGCTCGAACACGACCTGGATGTTCTAGTCGTCCAATAGCAGTGGTCAAGATATCTTGACGACCAGAAGGGATGAAAGTTCCCTGTGTACACTGCTCCTCCAAGGCATCCTACATTATAAGTTAATTTTATTAATGAACATGTTACATATAACTAATTCAAAGTAAATTAACTTCTTTTACTTATAATCCAAGCAGCAATTTCTCGGGCTTCCTCCGATGTCATGTCACCAGAAGGCTTTGTACGAGCCCTCTTCCACTTCTGGTGACGTTTTGAAGGAGATGGTGGAGGAATCTGCTCTTCGCTTAAACTAGAAGAGGCTAACTCCGACTGTCGAAGTCTAATATTCTCCTCCATCATCTTCTTAGTCAATAGGTCGTACCCACCACGAGACAGAAGGTGGGGAGCGACATTCTTGCTTTGAATGTCTTTTGCTTTTTGTCTTCTTTCCTGCAACATAATTGAACACAATATTAAATACACAACTCATTATAAAATGTTCAAGTCAATTAAGCAATTAACATTACCTCCCACTCTGAACCAGTCCTACTATGTACAAACTTCTTCCAAGTGTCCTCATCTATGCCATATATTTGGCAAGGGGTTAATCCCTTCCTAACTTTGTCCTCAGCATACACCCATTTAGTGGTCAATGTGGACTTGAACTGTCTCCACATTTTTGCTATGGCTATCATTATCTTCCTCCTCACATCCTCAGAATTGACTATATCAAAGTGTTCCTACAGTAGCAAACAAGTTTTAGTTAACCAATTGATAATAATGTATAAACAATATAAACAACTAAATACACATACTTACAAGAAGATCTTGCCATAACAAGTTCTTGACAGTTTCCTCCACATGATCCCAAGTAGGATGGAGAATAAATATCTACATAACATAAACAACATAAGTATCAACAATATATTTGAAATGAAATTCACTTTGAAATAGAATAAATACCTTCTCTCTAGCTAGTGTACCCAAGTAGCTATTAAATTGGGTACTAAAGGGACCTGACACCTTGCTAGTCCTAGGATCAACAGACACAGATAACTTCTGGCCAGATATGTGTCTAACGGTCAAGCCTTTCAACCGTGTAGATTGTCGACTCCTCTTACTGGAAAATGTCTTTCCATATGCCTGAAGAGATGGTGGTGGAGATGGTGGAGGAGATGGTGGAGGACATGCCATTTACCTGTAATGAAAAAAACATAAAATTATATCAATACACATGCAAAGTTTCCTCAATTACATGTTAACAAAAATAAATAAATAGTAACATAACTTAGATTGTATTAATATTTTCCCATATGCCTTCATCATGGTCATTGCGAGTAGCATGAACAAAGTCCTCTTCCAATTGGGATATAGCAATAGGCAACCGTGGTGAATTTTGAATGTTAATAAAATCATCTAATTCTTCTCCATTCTCATTTGTGACATCAATCATTTTTCCTTTGAGGACAACTGACCACCTACCATTTGATGGATCAGTGACATAAAACACTTGTTTTGCCTGGTATGCCATTATGAAGGGTCCTTCCTTATGACCAATCTTGTTTATATCAATCAAAGTAAATCTCATTTGGTCTCTTTGGACACCAGTATTGCTATCAACCCATTTACATTTAAATAAAGACAATTTGAATTTAGTATAGCCGACCTCCCAAATCTCCTCAATGACTCCAAAGTAACTAATTGATGCCATGATGGGGTTTTTGTCCTTTGCACTAGAAAAGTGCATAGATGTTGCCTCAATAGATACTCCACTATTCTGAACCGTACTTTTGTCATATTGTGCCTTCATATAGAATGAGTATTTGTTAATGTCATACCCTTGCCAAGTTATAACATTATATCTAGGACCATGTGCTAGCCATTTCAGTGTATTAGAGGCATTGTCACTTGAAAATATTTTGCTTTGAAACCAATTGATAAAGTTGTTGTTATGCTCTTTCATCAACCATCTTTCACCCATTTTGGGGTTTAGGTCCTTTAACATTGCTTTATGCGCATCTATGTAAGGAATAACCTCTTCTGTATTGTTCAAAATATACAAGTGGGCGGTGCTCAACTCTACATGATCTTTTGTTTGAATTCTAATACCACGAGTTCCCTTACCATTTAGCCTATCATCATGACGATTTCTAGGTACACCCACAGCTACGACTCTTGCCAAGTAATCTGTATAAAATTCTATGGCTTCTTCTGCAATATACCGCTCAATAATTGAAGCTTCAGGTCTGTATGGATTTTTAGAATACCCTTTGAAGATCTTCATGTATCGCTCAATTGGGTACATCCACCTCAAATAAACCGGCCCACAAATTCGTATCTCCCTCACAACATGAACTATTAAGTGAATCATTATATCAAAGAATGATGGAGGAAAATACATCTCCAATTGACATAGCACAACCGCAGCCTCATTTTCCAACTCATCTAGTGATTTTTCATTGATAACCTTGGCACAAATAGATTTGAAGAAAAAACTTAGTCGCATAATGGCATGTCTAACATTCTTAGGCAATATGTTACGTATAGCCACGAGTAACAACTGTTGCATCAAAACGTGACAATCATGGGACTTTAATCCTACTAACTTCAGATCTTTCATGGATATAAGACTCTTAATATTTGAAGAGTATCCTTGTGGCACTTTAATACTTTGAAGACAATGACATAAACTACTTTTCTCCTTCTTTGACAAGGTGTGACATGCTGGAGGTAGATATGTTTTATTGCCTTCAGGCCTTGGATGTAATTCAGGACGTATTCCCATCTCACAAAGGTCTTGACGTGCTTTGATCCCATCCTTTGACTTTCCTTGAATGTTTAACAATGTGCCAATGAGACTATCACATACATTCTTCTCCACATGCATAACATCAATACAATGTCGTACTTCTAAATGGCTCCAATATGGAAGATCAAAGAAAATTGATCTCTTCTTCCACATGTTCTTGTCAGAAGACCTTTTTTGGGTCTTTCCAAATGTAATGCTTATGTTCTTCACTCGATCGTAAACTTGTAAAGCAGTCAATGGTTCTCTGGAAATTTCATCCTCCCGTATGCCATTAAAAGCTTTCTTCAGTCTACGGTATGGATAGTCATGCGGGAGAAATTTTCAGTGTCTGTTATAAACTGTCTTCTTTCCATGTTTCAATTGTAGATAATTGGTCTCTTCTTCACAAATAGGACAAGCATAATGCCCCTTCACACTATACCCACTCAAGTTTCCATAGGCAGGGAAGTCATTAAGGGTACAAAATAACATTGCATGCAACTTGAACTTCTGCTGCTGATACCCATCAAATGCATCTACTCCTTCCTTCCATAATAGTGTTAAGTCTTCTATCAAAGGACTCAAATACACATCTATGTCATTTCCTGGCTGTCTTGGACCTGCAATCATTGTCGCCGCCGTCAAAAGAGGCGGTCGGAGCGACGCGATGGTTTTTAATTGACTCGTGTTTTCTTTGAAAGAAACGGTTCAACGCCTTTAGGCCGTCCGATAATCGGGCTAGACCTAAGGGCGAGGTTTTTGAATAGGTTCGAGGAGTCGCCATCAGTGTTTTAACCTTAAACACTGAAAAAGGTAAAAAAGAAAAAAGCAGTGGTTTTAGAAAGAAACCAACTTTGGCCATTACAACCAGAGTCGGGTAAGGGAGTTAGTTACGCGTGGGGAAGGTGTTAGCACCCCCACAATGCCCCTTTCGGGTTCCGTATGATGGACTAACTTAGAAAATAAATACTTAAAAAAATTACATTTTTACCCTATTATTTGATCTACTTGCAGAATTTAAATGTCTACATGGCTCTACTATCTAATGCACACAAAGAAAGCGATAAAGAAAGCAGTAAAAAAGACAAAGAATAGAGAAGAAACCTCCGAAGCGAGCTTTATATTAACTCTTCTAAAACGTGAGGACGCTTTTTGGCAGTCCCCGTACTCTACAAGCACGCTCCTCTCCGCAAAACAAAGAAAAGTCACTCAACCGAGGGTCGGATGCCTCAAAGAGAGACCTCCTTAACCGATTTCAACATTAACGGAAACCGGAAAGCTCCCTCGAACCCCGAAATAATGCTCAGGGTCACTCTCAAGTTCCAAAAAGCTCCCAAGAGAGTGGAGGAGTGCTAAGGTGTGAAAATTCGGAGGAATGAGGCCCTATTTATAGGGATTCGGGCCTAGAAAAGGCGGACGACCGTCTGGACAAAGCGGACGGCCGTCCAGGACAAAAAGTGGCCATGGACGGCCGTCCATGTAGTGTGGACGGTCGTCCATGGCAACTTTTTGCCATGGACGACCATCCAAGCTAAGTGGACGACCATCCATGGCCTTAAAGTTTCCATGGACGGCCGTCTGCTTGTCATGGACGGCCATCTGCCTGCTCTGGACGGCCATCCACCTGTTCTAGACGGCCATCTGCTGTCTCCGGCGGATTTCCCGATTTTTAATGCCTCTAAAAATCCTTCCTATCCTAAATGGGTCCTAGAACAAGCTACTAGGGACTTGATAAAGTCTTAACCATCTTCGGAATGGGCTATCTGCGGCTTTATTAGGAGTCTGGGCAAGATTTGGGGTCTACAACTGCCCCCCCTTTACCCGACCAATTGACCATGGGTTAACATACCATGAGGTCAATTGGCGGGTGAAGGAGCTAACCCTCTTGCCCGGTTGTCTTCTGGATGCTCCTCTTGCTGTGGAGGCTGACCCTTCGGACGATATGCTGTGAGGCTTCAAGATGCTCCTTCGGTGCAGTAGCTGACCCTTTGGATGATACGTAGAGACATTCGGGATGCTCCTTCGATGCGGTAGCTGACGCCTCGGACGATATGCTGTGAGGCTTCAGGATGCTCCTTCGGTGCGGTAGCTGACCCTTCGGCTGACACGTAGAGACTTTTGGGATGCTCCTTCGATGCGATAGCTGACCCCTCGGACGATATGCTGTGAGGCTTCAGGATGCTCCTTTGGTGCGGTAGCTGACCCTTCGGCTGTGGTGGCGGCTTACTGCTTATGGCCATGCGCCGGCTTTGCCTGTGTGCAGGTCTTTGTCTTCAGGTCTTTCGTTTCCTGAAGCGGTGGTGGCGGCTTACTGTTTCTGATCATGCGCCGTCTCCATGGGGAGTGATTGTTCTTGACTTTTGTGTAGTCATTTGGTTTGCCGGGGATTCTTCGCTTTTGTCTTTTTAGTCGTCCAGCTTCTTGACTGCTGGGGATTCTTGATGAATGCCTCTTAGGTAGGTAGGGATCCATTGAGGATTTGTTGATTCTAGTGACGCCTCTAGGTAGGCAGATATTTCATTGAGGTTCTGATAGTGCCTCAGATGCTTCATCAGAAGTGAAGACTTTTGGCTGTAATGTTTTGCCTCTGAATAGGCTAATATTCCCTTTTGGGGATGTTGGCTCTTGATGATGCCTCTGAGGATATGACTGTGAAGATTGCATCTGGGTGTAAATTCTTCTTTTTGGCGATCCACCAGAGATTTGGTTGACTCCTTGGGGATCAGATTTTGATAACCCTTTGGGGGAATGGGGTCTCGGCTCCTTAATTGATATGGGTGCGAGCTGACATCGTCAAGCTCTTATTCTGCTGGGAAAATGGAATTCCTAATTTTTTGTCTTTTTCTTCAATCGTCCAACTTGTTGGTTGCCGGGGATTTTGATGATTGCCTTTTGGTGTAAGCAGTTGGAATATTTGATTAATTTCTCATTTTTCTGCAGTTTTATTCCTCTTTTTGATTTGGAATGACGCATGTGCCTTTTTATTTTCTTAGTTTTTTCTGTGCATGCTGGCTTTTGTACAGAGATGCAATAAGATGGGAACATAAAGTCTCATTTTATTTATTTTGCGGAAAATTAAAGTACAATAGGAGCTTTCATAAAGATCTCAGCTTTTCGGCTCTGAGCTGGATGCTGAGGATGGTGATGGCGAAGGGAGTCGGCGGAGTACGCGGTGCTGGAATTCTTCCTGGCTTCGGATCATGCCGTGTATGTCCTGGCCCATTGTGTCCATTCTCTGCATGTGGCCGTCTACCCTCAGGGTAAGGCTTTCCCGGCCTTGCTCATAGCTCTGCTGCCTTAAGGCAACTGATCGATCTGTTGGCACAGGTGCTGGTACTGCCTATCTGAGTGGGCCCTGTGGTCGCTCATGTGCCGGTGCAGGCTGGCGAGACTATCTTCGTACTGCATCTGCTGCTATTGGGCTCTTGGAGCGACGGGCGTCTCTTGTGACTCTGAAGCGTCCATCTCCTGGATGTCGAACGTCATAGCAAGGATGGGGTGTATGACCCAGGAGGTGCCCTGACAGGTGAGCATGCTCATGTGGGCGAGTACCGGACCATCTATGAGTTCTTGTCGCAGGGCAGCGGGGATGTCTTCCCCATCAGTGTATCCCCAGTACTCAACTAGAGGAGTGATAAGGGGGCCTACCATGAGGGATCTTGCAGGGCCTCGTGTCCCAAAGTCCTTCAGGGCCTTCAAGAAGAGGTAGCCTGGGTTGCATCGGATCCCTTGATGCATGCAGTAGATGACAAAGAGGTCAGCCTGGGTGACCTTGCCCTGACTTTCCTTCCGGCTATGAAGGGTGTTTGCTAGCAACTTATGACAAATGCGGAGAGGCGGGAGGAAGGCGGACCCTTTTGGATTGGCGGGAACGTGCTGGGAGCCGGTGATCTCCTCCCATATCTGACTGGTGGTGAGGGTAGCTGGCCTTTCACAGAATGCCCCCCTGTATTTCGGCGTCTGGATCTCTGCGGGCTGGTGGAACCCCATGAGGACGTTGAAGTCGTCTATGACATTAGTCCAGTAAGCCCTATTCATCCAATAGGTGACTGCTGGGACAGGTGGAAGCCCATGGATCATAGATGGTAGGTCTATGAGTGTGACCGAAGCAAGAAATTCCAGTGTGGTCGTGCGGTGGATGCGGGTAGGTGGATCTTTGAGCAGGAAGTCCCACCCTATGCCTTGGATGTACCTCCTTACGTCCTGATCCCAACCGAACATGGCTAGGATGCTGAAGTCTAACCAGAGCATAGGGTGCCAAACATACTGGATGATATTGGCAAACCTGGCCTGGTGCTGCTCGGTCAGTTGAGTGGGAACCTGAGGAGGAGGGATGCTCCTTATGGGTCCCTGGGAGCGCTTCCGACGTGTAGATGACTCTCCACGATCCATTACTCAACCAAGAACACTCAAAATATGCAGAGGGAGGTGTAGGAGGAAGGGAGAATGCAAGAATGAGGTGCCATGAACCATTTGGGGCGCCCAAATTTATAGGCAACAAAAACAGGGGCGGACGACCGTCTGCTCTAGGTGGACGGCCGTCTGCCCCCAACGGCTACCCATGGACGGCCGTCTGGCAAGGGTGGACGGCCGTCTGCCCCCAACGGGAACCCCTAGGCGGCCGTTTGGCGAGGGTGGACGGCCGTCTGCCCCCTAACGGCTCCTTCTGGACGACCATCTGCCTTAAACGGACGGACGTCTGCTCCTTGTTTGTGTTTTTTTGTTTTTTGCTTTATTTTTGTTATTTTTGGAGGAAATAGGACCTTATTCATCAAAATCTATGCATGTAATGCTCATGATATGCAACTTATAATGCTATTTCAATTAATTACTTTCAGAAAAATTAACTGATGTACTCTTGACGGAGAGATGCTTCTGACAGAGAGATTCTTCTGGTGCTACCTTCAGCTGTACCATTTCTGCCGTTTTGGATTTTGCCTTAACCGAAGTATGATCGTGTTGGAGAGCTATTTCGTCATACTGTTGTGCTTCTTCCCTTTTTCGGAATTTCAATCCTCCTATTTATTACTGTGCTTTCATATTACCCGGTTAATCGCTTAGAATATCATAGTGATAAGGGTCAAGAGAAAAGAAGGAAAAGGATGATTAGAACAAATGTTTGTGTTTTAGAGGGGACTTCTTAAAACCAATGGTATTTGTAAGCACGGCTAGTCGGGGTTAGTTAAACTGTTTGGGCTTAGCTTAAGCAAACGTTTGTTTGCGGGGTTGCGTCTTTGCTTGGTGAGCTTTACGGTGCTTTGTTTAAGACTGATTGTCTTTCCTAGACCACCCTTCGGGTTTTCAATCTAGTATGTTTTGTTTCGTCCTAACTTTTGCCTAGGTTTCATTTTTCTTGCTTTTAGGAAACCTAGAGGACTTTATTTGTAACCCTATCTTTTGCCTAGGCTACCCTTTATTATTGGTCGGGTTTCCTAGCGGGTCGACCCTAACTTTTGCGTAGCCCCCTTTTATGGGTTTCCTACCGGGTTAGATGCCCTTTCTTTTTGGCCTTTGGCTTTTATGGGCTTTCTTATTATTTTGGCAATGTTGGCAAGACACGGTTTCACTATGATGGGGTAAAACCTTATTCGTGTTCTTTATCAATCAATGATGGTTTAATTTGTTTCTTTACTGTTGATGCGCTTTCAAGTTTTTTTAGACGCCTTTTAGAAACGTTTGCTTAAGCATGGTTATTAATGAGGCGTAGACATGAGTAGTAAAAAAAGAAGCAGATAGTAAGAAATCTATTCTCATATGATTAAAAGGGTAATATGTGCCCTGAAAATGCCCGGGGGTCGGGCTGCCCACGGGGAGTAATCTCTAATAGTCATTGGGTTTACATTCCTTAAAGAATGGAAGAAGAACACCTAATGACTAAAGTTGCTCCTGACGCCTGTATCCCTCCGCTTCGGAAGATCTGATTCAGCGGGCGGAGGGAAGACTTTCCCTTTATTCTTGTATTAGGGTTGTACCCTAGACTGCGTTTCAAAGGATTGTCCTTGAAATCTGGTGACTCTCTTATTCCTTGGGAACTTGCACCGAGTCCCTGGCCTGGGTGGTATCCGTACTTCGTCATCATATGTGCCACCCTCATGTTATTGGGAAGTCTTTCAACATTGGCAATCTCCAGCGCCTGAAAGGCTGTCTCGAAGGCTTTTTCTGTTGTATCCACATAAGGTAGGGTAGACGACTTGCTGATCAAAATGTCGTCCTCGGCTTGTACTGTGACCAGTTTGTCGCCTACCACAAATTTGATCCTTTGGTGTAGCGTTGATGGGATTGCTTTGGTGTCGTGAATCCAAGGTCTGCCGAGGAGGCAACTGTAAGCAGGAGTGATATCCATCACATGGAAGTCCACGTTAAAAATAGTGGGGCCTACCCAGATTGGTAGATTGATTTCTCCTACTACCTCACGTTTTGATCCATCGAAGGCTCGAACGATAGTGCTGCTTGGACGCATATGGGCTCCTTGAATTACCAATTTGTCAAGTGTGCACCTAGGCATGACGTTCAGGGATGACCCATTATCCACCAGGACTTTGGCGATGAGGTATTCTTTACACTTGACGGATATGTGCAAAGGCTTGTTATGGCTCGACCCTCCAGGGGGAATCTCTTCATCGGTGAAGGTAAGATGATCACTGGCTGTGATGTTCCCAATGATTCCTTCGAACTTGTCTTGGGATATGTTGTGGGATACGTAGGCTTCGTTCAAGACCTTCAGCAGTGCGTTTCGGTGTGGTTCCGAACTCATCATCAAAGATAACAAAGTTATCTTTGCGGGCGTGCGGTTGAGTTGGTCTATGATGGAGTATTCACTCTGCTTTATGTACTGGAGTAATTCGTCTGCTTCCTCCTTGGATTCTCCTCTATTTTCTTCTTCGGTTTCTTTATTTTTTCCTTTATTTTTGGGGGCATCTTCTTGTGAATCCTTGGGAGCATATATTCGCCCACTTCTGGTCGTGCCCCCAATACCAGCTATATTGGAAACGTCTTCATTTACTGCATATTTCCATGGTACAACTTTGTTTGATTCGTAGGGGAAAGGACGAGGCATGAATAATCGCAATGGTGTCCTAGTCCCCTCTTCTTTATCGATCGTGATAACTAGCGGTTGGATTTTATTGTCCGTTGTGGGTGGCTCAACCGTTGAGGAAAGATTGATGATGAGTGGTTTCCATTCCATTTTTCTATTTTATGACAGCACATCAGTTAACCTTTCTTTTTTATTGTCTTTACTAATTTTTAAAGCAAGGAGGGATATGTGAATGAATGCGAGATGAATGCAATAAACAATTATATAGATAAACAAAACGTGATTCTATTTATCCGGAAAAAGTGTACATTCCCCTAGACCATGCTACAAAGTACATTTTGGCAGAAATGGTAAAGCCTAAAGAAACCCACAGGCGGGCTCTGGTTTCTACGTAATTCCTCCTCGGCTTCCCGTACATGATGAGTGAGTACTTCAGACTGGCGATGGACCGCCTGGCTCATATCTTTACTGTATTTACGAGCCTCTTCTATCTTTGCCTCTTGATGGATGACCAATGCCTGTAAGTCATCAAGTTTCTCAAGGGCTCAGTCTCTTTCTTGCAACACTTGGCCGTACTGAGCTAATCCGTCTCTTTCCTTGCATCGTAGCTCAGCCAAGTCTTTGCTAAGTCTTTGGGCGACTTCCCTCTTTCGTTGTGCGTCAGACCGAGTTCTTTCGAGGTCTCGTTGTATTGTCTTGGTTGCCTGTGCCTGCTTTGCCAATTCAGCCTCAAGGTGTGCTAATTTGGTCGTTATTTCCTGGATTTGATTATCCGAGCTTGCTCTAGCAACTTTGGATGCTCGGGAAACCTCTTTGTTGGAGTCAGCACACTGGTCCTTGAGACCCTCTATCTCTTGGTCCTTCTTCTTGCACTACCTTTGCAGACCATCGATGGTAAGGATAAATTCTTGCTCTTTTTCCTCAAGGCCCCTTAATTGGGCTCCCATAACTTCTATCCTTTGGGTCAAGGCATCGACTCGGGTTCGTAATTCTGCATTTGCTGATGGTGAGGGGAATGGAGTGGATGGATGTGGCACCTCTCTATTTTTCCTCCATTCCTCAAAATCACTAGAAACTGCCACTCGAGCCTTACCGAGCTCTTCATCCCCCATATAGACTGGTTTCTCCCACGCTTTACGGACTGCGGAAGCGTCCTTGAAGTTGCTGGAACTGCAGAAGAGACACAATCCCCCGATTTCTTCCTGTGTTGGGGTGGTCTGGGTCCTCATGAGCTGCCTCAGAGCTATCTTCGGAGAATAAGCTATGAAACCCCAGAGGCTCAATAATGGTACACTGGGGTGATCTCCGCATCGGATGAGAACGGGGCCAGGTCGGAACCAAGGGCATGCCCAAGATATGTGATCTATGTTCCAGTGCTCCAACTCAGTCTTCCACTCCATGGCGCCACGATGATGGAGGGGGATCTTTGAGAAGCTCCTCAACGGGTCTGGGAATGCTCCCATGTGATTTGAAGCGTAGAAGTGAGTGATACTCCAGACGAACAATAATGCAGAACAACAGCAGAGTGTTTTTCCTTGCTTATGATGACAGAATTCTACTGACAGCAAGGTGTCGGCAAGAAGCGCAGGCACGAGACTTTTCAAATGTACGTCCCAAGCAAAGAAGGCGTCCATTGCGGCGTGATCTACGACGTCGTTATGGAAAGGGAATAAAAAGGTCCCAAACATAATTAATGCCAGAGTCTTGTTGAATGTGGGCCAATCTCCTTTTTCAGCCAGAGAGGATAAGTGGTCCTCTAAAAGTGATATCTTCCACCCCTGAATGCTCCCTTTTCCTTTCAGGGTAGACTGTGGAAGTGGTAATCGGATGAGACGAGCGACCTTGTTCACTGAGACGTAGGCCCCCTGGCTAATGTATATCCTAGCTGACTTGGGCCATCTGATCATTAGTTCGTACTCTTCCAAAGTCGGAACCAAATCAAACTGAGGGAACTCGAAGCAGTGCAATCTGGAGTTCCAGAAGCGGATCAGGACCCTGACGAATGCGTGGTCAACAGATATTTTCAAGAGGTCCAAAATTCGTCCGTAAGATCTCTCGAAGTCAGATCGAACTTCTGATGGCATAAGCACGCATAACTGCTCCAACTTCTCAACACGGTATCGGGGAATATCCACTTTTCCCAACTATTTACTGCCTGATCCCTCCATTTTCTAAAAATGACAGAAAATGCATGGTATGAGTATGATGCTTTCGTATGCATGAAAGTGTTTGCTTTTTCTAAATATTATCATGTTTTATTTTCTATATGGTACATGATTTTTGTATATAGATATTTTGAAGAATAATAAAACTACCTGTATGATGGATTCAATGCTTAACAACATGAAAAAGGTCCGATTTCCTCTCATTATGGCAGTTATTTTGATTTATTTATTTTATTTAGCCTTTTATCTCTTCTGTCGGACTGCGTGACTACTTAGCTTACAAAGAACCTGAAATCAGGCTAGCTAAAAGGCAGACTGTCCGAGATAAAAGTGGCTTATTGCGAAAGAATGGTTTTAGCGTCCCTTATCTCTTCTGTCGGACTGCGTGACTACTTAGCTTACAAAGAACCTGAAACCAGGCTAGCTAAAAGGCAGGCTGTCCGAGATAAGGGTGTTTATTGTGAAAATATTCTTGAGGTTTTGTTTTATATTTTTTATTTGTTGTTGTATGATTATGCTATGCAACAAACAAATGCAACAAACGAATGCACAAACAATTCACTCATCCGCGAACAGAGTGACGTTTTAATTACGAGGTAGGGGTTTCCTGCAGAAATGTGCATAGGCAAAGGTAGGTTCTAGCTGTTCTCACCAAGGCCAGGCCCCCAAGGTGCCCCCATTATAGGGACCCTTCAATTTCCCAGTCTTCGAACCGTGCACGGATGTCCGTGTCGACGTTCTTAGACCAAGAAAAAGAAAGTTATCACCTTGAGTGGTGGTTTCCGACAACGACCTGCAGGCACTATGGCCATTAGCATGGTCGGCCGTACCTGCCACCCACTCCCTATGTGTATTCTCTCTTGCCCCCGGGTATAGAGGGACTGTAGTGTGCAAAGGTTGTGTACAGTTTTATTTCAGACAATTGCAGAAAATAATCATACAACAATTATTAAAGCAAAACAGTAAAGCATGTTATAAAAGCAAGAAAGGGTAAAAGTGTAATTTCTAGTTTTTATTTCCTAAACTAGTCCATCACTAAATGGGATCAACTCTCTAACTTCCCCAGTGAAGTCGCCATCTGTCGCCGCCGTCAGAAGAGGCGGTCGAAGCGACGCGATGGTTTTTAATTGACTCGCGTTTTCTTTGAAAGAAACGGTTCAACGCCTTTAGGCCGTCCGATAACCGGGCTAGACCTAAGGGTGAGGTTTTCGAATAGGTTCGAGGAGTCGCCATCAGTGTTTTAACCTTAAACACTGAAAAAGGTAAAAAAGAAAAAGGAAGTGGTTTTAGAAAAAATCAACTTTGGCCATTACAACCAGAGTCAGGTAAGGGAGTTAGTTACGCGTGGGGAAGGTGTTAGCACCCCCACAATGCCCCTTTCGGGTTCCCTATGATGGACTAACTTAGAAAATAAATACTTAAAAAAATTACATTTTTACCCTATTATTTGATCTACTTGCAGAATTTAAATATCTACATGGCTCTACTATCTAATGCACACAAAGAAAGAGATAAAGAAAGCAGTAAAAAAGACAAAGAATAGAGAAGAAACCTCCGAAGCGAGCTTTATATTAACTCTTCTAAAATGTGAGGACGCTTTTTGGCAGTCCCCGCACTCTACAAGCACGCTCCTCTCCGCAAAACAAAGAAAAGTCACTCAACCGAGGGTCGGATGCCTCAAAGAGAGACCTCCTTAACCGATTTCAACTTTAACGGAAACCGGAAAGCTCCCTCGAACCCCGAAATAATGCTCAGGGTCACTCTCAAGTGCCAAAAAGCTCCCAAGAGAGTGGAGGAGTGCTAAGGTGTGAAAATTCGGAGGAATGAGGCCCCTATTTATAGGGATTCGGGCCTGGAAAAGGCGGACGACCGTTTGGACAAAGCGGACGGCCGTCCAGGGCAAAAAGTGGCCATGGACGGTCGTCCATGTAGTGTGGACGGTCATCCATGGCTTTAAAGTTGCCATGGACGGCCGTCTGCTTGTCATGGACGACCGTCTGCCTGCTCTGGACAGCCATCCGCCTGTTCTGGACGGCCATCTGCTGTCTCCGGCGGATTTCCCGATTTTTAATGCCTCTAAAAACCCTTCCTATCCTAAATGAGACCTAGAACAAGCTACTAGGGACTTGATAAAGTCTTAACCATCTTCAGAATGGGCGATCTTCGGTTTTATTAGGAGTCCGGGCAAGATTTTGGGTCTACAATCATCATACACAACATGACATATTTGGGCTTCATGCATAACCATGGTGGAAAATTGTAAATCATCAATAAAACGGGCCATGAACTATGGTTACTACTTAAATTTCCAAAAGGATTCATCCCATCTGTTGCTAATCCAAGTCTAAGGTTTCTTGCATCACTACCAAAACTTGGAAATAGACGGTCAAAATTCTTCCATTGGGGAGAGTCAGATGGATGTCGCATTTGCCCATCACATGTTTTTCTCTTTGAATGCCAAATTAAATTTTTAGCATCTTCGTGAGCGTACAACCGCCTAAATCTTGGAATTATTGGAAGATCCCATAAAACTTTTGCAGGAGGACGTTTTTTATCACTCTCCTGACTACAATCATCACCATCCTT
Source organism: Sphenostylis stenocarpa (assembly GCA_963425845.1). NCBI lineage: Eukaryota > Viridiplantae > Streptophyta > Magnoliopsida > Fabales > Fabaceae > Sphenostylis > Sphenostylis stenocarpa. The sequence goes on from OY731401.1 coordinate 49,739,030, forward strand.
CGCTTTGTAACGTGATACACCACATGTTGGACATTGGTCTAAAGATGAGAATTCTTTCCTGTATAACACACAATCATTAGGGCAAGCATGTATCTTCCTATATTCTAAACCCATCGGACAAAGTATCTTCTTCGCTTCATACATACGATTCGGCAAGGTGTTATTGTCTGGGAGCATCTCCTTCAAAAGTTGGAGTAATTCATTAAAACTTGTATCACTCCAACCAAATTTTGCTTTTAGATTGACCAATTTTAACACAGATGACAACCGTGTGAAAGTTGTACATCCGGGATACAAAGGTGTCTCTGAATCGGTCCTCAATGAATCATATATAGATACATGCGCTTCAAGAAAGCTCTCTTGACCCACATCACAAAGCATGTCCTCTATTCGATCTTCACAGGTTACATCATCCTCAATAGTTTGTGATACTATTGGAATATCAACCACTTCACCGTGCCATGTCCATATGGTGTAATTCTTCATCATCCCATCGCAAATAAGATGTTCCCGCGTTGTGTCCATCTCTTGTACTCTGCCATTTACACAATTAACGCATGGGCAATAGATTTTTCCATTCATTTTGGGAGCATTTTTTTTGGCAAATTTCAAAAAGGAGTCAACTCCATTCTCATACTCTTCTGACATGCGACTTGCATTGACCCAAGTTCGATCCATCTAACTAAACAAAAGGGCTTGCCTATATATTGAAGGTTTATTAGAAAAGGTTTAGCAAAACAATACAAAAAAAAAGATAGCCCAAAAAACAGTCACAGTCAAACGTGTACATCTACATGAAAGAGTATATATAAGTTCGAAACTGAAAACAAACTTCCAAAACCTAGATCAAATCAAACCATACAAAATCATCCATCATCTTTCCACTGTTCATATGCAGGAAATGCTCTAAATAATCCATGTTTATGTTAAATGCATGCTGTAAATCATCCATACCACTTAATCTAACTTGATGAGAAGGGGTTTCCTTAGGGAAACGAGGGGTACCACGCACATGGCAACAACAGCGGTGCAACGACGTGTAAGAGCGCGACGAGGGGGCAGCGATACCACGTCAAACAAGGAACGAAGAAGAAGCAGAGAACTGAGGTAGCTAAGAACGAAGATGCAGGGCACTAAAGGGTGGGCTGATACAACATGCAAATGAGGATTGAGGTAGCAGAGCACGAAGAAGAAGCAGAAAAAGAAGCAGAAGAACAACTGCACGCTTTCGATTAGGTATGTTAGGACATTCGACGTCGATTATTAAAAAACCCGACGTGGATAATGCTTTCGACGTCGGGTAAATTATGGAACCGACGTTGATTGTGGGATTTCAACGTCGGTTATACATAACCGACGTTAAATTTAAACATTTAACGTCGTCTCTTATCTAAACGACGTGATTTATCCATTTCTACGTCGGTTTTCTTATGACCGACGTTAAATATTGTTTCTTAATTACAAGTTTGCCACCGCATCTTGTACAACGTCGGTCTTCATAAAAACCGACGTTGAATTGTGTCGTAGTATGTGTTTTCTGTAGTAGTGTTGAAAGAAAGATCAATCATTCTGTTGTAAGTGATATAAACGACAGATTATTGAAACTGGTGGCAACATGCAATTTTTTGCTCAGAATGAATTAAAAATATAAACAGTTAGGTATAGTAACTCATATGATTGAATATATTTGGCAATAATATTAACTATATATAGACATATTGGATTAACAAAATAAGAAGAAAAATAATAAATTTACATATTGGAATATATGGTGGTCCTGTAACAACCAGACACTGTAGAATGTGCATGCATCTGCACTAACTTACCCGTTGACAAATACACTTTAAAATGAAGAGAGGGTGATGCTTATCAAGTTCAGATTTTGCACTCACCAAATGCATGCGTCATCGTGATTAAGCACTTTTATTAATTTATGGCCGCATTATGTAGTTTTCCACGACAAAAACTTGGTGAATCTATTCGTTGTCTCTGGGTAGAAGAAGAATCTATTCATTCTTAACAAATCATATAGTCCTTTTCGGTCACAAAAAGACAATTTTTTTTCTTTAATTAACTCTCTCACTCTTTTGCTTGTTAACAATACCTATTATTTTGATTAAATAGGTTGTTTAATTTTTATTTTGTCATGTTACGTTGATATTATAGTTTATTTCTGTCTTTCATATTATTAATAAGACTTGAACTTAATTTATACACTTGATATCATTTTTAATCCATAATTTACAATTAAATTTCTTAACAAGTTCTTATTTTATATTAATTCAATGATGGTCCATATTCATACTTGTTTTTTTTTCTTTTTCTTCTATAATGAAAAATTATAAAAATAATTTATTGGTTTTATCTTAAATATTATACCAATAAAAAAACTTGCTCCACCCATTACGAGGCCAAATTAATTTTAACAAAGAGCAACAAGTTAATCAAAACAAATTGTATATTAGAGAAATAATTTAAAGAGCATCTAGGCAAGTTTCGAGGAATTTGAATTTCTCTTTCCTGTAATTATTATATTGGATAATATAACAATCTAAACAAGTTTTACTATTATTTTTTAAATAAATTCAATCTAACTCACTATAATTTTTTTTATAAAAGTTCAAGTCAATATATTTTTAATTGGATTAAATTTTATGTCATGTATACCCTTACTTTTAACCAACACTCACTCAATTGAAGGTAGTGAATTATAAAAAAAGTTTAAATTATAATTTTATTAGTTTTTTTCTTTACGATAAATTTTAAATTTTTCTAATTTTAAATTTTTCTAATTTTAATCTTTATTTTTTTTAAATCATAGTTTTAGTTCCATCCTATTTTTGCGTACATTTATATTGGACAAATTAAATCCTAAATATTAGGATATTGATTTAAAGTAAAATAAAAATATTTTAATCAATTAAATTATAAAAATAAACATAAAGTTAAATACTAGATCCAGATTACAGTTTTTTAAAATATAGAAATTATGAAAAAAATATCAAAATTATAACAAATTATTTTAAAAAATATATTAAAATAATTTATAATAGATAAAATTATTAAATATAAATAAATTTATCTGTTTTATTTTTATTTGTATTAATTTTCGCCTAACTTAAGGAATCTCATTTTCTATTTATTCTCAATATTTTCTACTCTCACTTTCTATCGTTTATTCGAACAAAACATTTTACAATTATATATGTGTTCTTTTAAAGCATAGGTTTTCAAATTATATTATCTGACTTTAAAAGCAACCGTGAATATGACAGGGGAAAGTTGGAGGGAACCAAAGTCAACAATGAACGGTTATTAATAAGACTCTTTGAATTTTTTTTTATAAATTAATAGTGAATTTTTTTCCTTAAAAAATTGTATAAATTATAAATTTTCTAGAAATAACTTTTTGTCTCTTATATTTGTCTTTTATTTTAGTTAATTTTAATATATTATCAAAGTATAATTTAATTAGTATATAAAAACTAAATTTAATTTTAATGATAATATAAAATAAACTATTTAAAAGAAAAGATAGATATAAAAGATCAAAATTATTTTAGTAATATTTTATTTATTTTACTGACCCTATGAACTAATTTGAAACTTTTAAAGACTGTATATCTATCTATTATATATCATTGCTATATATAGAATGAATAGTGTAATTCGTAATTATTCTACATAAAAAAATATGTAATAGTATTTTTTAAATTAAAATTATTATTTTTATGCCAAATCCATATGATTTAATATTGTTTTATATTTTTTCCTAAGAGGTTTTCTTTAGCCATTATGATAATTACAATAAGATGATTTTTGGATTTTTTAACCACGGTGAACTATGATAATATTATCGTTGTGACCCATTTTTCTCTTTGGATGATTCTCGGTTGAGTGGATTAAGATATTTTGATATCTATTTTGTGATTATTTTTTAGGATCTCAATAATGAGAAATTGAATTCTTTGTAGCGAAACCTCGATGAAGGAAAATAAAGTTTAATAACTCTATCAAGTAAAGTCAAAAGTGTTAGTTGAATTACTCTGCATTTAATGATTATTTGTTAATTTCTGAGTAGTTGAATAAACGGTCCAATATTGACCGAATAAAAGGGGTTGAGTGAGCTAGATATTAGAAAGCCTAATAGTTAGGAAACTGCCCCTAAAGTCTCGGCAGTTTCAGGAAAACTGTTTCGGCATTCTACTTAATGTACGCATGCTTTTGAAAACAAGAAAAGACAATTCTACAGATGGTATGCAGAAAATGATTTTACCTTTTGTGTTCTACATCTGGTATCAGAGCTCCTTCATAGGGGCCTGAACCAAAAACCGTGAGTAAGAGAGCCACAATAGTGAGTTCCGTTTGTTCAGCGTTGGATTGGGAAGAGAAACACTGGTGAGCTTTGGGAAACTCTTACGAACGCTATTTGCAATGGCTGAATCAAGTAAATATGTCCAACCTGCAATTCCAAGGTTTGATGGTCACTATGACCATTGGGCAAAACTAATGGAAAATTTCCTACGTTCTAAGGAGTATTGGAGTTTGGTGGAGAATGATATTGCTGCAGTTTCAGAAAAAGCCACAGATGCGGAACTCAAACGGCTGGAAGAACAACAACTCAAGGATCTGAAGATAAAAAATTATCTTTATCAAGCTATTGATAGGGAGATTTTGGACACAATTTTACATGATGAAACGTCCAAAGACATATGGGAGTCTATGAGGCAGAAATTTCAAGGTTCTACAAGGGTAAAGCGTGCGCAATTACAAGCTCTACGCAAGGAATTTGAGACCTTGCAAATGAAGGACGGAGAATCTGTGAACTCTTATTTTGGCCGCACATTAAAGATAGCCAAAAGTATGAAAGTTGTAGGAGAAAAGATGGCGTGGAGTGTTATAACTGCAAAAATTTTGCGGTCCATGACAACCAAATTCAACTATGTTGTTTGCTCAATTGAATTGAGCAAACAACATGAACACTATGACTACAGATGAATTACAAAGTAGTCTATTAGTGCATGAGCAGAGGATGACATACTCCCTGGAAGAAGGACAAGCAATGCAAACCATGTCTGATGAGAGGTATGGAAGAGGAAGAGGAAGGATACGAGGAGCATTTCGTGGCAGAGGAAGGGGAATGCAAACATTTAACAAATCTGAAGTTGAATGTTACAAATGCCATAAACTAGAACATTTTCAATATGAATGTCCTATGTGGGAGAAGAGAGTCAATTATGCCGAGGTGGAGGAGAAGGAAGAAAATGAAGAAGAAATTCTCCTAATGGCTCTCATTGAAAGCAAAGAAAGAAAGAAGAATGAATGGTTCCTGGACTCAGGATGTAGCAACCACATGAGTGGCACCAAGGAGTGGTTTTCCGAAATAGATGAGCAGTTCAGAGGCAAGGTAAAGCTGGGAAATGATACTCATATAGCTGTTATGGGTAAAGGAAGCATTCGGATGAAGGTGAATGGATTGACGCATGTTATTACACATGTGTACTATGTTCCTGAATTGAAAAACAACCTTTTAAGTGTTGGGCAACTTCAGGAAAAAGGGCTAAACATTAATATTCAAAGCAACTTTTGCACTGTTACGCATCCTGAGAAAGGAATAATATACAAGGTGCCAATGAATGCTAGCAGAATGTTTGTGTTGACAGCAGCCATGACAGCAGACTCGTGTTTTAAAATGGACACAGAAAAAAACTCACAACTCTGGCACAATAGGCTCGGTCACTTAAGCTATGATGGCCTAAACACCTTTGCCTCTAAACAAATGGTGACAGGTTTGCCTCAAATCACTGCCCCTCAAAAGATCTGCACCCAATGTTTGGAAGGAAAACAGCACAGGAAAAGTATGTCCAAAAAGGGAGCATGGAGAGCATCCAAAAGATTACAGTTGGTACATGCGGATCTGTGTGGACCAATTCGACCAACTTCAAGCAGCAATAAGAGATATTTTCTAAGTTTTATTGATGATCTATCAAGAAAAACTTGGATATATTTCTTAAGTGAGAAATCAGAAACGTTCTCTATGTTCAAAAACTTCAACGCACTGGTTGAAAGAGAAGCTGGGGAAAGTATCATCTGTTTAAGAACAGATAGAGATGGAGAATTCTGTTCAAAAGAATTTGAAGAGTTTTGTATAAATTATGGGATTAGAAGACAATTAACTGTTGCATATACTCCCCAGCAGAACGGAGTTGCTGAAAGAAAGAACATAACCATAATGAACATGGTGCGCACTATATTGATAGGAAGACAAGTCCCAAAGATATTCTGGCCAGAAGCAACGAAATGGTGTGCACACATTCTCAATCGAAGTCCTACTTCAGCTGTCCAAGATATGACCCCAGAGGAAGCATGGAGTGGGACAAAACCATCAGTTGAGTACTTTCGAGTATTTGGCTGCTTAGCGCATGTTCACACACCTGATCAGCAGCGAGTTAAGCTGGATAGCAAGAGCAGATCATGTGTTCTGTTTGGAGTCAGTGAAGAATCCAAGGCCTATAGGCTCTTTGATCCTATTAGCAAGAAAATAGTAATCAGCAAGGATGTTATTTTTGAAGAAAACAAAGGCTGGAAATGGGAGCAGAGTGGAGCAGAAAATCATCAAGATATTGCTGAAAGCGAGACAGAAGAAGATTCTCAATCTGAATCAGAAGATGAGGAGCAACAACCATCATTACAACCTGGAAACAGAGCTGAAACTGAAACAGAAGAAGCTCCAGCAGAAGAGGTTCCAGCAGAAGGGAGGGCAAGAAGAATTAGAAGAAAACCAATATGGATGGTTGATTATGAAGACGGAGAAAGTACACATGATGACAGCAGCACTAATGCTATGTTAGTAGCTGATGCTGATCCAATAACCTTTGAAGAAGCAGTCAAGATCAAGAAATGGCGAGAAGCTATGGTGAAAGAGATGGAAGCTATAGAGAAAAATCAAACTTGGGAGCTAACCTATGCTCCAAAAGAAGTAAAACCGATTGGAGTCAAGTGGATTTACAAGACCAAACTCAAGGAGAACGGTGAAATTGATAAGTTTAAAGCAAGGCTAGTTGCAAAAGGCTATGCTCAACACTATGGAGTGGATTACACAGAGGTATTTGCATCGGTTGCCAAACTAGATACCATTCGCATAATTCTATCTATGGCAGCACAACATGAATGGGTTATATATCAACTTGATGTCAAAAGTGCATTCCTCCATGGAGAATTGAAGGAAGAAATCTATGTCCAACAACCAACCGGATTTATAGAAAAAGGGCAGGAAGAAAAGGTGTATAAGTTAAAGAAGGCACTCTATGGACTCAAGCAAGCACCTAGAGCATGGTACAACAAAATTGAAGCATATTTCCTACAAAATGACTTTGAACGATGTTATTGTGAACACACCTTGTTCACCAAGTCAGCAAAGGGAGGTAAAATTCTTATTGTAAGCCTTTATGTGGATGATTTGATTTACACTGGAAATGATAAAGACATGTGCAGTGAGTTCAAGGATTCTATGATGTCAGTTTTTGATATGACTGACTTGGGGAAGATGAGGTATTTTCTGGGAATTGAAATTTTGCAGAATACGCTTGGCATCTTTATGTGTCAACGCAAATATGCTCAGGAAGTCTTAGCGAGATTCAATATGCTAGAATGCAATGGCGTACAGAATCCTATTGTTCCAGGAATGAAACTTTCCAGAACCGACACAGGACGTAAAGCAGATGCCACGATCTATAAGCAAGCAGTTGGTAGTCTGATGTATCTAACTGCAACCAGGCCTGATCTGATGTATGTGGTCAGTCTTACTAGTAGATTCATGGAAAAACCTTCAGAAACACACTGGAGTGCTATCAAACGTGTTCTACGATATTTAAAAGGAACCATGGATCTTGGCATACTCTACAAGAAAGGAGAAAGTATAACACTAATGGCTTATACTGACAGCGATTACGCAGGTGATGTAGATGATAGGAAGAGTACATCAGGATTTGTTTTCTTCCTAGGAACAGGTGCAGTCTCTTGGTCATCTAAAAAACAACCTATAGTGACACTGTCTACTACAGAATCAGAATACATAGCTACAGCTTCCTGTGCATGTCAATGCATCTGGATTATGAGAATTCTAGAAACCCTTGGTTTTGAAAAGCAAAAGCACATTCTAATTCTGTGTGATAACAATTCAGCCATTAAATTGTCCGAAAATCCAGTTTTTCATGGCCGAAGCAAACATATCGATGTTAGATTTCATTTCCTAAGGGATCTTGTCAAAGAAGGGAGAATCAAGCTAAGTTACTGCAACACTTCGAATCAGATAGCACATATAATGACCAAGCCACTCAAATCGGAGCAATTCTTGAAACTCAGAAGCAAGCTAGGCATGATTGCAGCATCAGAAATAAACTAAAAGCTTACAAGTTTTAGTTTAAGGGAGGGATTGTTAGTTGAATTACTTTGCATTTAATGATTATTTGTTAATTTCTGAGTAGTTAAATAAACGGTACAGTATTGACCGAATAAAAGGGGTTGAGGGAGCTAGATATTAGAAAGCCTAATAGTTAGGAAACTGCCCCTAAAGTCTCGGCAGTTTCAGGAAAATTGTTTCCGCATTCTACTTAATGTACGCATGCTTTTGAAAACAAGAAAAGACAATTCTACAGATGGTGTGCAGAAAATGATTTTACCTTTTGTGTTCTACAAAAAGGTGGTGGAGGAAAAGTAACGTGAAATCTCACGAGGAGCAAAAAAGATAGTAAAATCCAAATTACTTGAGTTATCTTTTTCTATCCCATCAGAAATAGAATACAATGTGTTTCAATACGTTCACGGGTGTCACATCGCTTAAGAGTCAAGACTAATTATAATTTATATATATCATCTTCTCTTAATCGACCAAGATGTTTTTTAAGAACAAAATTGTGACGGATGAGAGTTCCAAAGCGAATAATACCTCGAACATGGGAATAAACCCTAATGATGTTATCATAAAAAATATGAGATCGTGATATTTCGTTCCTAGACAGAACATTGATATCTAGAGTCGAGAACCGAGTCTTGTTCCACTCTCATACCCCTTAGTCATCAAATGGAGAGTTATGTTCCGGTACGCTTATAAATCTCACATCGCTCAGGAGTCGAGATTATGGATAATTTATATATACCAGCATCTCCTCTTAACCCATCAAAACACGTTTTTTAAGGAAAAATCGTGACGGACAAAAGCTTCAAAGCGAACAATACCTCAGACATAAAAATTAACTTTAATGATATTATCATAACAGATATAAAACTAGTATACTCTTATTCCTAGATTTTAGAGACATAAGTCAGACATATAATATCTTATATAAAATATGTTAATTAGTTACTCTAATATAAATTTAGATCTCTTATATTAGACGTTGAAACATAGTCAATTAAAAAAAAATCTAAAAGAAAAAACTCTTATAATGAGTTGAAATTAACATAATCAACTAAAAAAAACCTAAAAGAAAAAAAGTCTTATAATAGTGTAGTATCCATGTTTTATCTCGAACTTGGATCTAAGAGTTAGACAAAATAACGCAGCAAGAAGAGAAAAAGCAAAGAAAAAAAAATAAAAAATAAATAGAAAAGTTATTCTAAAATGTACCACAATTAAGATAGTTTTAAATATTTAATTTCTTTAGAACGTGCTATAAGGACACTAAGAAAAAGGGGGAAGAATTTGACCGAAAGAGAGTATCTTGTACACCACATTGGTTTTTGTCGTTGGTATATGCGAGCGTGGGCGTTGAAAAGTTGCTGAAACCCACTAAGCGTGGTCTTAGTGGTTTCTCTTTTGGTAATAAAAACTTAAAAATCGAAGAACTCATCATTAATTTTCCACGGTGCATGAATGTAATCATTCATGAAAACTGGTAGAAAAATGCAAAATTGATGGCTGCAGTGTCCTTCCCTGATTCTAAATTTCATAATTAGGTATTATTTTTTTTTCTAGTTCATGCTCCTCTCATGGTAGCTTAATTCTTTGACCAGTTGATCCACACCCATTTTTGTCGTTTCTTTGCTTGTTTTGAAGTTGAAGTAGCTAAGTGTGATTTGCATCTTTTGGTGACCCAGGATCTCCATCACATACACAATTTATATCAACGTGCTCATCAAACTTTGTTTAAGAATATATGTCACTTGCCCTAAAAATCATTATCTTAACTATCCTACCATTTTTTACAATAAAGTTTATTTAATCTTTCTTTATCATTCGGGAGGTCCATTTATCAAATATCTGCTACTTTGAAAAGTAATTAGAATTGTGACCTACAGGGGCGGCTAATTAAACCATGAATCTTCAACCTTGGTATTAAATTCTAATTTTGTCAATTAAATTTTTTAAATATCATAATTATATAACTTTTAAGATACACTAGAATTACTTAATTATGATATTTCGGTTATTATGTAATATATTCGTATAATATGTTTACTTATATACGTTATTCAACTTAACTATTTAACTCCCAAAAATATTAAGTTAATGATTTTTATTTAAATTTTAAGATACACTAAAATTACTCAATTGTGATATATATTTCGATTTTTATGTGATGTTTTAGTATAATATTACAACCCTTTATTAAATATAGAGTTTGTTTGATTGAAATAATATAAATAATTTAAGATTTAATTATATTTTTTATATTTTACGTTTCTAGTTCAAAATCATCCTTATTTTTTCAACTTACATAGTTTAAGTGATATTTGTACGTTTTATTTTATTAAATAATAGAAGTCACTTATAGGTGTTTGAAAAAAAATAGAGAGTAATTTGAAATGTTTTATAACAAAATTGTTTGGATATAATAACTTTTCAAATAAATTAAAATTATAAAAATTCATAAAAATATAGATTGTTGGAACTATTTTTCATAAAGTCTAATATAAATATTAATTTTTGTACGAAATTGATTTTGTAATTAGATAAAATCTATTTTGGATCAAATTGAAGTCCATTTGTCTTTTATCTTTTAGAGTACTACATAAATATTTTAGGAACTGAAGAAACACAATAAGTATATGCTTTAATACGTTTTCATTTTGTAATTAGTGAAGTTTTTTTGGCTTTTAATTTTCCTTTTTTTTTTTTTTTTTTTTTTTTTTTTTTTTAGTTTTCATCTTTACAACAAATGAAGAGTAGTTCTAGGAAAAGTTTAAACCAAATATTGAATATATAAATTGAAGAGCATATTTGAAATTGAGTTTTGCACTGATAGATTCACATACTTTACTTCATTCATTCTTAAAATAACAAACTGTGATTATGATTTGTTTTTTATTTTAATTCAGATGAATAAATTTAAATTTTGATTAATATTTCATTAAACATAACGATATTCTAATTCAAATGCATTTAAGTTAATGTTCAATTCCATTTCTTCATTTCTTTAATCTGGTCATTTCTTGCATTTAAATTCCATTTTAATGTTTGTGTGCTTTTAATTCAACTACGTTTTAAAATCTTCCGTTTAAGTTCTTACATTTAAATTATTGTGTTGTTGCATTTTATTTCTTTTCATTTTAGTTTGTGTTTCTTACATTTCAATTCAGTTTGTCTTAAGTTTTAATTCAGTTTACTTTTGATTCAACTCGTGTTTTTATTTAAGATTTTAATTGTGTTTGAATTTTTGAATCCATAAATCCCCAAATAAAATATAATACGAAGAATATTTAAAAAAACATATAAGATTTTGTGGAGAATTTTGTACACGTCACAAATTCTATCATATAATACTTTTGCAACGAATTCTACATGTTTTTTTTTTCGCAAATTCGTCCATCACAGGAGAAAAATCCCTACTACTATTTAATGAAAAAAAATTGGGCATTACTTATATAATAAGGTTTACATCAATAAATGGAAAAAATTGGACATTGTGTTACTTACATAATAAAGTTTACATAAAAAAAATACATTTCTATAATGTTAACATTTGTGATAAGTTTTTATTATTAGGACGTGTCTTATATATTGTAGCTTTTTTATTGTAGTTTTTATATGATTAATAAAATTTATCATAGAATTATTGATTGATAAAACAAGTTATAGTAGATTTGTTTGGGTATTATTGGAAAAAAATATACAAATATTAATAAATTTACAATTTTTTATATGTCAATTATTTCAAGTTAATCACATAAAGATTTTAAAGTAAAATTTTTATTTTACTAACGAGATAAATATAAACTAATATGCTTAAAATTTAATTTATTTTATAATAATTTTTTAAACAATGTACTAAAGAAACAAAGTCCTTGTCTCCGAATGAGATTTTCATGTGTTCTCAATTTTCTTAATCATTATCGTCCTCGTTGCTTAACCTTATCAAGATTAGAATTGTCTTATTTTTATTAGATTTTAGATTTTTAATATTTAATTATACGTAAATTATAATAAATTAAATTTAATATTATTATTTTTTTAATTTATTATTTATCATATATAATCAAATATTTATAATTTTATAATTTTAAAATTATTATTATTGATTGAGTATTATTTTAATTATCATATTTATATTAAAATATGTATGTATATGCATAATATAATAATAATAATAATAATAATAATAATAATAATTATTATTATTATTATTATTAATATAATTATTATATATTATAATAGGTGTACGTGTTACATCATGTCAAATAATAATAATTTAAAAATATTATTACGTCGTTTTCGATGATACTTTCTTAATAATTATTTTCAAAAACTCGTCACTTGAATTTTATACTAGTGACAACTTACATTTTTTTTATTATGTGCAAGTTAATTATTTTTGAAGTGTTAATAAATATAAAATATAGTTTATAGAAACATATTTAATAAATTAATTTTTATTAAATTGAGATAAAATAATAAAATTTCAACTGTTAATTCTTTTAAATATTAAAAACATTACATAATAAAATATAATAAAAATAAATTAAAAATAAAATAATATTATATGGTGATAAAGATAAATTAAAAATAAAATAATATTATATGCTGATACGTAATATATAGAGAAAGATAAATAAAAAGTTCATCTTTTAGATTTGATTGATTGAAGAAATTGGAGAAACTAAAATGATAAAAATTATAAAAAAAACATGAGAAAAAGAGTAGACTGAAACAATGTTGGAGAACCTCCTACCTTATAAGGTTTCCCTGGTAAGGAGATCTCCCCAATGTGAGACTTGTTACAATACCACCCCATTCGAAAGCCAGCGTCCTCGATGACTGCACTCCACAACACTTCACTCATTGGCACTTTACTCGACCTTCTTACCGGTCAGAACCCTACTACAATACCACCCCATTCGAAAGCCAGCGTCCTCGATGGCTGCACTCCACAACACTTCACTCGGCCTTCTTACCGGTCAGAACCCTACTACAATACCACCCCATTCGAAAGCTAGCGTCCTCGATGACTGCACTCCACAACACTTCACTCATTGACACTTTACTCGGCCTTCTTACCGGTCAGAACCCTACTACAATACCACCCCATTCGAAAGCCAGCGTCCTCGATGACTGCACTCCACAACACTTTACTCATTGACACTTTACTCGGCCTTCTTACCGGTCAGAACCCTCCGGCAGTCAGAACCCTCCGTGGGTAGCCCTTCTCGAGTTGGCTGACTCTCAATGAAAGCACCATTGAAACAACCATAAGGCTAAGAGGGGAACCATCCCTCAAAAGCTAGCTCAAGAGGTCGGAGAACCTCCTACCTTATAAGGTCTCCCTGGTAAGGAGACCTCCCCAATGTGGGACTTGTTACATAGACTCTATTGAACTAGTTGAAAATATTCATGTAAAAAAATAATGAAAAAAATAAAAATGTAAAATAAAAAGAAATGTGCATAATATAATAAAATAAAATAAATGAAAAGCTCATAAGTTGATAATTTAAGATTTATATATAAATATCTTCTGTTACCATTTTTGAAACAGGAAAAATTTAATCTCAAATCCAAACCTAATTTTTATGAACTCGATTTTTCTTTATTAATATCAAAATAAAACAGGTAAATCTCATGATGAGTAATTTTATTATCATAATAGATAATATGTCTATAATCTCAACATTTGTGAAAATTTTTTATTATTAAGACGTGTCTTATATATTGTTGTTTTTCTATTGTGGTTTTTATATAGCTAATAAAACTTATTATAAGAGCTTGAATGATTGGGTTGAGAAAACGAGTTATTGTTCGGGTATTATTGGCAAAAGACTTATATAAATATTAATAATAAAGATTTTTATACGTAAATTACTTCAAATCAATTACATAAGTATTTCAAATTTAAATAGTTCTTTGACTAATGAGATAAGCATCAACTGATATGTTTATTTAACGAAATCTAATGTATTTTACAACAATTTTTACAAAACAATATATTAAAAAAGATATCAATATATTTTTAAAGAAAATCACAATTTCATAATTTACTCGTGCATCGTTGTGGTGTACCTGTTGGTTAATATTATTTCAAATCTGGATTTTAAATACATGTTAAATAACAAGACACGGTTTACATTGTTTACAAATAAAACTAGTTTAAGTTTATATAATCTATAAATTAAAATACATTTCTGGCATAACTTAGCACGTTAATTCTACATAAGCTTGTTGCAAGTGTTTTAGCATAAAAATATATAACAATATGCATGCATTCAATAATTCTCAAACATTGTCGAGATTGGGGAGAAGTAGGACCCTCTTCATTAATATGATTGATTGTTCGGAGCAAGAAAAAAATAATACTAATATATTATGTGTCTTTGAACCAGCTTGTTATTCTGTTCTTCATGGTGATCTGTAATTTGTACGAAGAAGATCGAAATCATAAAATGACAACATGCTCTATATTTTGCTGTGACACTTGTGAATAAAAAAGTAACCAAGTGGAAAAAAGAAAGAAAAGCATTGAATTTGAGTGACTTTTACTGTGAAAACGTGGTGAAATAGTGTCTGAGTAGCCTGTTGTCCATCCTTCTCTTTGACTTTCATATCACAATTAAGTTTTTAAGGATAATTAATAATAAGGATATTCTCCCACCACGAGTTAATCATATAAAAAATATAATTTTATTTTTAATTTAAAATCTTAAAATTTTAAATTTTAAATTTTCTTTATTTATAAATTAGTCACTTTAAAAAAGAAAAAATTTTCAAAGAAATTTATAAAAAAACCGATATCCATTAACAAGAAACTCCCATATCTTCATTTTTCTCTAATGATGAAAACATATAAAATCTTAAAATATTATATTATAAATTTTCCTCATTTATAAATTATTTAATTTTTTATTTTTATTCATTACGAGGCTACGAATACACTTGAATTGTTAATGAATAGCTGCCTCAGTCCCATGATTGTGATCATGTATTTTCTTCATCAATCATTCTCACCAAATCATTATTTGGTATCTAGGTCCTCTAGGATGGAGGAATGGTTAGATATACGTGATTTTCCAGGAGTTTTATATATTATTTTTTGGTTAGAAATGAAGTTTTGTGAATTGTGACATGCATGTCTGTGGTTCTGATGTCAATTTAAATTAGAATAATGAGTCAAACATGAAGAAATAATAGAATGTAAGGAGAATATGAAGATTTCTTATTATGCATGAAGCTTCAAATTTTCCACAAGTTAGGGTTCTGACATTTGTGGGTGATGTGTATTGATACCTTCCTAACGTCCATTGGGTACACACATGCATGAGGATTGAGATGACAGCCATATTCTTGCATGTGCCAGTTAGATTCAATGGCTTAGACTAAAATACAGAGTCCAGCTCATTGTTATTCATATTTATGGTGAAGGACAAGAAGACACAACCTCATGGCCACCTTAATTGCTCAATATACCTTCTTGATAGGACATTGCACAACCCCATTTTCTTCATTATAACCTATCTTCCAATTTTCTATATTCTTTTATAATTCACTTTCTTATTCATCCTCACTCTTCATTTCGCCTATGAATAATCAATCTCTTTTCAAATTTTGGCTTATCATCTTTTGTGGACTCTCTCTTTTTAAATATCTTTCTTTTTCGTTCACAATTAATAAACTAAATAAAAAGTACCGAAGGAGTAATTTAACATATTTATAATTATTGATATGCCGTATATATTTTCATTAAACTGTTATACAAATGTCGGTGCAATTACAGGACAAGTTGGATATTGTAAAAATCGGAATACAACTATTTAAGTTTTAGAATATTTCTAGTTTCTTAGTTCCCTTTGGTTCCCAAGTTTAAAATTTAATTTTTTCCAGTTTTACATTAAAATTTACACTTTGTTTTTGTCCGCTATTCTAAAACTTTTAGGTTAAATGTTGATTTGGTTAAACATGTTGATGGTTGATGACGGGAAATATATGTGACATTATGTAACCATATAATATAATAAAATAAAAATAAAACCTGCATATATATATATATATATATATATATATATATATATATATATATATATAATTATTATCATTATCTATAACCAATCATCAGTCTAACATATATAATTTTTTTGTAAATAAGGATTTTTAAAATAAACAAAAGTAGATATCTAAATATCTACTATAATTATACGTATTCTTAATATAGTATACCTGTATTTGTAAAAATATGTGTCCATGTTTCAAAAATACAATGTTAAATAGTTTATTTTATCTTTTAAATAATTACTTCTTAAATATTAATAAACAAATAATTCTTTCATCTTTTATAATTGTGTTTTATTGTAAACAAGTTCTAATTTATTATTATTAAATATAATTTAACCCTTTTACATTATTTAATTATAAAATAAAATAACTAAATTATATTTTAATGATAATATCAAAAATTTTTTAAAATGAAAAATAATGGTGAGAAATATAAGTTACTTTTAAGGAATTTACTTTAATTTATTTTAAATTCTATGATTCCTGGAACTTTTACCCACTTAAAGGATCAAATTTATCACTCTACCAAAATTAGAGGTGTCAAAGTGAGCCAACTCGGCTCACACGGGTTGGCTCACTACGGGTTGAGATTGAAAATAGGTGAGCTTAACCCGACTCACTTTTTGGCAAGTAAGAAATTTTACAATCCGACTCAATCCACCATGGGTTGGTGGGTTAGATGAGTTGACTCACTAACCCATTTTTTTTAATTTTTTAAATTATATAAAAACTTCGGATGTAGAAAGTTATGGTTTCTTTCTTTCTTTCTCAACATCAGTATCTTCGTTATTGACTCGAAATTGGCTCACTGGATTTTTCATTAATAATAAAATTATCACCAATACAATTTACATTGGCACTTTGATGTATTGTTTTAGATTCCATACTGTAAATTAATTTAAAGAAAGAAATAAAAAATTCATATATTAAAGAGATATACGTATAAATCAATAACAAACAACAAATAATGTATAGATGTTACAATTTTCAAATAAAGATTAATCAATCCAATAGTTTAGGTTATGAAACAAATTCTTACCTTTGAAAGCAATACAGTAGACATGGTGTAGTGGTGCGGTGAACAGATAATAAAACAAGTGACCCAAGTGCAACAACAAACGTAGTGGTGCAGCGAACAATTGATAACAAGTTTAAGTGAGAGTTTGGCTTGTGGCGACAGCCAACAATGTAGGGTAGAGGTAAGATAGGATAACATCAATTAGGGTTATTAAAGTATTATAATTATTTTTAAAATTTAAAATAAATGATTAATTATGGTTAATATATTATTATAATTATTTTTAAAATTTAAAATTAATGGTGGGTTGCGGGTCAACCCACCATAACCCGGCTCGAACCCGTTTAGTCTGTGGATTAAGTGAGTCGGGTTCATTTTTAGCCCGTAATCGGTAGAAATAAAAAAAAATCGAACCCAACCCGGTTCGAACCCGTGGTGAGCCGGGTTGGCTCACGGGTTAGAACTCATATTGACACCCCTAACCAAAATACAATTATCCCAATTTTTAAGACACAATAATAAATAGAAATAGGCAAACTAACTAATAATAAAGAAAAACATACACACCAAATAATTTGATAAAGTTTACATATATTTAAAAATCTTATTTCAAATATTTTGTCCATACAAATTCGTGTCAGGGAAGGCACCACATCATGGCTCATCAAATACACCACAAAATTAACCAACACCTGTAATACTTCGTAATTTTCAAAAGATAGTATTGAATGTGGGTTGAAGGGAAAATAAGCAAAGATCAATTTGGCTAACTAAGGATTTTATAATTAAATTTGATTTACTATGGATGGGTAGGTTGACTCACTAACCCAGAAGACAATAAATATAATAAATATAATGAATATAAGGAACACTTAAACGTAGTGGATGCAATGGAGGTCAAAAACGTAGTAGAGGTAATCAAATAAAAGCAGTAGACACAATAGAGATAGGTGAACATGGTAGATGTGGTGGTGGATACAACAGATTAGGTGAATGTGGCGAACAATGAGCTACATAGATACAACAATCTCGAGTGAATGTGGTGGACAATGAGCTGCATAGATATAACAACCTTGATTGAATATGATTTTATTTAGTGAATATAAAACTCATTGATAATTTTTTATATTGTATTTCATCTTTCTTTGATAAACAAGGCTACTTTTTTCGTTTGTCCAAAATTTTACTTAAGTCTCTTTGGGATAAATAGCCTTCTTGGTGCAATTCAAAATATGAAGTAAGTTAAGATAAGTGACGAATTTTGATCATTGATTTTGAGGGGTCAAATAATATATTATCAATAAATAATAAATGAATGTGAAAAGATAAAAGAATATGAGGGTGAAAGGTCAAATTTGTAAATATACAAGCATGTATATTTAATAATAATTAAGTTTGGGGAGACTAAACTCATAAATGCTAATGTAAGTTACAAAATTTTGAGAATAACCATTAAGTTCGAGGGACCACAGTCATAAATGTTAATGTAAGTTATAAAACTTTAGTGGTCATACTTCCTCATTTCCGAAAAAATTTGCCACTAGTCAGGATAACGATTATGACTCATATTAAAAAAAAAATCAAACCTAACCGGTTGGAACTCATGGTGAGTTGGATTGACTCATGGTTACAACCATACTAAGACCAATACTTTTATCTACGAGTATAACTTAAATTATCATTCATCTAAGCATTAAACAAAAATGTTTACTCAATTGGTGTAATAATATTGATTTTTATGAAAAATAATATATGATTAGTCAATTTCATAATTCTATAAATAAAGGTCTAAGCACCTTATTCCATCTCTAGATTTTTCTAAAATATAAACAATGATACACTATTAGAATTCAGGTCAGAACGTGAGAGAGTGAAGTTAAGAAGGTATAGATAGAAAAATTCTACCCAATTCAAAGTTGATAATAGGTAAGTTTATTGAAAGTTTTTACAATGAAGAGACTAGGTAATTACTTTAGATTATTCTATTTATGTGGAAATAATGTAGTCAAAGCATTGAAGGAAATATAAGGAACATACTAGATTAATAATTTACCTAAAAAAAGTTAAGCTTCAAGGGAAGATAACATATAAGATAATATTGTTTTTGATGTTTGTTTGGTTGATAAAAACATATTAGAATAACATGCCTTAGGATGTTTTTAATGTTTTACTTGCATGATTATATGACATGGTTATAAATGCTTGAGGTGGGTAACATCATGATTGAAAATGTATAACTTTTTATTGTTGGTTTGCTTTGCCTTTCTTATTTTATGTTTGATAGCTTGAGTTACGAGTTAGAGGCTCGAACCACAATCAAAATAGTGTAAGTAGATTAGATGGTACTAATTTACTTAAGCTATTTGTTATCGCTTGAATGAGGAGGTATTCGGTGGTTGCTCGCTCAAGTGACGATGTCACCTCGCTAAATCGACACATAGGACATTCAAGCGAGATACCTACAGAGAAGAAATAATTGTTAGACAAGAATTGTGTTTAAATGATAAGTGAATGTTTAAGCAAAAAGTCTTATTGATGGGAGAAAATTGTTTTGATAGGTATTTATCTTAAGTGATAAATGGTCATCGAGTGATACATTAACTTAAGAGAGAGAATTAAATTTATTTTTAAACATAATTGACTTAGATATATTAAAAGTACTCTGCAAGATATTATTTAGTATTAGTGTGGTAACTATTTGCATGAATTCAAGGAGATTTCAAATTCCAATGATAACCCTAATTGGGTAGAAAAATGTAATAGGTAGGAACCAATGCAAGGATTATTAATCGCTAGTCATGACACTAGTATAAGAAGATTTTTTATGACAATTATTTTAGACTTTCTATGTTGATTTTACCATCAACGTAAATTCAAGCGACATAAAATATATAACTTTCTATGTCGGTTGTTAAATAACTAACATAGTAAATACTTATTATGTTGGTTCTTAATATAAACGTCATAAAAAGTCTTGTGTTAATTTTTTTTATATAGTTATATTTCTTACAAACATTTTATCAAATAGTTTCAATGCAACAATAAATTTCAAAAATTAAACAAAAGCATTATCTACATACAAAATAATTAAACGTAAAATATAGATAATTTCACTTATTTCATTCATAAAAGAAAAAAATTCATAATAATAATTATAATCTAACATGTATTAGAACATCTATTAAACCAAATCATGAAATACAAACTAATACACAAAAATGAGACATTGTTTTCATATATTACTTTTGTTGTAGATGAGAAAGAAGCAAGATTATAGAAAATGGTGGTGCAAACATGACGACAAAAGTAGATGAATATGATGAGGAGACGATGAAAAAAAAAAGTTGGGTGAAGTTCTCTTATGTGGAAGAGAAAAAAATAGAAAATGAAAAAAGATGAAAGGATAAAACGAATCTAAAAAATATAAATCTGGACACGTGACTCATATTTAAAATTAACAAAGTTATTTTCTATGGTAATTAAAAGTTGAACCATCATAATAAATATTTATTATGATGATTCAATTTTTAACTGACATAGAAAGTGACTCATTTAAAATTAACAAAATCATTTTCTATGTAAGTTCAAATTTGTACCATCATAAAAAGCAAGTTTAAGTGAGAGTTTGACTTGTGGCAACAGCCAACAATGTAGGGTAGAAGTAAGATATGATAACATCAATTAGGGTTATTAAAATATTATAATTATTTTTAAAATTTAAAATAAATGATTAATTAGGGTTAATATATTATTATAATTATTTTTAAAATTTAAAATTAATGGTGGGTTGTGGGTTAACCACCATAACCCGGCTCGAACCCGTTTAACCCTTGGATTAAGTGAGCCGGGTTCATTTTTAGCCCGTAATCGGTATAAATAAAAAAAATCGAACCCAACCCGGCTCGAACCCGTGGTGAGCCGGGTTGGCTCACGGGTTAGAACTCATATTGACACCCCTAACCAAAATACAATTATCCCAATTTTTAAGACACAATAATAAATAGAAATAGGCAAACTAACTAATAATAAAGAAAAACATACACACCAAGTAATTTGATAAGTTTACATATGTTTAAAAATCTTATTTCAAATATTTTGTCCATACAAATTTGTGTCAGGAAAGGCACCACATCATGGCTCATCAAATACTCCACAAAATTAACCAACACCTGTAATACTTCGTAATTTTCAAAAGATAGTATTGAATGTGGGTTGAAGGGAAAATAAGCAAAGTTCAATTTGGCTAACTAAAGATTTTATAATTAAATTTGATTTACTATGGATGGGTAGGTTGACTCACTAACCCAGAAGACAATAAATATAATGGATATAAGGAATACTTAAACATAGTGGACGCAATGGAGGTCAAAAACGTAGTAGAGGTAGTAAAATAAAAGTAGTAGACACAACAGAGATAGGTGAACATGGTAGATGTGGTGGTGGATACAACAGATTAGGTGAATGTGACGAACAATGAGCTACATAGATACAACAATCTCGAGTGAATGTGGTGGACAATGAGCTGCATAGATATAACAACCTTGATTGAATATGATTTTATTTAGTGAATATAAAACTCATTGATAAATTTTTATATTGTATTTCATCTTTCTTTGATAAACAAGGCAGTAATCTTTGTCGTTTGTCCAAAATTTTACTTAAGTCTCTTTGTGATAAATAGCCTTCTTGGTGCAATTCAAAATATGAAGTAAGTTGAGATAAGTGACGAATTTTGATCATTGATTTTGAGGGGTCAAATAATATATTATCAATAAATAATAAATAAATGTGAAAAGATAAAAGAATATGAGGGTGAGAGGTCAAATTTGTAAATATACAAACATGTATATTTAATAATCATTAAGTTTTGGGAGACCAAAATCATAAATGCTAATGTAAGTTACAAAATTTTGAGAATAACCATTAAGTTTGATGGACCACAATCATAAATGTTAATGTAAGTTATAAAACTTTAGTGGTCATACCTCCTCATTTCCGAAAATGATTTGCCACTAGTCAGGATAATGATTATGACTCATATTAAAAAAAAAATCAAACCTAACCGATTGGAACCCATGGTGAGTTGGATTGACTCATGATTACAACCATATTAAGACCAATACTTTTATCTACGAGTATAACTTAACTTATCATTCATCTAAGCATTAAACAAAAATGTTTACTCAATTGGTGTAATAATATTGATTTTTATGAAAAATAATATATGATTAGTCAATTTCATAATTCTATAAATAAAGGTCTAAGCACCTTATTCCATCTCTAGATTTTTCTAAAATATAAACAATGATACTCTATTGGAAGTCAGGTCAGAACGTGAGAGAGTGAAGTTAAGAAGGTATAGAAAAATTCTACCCGATTCAAAGTTGATAATAGGTAAGTTTATTGAAAGTTTTTACAATGAAGAGACTAGGTAATTACTTTAGATTATTCTATTTATGTGGAAATGTAGTCAAAGCATTGAAGGAAATATAAGGAACATACTAGATTAATAATTCACCTAAAAAAAGTTAAGCTTCAAGGGAAGATAACATATAAGATAATATTGATTTTGATATTTGTTTGGTTGATAAAAACATATTAGAATAACATGCCTTAGGATGTTTTTTAATGTTT
Source organism: Sphenostylis stenocarpa (assembly GCA_963425845.1). Lineage (NCBI taxonomy): Eukaryota > Viridiplantae > Streptophyta > Magnoliopsida > Fabales > Fabaceae > Sphenostylis > Sphenostylis stenocarpa. The sequence continues at coordinate 49,762,156 of OY731401.1, forward strand.
TACTTGCATGATTATATGACATGGTTATAAATGCTTGAGGTGGGTAACATCATGATTGAAAATGTATAATTTTTTATTGTTGGTTTGCTTTGTCTTTCTTATTTTATGTTTGATAGCTTGAGTTACGAGTTAGAGGCTCCAGCCATAATCAAAATAGTGTAAATAGATTAAATGGTACTAATTTACTTAAGCTATTTGTTATCGCTTGAATGAGGAGGTATCCGGTGGTTGCTCGCTCAAGTGACGATGTCACCTTGCTAAATCGACACATAAGACACTGAGGGGGACTTCTAGATAAATAAAAAAAGGTAAATGAGTTGTAAATAAATAAAAATTATTGATTTGAACCTCTCTTTATATTATATTTTTTAGAAGTTTATTAATTTTTTAAAAGAATTATCATTGACAAGATTCAAACCCAGTACCCTAGAGTTGGAGACTGATACTCCAACCGCTAAACTACTATAATTTTTTGATAATAACTTACAAATGAATTATATTTATATACAAATAAATATATATATCCGTGTAAATATATAAATATATAAATACAAATATATTTATATATTTTGATATATTTATATAGTTATATATTTATATATTTATATGTTGGATGTGAGGGCACACTAGAAGGTGAAAGTATGTGTCGAGTGGGTTTTCAAAATTTGATGCTAAATTTTTTAGCAGATATCTTTATATGAGTTTGTAATTTAATGATAGAATATAATATTTATAATTTTATTTATATAATGATATAAAATAAATTTGGAAAACGCGTCATTCGCTCTCAAGCGAAAAATACCAATTTTTGCTCAAGCGAGGCTTTAGCGAGTGAATTTCCGTGAGCTTTAACATACTTTCACTCAAGCGAGAGTCAATCTCACTTTACCCTCGATCGAAAAATACCAATATAATTTATTTGTAAGTTATTATAAAAAAATTATAGTAGTTTAGTGGTTGAGATATTAACTTTCAACTCTAAAATACTAGGTTTAAATGCTGTCAGTGACAATTCTTTAACTTAAGTGAATTTTTGGCTGAAAAAAAAATACTTTCCAGAAAATATATACAAAATAAATATATATTTATATGGATATATATTTATTTTTATATAAATATAATTTATTTGTAAGTTATTATCAGAAAATTATAGTAGTTTAGTGGTTGAAGTATTAGTTTTCAATTCTAAAATCTTGGGTTTGAATCCTGCCAGTGACAATTTTCAAATTTAAGTGAATTTTTGGGTGAAAAAAAATAAAAACAAAAGACTTTCAACGTCGGTTCATCTGGAAACTGACGTGGAAAATGTCAATAAGTGAAAAAAAATAAAAACAAAAAAACTTTCAACGTCGGTTCATATGGGAATCGACATAGAAAGTATTTTCTACGTCGGTTAACTAAAAACCGACGTAGAATGTGTTTAATATTCAACTTTCTATGTCGTCTCAGCTATAACCGACGTTAAATGATGACGTAGAAATCATATTTTGTAGTAGTGACACTCAAGCGAGATACCTACAAATAAGAAATAATTGTTAGACAAGAATTGTGTTTAAATGATAAGTGGATGTTTAAGCAAAAAGTCTTATTGATGGGAGAAAATTGTTTTGATAGGTATTTATCTTAAGTGATAAATGGTCATCGAGTGATACATTAACTTAAGAGAGAGAATTAAATTTATTTTTTAATATAATTGACTCAGATATATTAAAAGTACTCTACAAGATATTATTTAGTATTAGTGTGGTAACTATTTGCATGAATTCAAGGAGATTTCAAATTCCAATGATAACCCTAATTGGGTAGAAAAATGTAATAGGTAAGGAACCAATGTAAGGATTATTAATCGCTAGTCATGATACTAGTATAAGAAGATTTTTTATGACAGTTATTTTAGACTTTCTATGTTGATTTTACCATCCACATAAATTCAAGCGACATAAAATATATAACTTTCTATGTCGGTTGTTAAATAGCTAACATAGTAAATACTTATTATGTTGATTCTTAATATAAACGTCATAAAAAGTCTTGTGTTAATTTATTTTATATAGTTATATTTCTTACAAACATTTTATCAAATAGTTTCAATGTAACAATAAATTTCAAAAATTAAACAAAAGCATTATCTACATACAAAATAATTAAACGTACAATTTCGATAATTTCACTTATTTCATTCATAAAAGAAAAAATTCATAATAATAATTATAATCTAACATATATTAGAACACTCTATTAAACCAAATCATGAAATACAAACTAATACACAAAAATGAGACATTGTTTCCATATATTACTTTTGTTGTAGATGAGAAAGAAGCAAGATTATAGAAAATGGTGGTGCAAACATGACGAAAAAAGTAGATGAATATGATGAGGCTACAATGAAACAAAAAAAAAGAAAAAGTTGGGTGAAGTTCTCTTATGTGGAAGAGAAAAAAATAGAAAATGAAAAAAGATGAAAGGATAAAACGAATCTAAAAAATATAAATCTGGACACGTGACTCATTTAAAATTAACAAAGTTATTTTCTATGTTAATTAAAAGTTGAACTATCATAATAAATATTTATTATGATGATTCAATTTTTAAATGACATAGAAAGTGACTCATTTAAAATTAACAAAATCACTTTGTTAGTTCAAATTTGTACCATCATAAAAAGCAAGTTTTAATTATAAAATTCCCACCATCCAACCTATTATGACAGATAAATTAAAACAGTCATAATAAGTCGTCATAAAATGCTATTTTTTTTATTAGTGTAAGATTATGAGATTATGAGAGATGTGTATCGAAAAAGATAATATTGTTAGTATTCTACTTTATGCTTATGGAAGACAAAATGATGTTAGTAGTAAGAAAATATCTAGTATAATATCAATTTCAATGGGATCCACAAATATTAATTTCTAAGTTTGGTAAGTTTGGGAACATTGTATATATTTTTTGGATGATGTCTAATAGAATTAATTGTAATGTGATTATGATACAATGCGACTTAGTATGGTATGATGAAATAAAAGAGTGTATTATTATATGTGTTCTAATTTAGATGAGTAATTTATTTGACTAATTAATTTATCTATATTTTTGTTTGTTATCAATTTGACTCAATAATCATATTAATTACACTATAGTAAATGACATTATAAAGAATACGATATTTAGACAATAAAACTAGTTTAGGATAATTGTAAAAAAATAATAATATTAATATATATATATATATATATATATATAATCTTGTATTAATAAATATTAATTTAGATTAAATATTTATTAAATATTATTTTTTTAAAGTTTGCTTCTTACCACAATTTATTATAATAGTAAAGATTTATAAGGTGGTTGCACTCATCAACTTTTGAGTTTGATAATTTGCTTTGACAGGGCTAAAATATTATAGTATTTTACCTAAATTACAAATCATAATTCATTTGATAACTTATTTTGATAGGTAGAATAAAATTACTTAATATTTAATTTATTAAATAAAAAGGAAAATAAATTAAAATGTATTTGATTAATATGATCACACTTTAAAGTTGATTGTAAATTGTTGGAATACAAATAATAATTTTTTTTATATTTTATCCATAAAAGCATTTCTAAATTACTTAAATTTAGGCGTTAAATATTAATGATAACAAAATAGAAGAGTTAAAATTGTAGAGCAAAGACTTCAGTAGAGAGGTAGTGAAGATGCAAAACAACGTACACATCAATCACAAGTCACTATTAATATAACTTTTGAAATGATTATTATTAAAACTTAAAAAAATTATCATTGACTAATAAACTATTAAGTTATTAACATAATTAAAGGAGACATAATAATATCACTCATCATCGTTTTTCTTCGCATCTTACTCCCATAGGTGTAACACATTTTAAATGCGAAATGCTTTTGAAAAGTGATTTTCTCTCATGTTCCTACTGGTTTTTCTCACCTAAGCAGCCAGTGGTGGCGATGTCATGGATACCTAACCCTTGTTCTCATATTCCTCTTAAGAAATTGGTCAAGCAATATCTGTATGGCAGAGAAAAGTTTACCATTCACAAAATCAGGTTTGAATTAATGTAAAAGACAAATACATTTGTCAAATTTCTAATCATGTTCTCTTTCTTATCCCAATCCAATATTACATAAACACAGAGTGTGATAAATCTTACTATTTATATTTATATGTACGATAAAATTCATCTACTTTTATTAAGAATTTTTCATCAAAAAAAAAATTATAAGTAGCGTATATACATAATCCCATATAACAAAAAGGAAACAATATGTTATAACTAAAAATAATAAAAAAGGGAAAAAACAGGATTTGTTATAAAAAAATAATTATGCTAATAGGTGGAGGGACCATATAAACTTCCTCGTGAAACTCTTCATGAAAAAAGACATTATTCACATCAAGTTGGTATAAAAATCACCCTTTAATTGTTGTTATGATTAGAAGAACATGAACAATGGTGATCTTTGCTGAATTATTAGCAAGCGTACCAAAATTATTAATTGCAGTATAATATTTTGATTAAATAAAAGTCGATCCCACGACGAACATTTTCAATAAAAATTTCCAATTATATGCTTATTAAGTGGATTAAAACAAAATGATTTTTACATAAAAAGTTGAATTGAAATTAAATGACAAAAAACTGTAAATTGTTTAGAAAAGATCAATTAAAGGCACTTAAGATTGACTTCCTTCTTTTTCCCTCTTTTGCAATGACTATGTCCAATTAATATCATCAATTAACCTAACAATGTTGATGTCACCTACTCAAATCATCCATGTTGATTCCTCACACATGAAATTCATAAGAAAACTTAATAAATATTGATTTCGCACACAATTAAGAGATTTTCCAGCATTAGGTGTAGGGTGTTAAGCAATTGATACATTCATTCCATTCCTGGTGTAGACCCCAAATCTTGCACCGCCTCAAAATAAAGAGTAAAAGACTTCCGTTCGAAGATGGGCAAGGCCTAAAAGGTCCCTAGGATTGATCAATAGGCCCCATATTAGAATATGAAGGATTTTTATACAAGAAAAATAAGAAATTTCACCCAAAGGGTCGAGATCGACGTCTCGTTTGGCGAGACCGCCGTCTCGTTTGGCGAGACCGCCGTCTCGTTTGGCGAGACCGCCGTCTCGTTTGGCGAGACCGCCGTCTCGTTTGGCGAGACCGTCGTCTCGCCACTTGCTGAAGCGAGACCGCTGTCCCGTTTGGCAAGACGGCGGTCCCGACCTTGTCAGGTGAGATGGCAGTCTCTACTGACAGGTGCAAATTCCTATATAAGGGGGGGGGGGGGACTTTCTCACTCTTTTCACACACTTCTACAACTTTTCCTACTATACTATTCTCAGCATACTCTCCTAGGATCCCTCTGAAACATTTCCAGAGTTCTTAGAAAACGTTCTAAAGTGTTGCGAGAAAGAGCGAACATCATTGTAGAGCGTGGGGTTTGCCAAAAAACACCCTCTTTCAAGAACATATTATAAAAGTTTGCTTCGAAGGTTCCTCCATACTTCTTTCTCTATTTTATTGCTTTATTAGATAATATCGTTGTGCATTAATCATTTAGGGCCATGTAGTCGATAACTTAATTTTTGTAATGAATAAATAAGGGTAAAAACGTAGTTTAAAGTTCTAATTTCTTTATAAAAACGGTCCATCATAGGGAACCCGAAAGGGGCGTCATAGGGAAGCTAATACCTTCCCTACACATAACTAACTCCCTTACCCGACTTTGGATATGATGACCAAAGTTGGTTTTTCTTTAAAAAATCACTGTCTTCTTTTTCCTTTTCCAATATTTTTGGTAAAAACATTGGTGGCGACTCCTCGAACCCCTTCGAAAACCTCGCCCTTAGGTCCAGCCCGGTTATCAGACAACCTAAAGGCGTTGAACCACACTTTTAAAAACACGAGTCAAACAAAACCATCGCGTCGCTCCGACCGCCTCTTTTGACGGTGACGATAGATGATGACTCCACTAGGGAAGCTAGAGAGTTTATCCCATTTAGTGATGGACTAGTTTGAAAAATAAAAACTTGAAATTACGTTTTTACCCTTCCTTGCTTTATAACATGATTTATTATTTGGCTTTAATAACTTTTGTATGTTTATTTTATGCAATTATTTGAAATAACAACTATACACAAACCCTTACACACAACAGTTCCCCCCTATACCCGGGGGCAAGTGGGATAACCTTAGGGAGTGAGTGGCATTGTACGATTTGCCATAGTGAGGGTCATGAGCCCACTGGTATGGTCGAAAACCACCACTCAAGGTGATAACCTTCCTCTTTTGACCTAAAGGTTGACAAGGCCTTAGTACCATGCATGGTCTGAAGGCTGGGAGAGTGGGGACCCTCTAATGGGGGCACCTTGGGGGCCTTGGTGAGGAAATTTAAAACTACCCTGAATACGCACTCTTCTGCAGGATACCCCTTACTCGTGATTAAAAATGTCGTCCTACTGTTTGCGGATGAGTGAATTGTGTGTGCATTTGTTTGTTGCATAGCATAATCATACAACAGAAAAATAAAAAGAAAAATCTCTCAAAATTCTTTCATAATAAACACCCTTATTTCGGATAGTCTACATTTTAGCTAGCCTAGTTTAAGGTTCTTTGTAAGCTAAGTAGCCACGTGGACCGATAGAAGAGATTAGGGGAGATAAAACCAAATTTTCATAATAAAAAACTTTATCTCGGATAGTTCACATTTTAGCTAGTCTGGTTTCAAGTTCTTTGTAAGCTAAGTAGCCATGTGGATCGACAGAAGAGATAAAGGGTTAAAAATAATAAAAACATTTTAATGCAATAAAAAATAAATACCTTTTACAATAAAAAGAACTTTGACAAAGTCGTATAATTTATATCGCATCAACTCATAAGTGGTAAAAATAGGAGAGAAAATAAATGCATAAGGAAAGTATGCATACGCATCATCTTAATAAATTCCTCAAAAAATGGGTCTTAAGAGCATTTTTTGGGAAAATTGTTGGGTCAAATCCCCTGTGAGAATTTGTTACCTATTCTTCACCTTTTTCTCTTCGTTTTGATATGTTGTGCGTCCAAATCCGACATCCCAGTCAAAAGTTATCTCACTTTGAAAATCTACCGCCTTTTTGTACTAGTGCATGCATAAACACACCCATGCTAGGGGGCATTAGATATCTCTAAGACAAAGGCAAAAGAGACTCAAGTGCGCTTGTAATCTGCCACAAGGAAGGGACAAGTGTGCTAAGATATATGGTGACCTTCGTTATAATTGTCAAATCCATGATGGAGAAGGAACCATTATACCAAAGTGGGTATGGTGCTCCGTGAAGCGTAAGCTTTAAGGATGATACCAAAGTCATTGTTTTAAGGCATATCTATCCCAACAATATGAAGGTGACCCACATGATGAGAAAATATGGATACCACCCAAACCAAGGGCTCATTAGAAACCCTCAATGAGTAAGGGTGCCACCAGATTTTAAAGACAATCCTTTGAAGCATGACCCTACAAAGGATCAAGCTGCAGGGAGAAAAAAGAAGTCTCCCCTCCACATCTTGAATCAGATTTTCCCAAATAGAGGGGTTCATGCGTCAAAAGCGACTTTAGTCATTAGGTGTTCTCCTTCTGATTCTTCGAGTTTGTAAATCCAATGACTATTATAGATTACTCCTCGGGACTATCCCGACCCCCGAGCATTGTAGGACACATATTTCCCTATGAATTACAAAGAATGTCATTCTTACTATCTATTTCTCTTCCTGTTATTCATGTTTAAACCTCATTAATAACCATGTTTAAGTAAACATTTTCAAAACGCGTCAAAATAATTAAACTGCGCCATTAACCAAAATAAAAGTCAAATTCATCACCACTGATTGACTAGAAGCACCAAATAAAGTTTTACCTCATCATAAAATTGTGTTTCGCTAATGTTGTGCAAAGAAAAAAGAAAATCAAAAGATGCCCATAGAAGCCAAAGGCCAAAAAGAGAGGACAAGATACTCGGTAGGAAACCCACCAAAGGGGGGCTACGCAAAAGTTAGGGTAAACCCGCTAGGAGACCCGAACAACAATAAAGGGTAGCTTAGACAAAAATTAGGGTTACAAAATAAAGTCCTCTAGGATTCTCAAAACAAGAAAAGAGGAAACCTAGACAAAAGTTAGGACATAGCATAACATCCTAGGCTGAAAACCCAAAGGGCAGACTAGGGAAGTTAATCAGTCATAGCAAGCGTCATAGAATAAGACGTCATTCCATAAACAAAACGTTTGTCTAAACTAGCCTAAATACTCTAACCAACCATGGTTGGTCGTGCTTACAAAAACAATTTTTTGTCAAAATAAAACAATTCTAAAACACAAGCCTTTGAATTAAATATCTTCTTCCTTCTTTTCTCTTGACCCTTACCACTACGACATTTTGGTAATTAGTAGGGAAATGTGGAGATAGAAATTAATAGGAGGATTGACATCCCTAAGAAAAGGGAGGGGTGCACTGACATGGCAAGTCGCTCTACAATCAAAATAATCATTCTTCGGTCATGGCAAAATCAAGACGGCAAAATCGGTACAACCTATCATGTCGACGAAAGCACATAATGACAGAAACACGTCAGAAGCAAAAGCACATTTGATTAATCCTTTTGAAATATTAATTGAAATAGCATTGTAGGATGCATATCGCAAACATTGCATCCATGATAAGGTCCTATCTCTCAAAAAAGAAGAAAATAAATGAAAATAAAAAGAATAATGTCTGCTAGGAGATTCTTAGGCAAAAGTTAGGATAACCCGCTAGATCCAAAACCCACAAAGGGTGGTCTAGGCAGAAGTTAGGACATTCATAAAAAAGGAAAAAAACCCGCTAAGATATCCTAGGCAAAAATTAAGGCAACCTGCTAGATTGAAAACTCCAAAAAGGCGGTCTAGGCAAAAGTTAGGGCTTAACAAAAAATGAATAAAAAAGGAGCCCACCAGCATAATCATGAAAGTCCAACAAGAGATTGCATTTAGAAAAGCCACTTTTCTAGATACATCAAATAAAAATAGATTGCATTTAAGACATCCACACAAGTAGTCGCATAAAACGACTTTGTCAAAAAAATAATAAAAATAAAAATGGCCTCAGATAAATAACAAAAACAAAATTCATGCATATAAGGAGACTAGCTCCATGTTTGTGATTGAAAAACAGGAAGCGCCAAAAAAAAGTCTCCAAATAAAGCTTCCCTCAAGAAAACAGAGCAAGTCGTCAATAATCAAGCATCTCAAGCAGAATAAGAGCTTTCAAAGCCAAAACTTCAACCATCTCCCTTCTACCCAATAAAAGAGAAGGCACATCCGAAAAGAAAAAGCCGATGAAAAGGTTCAGTTATCCCCAAGCGGATCGCTGCTTACTCCAGAGGTAGAAAACCAAAAATATTACCCCAAGGCTCAAATCGCCACCACATGAGTCATCAAGCGTACTCAACTAAATCTCCGCCACATTCAAAGGAGAATAAATGATACACAAAATCCTATCACCAACAATCATGGAATCCAAACCACCATATTCTCAGGGTTCCAACAAAAAAGAAAAAAGAAAAGAAAAGAAGAAAACCCTTGTAAAGGGTCACAACAGAGAAGGCCGAATAAAAATCCTCAAGTGGATCTCCTAAAAAGTCTACAAAAAGGAATCAGAAATTTTCATCCCCCGGTGGAATAAGAGCTTCACAAGTTTAGCTCACATCTACATCAATCAAGGAGCCAAGACTCCATCCCTAGAAAATAAAAATCAGATCCCCAGGAAGTCAACTCCCTGGTGGATCACCAAAGAAAGAAAACTTCATCCCTAGTGGACCCCCCATGTCTATAAAAGAAACTAAAAAGGAAAAAGGCACACGCATTATCCCGAAAAAGCCAAATTTCAAATCGCGAAAAAAAGAGATAAATCACAGAAAAAGGCGAAATCAAATAAAAATCCTAACTCCCTAAGTGGGTCACCTCAAAAAAATGAAAAATCAACAAAAAAGAAGGAATCGGAAATTTCATTCCCCCAACAGAATAAGAGCATCACAAAAGCCAGCTCACACCTATATCAATTAAGGAGCCGAGACTCCATTCCCCCAAAGGGCTACCAAAATTTGATCCCCGGGAAGTCAACCAATTCCCCAGTGGATCAATAAAAAAGAAATATCATCCCCAATGAGCCTACTGCAAAGACAAAACTTCATATTCATCTTCAGAAAGTCATTTGTCATAGGCAAGACCTGGCAAGCAAGAGCCAACATCCCTAGAAGGGAATATCAGCCTAGTAAGAGGCAAAACAAATGCATTCAAAAGTCTTCACTTCCGATGAAGCATCTGCCTACTCAAAGGCGTTACCAGAACCTCAATGAAGTATCTGCCTACTCAGAGGCATCATCAGAATAAACAAATCCCTAGTGGATTCCTTCCTACCTAAAAGGCATTCATCAAAAATCCCCGACAGCCAACAAAGTTGGATGATCAAAACAAAAGAATCCCCAGCATCCAACTAGTTGGAAGAAGACCAACAAATCCCCGGCACATCGGAAGACTTCATCAGAAAAGTTAGAAAAACAACTATCAAGCAAAAACACTCCTCACAAAGAACGACGCATGATCTAGAGCAGTAAGCCACCACCACAACTTCGGGACAAGGAAGGTCTCGAAGACAAAGACCTGCACACAGGCAAAATCACTGCGCATGAGCTAGAGCAGTAAGTAGCATCAGTCCTACAAAGTGGACTGTAGACCCCAAATCTTGCCCGACCTCATAATAAAGACCAGAAGATCTCCTTTTCGAAGATGGATGAAGCCTAAGAAGCCATTAGGAGAGACTATTAGGCCCCATACTAGGATAGGAGGGATTTTCTGCATGTAAATAAGGATTTTCGCCTTTTAGGGTCGAGACCGCCGTCTCGCTTCTCAGGACCGCTGTCTCACCACTTCTGCAAGTCGAGACCACCGTCTCGTTTTGCGAGACAACCCTCCTGGTTGGCGAGACGACCTTCTCGCCATTTTTGCAACCTGACAGGCGCAAATCCCTATAAATAGTCGCACCTTCACCCTCATTTCACACAGTTCTCTCATATTCTCTTCTATCACTTCCTCAAATTCTCTTCCTAGAACCCCTCCGAAGCATTTCTGGAGTTTCTGAGAGCTTTTTAGAGTTTTTTATAGCATTTTTGAGAGATTTCCGGCGCTGTAAAGAGTGAAGGGCTGCCAAAAAGCACCATAGTTTTCAAGAAATTAATATAAAGCTTGCCTCGGAGGTTTCTACATTCTCCCTCTCTCTTTTACTGCTTTATTTTTAATTATGCCATTGATATCAGGGTCATGTAGTCGTAACTTTAATTCTGCAAATAAAAGGGTAAAAACGTATTTTCACTGGTTTACTTATTTAAATAGTTGGCTTATCATAGGGAACCCGAAAGGGGCGTCGTAAGGGAACTAACACTTCCCTTACACGTAACTAACTCCCTTACCCAACTCTGGTTCTAATGACCAAAGTTGGTTTTTCGAAAACCAACGCCTTTTCACTCCTTTTCCGATGTTTCCGGTAAAAACATCGGTGGCGACTCCAGAAGAACCCTTCAAAATTAGTTCCTGGGTTAGCCCGGTTATCAGACAATCCAAGAACACTCTTTCGAAAACCTCGCCTCTAGGTTCAGCCCGGTTATCGGACAACCTAAAGGCGTTGTAACCACACCCATAAAAACGTGAAAATTGGAAAGTCGGAACCATCGCATCGCTCCGACCGCCTCGTTTTGACAGCGGCGACAGATGGCTACTTCTCTGGGGAAGCCTAGAGAGTTGATCCCATTTAGTGAGGGGCCAACTTAAAGTAAATAAACCAAGAAATTACGCTTTTACCCTACCTTGTATTATAACATGTTTTAATGCTTGGCTTTAATAATTGTTGTTTGTTTATACTTACGCAATTGTTTGAAATACAAACTGTACACAAACCCTTGCACACAATAGTTCCCTCTATACTCGGGGGTAAGTGAGAAATCCATAGGGAGTGGGTGGCAAGTATGGTTCACTGTAGTGATGACCTTGTGCCCACCAGTGTGATCGAAAACCACCACTCAAGGTGATAACCTTCCTCTTTTGGCACAAAGACTGACTATGGCCTTAGTGCTAAGCATGGTCGGAAGGCTGGAGAGTGGGGACCCTATAATGGGGGCACCTTGGGGGCCTTAGCCTTGGTAAGAACAGTTAGAACCTACCTTCGCCAAAGCACTTTTCTGTAGGAAAACCCTACCTCGTGATTAAAACGACTTCTCGCCTGTTCGTGGATGATTGAATTGTGTGCACATTTGTTTGTTACATTTGTTTGTTGCATAGCATAACCAAACAACAGAAAAATCATAAAAACATTTTTGAAATAAACACCCTTATCTCAGACAGTCTTCCTTTTAGCTAGCCTGGTTTTAGGTTCTTTGTAAGCTAAGTAGCCACATAGTCCGACAGAAGAGATAAGGGACGCTAAATATTATTCTTTCGCATAAAACCATTTTTTATCTCGGACAGTCTTCCTTTTAGCTAGCCTGGTTTTAGGTTCTTTGTAAGCTAAGTAGCCACGCAGTCCGACAGAAGAGATAAAAGGCTATAAAATAAAAATAAAAATCAAAACATTTATAAAAATAATTTTGACAAAGTCGTATCATTCATATTGCATCATGTCATAAGGGGAAAAACTAAGACAAAAAAAATAAATGCATAAGGAAAGTATGCATACACATCATTTTAATAAATCCCTAAAAAATGGGTCTTAGAAGCATTTTTTAGGAAAATTACCAGGCCAAATCCCCTTTGGGTGTTTGTTATCTGATTCCTCACCTTTTCCCCTTCGTTTTGATATGATGTGCGTCCAAATCGGATATCTCAGTCAAAAGTTATGCCACTTTAAACATCTACCGCCCTTTTGTACTGGTGCATGCATAAATACATTCATTCTAAGGAATATCCATCTCATAAATCATTTGTTTTAAACAATAAAAATCTTTTTGCATTCTAGAAAGTGGCTAGTATTCTTCATGCCCTCATCCGCATAAAAAAAAAACACAAAATCCCAAACACTATCATACATCATGTTAGAAAATAAAACATGATAATGTTTAGGAAAAAACAAACACTTGCATACATGCATCCACCAAATTTCATCCTCATAACATGCATCTAATAATAGACAATCGAAGAAGTGGACATTCCTCAATACCATGAAAAGAGGATTAGGGCATTCGCATGCCATGCACGGGAAGTAAAAAAGAAAATAAATAGAAATTCTAACATGCCTATGGGTTCATTTAGGCTTCTCCACTTTAAAAAAAAATGTACTTCAAAACATTACATTGAGGAATGTACACTGTCTGGATGAAATAAATAAAATTGTTTGTTTTCATCATCTCTTCAAGTGTCTATTGTATTCATAAATTGCATTCATTCTCACTTTAATAATAATAAGATAATAAAAAGAAAGGATTAATTGATGTGCTTTCCATGAATTGGAATAAGATGAAGAACAAACCTTTTCTCGTCAAGTTCTCTCCAACGGTTGATCCGCCTAAAGAGGATAATAAGCCTCAACCGTTGGGTATCCGAGTTATTAAGGAAGAAGGGGCAAGGATGTCGTTACATTTGTTCACCCCATACATCAAATAAGGCTGCACCATTGAGATACGCAAAAACACCGCCCATTAACAAGGATATATCCAGCATAGCTGGCATTGGGGGCAAAATTAGAAATGGAAGAATCTATTCCCCCAAGGAGCTGTAAGATGACGCTCCTACAAATAAAGAAAAAAATAAAAAGACTGAAGAAAAACATAATCCAAAGAGGAAACTGAGTAGACTTTGGATTCACGACGCTAAGGCAGTTCTCTCAATGCTCCGCCAAAGAGACAAACTCACGGTAGGCGACAAGCTGGTCACGGTTCGAGCTAAAAACGACATTCGGATCAGCAAGTCGTTTGCCCTACCTTGAATGGATGCGACTGAAAAGGACCTTTGAAATATCTTTTGCCAATATGAAAAGACTTCCCCAACAATATGAAGGTGACCCACATGATGAGGAAATATGGATGCCGCCTAAACCAAGGGCTCATTAGAAACTCTCAAGGAATAAGGGAGTCACCAGATTTTAAAGACAATCCTTTAAAGCATGGCCTAGGGCATGACCCTACAAAGGATCAAGCTACATGGAGAAAAGGGAAGTCTCCCCTCTGCAGCTCGAATCAAATTTTCCCAAACAAAGGGGTCCAAGCGTCAAAAGAGACTTTAGTCATTAGGTGTTCTCCTTTTGATTCTTAGGGTTTGTAAATCCAATAACTATTAGAGATTACTCCTCAGGGCTAGCCCGACCCCCAAGCATTTTAGGGCACATATTTCCCTATTAATTACAAAGAATGTCATTCTTACTATCTAATTCTCTTCTTGCTATTCATATCTAAACCTCATTAATAAGCATGTTTAAGCAAACGTTTTCAAAACACGTCAAAGTAATCAAACTGCGCCATTGACCAAAATAAAAGTCAAATCCATCACCACTGATTGACTAGAAGCACAAAATAAAGTTTTACCTCATCATAATAAAGTTGTGTTTCGCCAATGTTGTGTAAAGAGAAAAGAAAATCAAAAGAAGCCCATAGAAGCCAAAGGCCAAAAAGAAAAGGCAAGATACCCGGTAGGAAACCCACTAAGGGGGCTACGCAAAAGTTAGGGTAAACCCGCTAGGAAACCCGAACAACCATAAAGGGTAGCCTAGGCAAAAACTAGGGTTACAAAATAAAGTCCGCTAGGTTTCCCAAAGCAATAAAAAAAGAAACCTAGACAAAAGTTAGGACAAAACAAAACACAACATCCTGGACTGAGAACCCAAAGGGCGAACTAGGGAAGTCAATCAGTCATAGCAAGCGCCATAGAATAAGACGTCATGCCATAAACAAAACGTTTGTCTAAACTAGCATAAACACTCTAACCAAACTTGGCTAGTCGTGCTTACAAAAATCATTTTTTGTCAAAATAAAACAATTCTAAAACACAAGCCTTTGAATTAAATATCCTCTTCCTTCTTTTCTCTTGACCCTTATCACTACGACATTATTCTAGTAATTAGTAGGGAAATGTGAAGATAGTAATCAATAGGAGGATTGACATCCCCAAGGAAAGGGAGGGGCACACTGACATGGCAAGTCGCTCTGCACTCAACACCATCATTCTTTGGTCACGACAAAGTCAAGACGGCAAAATCGGTACAGCGTATCCTGTCGACGAAAGCACATGATGTCAGAAGCTCATCAGAAGTAAAAGCACATTTGATTAATCCTTTTGAAATATTAATTGAAATAGCATTGTCGCCGCCGTCAAAACGAGGGCGGTCGGAGCGACGCGATGGTTCCGACTTTCCAATTTTCGCGTTTTTTATTTGGTGTGGTTACAACGCCTTTAGGTTGTTCGATAACCGGGCTGAACCTAGGGGCGAGGTTTTCGAAAGAGCGTTCTTGGATTGTCCGATAACCGGGCTAAACCAAGAACTAGTTTTTTAAGGGTTCTCTGGAGTCGCCACCGATGTTTTTACTGGAAACATCAGAAAAGGAGTTTAAAAGGCGTTGGTTTTCGAAAAACCAACTTTGGTCATTAGAACCAGAGTTGGGTAAGGGAGTTAGTTACGTGTAAGGGAAGTGTTAGTTCCCTTACGACGCCCCTTTCGGGTTCCCTATGATAGGCCAGTTATTTTGAGTAAATAAACCGAAAAATACGCTTTTACCCTTTTATTGTGCGGAATTTAAAATTATGACTACATGGCCCTAGTTTCTATTGCATAATTAAAATTAAAGCGGTAAAGTAGAGAGAGAGTAGGAACCTCTTAAGCGAGCTTTCTATTAATTCTTTGCAAAAATAGGGTGCTTTTTGACAGCCCTTCACTCTTTTACAGCGCCAGAATCTCTCAAAAATGCTCTAAAACGCTCTAGAAAACTCTCAGAAACTCCGAAAATGCTTCGGAGGGGTTCTAGAAAGAGAATTTAATGAAAAGTCTAGAGAGAGAATGGAAGAACCGTGGGAAATGAGGGGAATGGCGCTCCTATTTATAGGGATTCGCGCCTGTCAGGTCGAGACGGGCCGTCTCGTCTGACAAGGTCGAGACGGCCGTCTCGTCTGACAAGGTCGAGACGGCCGTCTCGCCAATCGAGACGGCCGTCTCGCCTTGTAGGAATGGCGAGACAGTCGTCTCGCCAAACGAGACGGCGGTCTCGCCTTTCGCACAAGGCGAGACGGCGGTCTCGAATCTTAGACGGCGGTCTCGACCTTAAAAGGCGAAAATCCTTATTTTTGTGTCAAAAATCCCTCCTATCCTAGTATGGGACCTAATAGTCTCTCCTAGTGGCTTCTTAGGCTTCATCCATCTTCGAAAAGGAGGTCTTCTGGTCTTTATTATGATGTCGGGCAAGATTTGGGGTCTACAAGCATTATAGGATGCATATCGCGAACATTGCATGCATATGATAGGGTCCTATCTCTCAAAAATAGAAGAGAAACAAAAAATAAAAAATAATGCCTACTGGGAGATTCTTAGGAAAAAGTTAGGGCATTCATAAAAAAGGAGAAAAGCCCGCTAAGATATCCTAGACAAAAATTAAGGCAGCCCGCTAGACCGAAAACCCCAAAAAAGGGCGATCTGGGCAAAAGATAGGGCTAAACCAAAAAATGAATAAAAGAGAGAGACCCTTCATCATAATCATAAAAAGTCTAGTAGGAGAATGCCAGTCACTTTTCTAGATGCATCAATCAAAGAGAATAGATTGCATTTAGGGCATCCACACACAAGTAGTCGCACAAAACGAATTTGTCAATGTCAAAAATGAAAGAAATAAAAATTACTTCAGACAAATAACAAAAAACGAAAAGCATTCATGCATATAAGGAGACTAGCTCCATGTTTGTGATTGAAAACAGGATCTCTGAGACTGAGTCTCCAAATAATGCCCTCAAGAAAACGGAGCAAGTCGTCAATCAAGCGACTCAGAAGAATAAGAGCTTCTGAAAATCAAGAGCTCCAACTACCATCCTTCTACCCAGAAAAGAAGGCACAAGAAAGTAATAAGTCTCCAAACATTGCTCTCCCTCAAGAAAGAAGAGCGATTTGTCATAAGAAGCTTCCAGAAGCCAAAGCTCCAATCATCACCCAATAAAAGAGGGCACAATCATCAGACATCATAAAAGAAAAGCCGACGGAAAGGCTTAGTCATCCCCAAGAGGATCCCTTCCTACTCCGAAGGCAAAACAAAAACACTCCTCACGGCTCAGCATTACCACTACATGAGTTATCGAGCACACTCACCCAAAGTCTCCTCCACACTCCCCAATGGAGAATAAAAGCTTCAAGAGCCCATCATCATCAACAGTCAAAAGAGTCCAATCTCCATACCAACAAGGGCTCAACAAAAAAAGGAAAAAAGAAGAAAACTCTTGCATCCCCAGAGGATGTCCAAAAGAAAAGGCAACAATAGAGAAGGCCGAATAAAAATCCTCAAGTGGATCTCCTAAAAAGTCTACAAAAAAGAAATCAAAATTTCTCATCCTCCAGTGGAATAAGAGCTTCACAAGTTTAGCTCGCATCAACATCAATCAAGGAGCCAAGACTCCATCCCTAGAAAAGAAAAATTAGATCCCCAGGGAGTCAACTAATTCCCTGGTGGATCACCAAAGAAAGAAAACTTCATCCTTAATGGACCTCCCAAAAAGAAGGAAAAAAGTCAGCGTAATAAAAAGAGACTAAAAAGTAAAAAGGCTTACGCAATATTCCGAAAAAGCCAAATTTCAAATCGCGAAAAAAAAAGATAAATCGCGGAAAAAGGAGAAATCAAATGAAAATCTTTGCTCCCTAAGTGGGTCACTTCAGAAAAATAAAAAATCAACAAAAAAGAAGGAATTGGAAATTCCATTCCTTCAACAGAATAAGAGCACCACAAAAGCCAGCTCGCACCCACATCAATTAAGAAGCCAAGATTTCATTCCCCCAAAGGGGCTACGAAAATCTGACCCCCGAGACGTCAACCAATTCCCCGGTGGATCAATCAGAGAGAAAGATTATCCCCAGTGAGCCTACTGCAAAGGAAAAACTTCAGATTCATCCTCAGAATGTCATTTGCCTACACATAGGCAAGACCTGGCAAGCAAGAGCCAGCATCCCCATAGGGGAATATCAGCCTAGTCAGAGGCAAAACAAATGCAGCCAAAAGTCTTCACTTCCAATGAAGCATCTGCCCTCTCAGAGGCATTACTAGAAACTCAATGGAATATCTGCCTGCTCAGAGGCACCATCAAAATCAACAAATTTTTAATGGATATCCGCCTACACAAGAGGTGTCACCAAGATCAGCAAATCCCTAGAGGATTTCTGCCTACCTAAGAGGTACTCATCAAAAATCCCCGACAACCAGCAAAGTCGGATGATCACTACCAAAGGATCAAAAACAAAGAATCCCTAGCAAACAACAATTTGGATGGCTATCCGGAAAAGCCAAAAAACAAAGAATCCTCGGCACACCGAAAGACTTTACCAGAAATATCCAAAAACATTTACCAAAACAGAAATCACTCCCCATGGAGTCGGTGCATGAGCTAGAGCAGTAAGCCGACACCACAGCCAAAGGGTCAGTTGCCGCAAGAAGGAGCATCTGGAGGCACAAGACCAGATGGGGGTGTATACTCATCAAGCCTTACAAAAGGGGGCTTACCGGACGGGGGTTCATACTCGTCAAACACCAGATGGGGGTGTATACTCATCAAGCATTGTGAAAAGGGGGCTTACCACACAAGGGTTCATACTCGTCAAACACCAGATGGGGGTGTATACTCATCAGGCCTTACACAAGGGGACTTACCAAGCGGGGGTTCATACTCGTCAAACCAGATGAGGGTTCATACTCATCAGCCGAAAGGATCAGCTACCGCCAGAAGGAGCATCCTGAAAGCACACTTCTCCCCAGAAGATCAACCGCCACAAAGACGGAACATCTGAAGGGCAACCGGGCAGGAGGGTCAACTCCTTTACCCTCCAGTCGATCTTCTTGGCACAGTAGGCCAGCAGTCGACTAGTCGGGTAAAGGGGGGGCAGTTGTAGACCCCAAATCTTGCCCGACCTCATAATAAAGACCAGAAGACCTCCTTTTCGAAGATGGATGAAGCCTAAGAAGCCATTAGGAGAGACTATTAGGCCTCATACTAGGATAGGAGGGATTTTTTGCATGTAAATAAGGATTTTTGCCTTTTAGAGTCGAGACCGCCGTCTCGCTTCTCAGGACCGCCGTCTCGCCACTTCTGCAAGTCGAGACCACCGTCTCGTTTGGCGAGACGGCCGTCTCGCCACTTGCGAATGGTGAGACGGCCCTCCTGGTTGGCGAGACGACCTTCTCGCCATTTTTTCAAGGAGAGACGGCCGTCTCGAATGGCGAGACGGCTGTCTCGACCTTGTCAGACGAGACGGCCGTCTCGACCTGACAAGCGTGAATCCCTATAAATAGTCGCGCCTTCACCCTCATTTCACACAGTTCTCTCATATTCTCTTCTATCACTTCCTCAAATTCTCTTCCTAGAACCCGTCCGAAGCATTTCCGGAGTTTCTGAGAGTTTTTTAGAGTTTTTTATAGCGTTTTCGAGAGATTTCTGACGTTGTAAAAAGTAAAGGGCTGCCAAAAAGCACCCTAGTTTTGAAGAAATTAATATAAAGCTTGCCTCGGAGGTTTCTACATTCTCCCTCTCTCTTTTACTGCTTTATTTTTAATTATGCCATAGATATCAGGGCCATGTAATCGTAACTTTAATTCTGCAAATAAAAGGGTAAAAGCGTATTTTCACCGGTTTACTTATTTAAATAGTTGGCTTATCATAGGGAACCCGAAAGAGGCATCGTAAGGGAACTAACACTTCCCTTACACGTAACTAACTCCCTTACCCAACTCTGGTTCTAATGACCAAAGTTGGTTTTTCAAAAACCAACGCCTTTTCACTCCTTTTCTGATGTTTCCGGTAAAAACATCGGTGGCGACTCCAGAAGAACCCTTCAAGATTAGTTTCTGGGTTAGCCTGGTTATCGGACAATCCAATAACACTCTTTCGAAAATCTCGTCTCTAGGTTCAACCCGGTTATCGGACAACCTAAAGGCGTTGTAACCACACCCATAAAAACGCAAAAATTGGAAAGTCAGAACCATCGCGTCGCTCTGACCGCCTCGTTTTGATGACAACGACATGGACTTCACAACCAGATGGAGGTTTGTACTCGCCAAACTAGATTAGGGTTCGTACTCATCAACCAAGGGGTCAGCTACCGCATAAAAAGAGCATTTTGAGGTTTTCAGACGTTGCAACCAAGGGGTCAGCTACCACATCAAAGGAGCTTCCCAAGGTTACAATAAACCGGATGGGGGTTCGTACTTGTCAAACCAGATGGGGGTGCATGCTCATCAAGCCTTACAAAAGGGGACTTAAACCGGACGGGGGTTCGTACTCATCAAACCAGATGGGGGTGCGTACTCATCAAGCCTTACAACAGGGGGCTTAAACCGGACGGGGGTTCGTACTCGCCAAACTAGATGGGATGCGTACTCATCAAGCCTTACAAAAGGGGGTTTAAGCTAGACTTTGCAACCAAGGGGTCACCTACTGCGTCAAAGGAGCATCCCAAGGTTACAACAACCAGATGGGGGTTCATACTCATCAACCGAAGGGGTCAGCTACCACATCAAAGGAGCATCCCGGAGGATTACATTCAACGTCCAGAAGGTTGGCTACCACAACCAGAAAAGCAACTGAAGGACAATCGGGCAAGAGGTTAACTCCTTCACCCTCCAACCGATCTTTTCGGAATGTTGAGCCAACATTCGACTAGTTAGGTGAAGGGGGGCAACTGTAGACCCCAACTATTGTCCGAACTCAAAATAAAGGATTGATCAATAGGCCCCATATTAGAATATGAAGGATTTTTGTGTAAGAAAAATAAGAAATTTCACCCAAAGGGTCGAGACCGCCGTCTCGTTTGGCGAAACCGTCGTCTCGTTGTTGGCTAAGGGCGAGACGCTGTCTTGTTTGGCGAGACCGCCGTCTCGCCACTCACCAATGGCGAGACAGCCATCTCGCCACTTGCCGAAGGTGAGACCGCCGTCCCGTTTGGTGAGACGGCGGTCCCGACTTTGTCAGGCGAGCGACGGTCCCGACTTGACAGGTGTGAATTCCTATAAAAGGTGGGGACTTTCTCACTCTTTTCACACACTTCTACAACTTTCCCTGTTGTACTATTCTCAGAATACTCTCCTAAGACCCCTCTGAAGCATTTCCAAAGTTCTTAGAAATCTTAGAAAACGTTCTAAAGTGTTGCGACAAAGAGCGAACATCATTGTAGAGCATGGGGTTTGCCAAAAAGCACCCTCTTTCAAGAACATATTATAAAAGCTTACTTCGAAGGTTCCTCCATACTCCTTTCTCTATTTTATTGCTTTATTAGATAATATCGTTGTGCATTAATCATTTAGGGCCATGTTGTCGATAACTTAATTTTTGCAATGAATAAATAAGGGTAAAAGCGTAGTTTAAAGTTCTTATTTCTTTATAAAAACAGTCCATCATAGGGAACCCGAAAGGGGCGTCATAGGGAAGCTAGTACCTTCGCTACATGTAACTAACTCCCTTACCTAACTCTGGTTGTGATGACCAAAGTTGGTGTTTCTTTAAAAACCACTACCTTCTTTTTCTTTTTCCAATGTTTTTGGTAAAAACATTAATGGTGACTCCTCGAACCCCTTTGAAAACCTCGCCCTTAGGTCCAGCCCGATTATCGGACAACCTAAAGGCGTTGAACTACACTTTTAAAAACGCGAGTGAAACGAAACCATCGTGTTGCTCCGACTGCCTCTTTTGATGGCGGTGACACCTGGAAATTAACGTAACAAATATTCTTACCATGATCTATGGTTCAAGATATATTTTTTAATCATATCCCAAACATCAAGAATAAACATTCAAAAGCATAAAGGATAAGAATAACAAAATGAAAAACATAGATTAATATCTCAAAATATCACCAAGATACAAAAGAGTTCAAAGGAAGTGCACCCAATCCCAAAAGAATGAAGTTAGTCACTCATGGTGGTCATTACAATGCTCCAAATGAGGAAGAAGTGAAGAATTGATGAAGATTGGATGAAACTCTAGCAGTAGTCGCGCCTCTTCTCCCAAAACCTTCTCCTTTTTCTCAAAACACATCTTATCTTTTTATAGGAGAATTTGGGTCTCGCGTCTTTCGCTTAAGCAAAAATGTTCGCTTAAGCGAAAGTTTAGTATTTTTGCTCAAGCGAAAAAGTGCTCGCTTGAGCGAGTGAGTTCCACAGAATTATAACTAATTTTCGCTCAAGCTCAAATAATGACGCTTAAACGAATGACTTCCAAATAGTTTTAACTAATTTTTGCTCAAGCGAGAGTCTATCTTGCTCAAGCAACTTCCATGTTGAAAATTTTCTTCCTCCTTTCAGTTTTTTGTTTCAATTATGTTGACAATTATGCTCCTTGCTCTTGTATCAAGGTATTCTCGAATTCATCCTACATTGGGAGAAAAATATATTAGAATTGAAATAAGTTAAGTGATTTCATAACAATTAAAAGCATAATTATATCAACTTTTTACCACTTAACAACTCCCCCCAACCTAGACTCTTGCTTGTCCCAAGCAAAGTAATTTTTCCAAAATAAAATCAACACCTATTATCACTTTCTCTTCCAGAGCCACAACATAAAAATAACTTTTCTTCCAGATGTGATGCTCACAACTCCAAAGCATACATAAGCATTAAAGTTACAGAAACTAACAAAGGAAAATTAATCATCAACTATCCTCAGAGAAGCATGATCTCTCACATAGAGTGATATATAATCATCTCTAACTCTCACGGGTAAGTGTTTATCTCATTCAATCACTTCATTTAGACAATCCAATATTGATAATCATCTTCAAGCAATCAACATTTGTTAAGCAAGACTTAAATCAAAAGCTCTTTTGAGGCTTGTAATGGGGCTGAGCTAAGAAGGAATTCATTGGTTTTTCTGGGATATACAAAAGTATTTGAGAAATTCAAATCATATCAATGATTCGTGTTTAACATTTCCTCAAGTTGGGTCTCAAACTTCATGTTTTTGCTCCAACATAAAGATAGTGAATTAACAATATCACCAGTTATAATTCACACCACTTTGAATTTCTTTTTCCTTTCCTCATGCTTTGCATTTATCATTTCGTCTTAGCCTCAATATTTATGCTTTTCTTTTCCCTTTTTCTCAACCCTTTTTTTAAAGAATAATAATACCCAACAGTACCCGTAGGAAAAATGATAACATTCATAATCATTTCATTTCTCAAATATAGGAAGGTGGATAAATATTATTTAGGCTTAGGGGTTCTGTTTAAGAAACAATCTTATTTTTGGCTCAAATGGGGTTCAAATGGATGTCCTATAATTAATGCAGGGTTGACTATTTGGCTCTGGGTTATATCTACTTTCACTACACAAGAAAAATGCCTTTATCATTTTGAAGTCTCGATAACATGCAATCACATCAAAGAACCAATCAATACCAGTTATCATCATAAAGTATTGACACTCAATTTATCTATTTTTGGTTCACTCCTCTCTTGGGTTTCGGCTAGCTTCTCCAATTCAGTTAATTCCTAGTTCTCCTCATCAATTTATTTTTCACTATCATACTCATCATTCCAAAATCACTTGTTATTGAAAATAATCAAAATATTTTTTTTTTCAAGTTCCAGATTTGAATTAGACAATAAACAATAATTTTATAAATGACTCTAATAAAAATTGTATGGGACAACAAATAAATTTAATCACATCAAATTAAGAACATTATCCAACTTAAGTACTAGATGTCAATTCAAAACATTAAAAACAAAATAAATTAAAATTAAAAAATTAAAAACATCAAATTAACAAGATAAATAACTTAAACACACCAAATTAAAAAAAAAACTTAAACTTAAAATTAAATTGTCTCCCTCTTATTCTTCTTCACTTGATGGTTCTTTTTCTTCTTGTGATGTTTCCTTCTACTCCTCTTGTGCTTCAACTGCATCTTAACCCCCTCCCTAAAAATTTGGACTGTCCCCAGGCCAATTAAGTAAGACATCAAATTCTTGTGGAGACGTCCAGTGCATATCTGGAGCAATTTGCAAAGACATGTTATAAAAATTTGTATTAATGCTACATTGACCCCTGTGGGTTGCTAACTGTTGCAATGTTAAGTGCTCCATATACTGCATCATTCTTTGAAAATCTTATTGTTGTTGAGGTGGTGGAGGTGGTTGTCGGGCTTGGTGTGGTTGGCGGTGTTGCTTGTGGCACTGGCTATATTGCTCCCTCTGCAGGATTAACACAGTTGCACTCTATGAATCTTCTACTAATTGGCGACCGGATGTTCACCGAAGAATTTACATCCACCCCATGTGCTGCATAGAGAGTTGTGATGAAGACAAGAAATCCTAGAGCCTTTGCTTGCTATGTTCGTCACCCATTTTCCAACACTACAAACTTATATATTTCTTCAGAGATTATTGCGGCGACATCTATCATGATTTCGTCAAGAATGCACTTAATAATGTGACATCTTGGCATGTTTAGATCTGAATTGTGCTTGATGGGAACTATATTAGCCAGCAAGAATGAAGTCCAAATTTGTGTCAAGGTAGTCATGTTGGCCCTCAATATCCTTAATGCCTTCCTAGCCTGATTAGCTTCAAAAGTTCTCCTAGGTATACACAGGGCCCTTGCTGTGTCAACATCTCCAAACCTTGCTACAGATAGGCGCCTGTTGTTCCGTATAGTTTGGTATGTGTAGATGTGACCTTCTTCCAAGTGAAACAGGTTGCCCAGCAGATTGTTTATTGTGTCTCTGTCATATGAGACCCAATGGCCTCTCACTTTTGAACGAGACCGGAATGACTCACCTTCCACAAGCCAAGCATTTGCATAGAATTCTTTGATCACTTCTGGATCATATTTGGGTATTGGGAGTGCCAGTTTCCTCCAATTCTTGCATGTGATTTCATTATTAAACTCAGGAAATTATCCTTCATTCAACTCCACTCTCCTTTTAGGAATGAAGGTCCAGTTGCTGATTCTTTCAAATCTGGCTTGCCTCTCGGCATCCCTAAATCTGCTTCTATCTACCTGGATGTCTTCAGGCTCATTTCTGGGTCTCTTCCCAGCAGCTCTGGATGATGAAGCACCATGTGTGTCTCTTCTTGGACCCATCTGTAAACATCATGATACTCAAATATAATTATGGGTTATGCCAAATAGTTATTTTTCTTTCAATGAAACATACCAATGGTTATATTGAATCATTTAATTGAACATCTACTATGCATCTAATTATAGAATCCTTATACTCAATTTTCTTACAAGTATTCTTTTCCAATTACCACGTTAAGCTAATAACGTACAATCACAAGTTTTAAATCACCTAAAGAGTAAATTATTTACTTTGAGGTAACTCATCAAACAGTTGGTGTGCAGCAGAATTTATAATCCTTAAATATGCATTATAACCATTCAATCTAGCCACAAACACAAATCCATACTCAACTATATTCAAAAACATCAAGAAGGGTTTCAAATCTTACCTTAATTGCAGAAAACGCAAAAGTACAAAACAAGAATGATTAATAGTGAAGAAAGTGAGAAATTAGAACTTTTGATCGGTGAAATCTAGCCACAAATACCATAGAATACTTAGAATGGTGCAAGAAAGGGTGAAATTTGTGTAATGGAAGCTTGAATTAGAGAAAAAATGGCTGGAAAGAAGTGGGTGCTCGAAGAGAGTTTGAAGAGAAGTGAAAAAATGACTCAGCTCAAATGGTTAAATTCAAAATTTGGGCACTTTCGCTCAAGCGAAAACCAGTTCACTTAAGATTCACTCGAGCGAACAAAAACAGAGAGAAACAATGTACTTTTGCTTGAGCGAAAACTCTGTCGCTTGAGCGAAAGTACCTGAGCGAAATTTTTCGTTTGAGCGAAGAGAAAATAGAGAGAAACAACGTAAATTCACTTGAGCGAATAGTTTGTCGCTTGAGCGAATTTTAGTGAATTTCGACTGTTAACATGATGCTCAAATGCAATACAATGTTAAATTAACAACCCAAAAAGTTTTCACATAAATCTAGTTCAGCATTGTTCAAATTTGTTCATACTCAAATGATAATGCAATAAATTTTAAATTGCAAAAAGAAAAGAAAACAAATGTAAAACACTCGGTTGCCTCCCAGGAGCACTTGTTTAACGTCTTTAGCTCGACGCCTGTTTGCTTTATGGTCCATCCAAGTGATGAAGTGGAGCTTGTCCACTGCATCTCCTAGATATGTTTTAATTCTTTTCCCATTAACTGTCCATATGGTTCCTATTGCTGGATCTTCCAATTCCACAGCACCATAAGGTTTAACAAATCTTATCACGAATGACCCTGACCATTTGGATTTTAGTTTCCTAGGGAAAAACCTTAACCTTGAATTAAACAGTAACACAGACTGGCCTGGATGAAAGTCTCTTTTCAAAATTTTCTTATCATGATATGCCTTAACTTTCTCCTTGTATAACTTGGAAGATTCATATGCATTAAGTCTCATTTCTTCTAATTCATGCATCTGAATTTTTCTTTTCTCTGCTGAAGCTTTTGGATCAAAATTTAAAAATTTAAAGTCCAATACGCTTTATGCTTCATTTCCACTGGGAGATGACATGACTTACCATAGACAAGTTGAAAGCGAGATAACCCAGTGGGAGATTTATATGCAGTCCTATAAGCCCAAAGCGCATCATCTAGCATTATTGACCAATCTTTTCTTGAAGATGAAACAGTCTTTTCTAATATTCTTTTGATTTCTCTGTTTGAAAATTTTGTTTTCCCATTAGTTTGTGGATGATAAGGTGATGCGACTTTATGTCTGACTCCATAATGCTCCAGACATTTTTGAAGTTGAATATTATAGAAATGTGAACCTCCATCACTAATTAAAACTCTGGAAGTGTCAAATCTATAGAATATATTCTTCTTTAAAAACTTTATCACCATTTTGGCATCAGTTTTTATAGTAGTCACTGCTTCCACCCACTTTGACACATAATCAACTGCTACCAAGATGTATTTTTTTAAAAATGAGGATAGGAAAGATCCTGCAAAATCAATTCTCCAGCAGTTAAATATTTCTACTTCCAACATGATGTTCAATGGCATATCATGTCTTCTTGAAATATCCCTTGTTTTCTAACAATTACTACATTGTTGTGCAAAGTTGTACGCATCTTTAAACAAAGTAGGCCAGAAAAAACCAGATTGGAGAACTTTTCCAGTAGTCCTCACTCCATTAAAATGTCTACCATAAGGAGAACTGTGGCAATGCCAAATAATACTTTTGGCTTCTTTACTTGTCACACATCTTCTCAGCAAGTTATCACTTCCTATTTTGAAAAGATAGGGATCATCTCATACAAAATAGTGCGCATCTTTAAAGAATTTCTTCCTTTGGTGCCAAGTATAATCTTCTGGAACAACCCTTGCAGCTTTGAAATTTGTCATGTCAGCAAACCATGGCCTTTCTTGTACCATCATCAGTTTTTCATCTGGAAATTCCTCCTGTACTTCTAATTGGTTATTAGTCACTTCAATATTGACTAATCTGGACAAATGATCAGCTACCAAATTTTCACTGCCCTTTTTGTCCTTAATCACCAAATTAAATTCCTGCAACAATAAAATTCATTTAATTAGTCTGGGTTTAGAATCTAATTTGGTTAACATGTATTTGATTGTTGCATGATCAGTATATACAGTAACAGTTGAACAAATCAAATATGCTCTAAATTTTTCCAACGCATATACTATAACTAACAATTCCTTTTCAGTAGATGCATAATTAATTTGGGTTACATTAAGAACTTTGCTAGCATAATGTATAACATGAAAAATCTTAGATTTTCTTTGGCATAAAACTGGTCCTATAGCATAATCACTTGCATCACACATTAATTCAAAATCTAAATTCCAATCAGGCGGAATTATCATAGGGCTGAAATTAATTTTTGTTTTAACAGTGCAAAAGCGTGCAAACATTCAGCATTAAAATTAAAAGAAGTATCCTTATTGAGCAAGTTGCTGAGTGGCTTTGCAATCTTTGAGAAGTCTTTATTAAACTTCTATAGAACCCAGCATGTCCTAGAAAGCTTCTGATGCCCTTCACGTTTGTTGGTGGTGGTAAATTTCAATAACCTCCACTTTCGCTTTGTCAACTTCAATACCTCTGATCGAGATCTTATGGCCTAATACCACTCCTTTAGTTACCATAAAATGACATTTCTCCCAATTTAAAACCAAATTGGTATCAACACACCGTTTCAGTACAATATTCATGTTTCTCAAGCAATGGTCAAATGACACACCAAATACTGAGAAATCATCCATGAAAACTTCTATGTATTGTTCCACCAGATCTGAAAATATTGCTAGCATGCATCTTGAAAAGGTTGCTGAGGCGTTGCACAATCCAAATGACATTTTCCTGTTAGCAAACACACCAAAATGACAAGTAAAAGCAGTTTTTTCTTGATGTTCTGGATCTACTGCTATTTGATTATACCCTGAATAACCATCCAGAAAATAATAAAAAGCTTGTCCTACTAACCTTTCTAACATTTGATCCATGAAAGGTAAAGGAAAATGATCTTTTCTAGTTGTCTGACTCAATTTTCTATAATCTATACACATTCTCCAAACTGTGACAGTCCTAGTAGGTATTAATTCATTTTTATCATTATAAATTACAGTCATACCTCCTTTTTTTGGGACTACTTGAACTGGGTTAACCCAAACACTGTTAGAGATAGGATAGATCATAGCAGCATCTAACAATTTCAGTACTTCTTTCTTTACCACCTCTTTCATGGTTGGATTAAGATGTCTTTGAGGTTGTGCAACAAGCTTGAAATCATTCTCCATGTGAATCTTATGCATGCAATAAGAGAGTGATTCCTTTGAGATCAGATAAGGTCCACCCTATGACCTCCTCATTATCTTTAAGAATTGAGATCAATTTTTCTTCTTCAAAATTTGTTAAGGCATTGCTAATCACCACTGGTTTGTTACCTCCATCTGCAAGAAAAACATATTTTAAGTGAGGTGGTAGTACCTTTAACTCCAGCTTCTGACTCTCAGTTTCATATTCTTGCTGTAATTTCTCAGATTGTATTTCTTTTGAAGTAACCTCTTGTGGTGAATTAAGATGTTTCAGATATTTCTCAACTTCCTCTTCATTTTTTTCATCAAATTCATTACTAACACCTATCAAAGCTCTATCTAGCAGGCTTGCTTTGGTTAGTTGCTTTCTTGTTGTTTGAAAGATATCATCTACCACATCCATCCTAAGACAGTGTTGTTTATCTTTGGGATGTCGTACTACTTCAAAAACATTAATATTAACTTACTCATCTTCTACCCTGACCTTTAATTTGCCATCATCCACATATATAATGACTTTAGCACTTTTCATGAAAGGTCTTCCCAGTATAAGAGGAACTTCAGTATCTTCCTTCATATCCATCACAACAAAATCAACTAGGAACATAAATTTATCAACTTTGACCAAAACGTCCTCCGCCACACCATAAGTGAATTTCAGAGACCTGTCAGCTAG
This sequence comes from Sphenostylis stenocarpa, assembly GCA_963425845.1. NCBI lineage: Eukaryota > Viridiplantae > Streptophyta > Magnoliopsida > Fabales > Fabaceae > Sphenostylis > Sphenostylis stenocarpa. The sequence continues at coordinate 49,791,933 of OY731401.1, forward strand.
TTGTAGTGTCATTCTTGTAGGCTTTACTTCCAAGTGTCCTATTCTTTTAAGCATAAACAAAGGCATTAGATTTATGTTGGCACCCAAATCAAGTAATGTCTTACCTACTTGCAATGTTCCAATTGTGATTGGTATAGTGAAACTGCCAGGATACTTGAATTTTTTAGGTAATGATTTCTGGAATATAGCACTACATTCTGCCTCTAACTCCACTGTTTCCACAGTAAATCTTCTTTTCTTAGTTAACAGCACTTTCATGAATTTTGCATAAGTTGGCATCTGCTCCATAGCTTCCACAAATGGAATATTAATTCGTAATTGCTTGAAAATATCCATGAATCTTGTAAACTGTCTTTCTTTATCTTTCTTGGAAGGATGACGAGGATATGGTAAATCCTTTAGTTGAGGTATTTGGTTCTCAACTTTCTCCCTCTTTTTCTCACTATTTTTACTTTTTTTCTCTTCTTCTTTTTTAGTACTTTTTTCTTTTTCTAAACTCTCACTTTTATTTTTCTTTTCCTCTCCTTCACACTCATTTTTTTTTCTTTATCCTCTTTTTCTTGTAAGACTTCCTTCTCTACATCCAGGTTGTCACCAATCCCTTTTCTTATGACCTTACCACTCCTTATAGTTATTGACTTACAATGCTCCTTTGGATTGGTTTGTGTGTTAGCTGAAAACTGTCCTCCTTGCTGCTCAGATAACTGTTTACCCAATTGACCCATCTGGGTCTCTAAATTTCTGAATGAAACATCAGTATTTTTCTGACTAGACAAAGTAGCTTGCATGAATTTTTATAAAGTGTCCTCCAATTTGCTCATTCTGTCATGCACTGGAGGATAATGTTACTACTGATGTTGATATGGAGGTTGCTGATATGACTGTTGTTGATATAGAGATGGTCTATTGGATGAACTAGCACCTTATTTCCATCCAAAGTTCTAATTCTGATTCCCTCTCCATCCTTGTGAAAAATTATTCTAATAGTTGTTGGAACTAGGGAAATTACCTTGTCTGCCTTGACCACTACTACCTTGAGCACCCATATAATTAGCTTCTTATTGTTGTAGGTTTCCTTGGTAAGAGCAGTGTCAATTTGGATAATCACCTCCACACACGTCACAACTCATATGTTGCTAAGGAGTGGATTATACTTGTAGACCCCAAATCTTGCTCGGCCTCATAATAAAGACCAGAAGACCTCCTTTTCGAAGATGGATGAAACCTAAGAAGCCACTAGGAGAGACTATTAGGCCCCAACTAGGATAGGAGGGATTTTTGGTCCAAAAATAAGGATTTTCGCCTTTTAAGGTCGAGACCATCGTCTCGGATTCGAGACCGCCATCTCGCCTTGCGTGAATGGCGAGACCGCCGTCTCGTTTGGCGAGACCGCCGTCTCGCCATTCCTGCAAGGCGAGACTACCGTCTCGATTGGCGAGACTGCCGTCTCGACCTTGTCAGACGAGATGGCCGATCTCGACCTGACAGGCGCGAATCCCTATAAATAGGGCCTCCATTCCCTTCATTTCCAACAGTTCTTCCTCCTTCTCACTAGAAATCACTTAAAATTCTCTCTCCAGAACCCCTCTGAAGCATTTCCGGAGTTTCTAAGCGTTTTTAAGAGTGTTTTTGAGCGTTTCGAGAGGTTTCCGACGCTGTATAGAGTGAAGGGCTGCCGCAAAGCACCCTATTTTTAGGAAGAATTAATAGAAAAGCTAGCTTCAGAGGTTTATTCTCTCTCTCTACTTTTACCGCTTTAATTTTAAATTGTGCAATAGAGATTAGGGCCATGTAGTCATAACTTTAAATCCACAAAATAAAAGGGTAAAAGCGTATTTTTTGGTTTATTTATTTATCCAAATTAGTTAGCCTATCATAGGGAACCCGAAAGGGGCGTCGTAAAGGAACTAACACTTCCTTTACGCATAACTAATTCCCTTACCCAAATCTAGTTCTAATGACCAAAGTTGGTTTTTCGAAAACCAACGCCTTTTAAACTCCTTTTCCGATGTTTCCGGTAAAAACATCGATGGCGACTCCAAAGAACCCTTCAAAACTAGCTCTTGGATTAGCCCGGTTATCGGACAATCCAAGAGCGCCCTTTCGAAAACCTCGCCCCTAGGTTCAGCCCGGTTATCGGACAACCTAAAGGCGTTGTAACCACCAATAAAAACGCGAAAATTGGAAAGTCGGAAACCATCGCGTCGCTCCAACCGCCCTCGTTTTGACGGCAGCGACAGATGGTGACTCCACTGGGGAAGCCTAGAGAGTTGATCCCATTTAGTGATGGGCTAGCTTAAAAGTAAATAAACCAAGAAAATATCGCTTTTACCCTACCTTGTATTATAACATGTTTATTGCTTGGCTTTAATAACTGTTGTTTGTTTATATTTATGCAATTGTTTGAAATACATACTGTACACAAACCCTTGCACACAACAGTTCCCCCTATACCCGGGGGTGTCGCCGCCGTAAAAAAGAAGAGGCGGTCGGAGCGACGCGATGGTTTCGACCCTCTTGATTTTCGCGTTTCTTGTTGGTGGTTACAATGCCTTTAGGTTGTCTGATAACCGGGTTGAACCTAGGGGCGAGGTTTTCGAAAAGGCACTCTTGGATTGTCCAATAACCGGGCTAATCCAAAAGTTAGTTTTGAAAGGTTCTGTGGAGTCGCCACCGATGTTTTTACCGGAAACATCAGAAAAGGAGTTAAAAGGCGTTGGTTTTCGAAAAACTAACTTTGGTCGTTAGAACCAGAGTTGGGTAAGGGAGTTAGTTACGTGTAAAGGAAGTATTAGTTCCTTTACGACGCCCCTTTCGGGTTCCCTATGACAGGCCAACTGTTTAAAAATATTTAAACCGGTGAAAATTACGCGTTAGCCCTTTTATTCGCGGAATCAAAATTATAACTACATGGCCCTAGCTTCTATTGCATAATGAAGATTAAAGCAGTAAAGTAAAGAAGGAAAGTATAGAAACCTCCGAGGCAAGCTTTTCTATTTAATTCTTTAATAACTTGGGTGCTTTTTGGCAGCCCTTCACTCTACACAGCTTCGTAAACCTCTCGAAACGCTCAAAAATACTCTTAGAGACGCTCAGAAACTCCGGAAATGCTTCGGAGGGGTTCTAGAGAGAGAAATTCTAGAGAGAAGGGGGAGAAACTGTGTGGAAATGAGGGAATGGAGGCCCCTATTTATAGTTTTTCGCGCCTGACAGGTCGAGACCGCCGTCTCGTCTGACAGGGTCGAGACCACCGTCTTGCCATGCCAAAGTGGCGAGACTGCCGTCTCGCCTTCGCAGGTGACGAGACCGCCGTCTCGCCATTTACATGAGGCAAGACGGCGGTCTTGATTTCGAGACGGCAGTCTCGTCCCCTAAAAGGCGAGAAACCTTATTTTCGTGCCGAAAATCCCTCCTATCCTAGTATGGGGCCTAATAGTCTCTCCTAGTGGCTTGTTAGGCTTCATCCATCTTCGAATAGGAGGTCTTCTACTCTTTATTTAGAGGTCGGGCAAGATTTGGGATCTACAGCTGCCCCCCCTTTACCTGACTAGTCGGCTGTTGGCCTGTTGTGCCAGACAAATTGACAGGAAGGTAAAGGAGTTGACCCACTTTCCCGGTCACCCTTCAGATGCTCCGTCTTGCGGCGGTTGATCTTCTGGGGAAAATGTTGTGTTATGCACCTCTAGGATACTACTTCTGACGTAGCCGATCCCTTTGGTTAACATGTGGTAGAACCTCAGGATACTCCTTCTGACGGTAGCCGATCCTTCGATTGATGGGTATAAAACCCCCCATCAGGCTGGTAGTTGCAGTCCGTTGTGTGGGACTGGATGGGTATGAACCCCCCATCAGGGTGGTAGTGCGACTCACTGATCTGGCTCGAGCACAGATCAGGTGCAACGCGTGCGCAGGTTGATAGGTATGAACCCCCTATCAGGCTGGTACAGTCCACTGCGTAGGACTGGTGGTGGTGGCGGCTTACTGCTCGGGTGGCTCATGCACCGATCGGGCACTCCTTGTGTGCTGGTTGATAGGTATGAACCCCCTATCAGGCTGGTACAGTCCACTGCGTAGGACTGGTGGTAGTGGCGGCTTACTGCTCGGGTGGCTCATGCGCCGATCGGACACTCCTTGTGTGCTGGTTGATAGGTATGAACCCCCTATCAGGCTGGTACAGTCCACTGCGTAGGACTGGTGGTAGTGGCGGCTTACTGCTCGGGTGGCTCATCCGCCGATCGGGCACTCCTAGGGGAGTGATTTCTGTGTTGGCAGGTGTACTTGGACCTCTTTGAATGGTCATCCGGGTTGTGCCGGGGATTTTGTGTTTCATCCAGCTTTGTTGGTTGCTGGGGACTCTTTATTTTTTACTTTTGGTGGTGATCGTCCGACTCTTGCTGACCGGTCGGATGAGTCCTGTTTGTTGTTAGACTTTTGCTTGGTAGTCGAAAATTTGATCAAGGTAAGCGGCTTGTCTTAATCCAGCCTTTTTTCTCGCGGTTTTATCTCTTTTTTCTCGCGATCTCGGATTTTGGCTTTTTTATTGAGTGTATGCCTTTTTCCTTTTTTAAGTTTTTTTGTTACGCTGGCTTTTGCAAAAGGTGGCAAAGAGATGCATGAAACAAAATTTTATTTATAAGGAGATTTTATTACAACCACGTTTTATTTTGGCAAGTACAATCCCTAAGGGCTATCATCTGGAGACGATCCGAGGGCGAATTGCTGGTAGAGGTGATACCGGAAGTCCGCTTGCTCTCGGACTTCGTCGCGGTATTCTTGTTGGAATGTTTTCCATTCCTGCCGCATCACCTGCTGGTGCTGATACATCTCCTCCTGCCGAGTGTTGTAGGCTTCTTGTCGCACCGTCATCTAGTCGAGCTGCCGGCGCAGATCGCTCATGTTGCGGTTTATGCCGGCAAAATCGTCCGTGTACGGTGGTTTTTGTTGCTGTTGCTGCTGCTGCTGGAATTCGGGAGGTGTGGGGATATCTTGCATCGCCACGAGCCCCTGGAGATCTAGTGCGAAATCCAGCGAGGGATGAAGGGCCAACTCGGTCCCACGGCAGATCAGCATCCCCATGCTGACCAGGACTGACCCGTTGATGGATTCGGGTCGTAAGTTGGAGGCCAGCTCTTCCCGGCCAGGACACCCCCATCTTTCTGCCAGGGGAGTGATAAGAGGAGCCATGAGGACGACTCCTGTTGATCTGTTCCCGAAGTCCTTGAGGGCCCTCAGGAAGAAATAGCCAGGGTTGCAGCGCCGCCTCTGGCTCATGCAGTAAAGTATAAAGAGGTCAGGGAGAGTTATCTTACCCTGACTCTCCTTCCTCCCGTGGATGGTGTCCGCCAGCAGCTTGTGGCAGATGCGGAGTGCTGGGGGAAGCGCGAAGCCCCTCATCAGTGTAGGCAGCGTGGTTGCCCCTGTGAGCTCGTGCCACATTTCGGAGGCGGTGAGGTTGGCGGGCCGAGAGCAGATGGCCTCGCGGTATCCCCGAGTTAGTACGTCCTCGGGTCGGACGAATCCAATGCCCACACTGAATTCGTCGAGGGTGGTAGTCCGGTATTCCCCACCCATAAAATAGGTTACCATCTTGGTGGGCTGCAGGCCCGGGACCATGGAGGGGACCTCAGCGTAGGAAACGGAGGCCAGGAATTCGAGTACCACCTGTGGGTATGCATGTGTGGGTGGAGGTTGCAGCAGAAAGCCCCACCCGATGCTGTCTATGTGGGTTCGGACCTCGTCCTCCCACCCAAACTCAGCCAGGATGCTGAAGTCAAGCCTGAGCATCGGGTGCCACGGATAAGTCCGGATGTTCTCGAGGCGGGCCTGATGCTGTGGTGACAGCTGAGAAGGGTCCTGGGGTGGCGGTGCCGCAGAACTGCTGGCACCGGCAGTGCTCCTTCTCTTTCTTGAAGCGCTTCTACCGAATATGCTGGCCAGGAAGTGTTTGGGGAGTGTAAGATCTGAGAAATGGAGGTTCTGGAGGCAAGGAGAGTTGTGAGGAACCCCCCAAGCGCGCCCCCTATATATAGGAAATTTTTCAAATTCGAGACCGCCGTCTGGGAAGGCGAGACGGCGGTCTCGAGTCTCCTACAAGTCGAGACGGCGGTCTGGATCATCGAGACGACAGTCTCGTTTTCGGCTAAGTCGAGACAGCGGTCTTGTTGGTCGAGACGGCGTTCTCGTCTTGCCGGGGACCGAGACGACGGTCTCGTTGGTCGAGACGGCGGTCTCGTTGGTTGAGACGGCGTTCTCGTCTTGCCGGGGGACCGAGACGGCGGTCTCGTTGGTCGAGACGGCGTTCTCGAATTTCAGGGTTTTTTTTTTTTTTTTTTTTTTTTTTTTTTTTAGAAAGGAAATAGGACCTGGTTCAAAAACATTTTATGCATGCAATGTTTTCATGTTTGATGTCCTATAATGCCTACTTTGTTTAGATTTTCAGAAGGATTTAAGCGACGTGTCTTGTAGCGCCGAGTACCCTCTAATCTGTGCTTTGGTATTTGCTGTACCATGCCAGACTTCTTGTGACCGAAGAGTCATTTTGTCTTTCCTCTTTTCTTTCTCTTTTTTTTTTTTTCTTTTTGTAGAGCACTCTTTGTCATGTAGTGCCCCTTTTTCCTCACTTTAGGGATTTCAATCCTCTTGTTGACTATACGCCTCCATATTCCCAAATTAATTATTAGAATATTGTTGTGAGGGTCAAGAGAAAAGAAACAAAGAGGCAAATTCAATGGCTTGTGTTTTAGAGGGTTAATTTTTTATTTAGAAAGTTTTTGTAAGCATGGCTGGCTAGGGTTAGGCTTAGGTGTTTAAGCTTTTGTCTAAGCAAACAGTTTCCTTTCTGTTTTGTACTTGCGCCTTTTGGTTTTATCCCCATTGCTTTTTATGGCTAGCTGACCTCCCTAGATCGCCCTTTGGGTTTTCGAACTAGGATACTGTGTTTTGGCCCTATCTTTTGTCTAGGTTCCTTCTTTTTGTAATTTTTGGAGAATCCTAGCGGACCTTATTTCGTAACCCTAACTTTTGCCTAGGCTACCCTTTATTGTCGTTCGGGTATCCTACCGGGTCGATCCTATCTTTTGCATAGCCCCCTTAGTGGGTTTCCTACCGGGTTATTTGCCCTTTTCTTTGGCCTTTGGCTTCTCTGGGCTTTTCTCTCTCTTTTTTGTGTATTTATTTTTGTTTACAATATTGGCGAAGCATGACTTTCTTTTATGGCGAGGTAAAGTCTTATTTTTATGTGCTTCTAATCAACTAGATTGACGATAATAGCAATGGTAAATGTTGATTATTTGAATGCGCTTTTTATTCTTCTTCTTTTTTCGTTTACTTAGACAGGGTTATTTATGAGGTCTAGTCAAAAATAGAGAGAAGAGAAGCAGAGTGTAAGAATCATTCTTTATTAATTAATAAGGGAATATGTGCCCTAAAATGTCCGGGGGTCGGGCTAGCCCCGGGGGATAATCTCTAACAATCATGGGGTTTACATCCCTTAAATGAAGAAAAAGTTCTCCTAATGACTAAGGTGGCTCTAGACGCTTGCACCCCTCCACTTCGGAAAATTTGCTTGAGTGTGCGGAGGGGAGACTTCCCTTTTCTTCTTTCCGCCCGGCCCTTAGTAGGGTCATATCCTAGGCCATACTTGCAAGGATTATCTTTGAATTCTGGGGGTTCCCTCATACCTTGGGAATCTACCCCCAATCCTTGGCCAGGATGGTAGCCATGCTTCATCATCATGCGGGCTACTTTTGTGTTTATGGGAAGTCGCTCTATGCTGGCAATTTCGAGCGGTTGAAAAGATGTTTCAAGGGCCTCTTCAGCCGCATCCACATAAGGTTGGGTGGACGGTCCACTGATCAGGATATCATCTTCTGCTTGGACCGTGACCAATTTGTCGTCCACTATGAACTTGACTTTCTGGTGGAGCGTTGAAGGTACTGCCTTGGCATCATGAATCCAAGGCCTGCCGAGGAGACAACTATATGCTAGAGTAATATCGATTACATGGAAATCGACGTTGAAGATAGTGGGGCCGACTTGAATTGGCAAGTTAACTTCTCCCACTACTTCTCGTTTGGATTCGTCGAAGGCTTGAACGATGGTGTTGCTTGGGCGCAGACGGGTTCCTTGGATAGTCAGCTTGTCCAGTGTGCACTTGGGCATCACATTCAAGGATGACCCGTTATCCACAAGGACTTTGGCGATGAGGTACTCCTTGCATTTAACTGAGATATGCAAGGGCTTGTTGTGGTTTGACCCCTCGAGGGGGAGTTCTTCCTCTGTGAAGGTGAGGTGATCGCTTGCCGTGATGTGACCGACGATCCTCTCAACCTTTTCTTGGGATATAGTATGAGGTACATGCGCCTCGCTCAAGACCTTCAGCAGGGCGTTTCTATGCGGTACCGAGCTCATTACCAGAGATAACAATGTTATCGTTACAGGTGTGCGATTGAGCTGGTCTATAATGGAATACTCGCTTTGCCTTATAAATTGGAGTAATTCCTCTGTCTCCTCCTTGGATTCCTTATTTTCTTTTTCTTCTTCGGTCTTTTTATTTTTTCCTTTATTTTTGAGGACCTCTTCCTGTAAGTCCTTGGGGGAGTAGACTCTTCCACTTCTAGTCATGCCCCCAATGTCGGCTATATTTGTTATTTCTTTTTTTATTGGTGGAGATTCTCCATATCTCCACGGTACAGCTTTATTTGATTCATAGGGGAAAGGACGTGGTATAAATAGTCGCACTGGTGTCCTTGCCCCCTCTTCCTTATTCTTGAGGACCAACGGTCGAGGCTTATTTTCCTCTTGCGGCGAGTCGACCGTTGGGGTAAGCTTTATTAGGAGCGGCTTTCTCTGCATTCTTCTGATTTGGAAGACGTGTTAGTTAATCCTTCCTTTTTATTATCTTTATTTATTAAGCGTGAAGGAGGGGAAATTAAATATGCAAATGAATGTTTATGCATGCAAGTAGACAGTTGTAGAATAAAGAAGAATTTCATTTATCCATTCGGAAGGTGTACATTCCCCTACTCCATACTACGAAGCAACTTTTGGCAAAAACGGAAAACTTTAAAGAAACCCACAGGAGGGTCTTGATCTCTCTGTAGTTCTCTTTCGACTTTCCGGACGTGACGAGCAAGTGCTTCGCTTTGTTTTCGGACCGCCTGGCTCATGTCTTCACTGTACTTCTGAGCCTCTTTGATCTTCGCCTCTTGATGAACGACCAAGTCTTGTAGTTCATCGAGCTTCGCAATGGCTCGGTCTTTCTCTTGTAGTACCTGGCCGTACTGAGCTAGCCCATCTTTTTCTTTGCAGCGTAGCTCAGCGAGACTTTTGTTGAGTCTCCGGTTGGCCTCTCGTTCTTAGCATATGTCTAACCGAGTCTTGGTGAGCTCTTGCGACAACTCCTTGATCGTTCGAGCCTGTTTTGCTGATTCGGCCTCAAGGCGTGCTGACTTGGCTGTTATTTCTTGGAGTTGGATATCCGAACTGGTTCTGGCAATTTTGGATGCTCGGATAGCTTGCTCGTTGGAGTCAGCACATTGATCCTTGAGGCGCTCTATTTCATGATCCTTTTTCTTGCCTTGCCTTTGCAGACCGTCAATTGTGAGGATGGATGCTTGCTCTCTTTCCTCAAGGGCCCTCATTTGGGCTCCCATGATTTCCATCCTCTAGGTCAAGGCATCGATTTGAGCCTGCAGCTCTTCATTATTGGCGCTCGTAATGGGTGTGGTGGATGGTTGAGCCATCCCTCTTCTTTTCCTCCACGCCTCGTAGTCACTGGTGACAGTCACCCGAGTTTTTCCTAGCTCTCTGTCTCCCATGTAGACTGGTTTCTCCCATGCTTTTCTCATAGATAGTGAGTTGGCGATTGTGCATGGGTCTCCGAAGAAACTCAGTCCTCCGAGTTCCCCCCGAGAAATCGTAGTTTGGGTCCTCATGAGCTGTCTCATAGCTACTCTAGGTGAATAGGCTATGCAACCCCTGAGTCCTATCAAGGGTACGTTCGGATAATCTCCACATTTGATGAGAACTGGGCCAGGTCGGAACCAAGGGCAGGCCCAGGACACACTGTTGGCGTCCTTTTGTTCCAACTCGTCCCTCCATTCTGAAGTTAAGCGTCGCTGGAGAGGGATTTTGGAGAAGCTTTTTAAAGGGTCGGGGAACATCCCCATGTGTCTAGAGGCGTATAGGTGCGTGACGCTCCACACAAACAGTAATGAAGAGCAGCAGCGAAGTGTTTTTCCTTGCTTTTGGTGGCAGAATTCCACCGAGAGCAAGGTGTCGGCAAGGATTGCAGGCAGGGGACTCTTTGAGTTTACGTCCTAGGCGAAGAAGGCGTCCATGACGGCTTGATCTACTGTGTCGAGGTGGAAGGGGAACAAGATCGTTCCAAAAATGATTAAGGCCAGGGTTTTGTTGAAAGCGACCCACTCTGCCCTTTCAGCCAAGTAGGACAGGTGGTCCTCCAACATTGATACCTTCCAACCCCTGGTGTTCCCTCTTCCTATCAGGGTACTCTGCCGGAAAGGTAGTTGAATGAGGGCAGCGACCGGTGCTGCAGGAGTGTATGCCTCGTGGCGGATATGGACCCCGGCTGATTTGGGCCATCTCAACATAGTCTCATACTCCTCTAAGGTGGGCACCAGGTCGAACTACGGAAATTCGAAGCACCGCAGACTGGAGTTCCAGAAATGGATTAATACCCTGAGGAACACCTGATCGACACAGATCTTCAGCAGGTCTAAAATCCGTCCATAGGATTTTTCAAAATCGGCGCAGACCTCTGGTGGCATTGCCGCGCTAAGCCGTTCCAACTTCTCAGTATGGTAACGGAGAATATCCACCTTCTTCAGCTGTCCACTAGTCCCCTCCATTTTTCTAAAACCAAAATGTATGTTTTATGAAAAATGATGCTTATTTGAATGAATGTGAGTGTTTATTTTCTGTTTATCATGTTTTGTATGATACGTATTTTTTCGAAAAATAAACTACCTGTATGAATGATTTGGGATGTTTATGAATCAGGTCCCATTTATTGTTTTGGAAACAAATTTTATTTAGTATTTTATTTTTATTTATTTGTTCATTTTATAGCCTTTTATCTCTTCTGTCGGAACTGCGTGGCTACTTAGCTTACAAAGAACCTGAAACCAGGCTAGCTAAAAGGCAGACTGTCCGAGATAAAATGCGGTTTTATGTGAAAGAATAGTTAGCGTCCCTTATCTCTTCTATCGGAACTGCGTGGCTACTTAGCTTACAAAGAACCTGAAACTAGGCTAGCTAAAAGGCAGACTGTCCGAGATAAGGGTGTTTATTTGCGAAAGTATTTTTGTGATTTTTGTTCTGTTGTTTGTTTATCCTATGCAACAAACAAATGCAGCAAACATATGCACACACAATTCGATCATCCACGAACAGGCAAGAATTCGTTTTTATCACGAGGTAGGGTTTTCCTTCAGAAAAGTGTATTGGCGAGGGTAGGTTCTAACTGTTCTCACCAGGCTAAGGCCCCCAAGGTGCCCCCATTATAGGGTCCCCACTCTCCAGCCTTCCGACCATGCTTAGCACTAAGGCCATAGTCAGTCTTGTTGCCAAAAGAGGAAGGTTATCACCTTGAGTGGTGGTTTCCAATCACACCGGTGGGCACAAGGCCATCACTACAGCGAACCGTACCTGCCACCCACTCCCTATGGATTTCTCACTTGCCCCCAGGTATAGAGGGAACTGTTGTGTGCAAGGGTTTGTGTATAGTTTGTATTTCACACAATTGCGTAAGTATAAACAAGCAACAGTTATTTAAAGTCAAACCGTAAAACATGTTATAATACAAGGTAAGGGCAAAAGCGTTATTTTCTTGGTTTATTTATTTTTTAAGCCGGTCCATCACTAAATGGGATCAACTCTCGAGGCTTTCCCAGTGGAGGCGCCATTTGTCGCCGCCGTCAAAAAGAAGAGGTGGTCGGAGCGACGCGATGGTTTCGACCCTCTTGATTTTCGCGTTTCTTGTTAGTGGTTACAACGCCTTTAGGTTGTCCGATAACCGGGCTGAACCTAGGGGCGAGGTTTTCGAAAAGGTGCTCTTGGATTGTCCGATAACCGGGCTAATCCAAAAGCTAGTTTTGAAAGGTTCTGTGGAGTCGCCACTGATGTTTTTACCGGAAACATCGGAAAAGGAGTTAAAAGGCGTTGGTTTTCGAAAAACCAACTTTGGTCGTTAGAACCAGAGTTGGGTAAGGGAGTTAGTTACGTGTAAAGGAAGTATTAGTTCCTTTACGACGCCCCTTTCGGGTTCCCTATGACAGGCCAGCTATTTAAAAATATTTAAACCAGTGAAAATTACGCGTTTGCCCTTTTATTCGCGGAATCAAAATTATGACTACATGGCCCTAGCTTCTATTGCATAATGAAGATTAAAGCAGTAAAGTAAAGAGGGAAAGTATAGAAACCTCCGAGGCAAGCTTTTTTATTTAATTCTTTAATAACTTGGGTGCTTTTTGGCAACCCTTCACTCTACACAGCTTCGTAAACCTCTCGAAACACTAAAAAATACTCTTAGAGACGCTCAGAAACTCCGGAAATGCTTTGGAGGGGTTCTAGAGAGAGAAATTCTAGAGAGAAGGGGGAGAAACTGTGTGGAAATGAGGGAATGGAGGCCCCTATTTATAGTTTTTCGCGCCTGACAGGTCGAGACCGCCGTCTCGTCTGACAGGGTCGAGACCGTCATCTCGTCAAACGAGACCGCCGTCTCGCAAAACGAGACCGCCGTCTCGCCAAACAAGACGGCGGTCTCGCCATTTACATGAGGCGAGACGGCGGTCTCAATTTCGAGACGGCGGACTCGTCCCCTAAAAGGCGAGAAACCTTATTTTCGAGCCGAAAATCCCTCCTATCCTAGTATGGGGCCTAATAGTCTCTCCTAGTGGCTTGTTAGGCTTCGTCCATCTTCGAATAGGAGGTCTTCTACTCTTTATTTGGAGGTCGGGCAAGATTTGGGATCTACAGGGGGCAAGTGAGAAATCCATTGGGAGTGGGTGGCAGGTACGGTTCGCTGTAGTGATGGCCTTGTGCCCACCAGTGTGATCGGAAACCACCACTCAAGGTGATAACCTTCCTCTTTTGGCACAAAGACTGACTATGGCCTTAGTGCTAAGCATGGTCGGAATGCTGGAGAGTGGGGACCCTATAATGGGGGCACCTTGGGGGCCTTAGCCATGGTGAGAACAGTTAGAACCTACCTTCGCCAATGCACTTTTTTGCAGGAAAACCCTACCTCATGATTAAAACGACTTCTCGCCTATTCGTGGATGTTCGAATTGTGTGTGCATATGTTTGTTGCATTTGTCTATTGCATAGCATAACCAAACAACAGAAAAATCACAAAAAATATATTTTTTGCAATAAACACCCCTATCTCGGACAGTCTGCCTTTTAGCTAGCCTGGTTTCAGGTTCTTTGTAAGCTAAGTAGCCACGCAGTCCGACAGAAGAGATAGGGGACGTTAACTAATTCTTTCGCATAAAGTCACTTTTTATCTCGGACAGTATGTCTTTTAGCTAGCCTGGTTTCAGGTTCTTTGTAAGCTAAGTAGTCACGCAGTCCGACAGAAGAGATAAAAGCCTATAAAATAAAAAATAAAAATAAAATAAATCAAATAAATAAATAAAATCCCGATTCTAAAACAATAAATGGGACCTGGTTCAAAATATTAACCCCATATAAGTAGTTTATTTCTTCAAAAAAATGCATCATACAAAAACATGATAAATAAAATAAACACTCACATTCATTCAATAAGCATCATTTTCATAAAACATGCATTTTGGTTTTAGAAAATGGAGGGTGTAGACCCCAAATCTTGCTCGGTCTCGCAATAAAGATCAGAAGACCTCCTTTTCGAAGATGGACGAAGCCTAAGAAGCCACTAGGAGAGACTATTAGGCCCCATACTAGGATAGGAGGGATTTTTGGCACAAAAATAAGGATTTTCGCCTTTTGGGGTCGAGACCGCCGTCTCGGATTCGAGACCGCCGTCTCGCCTTGCACAAGTGGCGAGACCACCGTCTCAGATTCGAGACCGCTGTCTCGCCTTGTCAGACGAGATGGCCGTCTCGACCCGACAGGCGCGAATCCCTATAAATAGGGCCTCCCTTCCCCTCATTTCTCACACCTTTCTCATTCTCTCTCTAGTCACATCACTAGTTTCTCTCTCTAGAATCCCTCCGACGCATTTCCGGAGCTTCTGAGTGTCTTTAGAGGTTTTTTATAGCGTTTTTCAGAGGTTCCAGCGTTGTACAAGAGTGGAGGGTTGCCAAAAAGCACCCTAATTTCCAAAAGTTAATAGAAAAGCTTGCTTCGGAGGTTTCTACTTTCTCTCTCTCTCTATTTTTACTACTTTAATTTCAATTATGCAATAGAGATTAGGGCCATGTAGTTGTAACTTTAAATTCCGCAAAATAAAGGGTAAAAGCGTATTTTTCGGTTTATTTATTCATCCAAAGTAGTTGGCCTATCATAGGGGACCCGAAAGGGGCGTCATAAAGGAACTAACACTTCCTTTACGCGTAACTAACTCCCTTACCCAACTCTGGTTCTAATGACCAAAGTTGGTTTTTCGAAAACCAGCGCCTTTTAAATCCTTTTCCGATGTTTTCGGTAAAAACGTCGGTGGCGACTCCAAAGAACCCTTCAAAATTAGCTCTCGGATTAGCCCGGTTATCGGACAATCCAAGAGCGCCCTTTTGAAAACCTCGCCCCTAGGTTCAGCCCGGTTATTGGACAACCTAAAGGCGTTATAACCACCAATAAAAATGCGAAAAACGGAAAGTCGAAAAGACCATCGCGTCGCTCCAACCACCCTCATTTTGACGGCGGTGACAGATGGCGACACCACTGGGGAAGCCTAGAGAGTTTATCCCATTTAGTGATGGGCCAACTTAAAAATAAATAAATCAAGAAAATACCGTTTTTACCCTACCTTTGTATTATAACATGTTTTATTGATTGGCTTTAATAACTGTTGTTTGTTTATATTTATGCAATTGTTTGAAATACCAACTGTACACAAACCTTTGCACACAACAGTTCCCCCTATACCTGGGGGCAAGTGAGAAATCCATAGGGAGTGGGTGGCAGGTACGATTCGCTGTAGTGATGGCCTTGTGCCCACCGGTGTGATCGGAAACCATCACTCAAGGTGATAACCTTCCTCTTTTGGCACAAAGACTGACTATGGCCTTAGTGCTAAGCATGGTCGGAAGGCTGGAGAGTGGGGACCCTATAATGGGGGCACCTTGGGGGCCTTAGCCTGGTGAGAACAGTTAGATCCTACCTTCGCCAAAGCACTTTTCTGCAGGAAAACCCTACCTCGTGATTAAAATGACTTCTCGCCTGTTCGCGAATGAATGAATTGTATGTGCATTTGTTTGTTGCATTTGATTGCATGGCATAAACAACAGATAAAAACAAAATTTTACAATAAACACCCTTATCTCAGACAGTCTGCCTTTTAGCTAGCCTGGTTTCAGGTTCTTTGTAAGCTAAGTAGTCACGCAGTCCGACAGAAGAGATAAGGGACGCTAATATTATTCTTTCGCCAATAAAACCATTTTATCTCGGACAGTCTGCCTTTTAGCTAGCCTGGTTTCAGGTTCTTTGTAAGCTAAGTATCCACGCAGTCCGACAGAAGAGATAAAAGGCTAAAAATAAATAAATCCAAAATAAACAAAATAATAAAAAACATTTATAAAGAGAATTTTGACAAAGTCGTCTCATTTCATATTGCATCATGTCATAAGCGGAAAAACCAAAATAGAAAATAAATGCATAAGGAGAGTCTGCATACGCATCATTTTAATAAATCCCTAAAAAAATGAGTCTTAGAAGCGTTTTTTGGGAAAATTACTGGGTCAAATCCCCTTTAGGTATTTGCAACTTGATTCTTTACCTTTTTCTCTTCGTTTTCATATGTTGTGCGTCCAAATCGGACATCTCAGTCAAAAGTTATACCACTTTGAACATCTATCACCCTTTTGCACTGGTGCATGCATAAATACATTCATTCTAAGGAATATCCATCTCATAAATCATTTGTTTTAAACAATAAAAATCTTTTTGCATTCTAGAAAGCGGCTGGTATTCTTCATGCCCTCATCCGCATAAAAAAAAAAAAAAAAAAATCCCAAACACTATCATACATCATGTTAGAAAATAAAACATGATAATGTTTAGGAAAAAACAAACACTTGCATACAATGCATTCACCAAACTTCATCCTCATAACATGCATCTAATAATAGATAATCGAAGAAGTGGACATTCCTCAATACCATGAAAGGAGGATTAGGGCATCCGCATGCCATGCACGGGAAGTCAAAAAGAAAATAAATAGAAATTCTAACCTGCCTATGGGTTCATTTAGGCTTCTCCACTTAAAAAAAATGTACTTCAAAACATTGCATTGAGGAATGTACACTGTCTGGATGATGTAGAACATTCAAGGACTTGATGTTGCACTTGATAGACATGAAGATTGTTGATTTTGATGATGATTCAAGAACACAAAGACTTAGAGTGTTGAAGACTTGTTTTGTATTGTAATAACTCTGTTTCAATTAGATTGAGTCTGTAATATTAGAGTTTAAGATAGCCAGTACATAGTCTGCACCTTAGAAGCTTCAAAAAGCTCAAATTTATCATCCAGGCTCGGCTTTAATCGATTAAATAGGGAAATAATCGATTAAAATAGTGAGAAAAATCATTTTCTGTAAAAACTCACTGGTTTAATCGATTAAACCAACTTTTAATCGATTATCAGGCGGTTTAATCGATTAAACCACCTTTTAATCGATAAAAATAGAGAGGTTTGGGTTCTGTTGATATTTGGCTCTGTTTTAATCGATTAATACTTCTTTTAATCGATTATTTCAGTCAGATTTTGATTTTTAACTTCAAATCAAACCTATTTTCGAAAACCCTTTTCCCAAGAACCCTAATTCCAAAAATTCCAATTCCCAAACCCTAATTTCTCTACTTAAACTCTTCTATGGCACTCAAAAAAGAAGAACAACCTTTTTCATACAAAAGTTAAGTGTTGTGAGTGCCAGAGAACTGTTTGTTGCAAGAAAAAGGGGCTTTCTGAACCTGGTGTGGGCTAGAAGCGATAAGAATCACTAAGTGGAGTTCTTAGTGGATTGTGTGCTGTGCTGTCTCTGGGGAAAGTTGTTCTTCATCTCTTGTGGATTTCAAGAGAGGTGTTATCTTTACTTTATCTCTTCCATTGTAACTTGTTTGTAATAACTTTGTTTATAGTGACAGCATTAATCCTCTGTTTGAGTGATTAACAACTGGACGTAGGGTCTTTTGATCCGAACCAGTATAAATCTCCTGTGTAAGATTCTCTTCCCTTCTCTATTTACATTTACACAGTTTTTAATCGGTAAAATTTGGGGAAAATTTTGAAAACCTAATTTTTATTAAGAAACCAATTCACCCCCCTCTTGGTTTTTGTCCGACCACACGAACATTCTGCTGCGCGATTCTAACAAGTGGTATCAGAGCTTGCTTTGATAGTCATTCAAATTTTCGAAAATGGTAGGACAAGATCAAACTTTTGCCGAAGGTGCATCTATCAACAGACCCCCACTTTTTGCGGGTCAAAATTATCCTTTCTGGAAGATACGTATGCAAATATTTTTAAAGTCTGTTGATAGAGGCGTTTGGGATGTTATTTTAAACGGTCCATTTATTCCTAAACTTACTGAGAACGGTGTTGACGTTCTTAAACCTTTTTCTAGATGGACTACAGAAGAAAATAGGAAAGCCCAATTTGACGTTAGGCCTAGAAATATTATTTCATCTGCTCTAACCCTTGACGAGTTTTATAGAATTTCTGTTTGTAAAAGTGCACAGGAAATGTGGAAAATGCTTAGAGTGACCCACGAAGGTACTGACGACGTCAAGAGAGCACGTAAAAACTCCCTAATCCAAGAATACGAGATGTTCCGGATGCAACAAGGCGAAACAATTTTCGACGTTCAAAAGCGTTTCACTCATATTGTGAATCATCTCACCGGATTAGGTAAAGTATTTGACGTTGATGAATTAAATGTTAAAATTTTGAAATCTTTGGATAGGAAGTGGCAACCTAAGGTGACAGCCATCTCGGAGTCACAAAATATTTCCACAATGTCAATGGCGGCGCTCTTTGGAAAACTTAGAGAACATGAGTTAGAGCTTGGAAGGTTAAACGAAGAAGAAGGTCAATTTCAAAAGAAGAATCTAGCCTTCAAAACCGAAATCTCAAAAGGTAAAAATAAAAGGGAAGAAGAAGACTCAAACGATGAAGAAGAAGAATTGAGTCTAATGATAAAGAAGTTCACCAAATTCATGAAAGCAAAAGGAAGACATCCCTTCAAAGGTAAAGGAAAGGTAAGGGAAAATTCTTCCGTAAATATAAAATGTTATGGTTGTGGTGAAGCAGGACATGTAAAGACCGAATGTCCAAATAAGAAGAGCGATGAAGTTAAAGGAAAAAAGCACTTCAAGAAGAAAGCCTACATTGCTTGGGACAACAGTGACTCAAGTTCGGAATCAAGTGACTCGGAAATAGAAGCAAACATTTGCTTAATGGCAAATGACAACATATCATCCGATTTTGAGGTAAGTGATTCTGACACATCTTCTAGTGATAAGGATAATAACTATGATGAATTGCAAAATGCTTATAATGAATTGTTTAGTGCATTTAAGAACTTAAAGAATGAATATAAAGTTGTAAAGAAGAATTTAAGTAGATCCGAAAAGGAAATTGACTCTTTAAAAATGAAAATTACATGTTTAGAAGAAAAAGAGGTATTAGACACGAAAATTGTATGTTTAGATGAGGATAAGAATTTAGCATGTGAAACTTGTAAAGAGCATGAATATGACATAGATATCCTAAATCATCTACTTGATAAGGCCGAAATGGAAATAAGTGATATTAAGAAGGATAAAACTGTTTTTGCTCAAAATAATGTAAATCATCAAGTTTCTATGAAAAAGTCTAAAACTAAAAAGAAAAGAGTATGGGTTGAGAAAGGAACTAAAATGTCAAAAGTTAGAAATGCATCATTTTCAAATGCCACATCAAAAGTATGTTTTTATTGCATGAGACAAGGTCACACGTCAAATAGATGTAAAATTAAACATTTCGGTGTACCTAAAGGTAAATTCATTTGGGTTCCTATAGTTAAATAGATTGTTATGTCTCTAACCCCAAGGACCCAAAAGTTGTGGGGACCTAAGTTTACTATATTCTTGTTTTGTAGGAAACTTCCAAATCAAAGAAGTCTATGTGGTATCTTGATAGCGGATGCTCAAAACATATGACCAGGAGATAAATCTAAATTTGTGAGTTTCAAAGCTAAGGAACAAGGATATGTAACTTATGGGGACAACAACAAAGGGAAGATCCTTGGAATTGGAAACATAGGCGGTGCAAACACTTTGGAGATCAAGGATGTGCTACTTGTTGATGGACTTAAGCATAATCTCCTTAGTATAAGTCAATTATGTGACAAAGGCTTCAAGGTAATTTTTGAAAGTAAATTTTGCACCATACACTTGATTGATTCCGAAAATGTAGCATTGAAAGGCATTAGGCATAACAACATATATTTGATTGATTTGGATTGTTTACATGAGTCTAGCATAACATGTTTAGTTGCTAAGGAAGAGAACCCTTGGTTATGGCATAAGAGAGCGGCTCATATAAATATGCATCATTTGAATAAATTGATATCAAAAGACTTAGTTATTGGTTTGCCTAAGTTAAAATTTGAAAAAGATAGATTGTGTGATGCATGCCAAAAGGGTAAACAAGTAAAATCATCATTTAAATCAAAGAATGTTATTTCCACTTCAAAACCCTTAGAATTATTACATTTAGATTTATTTGGACCTTCTAGGATAAAAAGCTTTGGTGGAAATTATTATGGACTTGTGATTGTTGATGATTACTCTATGTATACATGGACATTTTTCCTTACTACGAAAAGTGAAGCTTTTAAGGTCTTTAGAAAATTTGCAAAACAAATTCAAAATGAGAAAGACTTAAGAATTAAAGTTTTAAGAAGTGACCATGTTGGTGAGTTTCAAAATGAAAAGTTTGAAAATTATTGTGAAGAAAATGGAATTTTACATAACTTTTCTGCTCCTAGGACTCCCCAACAAAATGGTGTAGTTGAAAGGAAAAATAGGTCATTAGAGGAACTTGCTAGAACTATGTTAAATGAATCTAATGTTCCTAAGTATTTTTGTGCTGATGCGGTTAGTACTGCATGTTATGTTTTAAATAGAATGCTCATTAGGTCAATTATTAAATTTACTCCCTATGAATTGTTTAATGGTAGAAAACCTAATGTTGCTCATTTGAAAATTTTTGGTTGTAAGTGCTTTGTGTTGAATAATGGTAAGGACAACTTAGGAAAATTTGACTCTAAAACTGATGAGGGCATTTTCTTAGGTTATTCATTAACTAGCAAGGCTTATAGGGTGTTTAATAGGAGAACTTTGAATATAGAAGAATCTATACATGTTACCTTTGATGAGATTGTAGACCTTGGGGGAAATCCTCTTGAGTCAAATAAAGAAATTGCAGGTGATGATGAATATATAAGAGAGGCTCTTGATGAATTATATTTGGAAGAAAATGAGCCTTCTCAAACGCCTGAATTAGCAAAAGAATGGCAATCACCTAGAGGACTCTCAATGGACAATATCATTGGTGATATCTCAAAACGAGTAAGAACTAGAAACATGACTAATTTTTGTATGTTTGTAGCTTTTGTGTCACAGATTGAACCCAAGAATGTTGAGGAAGCACTTAAAGATGACCAATGGTGCATAGCCATGCAAGAAGAACTTAACCAATTTGAAAGGAATCAAGTCTGGGAATTAATCCCAAGGGAAGAATCACATCAAGTTATTGGAACCAAATGGCTGTTTAGAAATAAACTTGATGAAGATGGGAACATAACAAAGAATAAAGCTAGACTTGTTGCAAAAGGCTATTGTCAGGAGGAAGGTATAGATTATGATGAAACTTATGCTCCTGTTGCCAGGTTAGAGGCTATACGCCTACTTCTTGCCTATGCATTAATGAAATTTAAACTATATCAAATGGATGTTAAAAGTGCATTTTTGAATGGTTTTATTAAAGAAGAAGTTTATGTGGAGCAACCCCCTGGTTTTGTGGATTTTAGTTTTCCTAATCATGTTTTTAAATTAAAGAAAGCTTTATACGGGTTGAAACAAGCTCCTAGATCTTGGTATGAAAGGTTAAGTAGTTTCCTAACATCAAATGATTTTTCTAGAGGAAAAATTGATTCTACACTGTTTATAAAGAAAGTTAAAGAACATATCTTATTGGTCCAGGTATATGTTGATGATATTATTTTTGGATCAAGCTGATAATTCGTTATGTGTAGAATTTGCTAAGATAATGCAGGGAGAGTTTGAAATGTCTATGATGGGAGAATTGACATTCTTCCTTGGACTACAAATCAAGCAACTTAAAGATGGCATTTTCATCTCTCAAACCAAATACTGCAAAGAGATCCTTAAAAAGTTTGGAATGGACACCTCAAAGGAAGTTAACACACCCATGGGAACTTCATGCTATCTAGACAAGGATGAATCAGGTTTGGAAGTTAATCAAACTATGTATAGAGGTATGATAGGATCATTGTTATACTTAACTGCAAGTAGACCTGATATTATGCATTTTGTCTGTGTGTGTGCTAGATTTCAGGCTTGTCCTAAAGAATCTCATCTAATTGCAGTGAAACATATTTTAAAATACTTAAAAGGAACTACTGGTTTTGGTTTGTGGTATCCGTCTGATGCTTGTATGAGTTTAATAGGATATTCTGATGCTGATTATGGTGGATGTAAAATTGATAGGAAAAGTACTAGTGGGACATGTCATTTGTTAGGTTCATCCTTAATATCCTGGAATTCTAAGAAACAGGCATGTGTTGCTTTATCTACCACTGAAGCTGAATATATTGCAGTTGGTAGTTGTTGTGCTCAAATTCTGTGGATGAAACAATAGTTAGAAGATTATAGTATCTTTTTAAATGACATTCCATTGATGTGTGATAATACGAGTGCAATAAATCTTACTAAGAATCCAGTAATGCACTCTAGGACTAAACATATAGAAATAAGACATCACTTTTTGAGAGATCATATCAGCAAAGGAAACTGTAAAATAGAGTATGTATATACCAAACGTCAATTAGCAGATATTTTTACTAAGCCTCTACCCAAGGATAGATTCTATGATCTTAGAAGAGACTTAGGGATATTAGAAATAACTTAAATTCTGCTTAATTTGACTGTTTTTGGATGGTTGTAATGTTATAATTCATTTTGTAGGATGTTCATAGGTTATCATGTGTTAAAACACTCAAAACAGGGCATTCCTCTCTGGAATAATCGATTAATTGGAGTAATAATCGATTATTTGCATCCAAAACACTTAAAACAGGGTATTCCTCTCTGGAATAATCGATTAATTTGTTCATTAATCGATTAAAACCAGTAATAATCGATTAACAGCCCAAAATAATCGATTAAACGGGTCTAGAAGTGATTTAATCGATTAATTTGAATTTTAATCGATTAAATCCGACCAAGTTTGCTTTCTAGCCGTTGCCAACAGATATTTTGACCATTATTCCCTTCCATATAAACGTTGGAGATGCATGGTTATAAATAGGGACCTTCATTTTCACTTCTACTCATTTCTATCAAGCTATCTTGCCTTATTCTAGCTACCTTGCCCTCTTCTCACTACACTTAGCTTTCTAAATCTTCTTGTTACTCTTCTAATCTTTCAATGGCCTCATCTTCTCGTGCTAAGATCCCTACTAGAAGAAGATATGCACCCTCATCTCGACCCCGTCCTAATTCTGTAGAAGGATGGATTTCTGATACAGATGGCCAACAAGAATTTTTGACGTACTGGAAAGAACGGGCTATTATTTCTCCCAAGTTTCTTATTGGTGAGCAATTCATCAATAGGGGATTCAATTTTCCCAACCTTCTTGAAATTCAAGGAGTTCTTCCCTTCATCCAAATGCAAGGGACGTATTATCCTGACCTTGTTAGGGTATTCTACTCTAGATTCAAATTTAGAGATCAAATTGCTACCTCTAGAGTAAAAGGCGTAACAATTATTCTTGACGATGATATTTGGGAAAACGTCGCTCACTTTCCAATTAGAGAAGATGCTATTAACATTTATGGTGAGCTAGATGATTTTGACAGGTTCTTAGCTTACCGTTCTTTTCTGCGAAATCCCTCCATGGAGATTGGACGTCTCCTTCATGCTGGACCTTTAAAGAAGGAGGAACGCATGATTCTCCATCTAATTGTTTGGATCCTATGTCCTCGAGCTACAAATCATGCCCAATGTTCTTCAATTGATCTTAGAATTATTCATGCCCTAATGAATAATAAACTGTTAGATTGGGGCGTTCTTGTCACAATGACCATGTTAAAAGCAAAACGTCATCCCACATTCAAAATTCCATATGCTTTACTTGTCTCTCGTATTCTTGAATATAAAGGAGTGAATGTTGAAGGTGAACAAGCAGTTAGAACAAATAACTTGAACCGCATGCTGGACAGCACATTGATTCAACTCCAAATGGTGCGAGTCAATGATATTTATGTTCTCAAAGATGACGTTCCTAATCAAGGTGATGCTAATGAAGATTCTGATGAAGATATGCCTCCAGCTGCTGAATTTCCCTTTGACCAAATCCAAAGTGTTGGAACTTCCTCTACTCATCATGAAACCCGACAATCCATGGAAGACATGTTATCTGACATGAATCAGAGGATGCAATCATTCTTCACTCTTTCTGGAGTACGGCATGAGGAAATAATTTGTCGTATATCTGATGTAGATGATAAAGTATGCCGTTTAGAAAATAGATTTGATGCACACTTTCATAGTGATGATAGTGAAGAATTTTAATTTTGTTGTTTATTTTCTCTTCTTGTGATGTAATGTATTGACATTTCTGAAATAAAATGTGATGTTTTGTTATTGCATTGATTGAGGGGGAGCTTTCTCTAAATTATGCATATTTTGAGGACGAGCTCTTATGTTTGTAATGGATGAATTATTTTTTATTCTAATCAAAATAGGGGGAGAAAATATTTAAAGCCTAATTTGATTACTTTTAAATATTATCAGGTATGTTTAATATGTTTGCTAGTATGACAGATAAAACAGGTTATTACAAGGCTTTAAAAGATAATTTTGATCATCATCAAAAAGGGGGAGATTATTGAACATTCAAGGACTTGATGTTGCACTTGATAGACATGAAGATTGTTGATTTTGATGATGATTCAAGAACACAAAGACTTAGAGTGTTGAAGACTTGTTTTGTATTGTAATAACTCTGTTTCAATTAGATTGAGTCTGTAATATTAGAGTTTAAGATAGCCAGTACATAGTCTGCACCTTAGAAGCTTCAAAAAGCTCAAATTTATCATCCAGGCTCGGCTTTAATCGATTAAATAGGGAAATAATCGATTAAAACAGTGAGAAAAATCATTTTACGTAAAAACTCATCTGGTTTAATCGATTAAACCAACTTTTAATCGATTATCGAGCGATTTAATCAATTAAACCACCTTTTAATCGATTAAAACAGAGAGGTTTGGGTTCGTTGATATTTGGCTCTGTTTTAATCGATTAATACTTCTTTTAATCGATTATTTCAGTCAGATTTTGATTTTTAACTTCAAATCAAACCTATTTTCGAAAACCCTTTTCCCAAGAACCGTAATTCCGAAAATCCCAATTCCCAAACCCTAATTTCTCTACTTAAACTTTTCTATGGCACTCAAAAAAGAAGAACAACCTTTTTCATACAAAAGTTAAGTGCTGTGAGTACCAAAGAACTGTTTGTTGCAAGAAAAAGGGGCTTTCTGAACCTGGTGTGGGCTAGAAGCGATAAGAATCACTAAGTAGAGTTCTTAGTGGATTGTGTGCTGTGCTGTCTCTGGGGAAAGTTGTTCTTCATCTCTTGTGGATTTCAAGAGAGGTGTTATCTTTACTTTATCTCTTCCATTGTAACTTGTTTGTAATGATTAGCAACTGGACGATAAGAATCCTCTGTTTGAGTGATTAGCAACTGGACGTAGGGTCTTTTGATCCGAACCAGTATAAATCTCCTGTGTAAGATTCTCTTCTCTTCTCTATTTACATTTACACAGTTTTTAATCGGTAAAATTTGGGGAAAATTTTGAAAACCTAATTTTTATTAAGAAACCAATTCACCCCCCCCCCCCCTCTTGGTTTTTGTCCGACCACGCGAACGTTCCGCTGCGCGATTCTAACAGATGAAATAAATAAAATTGTTTGTTTTCATCATCTCTTCAAGTGTCTATTGTATTCATAAATTGCATTCATTCTCACTTTAATAATAATAAGATAATAAAAAGAAAGGATTAATTGATGTGCTAAGATGAAGAGCAAACATTTTGTCATCAAGTTTTTTCCAACAGTCGATCCGCCTAAGGAGGATAATAAGCCTCAACCGTTGGTCATCTGAGTAAATAAAGGAGAGGGGACAAGGACGTCATCGCGTTTGTTCATGCCTCCCACGTCAAAAAAGTTGTACCATGGAGATACGCAAAAACATCGTCCATCAATGAAGATATCTCCAGCATAGCCGGCATTCGGGGGCAAGATTAGAAGTGGAAGAATCTATTTCACCAAGGACGTATAAGATGACGCTCCTAAGAATAAAGGAATAAATAATAAGATCGAAGAAAAACATAATCCAAAGAGAAAACTGATAAGACTTTGGACTCACAGCGCTAAGGCAGTTCTTTCAACACTCCGCCAAAGAGACAAACTAACGGTAGGCGACAAGCTGGTCACGGTTTGAGCTAAAAACGACATTCGGATCAGCAAGTCGTTTGCCCTACCTTGAATGGATGCGACTGAAAAGGACCTTTGAAATATCTTTTGCTAATATGAAAAGACTTTCCCAACAATATGAAGGTGACCCACATGATGAGAAAATATGGATATCGCCCAAACCAAGGGCTCATTAGAAACTCTCAAGGAATAAGGGAGCCACCAGATTTTAAAGACAATCCTTTGAAGCTTACCCTACAAAGGATCAAGCTGCAAGGAGAAAAGGGAAGTCTCCCCTCCGCACCTTGAATCAGATTTTCCCATATAGAGGGGTTCAAGCGTCAAAAGTGACTTTAGTCATTAGGTGTCCTCCTTCTGATTCTTAGGGTTTGTAAATCCAATGACTATTAGAGACTACTCCTCGGGGCTAGCCCTACCCCCGAGCATTGTAGGCCACACATTTCCCTATTAATTACAAAGAATGTCATTCTTACTATCTGCTTCTCTTCTTGCTATTGATGTCTAAACCTCATTAATAACCATGTGTTAAGCAAACGTTTTCAAAAGTGCGTTGAAGTAATCAAAATGCACCATTGACCAAAATGAAAGTCAAATCCATCACCACTGATTGACTAGAAGCACAAAATAAAGTTTTACCTCGTCATAAGTAAAGTCGTGTTTCGCCAATGTTCTGCAAAAAAAAATCAAAAGAAGCCCATTGAAGCCAAAGGCCAAAAAGAAAGGGTAAGATACCCGGTAGGAAACCCACCAAAGGGGGCTACGCAAAAGTTAGGGTAAACCCGCTAGGAAACCCGAACAACCATAAAGGGTAGCCTAGGCAAAAGTTAGGGTTACAAAATAAAGTCCGCTAGGTTTCCTAAAACAAAAACGAAGAAACCTAGACAAAAGTTAGGTCTAGCACAACATCCTAGACTGAAAATCCAAAGGACGGACTAGGGAAGTCAACCAGTCATAGCAAGCGCCATAGAATAAGACGCCATGAACGAAACGTCTGCCTAAACTAGCCTAAACACTCTAACCAACCTTGGCTAGCCGTGCTTACAAAAACCATTTTTGTCAAAATAAAACAATTCTAAAACACAAGCCTTTGAATTAAATATCATTTTCCTTCTTTTCTCTTGACCCTTACCACTACGACATTCTAGTAATTAGTAGGGAAATATGGAGATAGTAATCAATAGGAGAATTGACATCCCCAAGGAAAGGGAGGGGCGCACTGACATGGCAAGTCGCTCTGCAATTAACATAATCATTCTTCGGTCACGACAAAGTCAAGACGATGAAATCGGTACAGCCTATTCTGTCAGCGAAAGCACATAAGGTCAGAAGCTCATCAAAAGTAAAAGCACATTGGTTAATCCTTTTGAAAAATTAATTGAAATAGTATTATAGGATGCATATCGCAAACATTGCATGCATGCATAGGGTCCTTTCTCTCAAAAAGAAAAGAGAAATGAGAAAAATAAAAATAAAAAATAATGCCTGCTAGGAGATTCTTAGGCAAAAGTTAGGGCATTCATAAAAAAGGAAAAGAGCCCGCTAAGATATCCTAGGCAAAAATTAAGGCAGCCCGCTAGACCGAAAACCCCAAAAAGGGCGGTCTAGGCAAAAGATAGGGCTAAACCAAAAAATGAATAAAAGAGAGGGGCCCTTCATCAATATCATAAAAATTCCAGCAGGAGAATGTCAGTCACTTTCCCAGATGCATCAATCAAAAAGAATAGATTGCATTTAGGGCATCCACACACAAGTAGTCTCACAAAACGACTTTGTCAATGTCAAAAATGAAAGAAATAAAAATTACTTCAGACAAATAACAAAAATCAAAAAGCATTCATGCATATAAGGAGACTAGCTCCATGTTTGTGATTGAAAACAGGATCACTGAGACTGAGTCTCCAAATAATGCCCTCAAGAAAACAGAGCAAATCGCCAATCAAGCGACTCAGCAGAATAAGAGCTTCTGAAAATCAAGAGCTCCAGCTACCATCCTTCTACCCAAAAAAGAAGACACAAGAAAGTAATAAGTCTTCAAACATTGCTCTCCCTCAAGAAAGAAGAGCAAGTTGTCATAAGAAGCTTCCAGAAGCCAAAGCTCCAATCATCACCCAATAAAAGAGGGCACAATCATCAGACATCATAAAAGAAAATTCGATGGAAAGGCTTAGTCATCCCCAAGAGGATCCCTTCCTACTCCGAAGGCAAAACAAAAACACTCCTCATGGCTCAGCATCACCACTACATGAGTCATCAAGCACACTCACCCAAAGTCTCCTCCACACTCCCCAATGGAGAATAAAGGCTTCAAGAGCCCATCATCATCAACAGTCAAAAAGAATCCAAACCATCAAGGGCTCAACAAAAAGAAAGAAGAGAAAAGAAAACCCTTGCATCCCCAGCGGATGTCCAAAAGGCCATGACAGAGAGGGTCGAATAAAAATCCTCAAGCGGATATCCCAAAAATTCTACAAAAAGGAATCGGAAATTCCCATCCCCGGTGGACTAAGAGCTTCACAAGTATAGCTCGCATCAACATCAATCAAGGAGCCAAGACTCCATTCCTAGAAAAGAAAAATCAGATCCCCAGGAAGTCAACTAATTCCCTGGTGGATCACTAAAGAAATAAAACGTCATCCCTAGTGGACCCCCCCAAAAAGAAGGGAAAAAGCCAGCGTAATAAAAAGAGACTAAAAAGTAAAAAGCTTACGCATTATCCCCATAAAAAATCCAGATTTCAAAATCGCGATAAAAAAGAGATAAATCGCGAAAAAAAGGCGAAATCAATCCTAACTTTTAGGCAATCAATAAAATCCCTAAGTGGGTCACCGTAGAAAAGGGAAAATCAACGAAAAAGAAAGAATCGAAAATCCCAATGAAACAAGAGTATCGGCGAAGCCATCTCATACCAGCAACATCCAACAAGGAGTCAAAACGTCATTCCCTCAAAGGGGAAACAAAAATTAGATCCCCGGGAAGGCAACCAATTCCCCAGTGGATCAATCAAAAAGAAAGATCATCCCAATGAGCCTACTGCAAAGGCAAAACTTCATATTCACCCTCAGAATGTCATTTGCCTATGCATAGGCAAGACCTAGCAAGCATGCAAGAGCTAGTATCCCCATATCAGCCTAGTCAGAGGCAAAACAAATGAAACCAAAAGTCTTCACTTCCGATGAAGCGTCTGCCTACTCAGAGGCATTACCAGAAACTGAATAGGATATCCGCCTACTCAAGAGGCGTCACTCAGATCAACAAATCCCCAGAGGATTCCTGCCTACCTAAGAGGCACTCATCAAAAATCCCCGACAACCAGCAAAGTCGGATGACCACTATCAAAAGGATCAAAACAAAGAATCCCCAGCAAACCAACAGAGCTGGATGAACACCAACAAAATCCCCGGCGCAAACCGGATGACCAAATCAAAGACAAGAGAACACATCTCAACACCGGCGCATGGCCCACCTGAACAGTAAGCCGCCACTACCACCAGTCCTACGCAGTGGACTGTACCAGCCTGATAGGGGGTTCATACCTATCAACCTGCGCACGCGGTGCGCCTGATCTGCGCTCGAGCCGGATCAGTAAGTCACAACCACCAGCCTGATGGGGGGTTCATACCCATCCAGTTCGACACACAGCGGACTGCAACTACCAGCCTGATGGGGGGTTCATACCCATCAACCGAAGGATCGGCTACCGTCAGAAGGAGTATCCTGAGGTTCTACCACGTGTTCACCGAAGGGATCAGCTACCGTCAGAAGGAGTATCCCAGAAGTGCACGAACACAAGTTTTCCCCAGAAGATCAATCGCCGCAAGACGGAACATCCGAAGGGTAACCAGGCAAGAGGGTCAACTCCTTTACCTTCTTGTCGATCTGTCTGGCACAGCAAGCCAACAGCCGACTAGTCAGGTAAAGGGGGGGCAGCTGTAGACCCCAAATCTTGCCCGGTCTCACAATAAAGATCAGAAGACCTCCTTTTTGAAGATGGACGAAGCCTAAGAAGCCACTAGGAGAGATTATTAGGCCCCATACTAGGATAGGAGGGATTTTTGGCACAAAAATAAGGATTTTCGCCTTTTGGGGTCGAGACCACCGTCTCGCCTTGCACAAGTGGCGAGACCGCCGTCTTGCCATTCCTGCAAGGCGAGACGGTCGTCTAGAATGTCGAGACGGCCGTCTCGACCTTGTCAGACGAGACGACCGTCTCGACCTGACAGGCGCGAATCCCTATAAATAGGGCCTCCCTTTCCCTCATTTCTCACACCTTTCTCATTCTCTCTCTAGTCACATCACTAGTTTCTCTCTCTAGAATCCCTCTAACGCATTTCCGGAGGTTCTGAGTGTCTTTAGAGGTTTTTTATAGCGTTTTTGAGAGGTTCCAGCGCTGTACAAGAGTTGAAGGTTGCCAAAAAGAACCCTAATTTCCAAAAGTTAATAGAAAAGCTTGCTTCGGAGGTTTCTACTTTCTCTCTCTCTCTCTATTTTTACTACTTTAATTTCAATTATGCAATAGAGATTAGGGCCATGTAGTCGTAACTTTAAATTCCGCAAAATAAAGGGTAAAAGCGTATTTTCTGGTTTATTTATTCATCCAAAGTAGCTGGCCTATCATAGGGAACCCGAAAGGGGCGTCGTAAAGGAACTAACACTTCCTTTACGCGTAACTAACTCCCTTACCCAACTCTGGTTCTAATGACCAAAGTTGGTTTTTCAAAAACCAACGCCTTTTAAATCCTTTTCCGATGTTTCTGGTAAAAACGTCGGTGGCGACTCCAAAGAACCCTTCAAAATTAGCTCTCGGATTAGCCCGGTTATCGGACAATCCAAGAGAGCCTTTTGAAAACCTCGCCCCTAGGTTCATCCCGGTTATCAGACAACCTAAAGGCATTGTAACCACCAATAAAAACGCGAAAAACGGAAAGTCGAAAAGACCATCGCGTCGCTCTGACTGCCCTCGTTTTGACGGCGGCTACAGAGGGGACTAGTAGACAATTGAAGAAGGTGGATATTCCCCGATACCATACTGAAAAATTGGAACGGCTAAGCGCGACAATGCCACTAGAGGTCCGCTCCGACTTTGAGAAATCCTATGGACGGATTCTCGACCTGCTGAAGATCTGTGTCGACCAAGTCTTCGTCAGGGTATTAGTTCACTTTTGGAACTCCAGTCTGCGCTGCTTCGAATTTCCGTAGTTTGATATGGTGCCCACCTTAGAGGAGTACGAAATCATGCTAAAATGATCCAAATCAGTCGGGGTCCATATACGCCACGGGGCGTATACTCCTGCAGCACAAGTCGCTGCCATCATTCAACTGCCATTCCAGCAGACTACCCTGATAGGAAAAGGGAATGTCCAGGGTTGGAAGGTCTCAATGTTAGAAGACCACCTGTCCGATTTGGCTGAAAGGACAGAATGGGTCACTTTCAACAAAACCCTGGCCCTAATAATATTCGGAATAATCTTATTTCCCTTCCACCTCGACACAGTGGATCAAGCCGTCATGGACGCCTTCTTCGCCTGGGACGTGCACTCAAAAAGTCCCGTGCCTGCAATTCTTGCCGACACCTTGCTTTCGGTGGATTTTTGCCACCAGAAGCAAGGAAAAACGCTTTGCTGCTGCTCTTCACTACTATTTGTGTGAGGCATTACACATTTTTACGCCTCTAGTCACATGGGGATGTTCCCCGATCCTTTGAGAAGCTTCTCTAAAATCCCTCTCCAAAGACGCTTAACTTCAGAATGGAGGGACGAGTTGGAACGCCTGGATGCCAACAGTTTATCTTGGGTCTGCCCATGGTTCCGACCCGGTCCAGTCCTCATCAGATGTGGAGACTATCTGAACATACCCTTGATAGGACTCAGGGGTTGCATAGCCTACTCACCTAGAGTAGCTATGAGGCAACTCATGAGAACCCAAACTACCATTTCTCGAGGGGAACTCGGAGGACTGTGTTTCTTTGGAGACCCATGCACAATCGCCAACTCACCAGCCGTGAGAAAAGCATGGGAGAGACCAGTCTATATGGGAGATAGAGAGCTAGGAAAAGCTCGAGTAGCTACCTCCAGTGACTATGAGGCATGGAGAAGAAGAAGAGGGATGTCTCAACCATCCACCTCACTCATTACGAGCACCAATAGTGAAGAGCTGCAGGCTCAAGTCGACGCCTTGACCCAGAGGATAGAAATCATGGGAGCCCAGATGAGGGCCCTTGAAGAGAGAGAGTAAGAATCTATCCTCACCATTGATGGTCTACAGAGGCAATGCAAGAAAAAGGATCATGAAATAGAGCGCCTCAAGGACCAGTGTGCTGACTCTAACGAGCAAGCTATCCGAGCATCCAAAAATGCCAGAACAAGCTCGGATAGCCAAATTCAAGAAATCACTGCCAAGACAGCACGCCTTGAGGCCGAATCAGCAAAACAGGCTCAGACGATCAAGGAATTGTTGCAAGAACTCACCAAGACTCGATCGGAAATACGCCAAGAGCGGGAGGCCAATCGGATACTCAACAAAAGTCTCACTAAGCTACGCTGTAAGGAAAGAGACGGGCTAGCTCAGTACGGCCAAGTACTACAAGATAAGGACCGAGCCCTTACAAAACTCGATGAACTACAAGCCTTGGTCGTCCATCAAGAGGCGAAGATCAAAGAGGCTCAAAAGTACAGTGAAGATATGAGCCAGGCAGTCTAGAAGCAAAGCGAAGCACTCGCTCGTCATGTCCGGGAAGCCGAAAGAGAATTGCATAGAGATCAAGACCCGCCTGTGGGTTTCTTTAGGCTTTTCCGTTTTTGCCAAAAGTTGCTTCGTAGTATGGAGTAGGGGAATGTACACCTTCTAATGAATGAATGAAAATTTTCTTTTATTCAACAATTGTCTACTTGCATGCATATCATTCATCTGCATATTTAATTTCCCCTCCTTCACGCTTAATAAATAAGATAATAAAAAGGAAGGATTAAACTGACACGTCTTCCAAATCAGAAGAATGGAGAGAAAGCTACTCCTAATCAAGCTATCCCCAACGGTCGATTCATCACAAGAGGAAAATAAGCCTCGACCGTTGGTCCTCAGGAATAAGGAAGAAGGGGCAAGGACACCAGTGCGACTTTTTATGCCACGTCCTTTCCCCTACGAATCAAATAAAGTTGTACCGTGGAGATATGGGGAATCTTCACCAATAAAAAAGGATATCACGAATATAGCCAGTATTGGGGGCATGACAAGAAGTGGAAGAATATACTCCCCCAAGGACTCACAGGAAGACGTCCCCAAAAATAAAGGAAAAAATAAAAAGGCCGAAGAGGAAAAAGAAAATAAGGAATCCAAGGAGGAGACAGAGGAATTACTCCAGTTTATAAGACAAAACGAGCATTCCATTATAGACCAGCTCAATCGTACACCTGCGAAGATAACGCTGTTATCTCTAATAATGAGCTCGGAACTGCACAGAAATACCCTGCTGAAGGTCTTGAGCGAGGCGCACGTACCTCACTCTATATCCCAAGAAAAAGTTGAGAGGATCGTCGGTCACATCATGGCAAGCGATCACCTCACCTTCACAGAGGAAGAACTCCCCCTCGAGGGATCAAACCATAACAAGCCCTTGCACATCTCAATTAAGTGCAAGGAATACCTCATCGCCAAAGTTCTTGTGGATAACGGGTCATCCTTGAACGTGATGCCCAAGTGCACACTAGACAAATTGACTATCCAAGGAACCCGTCTGCGCCCAAGCAGCACCATCGTTCGAGCCTTCGACGGATCAAAGCGAGAGGTAGTGGGAGAAGTTAGTTTGCCAATCCAAGTTGGACCCACTATCTTCAACGTCAATTTCCATGTAATGGATATTACTCCAGCATATAGTTGTCTCCTCGACAGGCCTTGGATTCATGACGCTAAGGTAGTACCTTCAACGCTCCACCAGAAAGTCAAGTTCATAGTAGACGACAAATTGGTCACGGTCCAAGCAGAAGACGATATCCTGATCAGTGGACCGTCTACCCAACCTTATGTGGATGCGGCTGAAGAGGCCCTTGAAACGTCTTTTCAAGCGCTAGAAATTGCCAATATAGAAAGGCTTCCCAAAAGCACGAAGGTAGCCCGCATGATGATGAAGCATGGCTACCATCTTGGCCAAGGATTGGGGGCAGATTCCCAAGGCATGAGGGAACCCCCGGAATTCAAAGACAATCCTTTCAAACACGGCCTAGGATACAACCCTACTAAGGCCCGAGCAGAAAGAGGGAAAGGGAAGTCTCCCCTCCGCATACTCAAGCAAATTTTCCGAAGTGGAGGGGTGCAAGCGTCAAGAGCTACTCTAGTCATTAGGAAATCTTTTTCTTCATTTAAGGGATGTAAACCCCATGATTGTTAGAGATTATCCCCCGGGGCTAGCCCGACCCCCGGGCATTTTAGGACACATATTCCCTTATTAATTAATAAAGAATACTTCTTACAATCCGCTTCTTTTCTTGCTATTTCCGACTAGACCTAACAAAAAACCCTGTCTAAGTAAACAGAAAAAGAAAAAGAAGAATAAAAGGCGCGTCTAAATTAACCAAAAATTCATCATTGCCATTACGATCAAGCTAGTTGATTAGAAGCACCAAATAAGACTTCACTTCACCATAAAGAAAAGTCCTGCT
Organism: Sphenostylis stenocarpa; assembly: GCA_963425845.1. NCBI lineage: Eukaryota > Viridiplantae > Streptophyta > Magnoliopsida > Fabales > Fabaceae > Sphenostylis > Sphenostylis stenocarpa. The sequence continues at coordinate 49,826,532 of OY731401.1, forward strand.
TCGTCAATATTGTGAACAAGAAATAAATACAAAAAAGGGGAAGGGAAAATAGAAGCCAAAGGCCAAGAAATACCCGGTAGGAAACCCACCAAGGGGGCTACGCAAAAGATAGGGTCAACCCGGTAGGAAACCCGAACAAAAATAAAGGGTAACCTAAGCAAAAGTTAGGGTTACAAAATAAGGTCCGCTAGGATTCCTCAAAAATCCAAAAAGAGAGAACCTAGGCAAAAGTTAGGGCCAAAGCACAATATCCTAGTTCGAAAACCCGAAGGGCAATCTAGGGAAATCAATTAGCCATAAGAAAAGCAAAGGAAATAAAGCTAAGGCGCAAGTACAAAAGAAGGGAAAAATGTTTGCTTCGACAGAAAGCTTAAACACCCAAGCCTAACCCTTGCTAACCATGCTTACAAAGACTCTTTCAAAATAAAAACAACATTCTAAAACACAAGCCATCGAATTTACCTCTTTACTTCTTTTCTCTTGACCCTCACAACAATATTCTAATAATTAATATGGGAATATGGAGGCGTATAGTCAACAAGAGGATTGAAATCCCTAGAGTGGAGAAAGAGGGACACTACATGGCAAAGAGTGCTCTACAAAAGAAAAAGGAAAAACAAGCTACCCTTCGGTCATAAGAAATCCGGCAAGGTACAACCAAACACAAAAGTACAGATCAGAGGACATTCGACGCTACAAGACACGTCAATAAAATCCTTCTGAAAATTAATCGAAGTAGGCATTATAGGACATCAAACATGAAAACATTGAATGCATAAAAATGTTTTTGAAATTTGCTTTATACAAAAAAAAAAAAACCCTCCGAAATTCGAGACGGTCGTCCGGAATTCCCAGACCACCGTCTCGGTTTCCCAACAAAACGAGATCGCCGTCTCGACTTCCCAGACGGTCGTCTCGACCTGCACAAATTCGAGACCGTCGTCTCGACTTCCCAGACGACGGTCCCGAATCCGGTTTTTTCCCTATATATAGGGGGGGCGTCCTGAAGGTTCCTCACAACTCCTCTGCACCCCAGAACCTCCAACTCTCAGATCTCTCACTTCAGAGCACTTTCTGGCCAAAATGTTCAGTAAAAGTCAATCCAGGAAGAGAAGAGGCACTGTCGGCGCTAGCAGTTTCTCGGCGCCAGCTCCCCAGGATCCTACTCAGCTCTCGCCACAGCACCAAGTCCGCCTCGAGCACATCCAGGGTTATACGTGGCACCCCATGCTCAGACTTAACTTCGGCATCCTCGCCGAGTTCGGGTGGGAGGACGATGTCCGGGCCCACATAGACAGCATTAGGTGGGGCTTCCTACTGCAGCCTCCACCTACCCACGTGTACCCTCAAGCGGTACTGGAGTTCCTGGCCTCCATCTCCTACGCCGAGGCTTCCTCCATGGTCTCGGGCTTGCCACCAACCAAAATGGTGAACTACTTCATGTGTGGGACATACCGGACTACCACCCTCGACAAATTCAATGTGAGCATTGGGTTCGTCCGGGCTGAGGATGTGCTAACTCGGGAGTACCAGGAGGTCATCTGCAGCCGCCCCACCAACCTCACCGCCGGCGAAATGTGGGAGGAGCTCACCAGGTCGCCCACGCTGCCCACGCTGATGAAGGGTTCGACACTCCCCCCAGCCCTCCGTATTTGTCACAAACTGCTGGTTAGGACTGTCCACGGGAGGAAGGAGAGCCAGGGTAAGGTAACCCTCCCAGACCTCTTCGTGCTTTACTGCATGAGCCAGGGGCGACGCTGCAACCCTGGCTACTTCTTCCTGAGGGCCCTTAAGGACTTCAGGAGCAGACCAGTTGGAGCCGTCCTCATGGCTCCTCTTATCACTCCCCTGGCAGAGAAATGGGGGTGCGCTGGCTGGGAAGAGCTGGCCTCCAGTCTATGACCCGAATCCATCAACGGGTCAATTCTGGTCAGCATGGGGATGCTGATACGCCGCGGGACTTAGTTGGCCCTTCATCCCTCGCTGGATTTCGCGCTGGACCTCCAGGACATCGTGGCGATGCACGATCTCCCAACGCCTCCCGACTTCCAGCAGCCACATCAGCACCAACAACCACCCCAATACACAGACGACTTTGCTGGGATAAACCGCAACATCCACGATCTGCGCCAGCAATTCGATCAAATGTCTATGCGGCAAGAAGCCTTCGACACCCGGCTGGAGACGATGTACCAATATCAGCAGGGAATGCGGCAGGAATGGACAACATTCCAACAAGAATATCGCGACGAAGCCCGGGAGCAAGCAGAATTTCGGGAACATATGTACCAGCAATTCCCCCATCATGGATCGTCTCCAGAGGGTAGCCCTTAGGGATAGTGCTTGAAATGGCTGTAATAAAATTTTCCCTTATGAATAAAATTTTTATTTCATGCATTCATTGCCACCTTTTTTCCAAAAGTCAGCGTAACCAAAAGAGTCTAAAAGTAAAAAGATGTACGCTCAAGAAAAAAGCCAAAATCCTAAGTCGCGAGAAAAAAGAGATAAAACCACGAGAAAAAGGCAGGATTAAGACAAGCCATCACCTTAACCAAACTTTGACAACCAACCAAGAGTCGAACACAAACAAAGTTCAATCCGACCAACCAGTAAGGGTCGGGTGATCATCATCAAAAGACCAAAAACAAAGAATCCCCGGCAACCAACAAAGCTGGATGAACACCAACAAAATCTCCGGCATAGACCGAACGACCAAATACAAACAAAGACAAAGATAACACATCTCAACGACGGTGCATGAGCTAGAGCAGTAAGTTGTCACCACAGCCAAAGGATCGGCTACCGCAAGAAGGAGCATCCGGAGGCACAACACCAGATGGGGGTGTATACTCATCTGGCCTTACAAAAGGGGGCTTACCGGACGAGGGTTCATACTCGTCAAACACCAGATGGGGGTGTATACTCATCAGGCCTTACAAAAGGGGGCTTACCGGATGAGGGTTCATACTCGTCAAACACCAAATGGGGGTGTATACTCATCAGGCCTTACAAAAGAGGGCTTACTGGGCGAGGGTTCATACTCGTCAAAACCAAATAGGGGTTCGTACTTATTGTCGCCGCCGTCCGTTCCGACGTCCTGGGACGTCTCGAACGTTAATGCGAGCGGTCGCAAAAAGATGGTTGAGACTCGCGTTTTTGTTTAAAACATGTTCATTGCTTCCGAGGTGCTCAACACTGAACTATCCTCTAATAGAAGCAAGGTTTTCGAAAAGGGTTCTTTTGGAGTCACCACCAATGTTTTGACCATAAACATTGGAAAAGGAGAAAAAGGCATTGATTTTAATAAAAACCAACTTGGCCATTATAACCAGAGTCGGGTAAGGGAGTTAGTTACGTGTGGGGAAGGTATTAGCACCCCACAACGCCCCTTTCGGGTTCCCTATGACGGATTAATTCATTTAAGTAAAGATTATAAGAAATTACGCTATTACCCTCTTTTATTCATACAGTTATTTAAATATGGCTATCTACATGGTTTTATCTACATTGCATACAGAAAGCAGTAAATAAAGCAGTAAAAGGGAAGAGAATTGAGAAGAACCTCCGAAGCAAGCTTTATATTATAAGTCCTTTATACAGAGGATGCTTTGCGGCAATCCTTCGCTCTACAGCAACTCTCCTCTCAAATACAGACTCGACTCGACTAAGATTTCTAGAAGAATCGAATGCCGGAATACAAATTCCTTAACTGATTGTTACCTATTATTAAAGGCAATCAGAGAGATCATTCGAAGGAGGGAGAGAAGAAGACAAGTCTTGGAGTTGTCTGGGGTCTGAGGTGTGTGGAGAATGACCTAAGGGCCTCCTATTTATAGCCTTTTTTCGCCTGGAACTTTGGGATGGCCATCTGGGTTGGGACGACCGTCCCAAATGCAAAATTTGCACTGAGTCAGGTTGGGACGGCCAGGTGTGTTTGGGATGGTCGTCCCAATTGAATTTTTTGTTCTTGACTCCACCCCTGGCAGTGTTGGGATGGCCAGTGTCATTTGGGACGGCCGTCCCAACTTTGGGACGGCTGTCTCGCCCTGTTTTCAGCAGCTCTTGTGTTCTGGGACCCCCGGGAAGCTTTCTTTGCTATTTTCGGACGTAGATTGATGTCGATATATGTCCGTTGAAGCTTTATCTTCGTGTAGGAAGTCTTCTTGATCCTTGTTGAGATGTCGGGCAAGCTTTATCTTTGTGTAGGAAGTCTCCTTAGTCTTTATTGTATGGATGGGTGAACTCCGTCTTGTTGCGGGAGGTCTTTCTCAGTTTTTGATAGGAAGCCGGGTGAACTTTATTTTCGTGTGAAGTTTCCCTAGCTTTTATTTTGAGAGGTCGGGCAAAATTAGGGGTCTACACTTATCAGCCGAGAGGATCAGCTATCACCATAAGAAGCATCCTGGAAGCACACGTTTTTCCAGAAGATCAACCGCCGCAAGTCGGGACGTCTGAAGGACAACCGGGCAAGAGGGTCAACTCCTTTACCCTCCAGTCAATCTCCTTGGCACAGCAGGCCAGCAGTCGACTAGTCGGGTAAAGGGGGGACAACTATAGACCCCAAATCTTGCCCGGCCTCATAATAAAGACCAGAAGACCTCCTTTTCGAAGATGGATGAAGCCTAAGAAGCCACTAGGAGAGACTATTAGGCCCCATACTAGGATAGGAGGGATTTTTGGTCCAAAAATAAGGATTTTCATCTTTTAAGGTCGAGACCACCGTCTCACCTTGCACGAATGGCGAGACCGTCGTCTCGTTTGGCGAGACCATCGTCTCGACCTGACAGGCACGAATCCCTATAAATAGGGCCTCCATTCCCTTCATTTCCAACAGTTCTTCCTCCTTCTCTCTAGAAATCACTTAAAATTCTCTCTCCAGAACCCCTCCGAAGCATTTCCGGAGTTTCTGAGCGTTTCTAAGAGTGTTTTTGAGCGTTTCGAGAGGTTTTCGACGCTGTATAGAGTGAAGGGCTGCCACAAAGCACCCTATTTTTAGGAAGAATTAATAGAAAAGCTCGCTTCGGAGGTTTATTCTCTCTCTCTACTTTTACCGCTTTAATTTTACATTGTGCAATAGTGATTAGGACCATGTAGTCATAACTTTAAATTCCGCAAAATAAAAGGGTAAAAGCGTATTTTCCGGTTTATTTATTTATCCAAAGTAGCTAGCCTATCATAGGGAACCCGAAAGGGGTGTCGTAAAGGAACTAACACTTCCTTTACGCGTAACTAACTCCCTTACCCAACTTTGGTTCTAATGACCAAAGTTGGTTTTTCGAAAACCAACGCCTTTTAAACTCCTTTTCCGATGTTTCTGGTAAAAACATCGGTGGCGACTCCAAAAAACCCTTCAAAACTAGCTCTTGGATTAGCCCAGTTATCGGACAATCCAAGAGCGCCCTTTCGAAAACCTCGCCCCTAGGTTCAGCCCGGTTATCAGAAAACCTAAAGGCGTTGTAACCACCAATAAAAACGCGAAAATTGGAAAGTCGAAAACCATCGCGTCGCTCCGACCGCCCTCGTTTTGACGGCGGCGACAATACTGCATGCATTTGTTGAGGTAGTTTCTCTATTTTCTGGTTCAACGCTTCAATTTGTTAGGTTATAAGTTTATTTTGGGCTAAGAGAGCATCTGAAGTGCTAAATTCAAGTATTCCTTCCCTCTGAACGGGATGTCTATCATGTTGGGCATGTTGGTCTGTAGATGCTAGTGCATCAATAATTCTTGTGGCATGTTTGATGTTTACATCCAGCATGGATCCTCCTGCTGCAACATCTAATAGCATTTTTTTATCAGGTCACATGCCAGTATAGAAAATATTCAACTAAGCAATGTCTTCAAATCCATGATTTGGGCATCTTCTCAACAGTGATTTAAATTTCTCTCATGCTTCACAAAAAGATTCATCTGCTCTTTGTCTGAAAGTAGAGATGTCGGATTTTTCCTTGATGTAGCGGGATGGTGGAAAAAATCTGTTCAGAAACTTCTCTTCTACATTACCCCAGTTAGTCAAACTCTGATTAGGATGTGTCTTCAGCCACTCCTTTGCCCTGTCAGCCAAAGCAAAAGGAAATAATCTTAAACATGCATATTTAACATCTGCTTCTCTAAATCTCATGGTATCAATCAATGCATAAAAAGTAGACAAGTGAATGTAAGGATCTTCATGATCCATTCCAGTGAATTAATGAGCACTAATCAAACTTAAGAAAGTTAGCTTCATCTCCAATGTTTGGTTCGCTGGTATTGCAATGCTGGAGAAGTGTCTTGGACCTTGCTGCATAACATAATCTTTGAGTGTTCTTCTAGGTGGATTTGAATTTGGATTTAGATTTTCTCCTTCCTCCGCCATGTCTTCTATGATTGGATCTAGTAAGTTGAGTGTAGGAGAAGGGTTAACAGATTCTTCTGTTGCTTGTTCTTGAGTTTCTCTTCTTCTTCTTCTACTGTTAAGTGGTAAAAAGTTGATATAATTATGCCTTCAATTGTTATGAAACCACTAAACTTATGTTAATTCTAATATATTTTTCTCCCAATATAGGATGAATTCGAGAATACCTTGATACAAGAGTAAGGAGCACAATTATCAGCATAATTGGAGTAAAATTAAAAGAAAGAAGAACGTTTAAGCTAATGAAATATGTGAGGCCCAACCCAAATTCTCTTATAAAAAGATAAGTTGTGTTTTGAGAAAAGGAAGTAGTCTTGGAGAAGAGGAGGCACGACTACTGTTAGGGTTTCATATAATCTTCATCAATTATTCACTTCTTCATCAATTAGAGCATTGTAATGGCCAACATGAGTGGCTAACTTCATTCTCTTAGGATTCAATGCACTTCCTTTGAACTCTTTTGTATCATGGTGATATTTTGAGATATTAATCTATGCTTTGATGTTGTTATTCTTATCCTTTATGAGTTGGAATGATTTATTCTTGATTGTTTGAGGTATGATTGGAAAATATATCTTGAACCTTAGATCACGGTAAGAATATTTGTTACGTTAATTGCCAGGAATGGAATGAATGTATCAATTGCTTAACACCCTAACCCTAATGCTGGAAAATATCTTAATTGTGTGAGGAATCAACATTTATTAGGTTTTCTTATGAATTTCATTTGTGAGGAATCAACATGCATGATTTGAGTAGGTGACATCAACATTGTTAGGTTAATTGACGTTCTTAATTGACATAGCCATTACAAAAGAGGTATAAGGAAAGAAGCCAATCCTAAGTACCTTTAATTGATATTTTCTCAATAATTTACAGTTCTTTGTCATTTAATTTCAATTCAACTCTTATAACCAAAACCAGTCTGTTTTAATCTACTTAGTAAGCATAATTGGGAATTTCCATTGAAACTGTTCCTCATAGGATCGACTTTTATTTAATCGAAATATTATGCTACGGTTGATAATTTTGGTATGCTTGCCAATAATTCAACAAGTATTTTTGGCGACGTTGCTGGAAATGGTGTTCTTTGAGAATTCTTTGTTTAGCTTATTGAGTATTTTATTTTTATTTCTATTTTTGTTTTATTATTATTATTTAGTTTTTAGTTTGTGCTAATATTTGCTTGAGTTACTCTTTTGATTTATGCATTTAAGAGAACATGTATCTTCAGAGCAGTTAGAATTTAATCTAGAGACTGAAAAAACAGCTCAGAGGAACCGGGGTAGAAGAAGAAGGGAAACTCAAGAACAAGCTACAAGAGAATCTACTAATTCTTCTTTCACACTTGATTTACCATAACCAATTATAGAAGATATGGCGGAAGAAGGAGCAAATCTGAATCCAAATCCAAATCCAAATCAAAATCCAAATGCAAAATCACCTAGAAGAACTCTTAGAAATTGTGCTATGCAGCAAGGTCCAAGACATTTTTCCAGCATTGTCATTCCGGATGATCATACATTGCAGATGAATCCAGCTTTCTTAAGCTTGATTAGTGCTCATCAATTCACTGGATTGGATCATTAAGACCCTTATATTCATTTGTCTACTTTTTATGAGTTGATTGGTACCATGGGATTTAGAGCAGCAAATCTTGAATCTGCATATTTGATATTATTTCCTTTTTCTTTGGCAAGTAGGGCAAAGGAATGGCTGAAAGCACATCCTAATCAGAGTATGGCTAATTGGAGTAGTGTAGAAGAGAAGTTTCTGGATAGATTTTTCCCACCATCCCTTTACATCAAAGCAAAATCTGACATCACTTCTTTCAGACAAGGAGCAGATGAAAAATTTTGTGAAGCATGGGAGAAATTTAAATCACTGTTGAGAAGATTCCCAAATCATGGATTTGATGACGTTGCTCAGTTGAATATTTTCTATACTGGGTTACGACATGATGCAAAGATGCTATTAAAAGCTGCAGCAGGAGGGTCCATGTTAGATGTAAAAATTGATCATGCCATAAGAATTATTGATGCACTTGCTTTTACATACCAACAAGCTCAACATGATAGACATCCAATTCAAAGGAAGGGAGTCCTTGAACTTAACACCACAGATGGTCTCTTAGCCTAGAATAAAATTTTGACCCAACAAATTGAAACATTGAACCAAAAAATAGAGAAATTACCTCAACAAATGCACACAGTACAATCTATTCCTAATCAACAGATGAGTTGTGACATGTATGGAGGCGATCATTCAAATGAACAATGCTCTTATCAAGGCAACATTCAGTAAGAAGAAGCTAATTATATGGGGGCCCAAGGTAGTAGTCAAGGCAGACAAGGCAATTTTCCTAATCCCAATAATTGTCAGAATAATTTTGCATAAGGATGGAGAGGGAATCAAAATCAGAATCAGAATTTTGGGTGGAACCAAGGTGTTAACTCATCTACTAGACAACCTGCATTTCAACAACAGTCATATCAACAACCTCTATATCAATAGCAACAACAACATTATCCTTCAGTGCCTGACAAAATAAGTAAATTGGAGGATACTTTAGACAAATTCATGCAAGGCACTATGGCTAATCAGAAAAATATTGAGGCAACTGTAGAAAAATTCATGCAAAGCACTATGGCTAATCAGAAAAATACTGAGGCTTCATTCAGAAATATAGAGACTCAGATAGGTCAACTAGCTAAGCAATTATCTGAGCAGCAGCAAGGAGGATAGTTTTCAGCTAACACACGAACCAACCCTAGGGAGCAATGCAATTCAATAACTACAAGGAGTGGTAAGCTTATAGGAGAATGTATTGGTGAGAACCTGACTATAGAGAAGGAAATCCTACAATAAAAAGAGGATGAAAAGAAGAAAGATGAGTGTGAAGGAGAAAAAGAGAAAAAAAAAAGTGAGAGTATAGAAAAAGAAAAAAATACTGAAAAAGAAAAGAAAAATAAAAAGAGTGAGAAAAAGAGGGAGAAAGATGATAGTCAAATACCGCAATTAAAGGATTTACCCTATCCTCGTCATCCTTCCAAGAAAGATAAAGAAAGACAGTTTGCAAGATTCATGGATATTTTCAAGCATTTACATATTAATATTCCATTTATGGAAGCTATGGAGCAGATGTCGACTTATGCAAAATTCATGAAAGAGTTGTTAACTAAGAAAAGGATATTTACTACAGAAATAGTGGAGCTAGAAGCAGGATGCAGCGCTATAATTCAAAAATCATTGCCTCAAAAGTCTAAGGATCCTCACAGTTTCACTATATCAGTCGCAATTGGGACATTACAAGTAAGTAAGGCATTACTCGATTTGGGTGCTAGTATAAATCTAATGTCTTTGTCTACAAGAATGACATGTAGCTAGCTGACAGATCTCTCAAGATTCCTTATGGAATAGAAGAAGATGTTTTAGTTAGAGTGGATTAATTCATATTTCCTGTTGATTTTGTGATTATGGACATGGAGGAAAATGAGGAAGTCCCATTGATCTTGGGAAGACCATTTATGAATGTAGACCCCAAATCTTGCTCGGCCTCCAAATAAAGAGTAAAAGACTTCCTATTCGAAGATGGACGAAGCCTAACAAGCCACTAGGAGAGACTATTAGGCCCCATACTAGGATAGGAAGGATTTTCGGCACAAAAATAAGGTTTCTCGCCTTTTTGGGACGAGACCGCCGTCTCGAAATCAAGACCGCCGTCTCGCCTCATGCAAATGGCGAGACAGCCGTCTCGACCCTATCAGACGAGAACGGCGGTCTTGCCACTGTCAGGCGCAAAAACTTATAAAAAGGGGCTCCCCCCCTCCTCAATTCCACACACCACAAAGCATTCTCTCCTCCTTCTCTCTAGGATTTCTCTCTCTAGAATCCCTGCGACGCATTTCTGGAGCTTCTGAGTGTCTTTAGAGTGATTTCTGAGCGTTTCGAGAGGTTTTCGGCACTGTAAAGTGAAGGGTTGCCACAAAGCACCCTCTTTTTTAAAGAAGATTAATAGAAGAAGCGTGCTTCGGAGGTTTACATTCTCCCTCTTCACTTTTACCGCTTTATTTAAAATTATGCAATAGATAGGGCCATGTAGTCATAATATTTTAATTCCGCAAATAAAAGGGCAAAAACGTGTTTTTCCGGTTTATTTATTAACAAAATAGCTGGCCTGTCATAGGGAACCCGAAAGGGGCGTCGTAAAGGAACTAACACTTCCTTTACACGTAACTAACTCCCTTACCCAACTCTGGTTCTAATGACCAAAGTTGGTTTTTCGAAAACCAACGCCTTTTAAACTCCTTTTCCGATGTTTCCGATAAAAACATCGGTGGCGAAAATCAAAAGGGTCGAAACCATCGCATCGCTCCGACCGCCTCTTTTTTTACGGCGGTGACAGATGGCGACTCCACTGGGGAAGCCTCGAGAGTTGATCCCATTTAGTGATGGGCCGGCTTAAAAATAAATAAACCAAGAAAATAACGCTTTTGCCCTTAACTTGTATTATAACATGTGTTTACGGTTTGGCTTTAATAACTGTTGCTTGTTTATACTTGCGCAATTGTATGAAATACAAACTGTACACAAACCCTTGCACACTACAGTTCCCTCTATACCCGGGGGCAAGTGAGAAATCCATAGGGAGTGGGTGGCAGGTACGGTTCGCTATAGTGAGGGCCTTGAGCCCACCAGTGTGATCGGAAACCACCACTCAAGGTGATAACCTTCCTCTTTTGGCAACAAGACTGACTATGGCCTTAGTGCTAAGCATGGTCGGACGGCTGGAGAGTGGGGACCCTATAATGGGGGCACCTTGGGGGCCTTAGCCTGGTGAGAACAGTTAGAACCAACCCTCGCCAATGCACTTTTCTACAGGAAAACCCTACCTCGTGATAAAAATGAATTCTCGCCTGTTTGCGGATGACCGAATTGTGTGCGCATATATTTGTTGCATTTGTCTGTTGCATAGTATAAACAAACAACAAAACAAAATCAAAAAATATTTTCGCAAATAAACACCCTTATCTCGGACAGTCTGCCTTTTAGCTAGCCTGGTTTCAGGTTCTTTGTAAGCTAAGTAGCCACGCAGTTCCGACAGAAGAGATAAGGGACGCTAACTATTCTTTCACATAAAGCCACATTTTATCTCGGACAGTCTGCCTTTTAGCTAGCCTGGTTTCAGGTTCTTTGTAAGCTAAGTAGCCACGCAGTTCCGACAGAAGAGATAAAAGGCTATAAAATAAACAAATAAAAATAAAATTTGTTTCCAAAACAATAAATGGGACCTGAGTCATAAACATCCCAAACCATTCATATAGGTAGTTTATTTTTCGAAAAAATACGTATCATACAAAACATGATAAACAGAAAATAAACACTCACATTCATTCAAATAAGCATCCTTTTCATCAAACATGCATTTTGGTTTTAGAAATGGAGGGGACTAGTAGACAGCCAAAGAAGGTGGATATTCCCCGTTTCCATACTGAGAGGTTGGAACGGCTGAGCGCGGCAATGCCATCTGAGGTCCGCGCTGACTTTGAAAAATCCTACGGACGGATTTTGGACTTGCTGAAGATCTGTGTCGATCAGGTCTTCCTAAGGGCACTAATCCACTTCTAGAATTCCAATCTGCGATGTTTCGAATTTCCGCAGTTCGACATGGTGCCCACCCTAGAGGAGTATGAGACCATGTTGAAATGACCCAAATCAGCCGGGGTCCATATCCGCCACGAGGCATACACTCCTACAGCACCAGTCGCTGCCCTTATTCAACTACCATTCCGGTAGAGTACCCTGATAAGAAAGGGGAACGCCCAGGGTTGGAAAGTATCAATGTTAGAAGACCACCTGTCTTATCTGGCTGAAAGGGCAGAGTGGGTCGCCTTCAACAAAACCCTGTCCCTTATCATTTTTGGAACAATCTTGTTCCCCTTCCACTTCGACACAGTAGATCAAGCCGTCATGGACGCCTTCTTCGCCTGGGACGTGAACTCGAAGAGTCCCCTACCTGCAATCCTTGCCGACACCTTGCTCTCGGTGGAATTATGCCACCAGAAGCAAGGAAAAACACTCTGCTGCTGCTCTTCATTACTATTTGTGTGGAGCGCCACGCACCTTTACGCCTCCAGCCACATGGGGATATTCCCCGACCCTTTAAGGAGCTTCTCCAAGATCCCCCTCCAACGACGCCTGACTTCAGAATGGAGGGACGAGTGGGAACGAAAGGACGCCAACAGTTTATCCTGGGTCTGCCCTTGGTTCCGACCCGGCCTAGTTCTCATCAGATGTGGGGACTATCCGAGCGTACCCTTGATAGGACTCAAGGGTTTCATAGCCTACTCACCTAGAGTAGCTATGAGACAACTCATGAGGACCCAAACTACTATCTCTCGGGGAGAGCTCGGAGGACTGTGTTTCTTTGGAGACCCGTGCACAATCGCCAACTCACTAGCTGTGAGAAAAGCATGGGAGAGGCCAGTCTATATGGGGGACAGAGAGCTAGGAAAAGCTCGGGTGGCTGCCACTAGTGACTATGAGGCATGGAGAAAGAAAAGAGGGATGGCTCAACCATCCACCACACCCACTACAAGCGCCAATGATGAAAGGCTGCAGGCTCAAATTAATGCCTTGACCCAGAGGATGGAAATCATGGGAGCCCAGATGAGGGCCCTTGAGGAAAGAGAGCAAGCATTCATCCTCACAATAGACGGTCTTCAAAGGCAAGGCAAGAAAAAGGATCATGAAATAGAGCGCCTCAAGGACCAGTGTGCTGACTCCAACGAGCAAGCTATCCGAGCATTCAAAACTGCCAGAACCAGTTCGGATAGCCGACTTCAAGAAATAACCGCCAAGTCAGCACGCCTTGAGGCCGAATCATTAAAGCAGGCTCAAACGATCAAGGAATTGTCGCAAGAGCTCACCAAGACTCGGTTAGATATCCGCCAAGAGCGAGAGGCCAACCGGAGACTCAACAAAAGTCTCGCTAAGCTACGCTGTAAAGAAAGAGATGGGCTAGCTCAGTACGGTCAGCTACTACAAGAGAAAGACCGAGCCGTTGAAAAGCTCGATGAACTACAAGCCTTGGTTGTTCATCAAGAGGCGAAGATCAAAGAGGCTCAGAAGTACAGTGAAGACATGAGCCAGGCGGTCCGAAAATAGAGCGAAGCACTTGCTCGTCACGTCCGGAAAGCGGAGAGAGAACTACAGAGGGATCAAGACCCGCCTGTGGGTTTCTTTAAAGTTTTCCGCTTTTGCCAAAAGTTGCTTCGCAGTATAGAATAGGGGAATGTACACCTTCTGTCGAATAAATAAAATCTTCTTTATTCAAATGACTGTCTACTTGCATGCATAAACATTCATTTGCATATTTAATTTCCCCTCCTTCACGCTTAATAAATAAAGATAATAAAAAGGAAGGATTAACTAACACGTCTTCTAAATCAGAAGAATGGAGAGAAAGCCACTCCTAATAAAGCTTACCCCAACGGTCGACTCACCGCAAGAGGAAAATAAGCCTCAGTCGTTGGTCCTCAAGAACAAAGAAGAGGGGACAAGGACTCCAGTGTGACTATTTATGCCACGTCCTTTCCCCTACGAATCAAATAAGACTATACCATGGAGATATGGAGGGAAATCAGAGACTTCATTCGAAGAGGGAAGAGAATAGACAAGTACTGGGAGTTGTCTGGTGTGTGAAACAGTGGCAAATGAGCCTCCTATTTATAGTTTTTCGCTGCCTGCACATTTGAGACGCCCTCTGGGTTGGGACGGCCGTCTGGGTTGGGACGGTCGTCCCAACTGCCTCTTTTACAAAGGCTGAGACCACCTGAAAGCTGGGACTGGCAGTCCCACTTGGGACGGCCGTCCCACTTGGCCAGGGAAGGTTGGGACGACTGTCTCGACCTTGGGACGGCTGTCTTGACCTTGGGACGGCCGTCTCGACCTGTTTTGGCCAGTCTTTGTGTTCTGGGACCCCTGGGAAGCTTTTCTTTCTGTATTCAGACGTCGTTTGATGCTGATAAACGCCCATTAAAGCTTTATCTTCATATAGGAAGTCTTCTTGGCCTTTATTGAGATGTCAAGCAAGCTTTGTCTTTGTTGTAGGAACTCTCTTTAGCCTTTATTGAGAGACCGGGCAAAATTAGGGGTCTACACACAAAAACAAAAACAAAAAAAAGGAGAGAAAAGCCCAGAGAAGCCAAAGGCCAAAGAAAAGGGCAAATTACCCGGTAGGAAACCCACTAAGGGGGCTACGCAAAAGATAGGGTCGACCCGGTAGGATACCCGAACAACAATAAAGGGTAGCCTAGGCAAAAGTTAGGGTTACAAAATAAGGTCTGCTAGGATTCTCCAAAAATTACAAAAAGAGGGAACCTAGACAAAAGTTAGGTCCAAGAACAATATCCTAGTTTGAAAACCCAAAGGGCGATCTAGGGAAATCAACTAGCCATTAAAAAGCAATAGGAATAAAACCAAAAAGCGCAAATACAAAAGGAAAGGAAACTGTTTGCTTAGACAAAAGCTCAAACACCTAAGTCTAACCCTAGCTAACCATGCTTACAAAAACTCTATTAATAAAAATTAACCCTCTAAAACACAAGCCATTGAAATTTGTCTCTTTGTTTCTTTTCTCTTGACCCTCACATCAATATTCTAATAATTAATTTGGGAATATGAAGGCATATAATCAACAAGAGGATTGAAATCCCTAAAGTGAGGAAAAAAGGGGCACTACACGACAAAGAGTGTGCTGCAAAAGAAAAGAAGAAAAAACAAAATGACTCTTCGGTCACAAAAGTCCGGCATGGTACAGCAAGTACGAAAGCACAAATCAAAGGGCACTCGGCGCTACAAGACACGTCGGTTAAATCCTTCTGAAAACTTAATCAAAATAGGCATTATAGGATATCAAACATGAAAACATTGCATGCATAAAAATGTTTTTGAACCAGGTCCTATTTTCTCTTCAAAAAAAAAAAAAAAAACTCTTCCATAATTCGAGACCGCCGTCTGGATCTCCCAGACCGTCGTCTCGGTCCCCTGGCAAGACGAGAACGTCATCTCGACCAACGAGACCGCTGTCTCGACTTACCCAAAATCGAGACCGTCGTCTCGATGACCCAGACCACCGTCTCGATTTGAAGGAGACTCGAGACTGCCGTCTCGCCTTCCCAGACGGCGGTCTCGAATGGGAAAAAATTGCTATATATAGAGGGCGCACTTGGGGGGTTCTTCACAACTCTCCTTGCTTCCAAAACCTCCATTTCTCAGATTTTGCACTCCCAAGCACCCCCCTAGTCAACATGTTTGGTAGAAGCGCCTCCAGAAAGAGAAGGAGCACTGCCGGTGCCAGCAGTTCTGCGGCACCGCCACCCAAGGATCCCTCTCAGTTGTCGCCTCAGCACCAGGCCCGCCTCGACAACATCCGGACTTATCAGTGGCACCCGATGCTCAGAATTGACTTCAGCATCCTGGCTGAATTTGGGTGGGAGGACGACGTCCGAGCCCACATAGACAGCATCGGGTGGGGCTTTCTACTGCAGCCACCACCTACACATGTGTACCCACAAGCGGTACTGGAATTCTTGGCCTCTGTCTCCTACTCCGAGGTCCCCTCCACGGTCCCGGGCCTGCAGCCCACTAAAATGGTGACCTATTTCATGGGTGGAAGATACCAGGCCACCACCCTCGACGAGTTCAACATGGCCATCAGGTTCGTCCGGCCCGAGGACACATTGACCCAGGGATACCGTGAGGCCATCTGCTCCCGGCCCACCAACCTCACTGCCGCCGAAATGTGGCATGAGCTCACAGGAGCCACCACGCTGCCCACGCTGATGAGGGGCTCCGCGCTGCCCCCAGCACTCCGCATCTGCCACAAGCTGCTAGCAGGAACCATCCATGGGAGGAAAGAGAGTCAGGGTAAGGTATCCCTCCCTGACCTCTTCGTACTTTATTGCATGAGCCAGAAGCGGCGCTGCAACCCCGACCACTTCTTCCTGAGAGCCCTCAAGGACTTCGGGAACAGATCAGCGGGGGCCGTCCTCGTGGCTCCTCTCATCACTCCCCTGGCAGAAAGATGGGGGTGCCCTGGCCGGGAAGAGCTGGCCTCCAACTTGCGACCCGAGTCCATCAATGGGTCAGTCCTGGTCAGCATGGGAATGCTGATATGTCGAGGGACCCAGTTGGCCCTCCATCCCACACTGGATTTCGCACTAGATCTCCAGGGGCTGGTGGCGATGCAGGATATCCCCACGCCCCCCGAATTCCAGCAGCAGCAGCAACAACCACCACCGTACACGGACGATTTTGCTGGCATGAACCGCAACATGAACGATCTGTGCCGGCAGTTCGACCAAATGACGGTGCGGCAAGAATCCTACCACACTCGGCAAGAGGAGATGTACCAGCATCAGCAGGTGATGCGGCAGGAATGGACAACATTCCAGCAAGAGTACCGCGACGAAGTCCGGGAGCAAGCGGACTTTCGGTATCACCTCTACCAGCAATTTGCCCGCGGATCATCTCCAGATGATAGCCCTTAGGGATGGTACTTGCCTAAATAAAATGTGGTTGTAATAAAATTTCCTTATAAATAAAATTTTATTTCATGCATCTCTTTGCCACCCTTTGCAAAAGCTAGCGTAATAAAAAAGCTTAAAAAGGAAAAAGGCATACGCTCAATAAGAAAAGCCAAAATCCTAAATCGCGAGAAAAAAGAGATAAAACCGCAAGAAAAAGGCAGGATTAAGACAAGCCATCACCTCAACCAACAAAACTTTGACTACCAAATCAGAGTCGAACAAAAAAACAAGACTCATCTGACTAGTCAGCAAGAGTCGAACAAAAGAATCCCCAACAACCAACAAAGCTGGATGACCCACAAAATCCCCGGCACAACCCGGATGACCGTTCAAAGAGGTCCAAGTACATCTACCAACACAGAAATCACTCCCCAAGGAACCGGCGCATGAGCTACCCGAGCAGTAAGCCGCCACTACCACCAGTCCTACGCAGTGGACTGTACCAGCCTGATAGGGGGTTTATACCTATCAACCTGCGCACGCGTTGCGCCTAATCTGCGCTTGAGCCGGATCAGTAAGTCGCACTACCACCCTGATGGGGGGTTCATACCCATCCAGTCCCACACAACGGACTGCAACTACCAGCCTGATGGGGGGTTCATACCCATCCAGTCCCATGCAACGGACTGCAACTACCAGCCTGATGGGGGGTTTATACCCATCAACCGAAGGATTGGCTACCGTCAAAAGGAGTATCCCGGAAGTGCACGAACACCAAAATTTTCCCCAAAAGATCAACTGCCGCAAGACGGGACATCCGAAGGGTAACCGGGCAAGTAGGTCAACTCCTTTACCTTCCTGTCAATCTGTCTGGCACAACAGGCCAACAGATGACTAGTCAAGTAAAGGGGAGGCAGCTGTAGACCCCAAATCTTGTCCGGCCTCCAAATAAAGAGTAAAAGACTTCCTATTCGAAGATGGACGAAGCCTAACAAGCCACTAGGAGAGACTATTAGGCCCCATACTAGGACAGGAAGGATTTTCGGCACAAAAATAAGGTTTCTCGCCTTTTTGGGACGAGACCGCCGTCTCGAAATCGAGACCGTCGTCTCGCCAAACGAGACGGCGGTCTCGCCACCTGCGAATGGCGAGACAGCAGTCTCGCTTTCCCAGACGGCGGTCTCGCCACTTTGGCATGGCGAGACGGCGGTCTCGACCCTGTCAGACGAGAACGGCGGTCTCGCCACTATCAGGCGCGAAAACCTATAAATAGGGGCTCCCCCCCCCTCATTTCCACACACCACAAAGCATTCTCTCCTCCTTCTCTCTAGGATTTCTCTCTCTAGAATCCCTCCGACGCATTTCCGGAGCTTCTGAGTGTCTTTAGAGTGATTTCTAAGCGTTTCGAGAGGTTTCCGGCGCTGTAGAGTGAAGGGTTGCCACAAAGCACCCTCTTTTTTAAAGAAGATTAATAGAAGAAGCGTGCTTTGGAGGTTTACATTCTCCCTCTCCACTTTTACCGCTTTATTTAAAATTATGCAATAGATAGGGCCATGTAGTCATAGTATTTTAATTCCGCAAATAAAAGGGCAAAAGCGTGTTTTTCCGGTTTATTTATTAACAAAATAGTTGGCCTGTCATAGGGAACCCGAAAGGGGCGTCGTAAAGGAACTAACACTTCCTTTACACGTAACTAACTCCCTTACCCAACTCTGGTTCTAATGACCAAAGTTGGTTTTTCGAAAACCAACGCCTTTTAAACTCCTTTTCCGATGTTTCCGGTAAAAACATCGGTGGCGACTCCACAGAACCCTTCAAAAATTAGTCCTTGAGTTAGCCCGGTTATCGGACAACCCAAGGACGACCTTTCGAAAACCTCGCCCCTAGGTTAGCCCGGTTATTGGACAACCTAAAGGCGTTGTAACCACCCATAAAAAGCGTGAAAATCAAAAGGGTCAAAACCATCGCGTCGCTCCGACCGCCTCTTTTTTTACGGCGGCGACAATGAAGACTGCCAAAGTAATTATAGATGTTGACATGGACAAGTTGAAAATTAGAAGTGGAGATGATGAAGTTAATTTTAATCTATTTGAAGTTATACAACAACCGGAAGACAAGAATGATTGCCTCAGAATAGATACTTTGGAGGAATTACCCATCTCAACTGAAAAACAAGATTACAAGTCTGTTGCACAACCCCAAAGACATCTTAGTCTGACTATGAAGGAAGTTATTCAAAGAGAGGTACTGAAACCTCCTGAAGCAGGTATGATTTATCCAATCTCTGACACTCGTAAGGTTATTCGTAATGAAAAGAATAAATTCATTCCCACAAGGACAGTCAAGGGATGGAGAATGCGTATATATCACCTTGATCACTCACCTGCATGAGCCCTAAAGCAAATAGGCGTCAAGCTGAAGACTTTAAACAAGCACTCCTGGGAGGCAACCCAATGTTTTGAATTTGTTGTTTTTCTTTTTGCAGTTTAAGTTTTTTGTGCATTTTTTTCTTCCTTAGGTTCTTTCTTTGCAAGATTGCTCTAGGTACATAGTGAACTTCTCCTCAAGACTTTGAAGTCTTACTTCAATGGTCTGGGGACAGTCCAACTTTTTCGGAGGGGGTGAGAAAGTTTGCAGCTGAGGATGAGGCACAAGATAAGGAGGAGATGACAAGTGAAGAAAATGAGGGAGGAAACTTACTTTGTTTTTAATGTTTTTAATTCCTTTGTTTTTAATTTAATATTTTTAATTGCTTTATTTTAAATTTTGAATTCCATTGTTGTCCCATAATTTGTTTTAGAGTCATATATGAGATTATTGTTTATTATCTAATTCAAATCTAGAACGTGAAAAATCATTTTGATTGTTTCCAATAACAAGTGATTTTGGGATGATGAGTATGATAGTGAAAAGGAATTGATGAGGAGAATTATGAATTAACTGAATTAGAGAAGCTAACCAAAACCCAGGTAAGTAGAGTACCAAAAACAGATAAATTGAGTGTCAACACTTTGTGATTGATAACTGATATTGGTTGATTCTTTGATGTGATTACATGTTAGCAAGACTTGAAAATGATAAAGGCATTTTTTTTCTTTGTAGTAGATATAACCCAGAGCCAAATAGCCAACCCTACATTAATTTTAGGACATCCATTTGAACCCTTTCTGAGCCAAAAATAATATTATTTCTTAAACAGAACCCTTAAGCCTAAACACTATTTATCTACCTTCTTATATTTGAGAAAAGAAATGAGTATGAATGTCACTATTTTTCTTATTGTTGGGTATTGTTATTGTTGTCCTACAGGTATTATTATGGTGTTATTGTTAAAAAAAAAGTGTAAAGGAAAAAGAAAAGCAAAGCTTAAAAATTATGGCAAAACCAAAAAAAGATACATGCAAAAGCATGAGAAAAGAAAAAAAAAGTCAAAATGGGGGAATAATAACTTGTGAGATTATTAACTCACTATCATTATGTTAGGAACAAAAGCATGAAGTCTGAAACCCGACTTGAGGAAATATTAAACAGGAATCATTCATATGAGTTGAATTTCTCAAATATTTTTGTATATCCCAGAAAAACCAATAATTCTTTCTTAGCCCAGCCCTATTACAAGCCTCAAAAGACCTTTTGATTTAAGTTTTGTTTAACAATTGTTGATTGTTTGAAGATGATTATCAATATTGGATTGTCTAAATGAAGTGATTGAATGAGATAAACACTTACCTGTGAGAATTAGAGATGAGTATATATAACTCTATTTGAGATATCATGCTTCTCTGAGGATAGTTGATGACTAATTATTCTTTGTTGGTTTCTATAACTTGAATGCTTATGTGTTCTATTTTCATTTGCAGTTGTGAGCATCACCTCTAAAAATTTTTATGTGTGGTTCTGGAAGAGAAAGTGATAATAGGCGATGGTTTTGTTTTGAAAAAATTACTTTGCTTGGAAGCAAGATTCTAGGTTGGGAAGAGTTGTTAAGTGGTAAAAAGTTGATATAATTATGCCTTGAATTGTTATGAAACTACTTAACTTATGTTAATTCTAATATATTTTTCTCCCAATATAGGATGAATTCGAGAATACCTTGATACCAGAGTAAGGAGCACAATTGTTAGCATAATTGGAGTAAAATTAAAAGAAAGAAGAACGCTTAAGCGAATGAAAGATGTGAGGCCCGACCCAATTTCTCTTATAAAAAGATAAGTTGTGTTTTGAGAAATGGAAGCAGTCTTGGAGAAGAGGAGGTACGACTACTGTTAGGGTTTCATCTAATCTTCATCAATTCTTTACTTCTTCATCAATTAGAGCATTGTAATGGCCAACATGAGTGGCTAACTTCATTCTCTTAGGATTCAGTGCACTTCCTTTGAACTCTTTTGTATCATGGTGATATTTTGAGATATTAATCTATGCTTTGATGTTGTTATTCTTATCCTTTATGCGTTGGAATGATTTATTCTTGATTGTTTGAGGTATGATTGGAAAATATATCTTGAACCTTAGATCACGATAAGAATATTTGTTACGTTAATTGCCAGGAATGGAATGAATGTATCAATTGCTTAACACCATAACCCTAATGCTGGAAAATCTCTTAATTGTGTGAGGAATCAACATTTATTAGGTTTTCTTATGAATTTCATGTGTGAGGAATCAACATGGATGATTTGAGTAGGTGGCATCAACATTGTTAGGTTAATTGACGTTCTTAATTGACATAGCCATTACAAAAGAGGGATAAGGAAGAGAGTCAATCCTAAGTACCTTTAATTGATATTTTTCTCAACAATTTACAGTTCTTTGTCATTTAATTTCAATTTAACTCTTATAACAAAAACCAATCTGTTTTAATCTACTTAGTAAGCATAATTGGGAATTTCCATTGAAATTGTTTCTTGTGGGATCAACTTTTATTTAATCGAAATACTATACTGCGATTGATAATTTTGGTACGCTTGCCAATAATTCAACAAGTATTTCGGTTTCTACGAGCAGTCTTTTCAATCTCAGGATCAAATTCTAATTGATTTGTAGATACATGTCCTCTTAAATGTATAAACCAAAGAGCAACCAAACAAAGATTAGCACAGGACAACAATTAAGCAAAATAAAACTAAAAAATTAAAATAAAAATAAAAATAAAATAGTTAATAAGCTAAACAAAGAATTCCCAAGGAACATCTTTCCCAAGCAATAGCGAGCATAAATACTTGTTGAATTATTGGCAATCGTACCAAAATTATCAATCACAGTATAGTATTTCGATTAATAAAAGTCGATTCCACGAGGAAAAATTTCAATAAAAATTCCCAATTATATGCTTACTAAGTGGATCAAAACAAAATGGGTTTTGCATAAAGAGCTGAATTGAAATTAATGACAAAGAACTATAAATTGTTTAGAAAAGATCAATTAAAGGCACTTAGGATTGACTTTCTTCCTTTTCCCTCTTTTGCAATGGCTATGTCCAAGTAAGATCATCAATTAACCTAACAATGTTGATGTCACCTACTCAAATCATCCATGTTGATTCCTCATACATGAAATTCACAAGAAAACCTAATAAATGTTAATTTCGCACACAATTAAGAGATTTTTCAGCATTAGGTTTAGGGTCATAAGCAATTGATACATTTATTCTATTCCTTACAATTAGCGTAACAAATATTCTTACCATGATCTAGGGTTCAAGATATATTTTTCAATCATATCCCAAACATCAAGAATAAACATTCAAAAGCATAAAGGATAAGAATAACAACATGAAAAACATAAATTAATATCTCAAAATATCACCAACATACAAAACCCAATCCCAAGAGAATGACGTTAGTCACTCATGGTAGCCATTACAATGCTCCAAATAAGGAAGAAGTGAATAATTGATGAAGATTAGACAAAACCCTAGTAGTAATCTTGTCTCTTCTCCCAAAACCTTCCCCCTTTTTTCTCAAAACACATCTTATCTTTTTATAGGAGAATTTGGGTCTCGCGTCTTTCGCTCAAGCGAAAACATTCGCTCAAGTGAAAGTTCAGTATTTTCGTTCAAGCGAAAAAGTATTCGCTTGAGTGAGTGAGTTCCATAGAAGTTTAACTAATTTTCGCTCAAGCGAAAATAATGGTGCTTGAGCGAATGACTTCCAGAGAGTTTTAACTAATTTTCGCTCAAGCGAGAGTCTATCTCACTCGAGCGACTTCCATGTTGAAAATCTTTTTCCTCCTTTCAGTTTTTTGCTTCAATTATGTTGACAATTATGCTTCTTGCCCTTGTATAAAGGTATTCTCGAATTCATCCTACATTGGGAGAAAAATAGATTAGAATTGACATAAGTTAAGTGATTTCATAACAATTAAAAGCATAATTATATCAACTTTTTACCACTTAACAATCTTCATAACTAAGGAGAATGTGTCAAAATAATCCATTCTCTCTAACTGAGTGTAGCCCTTGGCCACTAAGCGGGCTTTGTATCTATCAATAGTGTCATTTACATGATATTTAACCTTGTAAACCCATTTACAACCAATGAGACTCTTTCCTCATAGGAGATCAACAATACATCAAATGTTACTTTGTTGTAAAGCCTGTAACTCAACATTCATAGAATTTTGCCAACAATACAATTTAGATGCTTAGGAGAAAGTAGTAGGTTCAGAAATGTTAGTAATAACAAAACAATTTTTTTATAAGAGGAGTTGCATTTGGAATAATAAAGAACTAAGGATAAAGATGCAAACAAGTACCCTTAAGAGGATGTGTGAAACTGCTAGAAACAACCGCATAATGATAATGAAAATTTGTTAAGTAAGAGGGTGGTATGCAAGATCGGGTGGAGTGTCTAACATGTGGAGAAGTCGGGACAGTAGAACTAAGGTTTTGGTTAGAATTTATAGTAGATGGAATGTCTGTAGCAGGAGGGTGATGAATAGGCTCGGGCAAGGATAAAGTATTTGCAGGAGAGGATATATATGGAATGTCTGTAATAGGAGCGTGATAAATAGACTCAGGCAAGGATAAGGTATTTGCAAGAGAGGATATATCAGATAATAGAGGAAAAATAGAAGAATTTGAGAAAAGAGTAGTGGAGGAATGAAAAGGAAACATAGTTTCATAAAGAATGACATTTCTTGAAAGAAAATTTTGATGGATATGAAAATCATACAGAACATAGCTTTTAGTACCTTCCCTATATCCCAAGATAATGGCTTTGCTGGCACGGGACTGAAATTTAGTTATGTGATTTAGAAGCGCAATGGCATAAGTAAGACAGCCAAAAACCTTTAAATAGATCATGCTAGGTGGTTTATCATATAACATTGAATAAGGAAATTTAAAACGCAATAACGGAATACACAGTTTATTAATTATATTAACAACTTGTTGAACAACATAAAAGCAAAAGATGTGAGGTAGTTGAGCTTGGTAAAATAATGTTTGAGTTACATTTAAAAGATGTTAATGTTTGCATTCAATAATACCATTTTGTTGAGGCGTCTTAACACAAGTTCTTTTATGAAGAATACCTTTAGATGAAAAAAATCAATTAATAAAAATTCTACTCCATTGTCATTTCAAAAATATTTGAGTTTAGTATGAAATTGAGTTTCAATCAATGAAATGAAATGTATTAAATGCGTGCGGGTTTCAGATTTGGATTTCATAAATTTAATCCAGGTAAAATGTGAGTAATCATCAACTAAAGTGACAAAATGTTTGTAACTGCAATTAGAAGATACAAAATATGATCACCATATGTATCCATGAATAATGTTATAAATTTTTGTGACTGTGTTTCATTATTATGATGAGACAATTTGCGTTGTTTAACAAAATGACAAATGTTACAAGGAGAGAGATTTACAGAGTAAGGAATAAAAGGATATTGTTGGAAAATAATACGAAAAATAGAGTCAGAGACATAACCTAATCTATGATGCCAAAGAGAAGTATCTTTGAGTTTGGTAGTAGCGATATGAGCAGAAACATGATGATGGTTGTGATAAGAGTGAGATAGATTTAGCACATACAGTCATTGGTGCAAGTTAGTAGTACCAATCATCCTCTAGAAGGTTTGCTGCAAAATAATACAAGAGTTAGATTAAAAAATGAGATGACAATGCAAGGTTTGGATCAATTTTTTAACAGAAATCAGATTTACATGAAAATTGGGAACGAAAAGAACCTCATGAAGAATTAAGGAGTCTGAAAACATAACATTACCAGATATAGAAGTGGAAACTTGGACAACATTTGTCAAAGTAATGAAAATAGGCGAAATATATTTATGAGTAACAAAACTGTGAAAATCAAAAGTTATATGATCCCAAAAGCCATTGAGGAGATGTTTTACCTAGAAGAATAGAAGGAGTTTAGGAAGAGTGGAAGAAGAATTAATCGAAGGAGTGAACACCGAAATTGTTGTATGTGCAGGAGATTTGGATTGTTGCAAAAATGCTAGAATGTCATGATACCGCTCATCAGTAAAGTAAATTTAAGCATTGGTCGTGATATCTTGTGAAGGTTTGAGACGTTAGTAGTAATAATATCAAATGGAAAAACACCAGAGACGACATTATTGGTCATGCGATTTTTATATCTTCGTAGAAAATCATGTTTGAAATATACCGTATCCACTGTGTAATTTGTATGTTCACAATAAATGCAGAATTTATTACCATGGGAACTTCTCCCTTCATTATTTCTGCCACGACCCCTTGAAAAAGAATAACCTCTACCTCGTCCTCTATAGAAAGGATTTGAGTTAGAAACATCATCATTCTTGGACTGCAAATTCGGAGAAGTAATAGCAGCTAAGGCTTCTGAATCAAGAAGAGTTTCAAAAGAACTAAGAATAGAATATCATTGACGTTCTTGCTGAATAACCATGTTAAAAACTTTGGTAATATCGGGAAGATGATCAATTAACATAATATGAGAACGTACGGAGGCATACTGATCATGGAGACCTTTCAGAAATTGAATAACATAATCTTGTTGCTTATAGCGTTAGGCAGAATCAAGAGCATCATAAGAATATTATATAGTACATATACAATTAACAAAGGAATGAAAACTATCGATTTTCTCCCAAAAAGTACGTAACTTTGTGTAAAATTCAATTATAGAGAGAGTACCTTGGTGTAGTTTGTATAAATCTTCTTAAAAATCTGCAGTACGAAAAATATCTCCTTTAAAGCGATGGTACAAATCTTGCCAAAAGTCGGAAGCATGTTCGATCTAGAGAATGGATTTAAAAATGATGTCATGCATCGATCGTTGGATCCAAGAAATAACCATTGTGTTGCAAACGATCCCAAGGTTCGTGAAGAAAGCTGGTTGATGGTGGTTCGGAGAGAGTGTCATCGATGAATTTTAGCTTATTCTTAGATTTGAGCGCAAGTTTCATGGCGCGTTCTCAGGCGTGATAATTCTTGCCATCCAACAAGGTGGAGACAAGAACGAGAGTAAGATTTTCATTGGAAGGAAGAAAGAAGGGATTAATGTGAAAGTCAATATAGGGGTTCAAACGTCGTATGAATGAAGGAAAAAATCAAGAAATAATATCTGATATCATCTTACTGTTCATATACATACAATGAAATTTATCTGTTTTTATTAAGAATTTCTCACCATAAAAGGGAGTACAAATAGGGTATATATATAACTTGTAGAATAGAAAGGAAAAAATTTGTCATAACTAAAAATAATACAAAAGAGGAAAAACATGATTTGTTATAGAAAAACAATTATGTTAATAATAAACCCTAGAATATAACGTAAGAAGAATTTGTAGGTTATTTTTCATTTTGCATATTATTTAATAAATGACAAACAAAATCATATTAATTATCTTAATGAAAAAAATATGATTATAAAAGAGAGTAATCATTTGGTAGTGAAAACAATTGTAATAATAATTAATGACAATAACACTAGTTGTATAATTAATGAATTGTGATTGAAGTAGAGGGTTTATATGATAGAGGTGATGATGTGAATAATTATAGTGGTGATAAGGAACACAAACGATGAAGTAATTAGTACTAATGATTATAGTGACATTTTTAGAAATGGTGAGAGATTTAACTTAATCTTACAAAATCGGTTCAGTATGATGAAAATTGTACTCACCTATATATACTATAATGTTATCATATATTTCGTCAATGTCCGATTTCTCAACATAATCCCACACATTGAAGAGGATTTTTTCATCACACTCTCTCATGTCGAAGAAGATTTTTTTCATGATACTTCCTCATATCAAAAATGATTTTTTCATCACACTTCCTCATATAAAAAATAATTCTTTTCATCACATTTTCCCATATCAAAAATGATTTTTTTATCACACTCTCTCGTATTAAGGATGAGTGATCCAATATTGGTCTGATAACAGATGATTTAGTTTACCACTATTAACAATTAATAGCCCAACGTTACTAGAGTTCATTCTGATATCATCTTAAAAATGGTGAGATACCTAACTCAAACGTATAAAACTGACTCGATAAGGTAATAATTGTATTTACTTGTATACTATAATAATATAATAATAAAGTATATATATATATATATATATATATATATATATATATATTTAAATGAGATCATAATATTAAACTTTTTATACTTCAAACAAAATACATTATAAAATAAAACCATATCCTTAGCAAAGGAAAGGAGAAAAATGAGTGTATAAGAAGATAAGGAAGAATCATGATTGATACAGGCACTAAAGAGAAACAAGGTATATAGGGAAAAACAGTGTTTCCTTCCATTGTGTCCAATATATAATTATTGTTTCATTGGAAGAACGTTGGTAGGAGATGGTAAGTGGTATGAATGAGAGTGAGAAGTAAGAGAAAATGGATTACACGGGTGAGTCAACCTTCCAAGGCAGCTGGTGGTGGCTAGTCAAGGTTGGTGTATGTGTGTGGGGGGTTTGCAATTATCCAAAACTAGACCACCATGCAATGCAGTGCAATGCAAAACCTAAACAACAATGAATAGTTAATAGTTAATATTTATGGTGAGTGAACTATTGTTGACTACGTCTCTTGTTTCCACTACCTTATTTTCTTGAGCATCACAACTAGAGGGAGTCTTTCAGTCACTTCACTACTAAATGTGTTGTTTAATCGTGCCCGTGGTTAGGAAAATAAGGAAAAACACGTACTTATACCTTGTACCCGTAAAAAAAACAAAGTTGAAAAAGTGATATGTTTCACACTTCTTATCTGAAAGAAGATGTTAGTGGACACCCAAATCTTATTCATCTCTCAATTGCCTTTTCGAATAAATAGATATTTGTAATTTGAGATCATTTTATTTTAGTATTTCGTTTCTTTTAGTTCTTTAAACATAAAAAATACAACCTTATACTCTAAATAAAAACAATGAGGAATAATTGTCATTTCTTTAACAATAACTAGCAATTAAATAATTTTCGGTTAGTGATATTATAAACATCGGCTCCGCCCAATTTAACACTCTAATAGAAAATCGAACTAAAAAGTGATATGTTATTTTTAAATAATTAAATTAAAATAAAATCAGTACAAAACCAATCAAATTTGGGTTGGATCTATTTTATAAAAAAATATTTAGATCAAATTTTTTTAATATAATTTTTTATAAAAAATATAATATTTTTTCATTTTTTATCCCATATTATTTACATAAATTTTAAATAATTATTATTTTATTATATTTTTATCTTATTTTAATCATTATTTATCTTACATTAAAATCTTCATTATTATTAATAAAGAAATTCAGTTAAATTCTAATTAAATATTTAAACCTTCTTCACCAGTTTAGTAGCGGTACAATTTAAAAAACATTGACAAATATACACTCTAACACAATTTAGTTCTACTAAAGTGTAAATTTTTTAGTTAAAATAAATTATTTTTGTGGATATTGATTACAATCACTATACTTTCGCAATCCCCTAATCAAATATATTTTCAAAATAATCTTTGATGAACATTCCAAGTTTATAATAAAATGTCCAATTATAGAGGTTAAATTTGAGACAAAGAAATTAATCTAATAAAATATTGTAAATTAAAGAAAATAAAAGATTTAATACATTATAATCAAGAATAAACATAAAGCAAGAGACAAGACAACTCATACTTTAAGATATTTAAATTATATTAAATAAAAATATTTGTCATAATTATTATATTATATGAAAAACATTTTTTACTTAAATATAAAATATCTGAACATATTATTATATTTTTTTATCAATTATAATACTTTTTATCAATCAATCAACGAACTAATTAAAACATATAAATTTTCTTATTATTACAATATTATAAGAATATTTGAATTATTATAATATTACTTATCATTTATTACATTCAAATTTTACATACTAGGAACATAACTTACCTTTCTAGAAATGAAAAATTGATATGTTGAGTACCTCTTTTACTTCCTCATTGTATATCTTTTAAAAAATTAAAGACATAATCTCTTCGTGTTCAAGATAAATAGGGTGATGATGACAGAATATTTCTTAGTACCCATTTGAAATTAGTTTTTTTTTTTTTTTACATTTATTATGATTCGAGTAATTGGTGGTTGATTATTAATTTAATTATTTACCAATCGTGAGTTGGATGACACAATTTCGTTGCACCCATATTTTATAGATTTCGATCAAAGATTTATGTTCTTAACTTTTATATTAGTTCAAGTCAAATATAATTTATATATTTAATTTTTTTTTAACTCATGAATATATTTTTTAAAAATAAAATTATGATAAATTAATATCTCGACACGAATACTTTTATTCTTAACTAAACAAATCAAAATTAAGTTTTTTATTATTTTTTTAATTTTAATATAAGCAACATGGATGATTTAATTTCATGACATCGGTTGATAGGTTAAGATAAATATTCTTTAGTAGCCACTAATGGAATCGGTCAATCACAAAATAATATAAAAGAAAACCATGTGTCCAAGGAACATGGAAGAAAAAAGAGATTATGTTAAAATAAAAGTTGATTTTGAATATATGAAAGAATATCACAAAGATGTGCTTCTTTGGTGAGGAAAAAAAATATGCATCCTTTAGTTTTTCTGATTTATTTTCTTTAATGGGGCACAGCATGCTCCTCCTCCACAGCATATTTCTGGACCCGCCACCAATTTATGCTTCCATTTCATTCATTCCATTCATTTCTCAGAGGAAAACAATGGCTAAAATATTATGTTTCGAAAAGTCAAAGAAATTCTACATTGCCACAAAAATTAAAATCTTTAATTAATCGATTTTCTTAAACAAATTTTCATATAC
The DNA here is from genome assembly GCA_963425845.1 of Sphenostylis stenocarpa. NCBI lineage: Eukaryota > Viridiplantae > Streptophyta > Magnoliopsida > Fabales > Fabaceae > Sphenostylis > Sphenostylis stenocarpa. The sequence goes on from OY731401.1 coordinate 49,856,790, forward strand.
AATTTTTATGGATGAAATAAAATAATTAAAAAAACTTATCGTCGAATATATCAATGTATACTTCATATCAATATTATGATTAAAAAAAATAGATAAAAACTGAGAATACCTGCAACTAATTAAAATTTTCGAAACATATAGTTATTTATTAAGATAAAACTATGTACCCTCTATCTTTCTCTTTAGACTACTTTCTATAATTTAATAATAAATTCATAATGGATTTTCCAATTATAGCCCTACAATTTATTTTTTTCATGTTAACTGCATAAATTCTTTGCCCTTAGTTTAATTTAATAATTATAATAACTGTTTTGAACTGGGTAAAATGGGCCAAGCCCAGAGCATATAACACAAGTCCAATAGTTGAGCGAAGTAAATGGGCCCAGATTCTCAATTGATATTGAACTTCTAAAACTAAACCCAACACCATTTTTTATTCTAAAGAGATTTGCTTTTGTTTTTTTATGGTCTGAATGGTCTTCTTCACATAGTGTAATTTTTTTTAATTAGTCTTGAATGTAAATAAATAATGTTTGAAAATAAATTTCATCTTTTTTTATTTTTTATTTTAATATGTCCTTATACATTATTATTAAAATGTTATTTAATCCTGTATATACAAATTAAATTATATCTTAATATCGTAAGACTAAATTATATTTTAATAATTACATGTAAGAACTTTCTTAAAATAAAAATAATTATGAAAGATTTTAATTACTTTTCAATAACTTTATTGTAATTTATTTATATTTTAATATTACATAAAACTTTCGAACTAAGTTAATTAATTAATTATATATATATATATATATATATATATATATATATAACGACTAGGAAGTTGTGACTAAATAATTATTTTGGCCAAAATAACTGTAATTTTAGTTATTTAAAATAAAATACAAGTTAACTAATTTGAACTATGTTTTTATTTTATTTTATTTCCAATTTATCCCTAAATATTTTTTGAGAGAATGTTTCTCTTTGCAGCAGATAAAAGTAATATTTTAATTATGACAATAAGGTTATTTAATTATGTTATTTCAACAAGTAATAAAATTATTATTGCTGAAAAAACTTAAATTACAATTATTTGAGGATGAAGGATATATATTGATAGTGAAAAAAATTGAATTATTTATGGAAAATGGTATTGGGCCTTGTTATGCTATTCACACCTCTTCATTGTTTTAACTTGTATCTTCCAAGTTTTGCCTCTTATTTTATTTTACGAAAACATCTCCTATATACATGTTTCTATTGTATTATCTTCTTTTTTTTTTCCTAAGAAAATGTAAATTATGTTATGTAATTAATTCTATATACATGTTATTTTCTTAGGAAAAAATATTCCTTTTTAAATTTAAAATTTAATCTAACTAATTTGAAAATTCAAAATTATATTGGTTCATGTGTTTTAATTTGATTCATTCAAAGATTATGATACTATTAAAAAAAATAATCAAATTCATTGCAAAGTAAAATAAATATTATTCTATATGTTATCTTGATTTTCAAAATTTAAAATTATCTTGATTCATCCAATTATTTACGATATTATTGAAAAAAGTAAATTGGTTCATTCTTAATTAATTTGATTATAATTAAAGAGGTAATCTATACAATAACTAATTTTATTATTATTAAAAATCAATATTTTCATTGTAATTGATTGAAAATCTAATTTATAAAAATATTAGTAAAGGACATATATATATATATATATATATATATATATATATATATATATATATATATATAACTGAAGGAAAAAAAATTATATACCAATTTTTTGTTCTATATTAAAAATAAATAAATTCTATCGTATAAGTGAGATTGTGTCTTTTTAATTTATACCCCATTGTCACATGGAAACTTATTTTAATGTGTTAAATATTTTGGAAAATAATTAATATAGAGAAAGTTTAATTTATCGTGTTAAGTTTTTTCAAAATAATATATACATAAACTTGTTTCAATTGAGATATTATCGGAAAAAAAATGTGACTCTATTTTTTACTTAACTTTACAAAATTAATTTTATAAGGTGAAAATTCCTCTCATTTTTACATTTCTTTTGTCATTTTATTTTTAGCTAACGTGGAATTAAAGTTTATTGTAATGTAGATTTTTACAAAACCTAGTGTGTTGATAATTTATTGGGTAATCCTTTTATTAAATTTCAAATTTTCAAAAACCCTAAACCCTAAATTAGAAGGTAACACCACATTCAAAAGTGGGAAAAGAAATCAAAAGTTAATATCATCTCATAGAGAAATTGAAGAATCTCTATCTGTTAATGATTCCTCACCTTATTATCTATTATGCCAAAAGTTGAAGCGTATATATTATTAACCTAAAATTAATATCTTTGAATTAACCTTTTTATAAATACTTCTAAAATATTAATGTTTATTCTATAAATTAAAATTAAGTTACGCATAAACTAATATTAATTTATATAAAAAAATCATTTTGTAGATTAAATGACTAATTTCATCCTTTTAGCTGAATAAATGTTGTCATTTGGTTCTTCTATTTAATAATTAATCATTTATTATATTTTATAAATATTTTTTTAATCTCTCATGAATTTATGGACTAAAACTATCGATCTATTGTTTTATTTTAAGGATGAATTGACATCAGTTTACCAATTAGTTTATCACGTCTAACCCATTTTATCATCTAATTAAAATACATGTTTAATTTTTTAAGAGCTGAATTAATTATATTTTAACAAATTTAGTAACTAAATCAAGTCATTGTGGTCCTTGTCCTAGATACTATTTGATTTGTTATTTTTATTTTTTATCTCTGAAGCACACTGTAATTGTGATGTGACGCAGTTGCAGCACTACCACAAATGCAATGTTTTTTGGCCACATCATGTGATAGATAATGCACTTCACAATTTGATTGAGCACCAAGGTCCATTGAAGCAAGAGAACACAATGCAATTCATTTAGTCACTAATTATCTAATCCATCCACTTATAAGCCCATTCAATTATAAAAGTCAAAATTAATGGAATATTTTGGTTGAAATCTCTCCTTTTTAAAATTGATTGTGTCAAGTACTTGAGCATAATATTAAACTTTATTTTATGAATTTTTTTTTATACATATTAAAAACATGACATGCTTTAGATGAATGGATTTCATATCTAAGAAATTATAAAAGATAGTTTGAATGAATCCTAAATTAATTAGATTTTCATCATATTTATAATAATTATAAATGGATTAATGAATTATTTTTAACCTATTTATTATTATTCAAATTTTAAATTTAGGATTTGTGAGTATTTAATTAGTGACAGAATAATATTTTTATTTAATCACTAAATATATATAAAAAAATCACGACAACTAAGTGGTGTTGTTAATTAAGTTTTGTGAAATAATTTTATGATTAAATTATATTTTTTAAGAATCAATTTGATAAGAAATAAATATAAATACAATTCATTAGAACCAGAGAAAATATAGGAACATCAATATATTCTAGTAAAATGAAAGGACAGGACCCCAAATTTAGAAAGAAGAATGTTGAGGAAAAAGAAAGAAAGAAAAAAATAAGTTTGAAGTTTATCCAAAGAAGAAAGTTGAAAAAAGGTGGAGCATGAGATGCTCATAGTAGTGCCACTCACCAGATTCTACACCGATTTCATTACTTTTTTAATTTTAATATTTTTTTTACTTTTTATTTACAAATGACACATCTTTATTGGAACTACTTATTCAATATCTTCTATAAAAATAAATTATTTAAATATTTAAATATATTAATTATTAGAATAATTTTAATAAGTTATTAAAAATAAATAAATAATGGTGAAAGAATATTTTAAAAAAATTAATAAATTTTTTATTAAAATTAAATATGATATAATATAATAAATTTATACTTTAATTTTTCTTTATACAAATAATTTATGTTCGTTGTCTATTAAAGTTTTTTTAATAACTTTTATTATTTATTAATGAAAATATGATGTTCAAACACTTGTATGTTCATACTTTTTATAATTATTTTTTTAATATTTTTATTTTTTAAATATATCAATTTTTTAATATTTTTATTATTTTTAAAAAATTATAATAATAATTTTTTTAAATTAGAAAATTTTTAATTTTTTTCTTAGGAACATAAAAAAGTAGAAAAAAAATCATCTTTATAATTACAATTTTTGAACGAAAGGTGTGACACGTAACACACGTTCTCTAATATAACTGTTTTTTCTGTGACAAATGTAATATTTGTAAAGAGATTTATATTGTTTGAATTGGGTAAGACTACCAGTAATTTTTTTTTAATATTTAATTTAGTTATATATTTAGAATATAGACTCGAAATTACTAATAAAATTAAAATAATTTTATGGTAGTCAATAACATATTTAATAATATTTTATAAATTACTCTATTTTAATACATTTTTATGGTTGGAAAAAAAATACTATTATTTTTTATTTATTTATTTTAACTCAAATAATCTTAAAAGTAAAATCAAACATTGTGATGTTTCACGTAGAGTTAGATTTCAAAATAATCTTCTTGAGTTATACAATTTCTTTTAGAATGTTTACGATCTAGAATTATTTTGTATTTAAAGAGTTTTTTAGTGGCATAAAAAGTTGTATACAGAAAGTTTGTTTTGAAACTAAAATTATTAAAATAAGTGCTTAACTTATTTTTAAAATATAAAAATATTAAAATAAATCCTTTTAAAAATATAAAATACCAAATAAAATTTTTGAACTTTTGTTAATAGACACATCAACGAACTTCATTAATATTAATCTATTCAACATTTTAATTAAAAAAAGGGTTTAAATAAATTTTTGAAAATATGAAATACAAGATTGAGACTATTACCACAAATGTTAAAACATAAACCTAAAAATAACGTTTGAGAAATAAAAACTTTAAATAATAAGCATCGTAAATGTGATTTTTAATAACATTACATCTGTTAACTAAGATTTTGAATTTAATCAGTGAAGTTCTCTTGTAGTTATTTATAATAATAATAAAAAAAAAAAGTGAAAACTTGGTAAACTTGAACACTGCAAAGGTCAATGTTTATTTGAAGCACCAAACATCTAAAAAAGGTGAATAAATAGTAACAAACTCAAGGTGAATCCTCTCGTCCTATGGGATTTACAGATAATTGCTTTCTGCCTTGGTAAAGCATATCACTAAACTTTGATATTGCATCGTTAGTCCCACAACTTTATAACATCAGAATACAATATGAACACTCTTTCAAAGATCAAGTAAGAAGGAAACTTGGGAATCCTCTTCAAATTATTTACATAAAACCACCCTTAAGCATCTAAAAACACTCCGACATCAATGAATAAGGTTTAACATTTTAATACCTTATCTCTAAATCCAGCATTATACATAGTTCATTGATTATGCATGGACTGCATTTTCATATTAGTGTCAAAGGGTCCAAATTGGCATCCTTGGAGAGAACCAGTGAACAAATACTGCTCCTGAAGCGGTTTAGACCCATATGAGGAAACTCCACATAGTGGCGTCATTAACATATTTCCGTTTGCTGAATTGGAAAACACAGGCACACTCTCACATGGCAATTTCCATTCATATTCCTGTTTGACTATGCTACACAGTTTCTGATTCTGGGTTGGATTCACATCCTTCACTGAGTGATCTTCTGGTGAAGGAGAATTTGTTTCGGGGAGATTCACCATCGTGATGTCATGGATACTTGATCTCTTCTTATCCTTTCCCTCAATTAGCTGCCTGATGAAATACTTCTGAGCATGGCTTGCAACCTGAGTTGGTGTCCTTGTGGTCACAAAATTGCGGGAGATGTTTCTCCAGTCTCCTTTACCATACTTCTTCAGACCCATCAGAAATTGCCTGTGATGGTCCATTTAACAAGTAACCCAACATTAGACAGTAGTTCTTGCACATATCACGGTCAACATTTTTATCATTTATAGAACACTAATTACACTCTCATATGCTAGTTTACTTTTTTCTAGCTAAGAATTACCTTAAAATGTTACATTTGATATTATTTCTGATTGATTTGCATTGTAAAAGCACACATGAAAATTTATTCCCTAATATGTTTTAAGTTTCTTATTGATTCAAGAACAAAAGACCTGAAATCAGGCAAAGGTACATTAAAAAAAAAAAGATCATATTAAGTGAAGCATTTATCATACCAATCACATACATACAGTAAACAGAACCGACTCATGAACACTCAATCTCATGACCACTCATGAACACCAAGCAGGACTTTTTCCTACACTATTTCGTAAACATAAATGCATTGATTATTTAAACAGGCTTATGATGTGCAGTTACCTGTGCTCCTCTTTAGTCCATGGCACTCCTTTTTTCCTCTCCTGTTCAGGTGGTCTAGTGGAAGTACTCCTTTTGCCAGTAACACCATAGAATTGCTTGAAACCATCAAATCCTTGATTGTTGACCCACTCCAATGTGAAGGAGTCAGCAGTGTACATTGGAACTGGGAAAAACCCAGATTCAATGACACTCACATCTTCTTCCAGTTCCCTATACTGTTTGATCACATCATCAACAGTTTTACCTGGAATCAAGGCTGCCACCTTCAGCCAACGGTCTGGAGTGTCCTTGTCAAACACAGCCAGAGCACTCTCAAACAACTTGTTTTCCTGTGGAGTCCACTTGGTCCCCAAGCTTTCTTGGAACAACCAATTGGAACTATGGAGGTAAGAGGCTGGAGAAAGAACCTCAATTCCCCTGTTCATCTTCTAGTTTAAATAGTCGTAGCAGCAGCAGCAGCACTCATAGCCAGCATGCCAAAACCATATCCATCATTAAAGGGTAATAAACACACACAGATACAAATAGTTATTAAACAATCTCTCCTTGAGAGAGATAACCAAGGGAAGATAGGAGGAGTAGTGGACTAGTGGAGTTTCTAAGAAGCTTATAATCAAGAAGCATTTGTAAGGAATCTGCTACGCTTTTAACATAGCCACAACCTAAGGAATCTGGAAAAGCTTCAAAAGAAATAAAAAAACTTTCTTTCCAAAACCCAAGGAAAATTCCAAATCCCTCAGCTTATGGGCACTCTGCAAAGCTTGTATCTTTTTTAAACCCTAAATATTCAGATCTAAGAGAAGAAGGAATCATCACCAACACATACAAGAAAAGAAGCAAATCCCAGATAGAAAGGGTACAAATATTAAGATAATTTCAATCCCAGAAGTTTATGGAGTTGACACACAATAATTAGGATGACTCCTGACAAAAGGAAGAAAAAATATTTAAAATGGAAATGGAATTAGAGAGCAGGTGAAGAGGAAAAGGATGGGAGGGAGTTTGGAGTGAAGTGCAGGGGAGTAGAAAGAAGGGAACAAGAATGTGTCAGATGTTTGTACTGGCGGTGAGACAGTGATCTATGGAACAGGTTGGAGTGGGGAGAGGTCAAAGCCACTGAGTTCTGATTGGTGGAGAGAGCATGTTTGTGGGCGCTCAGACCACACATCGTACATTGAAGTAAAAGGGGAGAAGGAAATTTCAATTACAAGTGTAGTTTTATTTTTTAATCAAACACTTATATTTTTGGATTTTTAATTATAAAAAACTTATTTAGATATTTTCACATCGAGTTGGATATATTGGGAAATAATGGAAAAAATATTACAAAAAGATAACAGTTATTTAAATGTTTTAATATAAATTTACATAGTATGAATTAGACTTTAGAGCAAATTCAACGTGTAATCTTAGTTTTAATTTTAAAAAAATTAAATACCGTATCTTGTAAAAATAATGTTTTTAATAATTATTTTTCTTAATTTTTTTTTAGTTTTTTTCAGTTTATTCTCGCGATTCTCCCCAAATAACATTACAGGTACTATTAAAGTAAAAAAATGGTAGTTGAATGATGAATAGATATAAAAACCCAATAGAATGAATTTGTAAAAATTTAAAGAGAGTTATTTAAATATGATACTGTGTGTCTCACTTAAGAAATCAAGGTGGATTCTTATAACAACACAACATTGGATATGATGCTCTTATAAAACTATTTTAGGGTTGTTTCTGGTGGAAATTTGATCGATTTCGATTTCGATTTCTCATAGCCTTAAGTTCTAACCAAATTTCGACCACGTAGATTCTTTTTATTTAGGCTAGCAAATAAGTTTTCAATCGAAACATGTATGAGAATCGAAAACGTCATATAAAGCATGCACATATATTAAAAACATGAAAAATGTGATAAAACATGCATATTGAAATCGAAATGCTAACAATGCAACCTAACATGCAGATTGACAAATCGAAGATACTATTTTTAGTATTTTTTATTAAGAAACTCGTAAGTAAAGAAAGTAGTGAAAATTGTCGAAACGGAAAGTAGTGCAGAATATTAATTTGCAAAAAGATGTAAATGCGGAAACCCCGAAATTGCATAAATGTAAATGACAAGAATCGAAATTTCAGGAATGTAAATGATGAGACTCAAAATTGTAGAATATTAAATGACAAATAGTCGAAAGTGCAGAAACTTAAAGTTGATAAATGTAAACTACATTGAAGGTAAATTACCATGGTAAGTATAGAAAGCGATAAAGACAGTCAATGAAAATGGAGATACAGAGCATTAGAAACTTGATGATGTTGTCGTTCTCCTGTAGACTTTTCACTAGTGTTTCTGTTATCTCTACCAATTCCCCTTTTTTTCTTCCAACCTCACTCTATTTATAGAGTTTTCTTCAGGTAACCTCCTAGGGGCAGTTAAAAAGTCGCTACCATGTTCTTCACTGCACGTCCCTTGATCTTTCGTCTTCGCCTACAGTTTAGAAAAATCGCTTCCACGTTCCAAATGCACTTTAATTTCGAAAGCCACGTATGATAATCGTTCCCCTCTATCTCGATTTCAGCCTTTCAATTCTTGATTTTCATCCTCGATTTTCCTAATCATCGAATTCCTTCCATCCTTCGATTTATCAATTTTTAACCAACATATGACCCTTGATTCCCTTCAATCCACTTTTCGATCTATATATCGATTTTTCCCACCAACAATATGCCCCCTGAAAGAATAAAATATTTGTGCAAAATGTTGTATTCTTTCAAGAAGTGTCTAACTTAACTTTTTTTTTTCATGAAGTTATTCCAATTTTTGATACAATCTAATCGAAAATTGACTCCTTGTGCACGAAAAATCGAAAAACCAAGATAAGTAAATACTCCCCCTATCTCGATTCGAAAAAACTTTTATCGAGAATGCTACCACCCTCTTAAACTTAATTTCTCTAAAACCCAAAGACAAAGATCTTTCGAAATCGAGACTATCATTCTTACCAAAACACTCCCTATCATTTTCTGTTGAATCAACTAATACCTCCCCCGATCCAAAAGAAAAACCATCTCCCGAAACAAACTTTCGATTTTATTATCTCGACAGAATTGCATGTTCCTAAAATATCGAACTGCTATAAAAGGAAGATCCGTTCTCGATATTCTGTTGCCTAAAGATGATGTCACTCCCTCAAATCATTTCATCAATTCTCGATATCTTAAACATTACTGTTATCGATTCATTCCTCGATGACAATCTCCTAAATAGCTTCGATGTTGAAACAACATTGTACTTTAATCAATTGTGAATGCTTACTTCCCTTATTCGAGGTTTATAATCTTTTAAGTATTTCTCATTTATCGAAAGCACTTTTTCTTTACTATGCCAATCGCCAATCGCCAATCGACAATCGAATAAACATTTCCCGATAATACTTTAATAACTTCAAAAGACCCTTCCCAATTCGGTGACCATTTGCCATAACTTTTAGACTTCTTATCCATCGGCAAAATCGTTTTCCAAACTAAGTCACCTTCGTTAAATATTTTTTGTCGAACTCTCTTGTTATAACCTCGAGCAATCTGACTTTTCTGTAAAATAATATTATTCAACGCTTGCAATCTTATTTCATCGAGTTCATTTAACTCATCATACATCAAGTTCCAGTAATCACAGCTGGGTAATTCATTTTGTTTTTGTATTCGAGTTGACTCAATATTTATTTCGATGGGTAAAACCGCATCATGCCCATAGACTAACTTATATGGGGTATTCTGTATGGAATCTTTCGGTGAATTTCGATAAGCCCACAAAATATGCAATAACGTTTCATGCCAAGTCTTTGGTTTGTTACCGATATGTTTCTTGATTAAACCAATAATTACTTTATTAATGGCCTTAACCTGTCCATTAGCCTGAGCATAATATGAAGTTGATGCTAATAACTGAATATTTCTCGATTCAGCATATCTAACCATTTTCTTGCCAGTAAAAATTTTCCCTCTATCAGTAGTAATAGACTGTGGTATCCCAAATCGATAAACGATATATTCCTCAATGAAATCGATCACATCTTGTTGATCAACATCTTTTAACGGGACTGCTTCTACCCATTTCGAGAAGTAATCAACGGCTACAATTATGTATCTATGTCCTTTCGATGACTGTGGAAAAATTTGTCCAATTAAATCGATTGCCCAACCTCTGAAAGGCCATGATTTGATAATCGAATGCAATTCGCTAGCAGAGACTTGTTGTACGGGACTAAATTTCTGACATTCCTCACATGACTTAGCATATTCGATACAATATTTTAAAATCGAAGGCCAGTAATATCCTTGTCGAGTTAACGTCCATCTCATTTTTTGACCTACCATATGTGCACCACATATTCCATTATGTACCTCCGCCATTGCCAAATAAGCATCGTCATCCCTTAAACATCTGAGCAAAACTCCATCGATACCTTTTTTGTACAATTCATCATTAAGCAACACATATTTTATTGCTCGATACTTTATTTTCTTATCGATTCTCCCGTTTGGATTTTGCAAATAGTCCATAATTGATTTTCTCCAATCCTGATCATCCAAGTTGTTAATTTGTAAAACTTCCCTCTCTTGGGGTAATTTCTCTTTGATTTGAATCATCTTTTGTAAATTTTCCAGAGAAATTTTATACCTAGATGCCATTTGCGCTAAGTCATTAGCTTCTCGATTAAATTCTCGAGGAACATATTCAAATGTTATATCATCAAACATTTTACTCTAAGTGATTACTTTTTCCAAGTATCTGAACAAATTGGTATTGATACATTTGTATTCTTTTCGAACCTGTTTGATCACTAATTGTGAATCCCCTCTTACAATTACACATGTCGAGCTTTTAATTTAATCAAAGTCTCGAGACCCAAAACCAAAGCTTCATATTCAACTTCATTATTCGAGCAGTTGGGTTTGATTTCAAATAATAACTTAGTCGGGGTATTGTTTGGTGAAATAATAAGAATTCCCATCCCCGACTTATCCAATGTACTCGATCCATCGAAATACATTATCCACTTACTTGTTTCAACAAAGAAATTATCAATCGAGTCAACTGTATGATCTACCATAAAATCAGTGATAACTTGGCCTTTTACCGATTTCAAAGGATCGAATGATAATGAAAACTCTGTCAAGGCTAAAACCCATTTTCCTATTCGATTGTGCATAATAGGTGTCGCCGCCGTCAAAAAGAGAGGCGGTCGGAGCGACGCGATGGTTCCGACTTTTCAATTTTCGCGTTTTTTGTTGGTGGTTACAACGCCTTTAGGTTGTCCGATAACCGGACTGAACCTAGGGGCGAGGTTTTCGAAAAGGCGCTCTTGGATTGTCCGATAACCGGGCTAATCCAAAAGCTAGTTTTGAAAGGGTTTTGTGGAGTCGCCACCGATGTTTTTACCGGCAACATCGGAAAAGGGATTAAAAGGCGTTGGTTTTCGAAAAACCAACTTTGGTCATTAGAACCAGAGTTGGGTAAGGGAGTTAGTTACGTGTAAAGGAAGTATTAGTTCCTTTACGACGCCCCTTTCGGGTTCCCTATGATAGGCCAGCTTTATGTAAATGATTAAACCAGAAAAATACGCTTTTACCCTTTTATTCTGCGGAATTTAAAATTACGACTACATGACCCTAGTATCTATTGCATAATTTTAAAATTAAAGCGATAAAAGTAGAGAGGGAGAATATGAACCTTCGAAGCACGCTTTTGTATTAATTCTTTAAAAAGAGGGTGCTTTGTGGCAGCCCTTCACTCTATAGCGCCGAAAAACCTCTCGGAACGCTCGAAAAACACTCTAAAGACACTCAGAAGCTCCGAAAATGCGTCGGAGGGATTCTAGAGAGAGAAACTAGTGATTTTCTAGAGAGAAGGAGGAGAAAGTTCTGTGTGGTGTCCAGAAATGAGGGAAGGGAGCCCCCTATTTATAGTTTTTTGCGCCTGACAGGTCGAGACCGCCATCTCGTCTGACAGGTTCGAGACCGCTGTCTCGCCCAACGAGACCGCCGTCTCGCCCTTCGCAGGTGGTGAGACCATCGTCCCGGGAAGCGAGACCGCCGTCTCGCCATTTGCAGGTGGCGAGACGTCGGTCTCGATTTTGAGACGGCGGTCTCGTCCCCAAAAAGGCGAGAAACCTTATTTTCGTGCCGAAAATCCCTCATATCCTAGTACGGGGCCTAATAGTCTCTCCTAGTGGCTTGTTAGGCTTCGTCCATCTTCGAATAGGAGGTCTTCTACTCTTTATTTGGAGGTCGGGCAAGATTTGGGGTCTACAGCTGCCCCCCCTTTACCTGACTAGTCGGCTGTTGGCCTGTTGTGCCAGACAGATTGACAGGAAGGTAAAGGAGTTGACCCTCTTGCCTGGCTACCCTTCGGATGTCCCGTCTTGTGGCGGTTGATCTTCTGGGGAAAATTTGTGTTGTGCACCTCCAGGATACTACTTCTGACGTAGCCGATCCCTTCGGTTGACACGTGGTGGAACCTCCGGATACTCCTTCTGACGGTAGCCAATCCTTCGGTTGATGGGTATAAACTCCCCATCAGGCTGGTAGTTGCAGTCCGTTGTGTGGGACTGGATGGGTATGAACCCCCCATCAGGCTGGTAATTGCAGTCCGTTGTGTGGGACTGGATGGGTATGAACCCCCCATCAGGGTGGTAGTGCGACTTACTGATCCGGCTCGAGCGCAGATCAGGCGCACCGCGTGCGCAGGTTGATAGGTATGAACCCCCTATCAGGTTGGTACAGTCCACTACGTAGGACTGGTGGTGGCGGCGGCTTACTGCTCGGGTGGCTCATGCGCCGATCGGGCACTCCTTGTGTGCTGGTTGATAGGTATGAACCCCCTATCAGGCTGGTACAGTCCACTGCGTAGGACTGGTGGTAGTGGCGGCTTACTGCTCAATCGCTCATGCGCCTGTCAGACACTCCTTGTGTGCTGGTTGATAGGTATGAACCCCCTATCAGGCTGGTACAGTCCACTCGTAGGACTGGTGGTGGTGGCGGCTTACTGCTCAATCGCTCATGCGCCGACTTCCTGGGGAGTGATTTCTGTGTTGGTAGATGTACTTGGACCTCTTTGAATGGTCTTTCGGGTTGTGCCGAGGATTTTGTGTTTCATCCAGCTTTGTTGGTTGCTGAGGACTCTTTGTTTTTGACTTTTGGTGGTGATCATCCGACTCTTGTTGGCTGGTCGGATGAGTCCTATTTGTTGTTCGACTTTTACTTGGTAGTCGAAGTTTTGTTGATCAAGGTGAGTGGCTTGTCTTCAATCCAACATTTTTCTCGCGGTTTTATCTCTTTTTCCTCGCGATTTCGGATTTTGGCTTTTCTTATTGAGCGTATGCCTTTTTTCCTTTTTAAGCTTTTTTGTTACGCTGACTTTTGCAAAAGGTGGCAAAGAGATGCATGAAACAAAATTTAATTTATAAGGAGGTTTTATTACAACCACGTTTTATTTTGGCAAGTACAATCCCTAAGGGCTATCATTTGGAGACGATCCGAGGGAGAATTGCTGGTAGAGGTGATACCGGAAGTCCGCTTGCTCTCGGACTTCGTCGCGGTATTCTTGTTGGAATGTTGTCCATTCCTGCCGCATCACCTGCTGGTGCTGATACATCTCCTCCTGCCGAGTGTTGTAGGCTTCCTGCCTTTGGGCCTGTTGCTCCTGCTGCACCGTTATCTGGTCGAACTGCCGACGTAAATCGTTCATGTTGCGGTTTAGGTCGGCGAAGTCGTCCGTATACGGTGGTGGTGGTTGTTGTTGTTGTTGCTGCTGCTGGAACTCGGGAGGTGTGGGGATATCTTGCATCGCCACGAGCCCCTGAAGGTCTAGTGCGAAATCCAACGAGGGATGGAGGGCTAACTCGGTCCCACGGCGTATCAGCATCCTCATGATGATCAGGACTGGCCCGTTGATGGATTCGGGTCGCAAGTTGGAGGCCAGGGCACCCCCATCTTTCTGCCAGGGGAGTGATAAGAGAAGCCATGAGGACGACCCCTGTTGATCTGTTTCTGAAGTCCTTGAGGGCCCTCAGGAAGAAATAGCCAGGGTTGCAGCGCCGCCTCTGGCTCATGCAGTAAAGTATAAAGAGGTCAGGGAGAGTTATCTTACCCTGACTCTCTTTCCTCCCGTGGATGGTCCCCGCCAGCAGCTTGTGGCAGATGCGGAGTGCCTGGGGAAGCGCGGAGCCCCTCATCAGTGTAGGCAGCGTGGTTGCCCCTGTGAGCTCGTGCCACATTTCGGAGGCGGTGAGGTTGGTGGGCCGAGAGCAGATGGCCTCGCGGTATCCCCGAGTCAGTACGTCCTCGGGTCGGACGAATCCAATGCCCATATTGAATTCGTCGAGGGTGGTAGTCTGGTACTCCCCACCCATAAAATAGGTTACCATCTTGGTGGACTGCAAGCCCGGGACCATGGAGGGGACCTCAACGTAGGAAACGAAGGCCAGGAATTCGAGTACCGCCTGTGGGTACACATGTGTGGGTGGAGGTTGCAGCAGAAAGCCCCACCCGATGCTGTCTATGTGGGTCCGGACATCGTCCTCCCACCCAAATTCAACCAGGATGCTGAAGTCGAGCCTTAGCATTGGGTGCCAAGGATAAGTCTGGATGTTCTCGAGGCGGGCTTGATGTTGTGGTGACAGCTGAGAGGGATCTTGGGGTGGCGACGCCGCAGAACTGCTGGCACCGGCAATGCTCCTTCTCTTTCTTGAGGCGCTTCTGCTGAACATGTTGACCAGGAAGTGTTTGGGAAGTGTAAGATCTGAGAAATGGAGGTTCTGGAGGCAAGGAGAGTTGTGAGGAACCCCCCAAGCGCGCCCCCTATATATAGGAAAATTTTCAAATTCGAGACCGCCGTCTGGGAAGGCGAGACGGCGGTCTCGAGTCTCCTACAAGTCGAGACGGCGGTCTCGTTTTCGGCTAAGTCGAGACGGCGGTCTTGTTGGTCGAGACAACATTCTCGTCTTGCCGGGGGACCGAGACGGCAGTCTCGTTAGTCAAGACGGCATTCTCGAATTTCAGGGTTTTTTTTTTTTTTAAAGAGAAAATAGGACCTGGTTCAAAAACATTTTATGCATGTAATGTTTTTCTGTTTGATGTCCTATAATGCCTACTCTGATTAAATTTTCAGAAGGATTTAACCGACGTGTCTTGTAGCGCCGAGTGCCCTCTAATCTGGGCTTTCGTACGTGTTGTACCATGTAGGACTTCTTGTGACCGAAGAGTCATTTTGTTTTTCCTCTTTTCTTTCTTTTTTTTCCTTTTTTTCTTTTGTAAAGCACTCTTCGTCATGTAGTGCCCCTTTTTCTTCGCTTTAGGGATTTTAATCCTCTTGTTGACTATACGCCTCCATATTCCCAAATTAATTATTAGAATATTGTTGTGAGGGTCAAGAGAAAAGAAACAAAGAGGCAAATTCAATGGCTTGTGTTTTAGAGGGTTAATTTTTATTTAGAAAGTTTTTGTAAGCATGGTTGGCTAGGGTTAGGATTAGGTGTTTAAGCTTTTGTCTAAGCAAACAATTTCCCCCTCTTTTTTGTATTTGCGCCTTTTGGTTTTATCCCCATTGCTTTTTATGGCTAGCTGACCTCCCTAGATCGCCCTTTGGGTTTTCGAACTAGGATATTGTGCTTGACCCTAACTTTTGTCTAGGTTCCCGCTTTTTGTAATTTTTTGGAGAATCCTAGCGGACCTTATTTTGTAACCCTAACTTTTGCCTAGGCTACCCTTTATTGTTGTTCGGGTATCCTACCGGGTCGACCCTATCTTTTGCGTAGCCCCCTTAGTGGGTTTCCTACCAGGTAATTTGCCCTTTTCTTTGGCCTTTGGCTTCTATGGGCTTTTTTTTTTTTGTATTTGTTTTTGTTCACAACATTGGCGAAGCATGACTTTCTTTTATGGTGAGGTAAAGTCTTATTTTTATGTGCTTCTAATCAACTAGCTTGACGATAATAGCAATGGTAAATGTTGATTATTTGGATGCGCTTTTTATTCTTCTTTTTCTTCTTTTTTGTTTACTTAGACAGGGTTATTTATATGGTCTAGTCAGAAATAGAAAGAAGAGAAGCAGTTTGTAAGAATCATTCTTTATTAATTAATAAGGGAATATGTGCCCTAAAATGCCCGGGGGTCGGGCTGGCCCCGGGGGATAATCTCTAACAATCATGGGGTTTACATCCCTTAAACGAAGAAAAAGATTTCCTAATGATTAAGGTGGCTCTTGACGCTTGCACCCCTCCACTTCGGAAAATTTGCTTGAGTGTGCGGAGGGGGGACTTCCCTTTTCCTTTTCCCGCTCGGCCCTTAGTAGGGTCATATCCTAGGCCATACTTGCAAGGATTATCTTTGAATATTGGGGGTTCCCTCATGCCTTGGGAATCTGCCCCCAGTCCTTGGCCAGGATGGTAACCATGCTTCAACATCATGCGGGCTACCTTTGTGTTTTTGGGAAGTCGCTCTATGCTGGCAATTTCGAGCGCTTGAAAAGATGTTTCAAGGGCCTCTTCAGCCGCATCCACATAAGGCTGGGTGGACGGTCCACTGATCAAGATATCGTCTTTTGCTCGGACCGTGACCAATTTGTCATCCACTATGAACTTGACTTTCTGGTGGAGCGTTGAAGGTACTGCCTTGGCATCATGAATCCAAGGCCTGCCGAGGAGACAGCTATACGCTGGAGTAATATCCATTACATGGAAATCGACGTTGAAGATAGTGGGTCCAACTTGAATTGGCAAGTTAACCTCTCCCACTACTTCTCGTTTGGATCCGTCGAAGGCTCGAACGATAGTGCTGCTTGGGCGCAGACGGGTTCCTTGGATAGTCAGCTTGTCCAGTGTGCACTTGGGCATCACGTTCAAGGATGACCCGTTATCCACAAGAACTTTGGCGATGAGGTACTCCTTGCACTTGAATGAGATGTGCAAGGGCTTGTTGTGTTTTGAACCCTTGAGAGGGAGTTCTTCCTCTGTGAAGGTGAGGTGATCGCTTGCCGTGATGTGACCGACGATCCTCTCAACCTTTTCTTGGGATATAGTATGAGGTACGTGCGCTTCGCTCAAGACCTTCAGCAGGGCGTTTCTGTGCGGTTCCGAGCTCAATATTAAAGATAATAACGTTATCTTTGTAGGTGTGCGATTGAGCTGGTCTATAATGGAATACTCGCTTTGCCTTATAAACTGGAGTAATTCCTCTGTCTCCTCCTTGGATTCCTTATTTTCTTTTTCTTCTTCGGTCTTTTTATTTTTTTCCTTTATTTTTGAGGACATCTTCCTGTGTGTCCTTGGGGGAGTAGACTCTTCCACTTCTAGTCATGCCCCCAATGCCGGCTATATTTGTTATTTCTTCTTTTATTGGTGAAGATTCCCCGTATCTCCACGGTACAACTTTATTTGTTTTGTAGGGGAAAGGACGTGGCATAAATAGCCGCACTGGTGTCCTTGCCCCCTCTTCTTTATTCTTGAGGACCAACGACCGAGACTTATTTTCCTCTTGCGGCGAGTCGACCGTTGGGGTAAGCTTTATTAGGAGTGACTTTCTCTCCATTCTTCTGATTTGGAAGACGTGTTAGTTAATCCTTCCTTGTTATTATCTTTATTTATTAAGCGTGAAGGAGGGGAAATTAAATATGCAAATGAATGTTTATGCATGCAAGTAGACAGTCGTTGAATAAAGAAGAAGATTTCATTTATTCAATAGAAGGTGTACATTCCCCTATTCCATACTACGAAACAACTTTTGGCAAAAACGGAAAACCTTAAAGAAACCCACAGACGGGTCTTGATCTCTCTGTAGTTCTCTTTTGGCTTCCCGGACGTGATGAGCAAGTGCTTCGCTTTGTTTTCGGACCGCCTGGCTCATATCTTCACTGTACTTCTGAGCCTCTTTGATCTTCGCTTCTTGATGAACGACCAAGGTTTGTAGTTCATCGAGCTTCGCAACGGCTCGGTCTTTCTCTTGCAGCATTCGGCCGTACCGAGCTAGCCCGTCTTTTTCTTTGCAGCGTAGCTCGCCGAGACTTCGTTGAGTCTCCGGTTGGCCTCTCGCTCTTGGCGTATGTCTAACCGAGTCTTGGTGAGCTCTTGCGACAACTCCTTGATCATTTGAGCCTGTTTTGCTGACTCGGCCTCAAGGCGTGCTGACTTGGCGGTTATTTCTTGAAATCGGCTATCCGAACTGGTTCTGGCAGTTTTGGATGCTCGGATAGCTTGCTCATTGGAGTCAGCACACTGATCCTTGAGGCGCTTTATTTCATGATCATTTTTCTTGCCTTGCCTTTGCAGACCGTCAATTGTGAGGATAGATGCTTGCTCTCTTTCCTCAAGGGCCCTCATCTGGGCTCCCATGATTTCCATCCTCTGGGTCAAGGCATCAATTTGAGCCTGCAGCTCTTCATTATTGGCGCTCATAATGGGTGTGGTGGATTTTGGAGAGGGATTTTGGAGAAGCTTTTTAAAGGGTCGGGGAACATCCCCATGTGTCTAGAGGTGTACAGGTGCGTGACGCTCCACACAAACAGTAATGAAGAGCAGCAGCGAAGTGTTTTTCCTTGCTTTTGGTGGCAAAATTCCATCGAGAGTAAGGTGTCGGCAAGGATTGCAGGCAGGGGACTCTTTGAGTTTACGTCCTAGGCGAAGAAGGCGTCCATGACGGCTTGATCTACTGTGTCAAGGTGAAAGGGGAACAAGATCGTTCCAAAGATGATTAAGGCCAGGGTTTTGTTGAAGGCGACCCACTCTGCCCTTTCAGCCAAGTAGGACAGGTGGTCTTCCAACATCGAGACTTTCCAACCCTGGGTGTTCCCTTTTCCTATCAGGGTACTCTGCTGGAAAGGTAGTTGAATGAGGGCAGCGACTGGTGCTGCAGGAGTGTATGCCTTGTGGCGGATATGGACCCTGGCTGATTTGGGCCATCTCAACATAGTCTCATACTCCTCTAAGGTGGGCACCAAGTCGAACTGCCGAAATTCAAAGCACCGCAGACTGGAGTTCCAGAAATGGATTAATACCCTGAGGAACACCTGATCGACTCAGATCTTCAGTAGGTCTAAAATCCGTCCATAGGATTTTTCAAAATCGGCGCGGAACTCTGGTGGCATTGCCGCGCTAAGCTGTTCCAACTTCTCAGTATGGTAACGGGGAATATCCACCTTCTTTATCTGTCTACTAGTCCCCTCCATTTTTCTAAAACCAAAATGCATGTTTTATGAAAAATGATGCTTATTTGAATGAATGTGAGTGTTTATTTTCTATTTATCATGTTTTGTATGATACGTATTTTTTCGAAAAATAAACTATCTATATGGATGATTTGAGATGCTTATGAATCAGGTCCCATTTATTGTTTTGGAAACAAATTTTATTTAGTATTTTATTTTTATTTATTTGTTTATTTTATAGCCTTTTATCTCTTCTGTTGGAACTGCGTGGCTACTTAGCTTGCAAAGAACCTGAAACCAGGCTAGCTAAAAGGCAGACTGTCCAAGATAAAATGTGGCCTTATGCAAAAGAATATTTAGCGTCCCTTATCTCTTTTGTCGGAACTGCGTGGCTACTTAACTTACAAAGAACTTGAAACCAGGCTAGTTAAAAGGCAGACTGTCCGAGATAAGGGCGTTTATTTGCGAAAGTATTTTTGTGATTTTTGTTTGTTGTTTGTTTATGATATGCAACAAACAAATGCAACAAACATATGCACACACAATTCGATCATCCACGAACAGGCGAGAATTCATTTTTATCACGAGGTAGGGTTCCTGCAGAAAAGTGCATTGGCGAGGGTAGGTTCTAACTGTTCTCACCAGGCTAAGGCCCCCAAGGTGCCCCCATTATAGGGTCCCCACTCTCCAGCCTTCCGACCATGCTTAGCACTAAGGCCATAGTCAGTCTTGTTGCCAAAAGAGGAAGGTTATCACCTTGAGTGGTGGTTTCCGATCACACCGGTGGGCACAAGGCCATCACTACAGCGAACCGTACCTGCCACCCACTCCCTATGGATTTCTCACTTGCCCCCGGGTATAGAGGGAACTGTTGTGTGCAAGGGTTTGTGTACAGTTGGTATTTCACACAATTGCGTAAGTATAAACAAGCAACAGTTATTAAAGCCAAACCGTAAAACATGTTATAATACAAGGTAAGGGCAAAAGCGTTATTTTCTTGGTTTATTTATTTTTTTAAGTCAGCCCATCACTAAATGGGATCAACTCTCGAGGCTTCCCCAGTGGAGTCGCCATCTGTCGCCGCCGTCAAAAAGAGAGGCAGTCAGAGTGACGCGATGGTTCTGACTTTCCAATTTTCGCATTTTTTGTTGGTGGTTACAACGCCTTTAGGTTATCCGATAACCGGGCTGAACCTAGGGGCGAGGTTTTCGAAAAGACGCTCTTGGATTGTCTGATAACCGGGCTAATCCAAAAGCTAGTTTTGAAAGGATTTTGTGGAGTCGCCACTGATATTTTTACCGGCAACATCGGAAAAGGGATTAAAAGGCGTTGGTTTTCGAAAAACCAACTTTGGTCATTAGAACCAGAGTTGGGTAAGGGAGTTAGTTACGTGTAAAGGAAGTATTAGTTCCTTTACGACGCCCCTTTCGGGTTCCCTATGATAGGCCAGCTTTATGTAAATGATTAAACCAGAAAAATACGTTTTTACCCTTTTATTCTGCGGAATTTAAAATTACGACTACATGGCCCTAGTATCTATTGCATAATTTAAAATTAAAGCGATAAAAGTAGAGAGGGAGAATATGAACCTCCGAAGCACGCTTTTGTATTAATTCTTTAAAAAGAGGGTGCTTTGTGGCAACCCTTCACTCTACAGCGCCGGAAAACCTCTCGGAACGCTCGAAAAACACTCTAAAGACACTCAGAAGCTCCGGAAATGCGTCGGAGGGATTCTAGAGAGAGAAACTAGTGATTTTCTAGAGAGAAGGAGGAGAAAGCTCTGTGTGGTGTCCGGAAATGAGGGAAGGGAGCCCCCTATTTATAGTTTTTCGCACCTGACAGGTCGAGACCGTCGTCTCGTCTGACAAGGTCGAGACCGCCGTCTCGCCATGCCAAAGTGGCGAGACTTCCGTCTCGCCCTTCGCAGGTGGCGAGACCGCTGTCTCGCCATTTGCAGGTGGCGAGACGTCGGTCTCGATTTTGAGACGGCGGTCTCGTCCCCAAAAAGGTGAGAAACCTTATTTTCGTGCCGAAAATCCCTCCTATCCTAGTACGGGGCCTAATAGTCTCTCCTAGTGGCTTGTTAGGCTTCGTCCATCTTTGAATAGGAGGTCTTCTACTCTTTATTTGGAGGTCGAGCAAGATTTGGGGTCTACAATAGGTTTCGACAAAAGAAACTTCAAAATATTATTTCTGGAATAAACCATCACATCATGAGGTTTCATTACATATTTGAGTTTCGTACATGAGAAATACAAACACAGCCCTAACTTTTTGATATCATTATATCTAGTTTCAGCATCATTTAATATTCTACTTAGATAATAAACAACACATTCTACACCATTCTGATCCTCTTGTGCTAGTAGACTTCCTATAGTTCGATTAGATGCCGATACATATAATTTTAATAGTTTGTTCCTCATTACTGGTATCAAGATCGGAGGATTCGTCAAAGTCAATTTAATTTGCTCAAAGGCTTTCTGATGTTCCTCCTCCCATTTAAAATCTACTTCCTATTTCAACTTCAACAAAGATGAAAAAATATAAGTCTTACCAGCCAAATTAGAAATAAATCGTCTTAAATAATTTATTTTTCCCAACAATGATTGCAATTGCTTTTTATTCTTTGGAGCAGAAGTATCTAATATTGCTTTTGCTTTATTTTTATCGATCTCGATCCCTTTTTCATGTACTATAAATCCTAAAAATTCACCAGCAGACACGCCAAAAATGCATTTCAAGGGATTCATTTTTAGACTGTATTTTCTCATTCTTTCAAAAGATTTTCTCAAATTGTCTAAATGTTCATGTTTTTTCTTCGATGCCACAATAATATCATCTATATAAACCCGCATGAAATCATTAATAAAATCATGAAAAATTAAATACATTGCCCTTTGATATGTTGCCCCGGCATTTTTCAATCCAAATGGCATCACTATCCACTCATAAGTTCCTAATGCCCCCGGGCATCGAAAAATTACTTTAGCTATATCATTTTCGGCAACAAAAATTTGATTATAACCTGAATATCCATCTAAGAGACTTAAAATTTCATTACCAGCTACTGAATCTATTAGCATATCAGCAATTGTCATAGGATACTCATCCTTAGGAGTTGCTAAATTTAAATCTCGATAATCAATACATACTCTCATTTTACCATTCTTTTTAATAACTGGAACAATATTAGAAATCCAATCGACATACCTGCCAGTTTTGATAAATGTTGCGCTAAGAAGTCTCTCGATTTCTTCTTTGATTTTACCCATCACCTCTGGTGCAAATCTCCTCGGAGCTTGTTTCACTGGCTTCTTGCCTTCCATGATAGGTAATCTATGTTCGACTAGACTTCAATCCAATCCAGGCATTTCCTCATAATTCCAAGCAAAACAGTCTTTATACTCTTCCAGTAATGAAATCATATCTTTTTTCATTTCTTTCTCGAGATACCTACTAATATAAGTATGTCTTCTTTTCTCTGTACTTTCCAAGTTGATTTCTTCCAGTGGATCTTGGGCCTCAACTTTTTTGTACCTCGATGTGACAGTTCTTTCAAAACCTAACGGAGAATTATCGTAAATGCAATCAAGTATAACTTGATCACTTTTATTTGCTTCTACTATCGAGTGAATCGACTTATTTATTCCTACCTTACTATCACTACTTTCTTGGCTCTCTTTCTTTTCATTTTCGTATCTTCTCAATCGAGCCAAGAATTTCTCACAGTCTTCATTCATTTTCACCGCCCACTTCGAGGTTGGCCCCCTCTTTAACCATAACGAACCCTTTTTTCTCGTTCATTTGCGGGAAATGCTCCTTATGCATTTTTGAATTAAAGTCCTCGACAGTCTCGAAAGTAAATGGTTGGGTCATCGCTAAATTCTGTAAAGTCCGACCAGCCTGAGACACAAAGGTTACGAACTCGTGCTGGTCTCCTTGAATTACTTCGAGATGTCCATCTCGATTCCACATGAATAGCTTCTGATGAGCGGTGGAAGGTACTGCCCTAACCCCATGGATCCACTCTCTACCCAGTAATGCATTGAAGTTAGCATGTGACTGGACCATCACGAAAACAGTGGGCCTGGAATAGGTACCCACTTTCACATCTAAGGCAATCATGCTTTCCGAACCTGATGATTTCCCGCTGAAATCGGAAATTAAAATATTGTGTCTGATCAAATCTTTCAACTCAATACCAAACCTCCTTAACATAGTGATTGACAGAATGTTGACAGCTGCACCACCATCTACAAGGACCTTATTCACTTTCTGTCCTTGAATTTTGATATTCAACATCAGGGGTTTCAAATGAAACCTCATTTCTTCAGATGGAGGATCGATAAAAGCAGCGTCTTTATGTGGGGATTCGCATGATACTTGCATTACCCACGTCACTTTCGGTCTCATTTCTTCAAAATAAAAATCATCCT
Organism: Sphenostylis stenocarpa; assembly: GCA_963425845.1. NCBI lineage: Eukaryota > Viridiplantae > Streptophyta > Magnoliopsida > Fabales > Fabaceae > Sphenostylis > Sphenostylis stenocarpa. Next base: position 49,880,777 of record OY731401.1, read on the forward strand.
CGCGATAACTATTATCTTGTTCTTGAAACTCCTCATATTCATTAACATACTCCGCAGGTAGTATCGATATTACTCCGATCTGCTATCCACCATTATTTTCATCCTGACTATCGAAATCTCTTATATACTGACCCTTGATCGGCATATCCTGCTCTTCAAAGCTCTTATTGAACCTTCCCCAGTACGGTTGGAACCTTCCTCCCCTTCTCCAGGACCTCCCTCGAAATCTCTTTTGGAACATGGGGAATCCAGTATTCGATCCTTCATCATATGAAAGTCTATCGAACACATCATTATTTTGATATCTACCCCTTCCTTCCCGGGAAGCATATGTCTCCCTCTTGACCCATCGTATTTGACTTCTATTAGAACACGAACCAACAGATTGCTGATTTCCTCTCATTGTCATCTGGGTTGTTTATTTTTCTTTATTATTGCAACTCTTCTGCTTTGTCTCTAATTTTTTGCTTTGCTCTATCCTAAAAGCTTTAGCAGCCGATCTATCAAACACCGCACTGCATCGTGGACATAGCGCCACGTCCTCATCCTTTTCTTTCTTTCTGGTTAAAAATTCGACAAGTGAATCTTCTAATCGAGGATAAATTTCTCTCTCGAATTCTTTTTCAAATTCACTTAAATCGAATTCTATGTCTTCTTCAGACATGTCCATTTTGACATGTCTAGGATCAATGTCGTCAGTAACATCGACCATTCCTATAAAAGTTGAATTCACTAATCGAGCATCTTCAGAAATGCTTGACTTGGACTCAATATACCCCACCTGCACTTCAAATGGATTAGTATCCACTTTCATCGACATCTCCTCAAATTTTAACCTTCCTTGATCGATTGCATCTTGAACCGTGTTCCTAAAATGTATACAATTGTTAGTCCAATGCCCATAAACATTATGAAATTTACAATATTTTTGACCATTTCTTTGCTCTAAAGAAGGCAGTTTATGATCATCACTCAATCTAATTTTTTTATCTTTCAATAAAATATCAAAGATTTTATCCGCTTTCGTTACATCGAAAGTATATGTTCGATTTGCTATTTTATCTTTCACCTCATTTTTCTGTAATAATTTACAAATATATGGAGCTCCTACCTTGAGCTCTGCTATGTTTACTTTTTCATCGACAGATTCTTCATTTTCGATTTCTGTCTTGGGATTTCCTTCATATATTTCATTTATGTATGCCACTCTTTTTTTCCTCGTAGGCTTCTCAAATTTCTTGTATCTTTCCTTCTCATACTCGATTTGTTCCACTCTTCTCACTTTATCGGCTAATTGAGTCATGTCATTCAATGGTAAATTAACCAACTTCTTTCGAATCGAGAATTCTAAACCAATTCAAATTCAGGAATCTGAGTAAAACATCTCGATTTCATTTGTCGGAATCTATTCAAATAATCATTGATGCTTTCATGACTATACCTCTTTATATTCATTAAATCGATGAGACTTACTTGAGTTTCTCCCCTAAAAAACTGCTCATGAAAATTTATTTCTAACTGCAGCCAATTATATATCGAGTTAGGTGGCAAACTGGTAAACCAAGTAAAAGCATTCTTTGTTAAGGAACTAGGGAAATATTTCATTTTTAATTCCTCATTCATAGTTATATCTCCACATTCAATCTGATATCGTGCCACATGCTCGATAGTGGATTCACCGATTTCTCCAGCAAATTTGGTGAACTTGGGTATTTTACATCCTCGAGGTAATTCTGTCTCGAGAACCGTGTTTGGAAAAGGAGAAATAAAATATGGTTGGTTAGGAGGCCTTAATTCCATTCCTTGGGGAATCATCCTTTGTCCCAACATATGGTTGTACTACATGTTATTATTCTGATTATCCATATTTTGAAATCCTCCATTTAAATTTCCGTGAGCATCATTCCTCACATGCTGATATTCATGCTGATATTCATTCCTCTCATGCTGATATTGATCAGCATTTCGATTTCTCCTTAATAGATAAGGGGGATTAATGTTGAAGTTTTGATTATCTCGATTGGCATTATCTTCCACCCTCGTTTTTTGAGGTATTGTCAATGCATCCTCGATACATGACATTTGATCTGCTAACATCTCAAAACTATTAGTAGTGTTTTGAATTAATGGATTTAATATTGTAGTCAACTGTTGTGACAACATATTAATCATCTCGACATTGCTTTCATCCATTTGTTGTCGAAGTACTCCTAATGAATTACTGGAAATTCCAGTACTAGCATTTTCAATAGCATTGAAATTGGATCGATGATAATCTCTATCGAATGCATACCTTCCATGGTCCAGATTTGTTCTATTATCCTGGTTTGGAATTGGAGACATCTGTTGTGTTCCTAATCTTTGCGCAGTTCCTGGATTTTGAGGGATTGCTAAATTTTGGGACACTCCTAAACTTGAGGACACTCCAAAATTTTGAGGCATGCCTAAGGTTTGAAACGTTCCTAAGTTTTGGGGCATTCCTAGGTTAAACCTCGTAGTTCTTTGTATCGAAGAGGTATCAGTCCCATTCATGTTATTAAACGTAAAACCAAGTGGTCTTACACTCGTATATGGGCCTACATATGTTGTTACGGGACTTCCCGTGGTTTGCATAGTATTTGACATTATAGTTTCAGACCCTATTATCTGAGCATTTGCTAATGTCCCTTGGTTTTGTTAAGAACTTACTGGAATCGACGCACTCACAGTTGTCGATATTACAGGCATAATTCCATTGTGAACTTGCCCCCCAGTGTTTGGTGGATTTGGACTATTAGGAATCTCACTGTTACCCTGACTATTTGGTGGATTTTGACTCATTCTTACTATTTGTCCACTCTTTAATCTCATACACTTATCGAACTAGCCAGACTTTGTGTATAAAACACAATATCACCCCTACCTGGCGCGCCAATTTGTTTCTGGTGGAAATTTGATCGATTTCGATTTCTCACAACCTTAAGTTCTAACCAAATTTCGACCACGTAGATTCTTTTTATTTAGGCTAGCAAACAAGTTTTCAATCGAAACATGTATGAGAATCGAAAACGTCAGATAAAGCATGCACGTATATTAAAAACATGGAAAATGTGATAAAGCATGCATATTGAAATCGAAATGCTAACAATGCAACCTAACATGCAGATTGACGAATCGAAGATACTATTTTTGGTATTTTTTATTAAGAAACTCGTAAGTAAAGAAAGTAGTGAAAATTTTCGAAACGGAAAGTAGTGCAGAATATTAATTTGCAGAAAGATGTAAATGCGGAAACCCCGAAATTGCATAAATGTAAATGACGAGAATCGAAATTTCAGGAATGTAAATGATGAGACTCAAAATTGCAGAATATTAAATGACAAATAGTCGAAAGTGCAGAAACTTAAAGTTGATAAACGTAAACTGCATTGAAGGTAAATTACCATGGTAAGTACAGAAAGTGATAAAGACAGTTAATGAAAATGGAGATCCAGAGCATTAGAAACTTCATGATGTTGTCGTTCTCCTGTAGACTTTTCACTAGTGTTTCTGTTATCTCTGCCAATTCCCCTTTTTTTCTTCCAACCTCACTCTATTTATAGAGTTTTCTTCAGGTAACCTCCTAGGGGCAGTTAAAAAGTCGCTACCATGTTCTTCACTGCACGTCCCTTGATCTTTCGTTTTCGCCTACAGTTTAGAAAAATCGCTTCCACGTTCCAAATGCGCTTTAATTTCGAAAGCCATGTATGATAATCATTCCCTTCTATCTCGATTTCAGTCTTTCAATTTTTGATTTTCATCCTCGATTTTCCTAATCATCGAATTCCTTCCATCCTTCGATTTATCAATTTTTAACCAACATATGACCCTTGATTCCCTTCCATCCACTTTTCGATCTATATATTGATTTTTCCCACCAACAAGGGTAGAATTATTTATTATTTTTTTTAAGCTAAAACAATGAACAACAATTGTGATTTCTTTATTAATGTTTATCAATTAAATAATTTTTAATTTATGATGTTATACAAATAAATTATAAATCCAGTACAAGTTAAAGGAGGTATAGATTTTCGGATTAAAACAAGTTATCTATATATATAATCATTGATTATAACTATTATACTTTCACAATTCACATAAATGAATATAAATATAAACGATCTCATAATTATATTTTCAAATAATTTATGAACATTTTAATTTTTTACAAAATATCAAACTATTTGAAGTTAAACTTGAAACAAAGAAATCAATTAGACAAAGGATTTTAAATAACAAAAATTAAGTAAAAAGATGCAGAAAATTTAAAAGCAAGCCATGAATCTAAGAAAGTAAAGCATGAAGAAATTATTCTTTTTTCCTTTGTCTTTATATACATTGCTATCTTCAACTTCAACTACTGTGTTCGAAGTTTAAGAAAAATTATCTTGGGAACTTCTTTATGGAGTTTCTTTTCTTCATCTCCTATTTTGACTTATGCTTTGTCATTCGATAATGGCACAGATGATTCTTTGAGTATTTACTCGAGACATCACCCTCTATAACACCTTTCTCAACTTTTATATTTCATTCTTATCTAATCTATTTAGAGTCTCATCTCTTGATTTTTTATTTCTCGAATCTTCATCACCCATAATATAATGTCTCCTTGAGAATATCATTTTGACAAAACAAAATAAATATATGAAAGAAGACACTCTCTCTTATAATCTTTATAGTATGAGACAAATGATTCATATTCTCTAGGTGTCATGAAAACTATGAACATTGTTATTTTGCATTTATTACTTACCTCTCGTTAAAACTTTATCATCATTATATGACTACTTTGATGCCATATTGTGAGTTCAATAGTGATTAGGTGCCAGTTGCTCAAAATTAATGATTTATCGAAGTAAATAACCTTCTGTATTTCATGAAACAAACAAGAGCGTACACTTATTGATTCCAATACATACACAGTGTGTTTTGAAAATTTGAATTTGCAAGAGGAAAACCAAAATGTTCGCTCCATTTTATTGAACGTGCTTGAACAAATTCTCATATTTGCTCAAAGAAAAAACATGGGGGGTACTCGCTTATTAAATAACCTTTTCTTTTCACTCACTCTTCTTCATTTGCCTGGCTTCTCTGTATCCCTCCAAAGCTTTTCTTTTTGTTGCAGCAATGGAAGGCCTTCCCTTTGTAGAGTGCATAATTAACTGATGACTGTCTCATTAGCATTTGGGAAGATCTTTTGGTGGGGGTATCACTGATTGCTTAGGACCTTTGCCATTCTCCACCAAAAAGGCCATCTTTAGTCCCCATGTTGTGTGCACCTCCAAGTGGCAGTGCATGAACCAAACTCCTATCAAACACAAGGAATTAAACTGATAATTATGAAACAATTGATGAATAATCCAATAGATCCTGCAAAGACTTTATACCAGGATGAATTTGGTACACCCTTAATTAACTACCTTCAGAGTAGATCAATGTAATTTGTCCTATCCATTTTTAAGAGTGTACTAATTAAGCTGATGCATAAGTTGTCCATGAGATTGAGAATTTTTACCTGGATTATCTGCTCTGAATCTAATTGCAGTCCATCCTCCAGCTGGTACTCCAACCGTGTTCCTTTCAACAGGATCAACAAGGTTAAAGTTCTTTGGGTCAGTATTGGGATTGTAGTTGCCTACTCCTCTTCCAACAACAAAGAAATTGAACCCGTGAAGATGTACTGGGTGATTCTCAGGTGCGATGATTCCAGTATCTTGTAGAACAACCTGAACTGTGGCATTGAATGGTAGCTTGTAAACCTTTGTGCCAGTTACGGTGTTCAAATTGGCTGGTCCAGGTCCTGAGTAGTTGAATGCATGGGGTGGATTAGCAGGGAAATCAGTGGTGAACACCCCTTTAATGTTGAAATAATGTGCCTGAAGTAAGGCAATGGTTGGCATAAGGAATGTCACATTGTTGACAGAGGCCACCACCCTGCTCCCATTTGCAGCTTTGCAAGATGGGCATGGGTTAATCCCCAACCCAACTGTGAAGAAAAGTGAATGATCAACTGTTACTGGGACATTGACAGGGTATGTTTTGGAGTTGAGGCCTCTAAGAGAGTTGACAAAGTTGTTAGCAACTATGGTAGCATTTTTGGGAGGTGGGGTGGTGAGAACTGTAGGGGTGGTGGCAAGTGTGCCTGTGTAGTGCAATGTTGCTGTGGCAGTTGAGTTGTCCACAGCAACAGGAGCATCCATGAAAGGAGAAGCCGCCACCAAGTACTTGCCAGATTTTTGGTCAGCATTTAGAAGGACATTGGTGGTTTGGCCAGGGGCTATCACAATTGTTTCCATCTTGAAAGGCTTTACATATGTGGCATCAACTTCTACCACTGTGAGCTTGTGACCTGCAATTTTGAAGAAGAGCTCCTCATTGAGTGCAGCATTGACAATTCTCAGCAGGTAGGTCTTTCCACCCTCCACAGGGAGGTTGTAAACATCTGCAAATATCCCCCCAAAAGAAAACAAATAAAGCTTTGTTTGAGCATAATTGAATTATCAAAGAGTAAATAGCTGATGGGTTAATGTTTTATACTATCATCTGATCATAAATTACTCTTTGTGGTAAGTTTGCTTGAATGTAATATGTACTAGATTATTGATTGATTGACAGGAAAAAGTATTTTAATACTGAACCAAAACTGAACAGAACAAAATACCCTGTGAAGAACAATTGGTAACTGTCCCTGGAAGGCCATTAATGGTATGAGCATCTGAGACATTTGGTGCTAATCCTGATTTTAGTGCTTCATTGATAATAGCTTCAGTATCAGATTTCCACCACTCTCCTACAATATATCATCACACAGTGAATTTTAGTATGTTTTCCAGGTAATGGGATTTAACTGTATGCAGACTTTAAGACCAATTAACTTAGTGAATAGGACAAGTTGAAGGTACTGTTTTGGCTCACCTAATACCACAACCAATTCATCATCTGGCTTTGGGAAAGGATAAGGTACACCTTTCTTTGGCAAGATAACCAAGGCACCGTGGAGAGTTGACCTTAGCCAGTTAACATGTGCATGATAAAGAAGTGTTCCTCTTTGCCCTGTAAGGGTGAAATTGTACACATAGGTTTGCCCTGGTTGAATTGGGCACTGTGTGACATATGCGGGTCCATCAGCCCAACCAGTTCTCAATTGCCTCACACCATGCCTACCAAGATAGCACAATCACATTAATCAGCATTGAATTTGAATAGTGTTGATCAGAGGAAAATATTGTTTACAATAAGGTCCATTACCATAGATTTTGTAACTTGTAGCAAATAAAATGAAATATATGTAGTCTCACCAATGGATGGTAACGTTGTGGTTGACTTGGTTAACGACTTTGACCAGCACTGTGTCATCTTCTCTGGCATAAAGAGTGGGTCCTGGGAACTTCCCATTAATAGTGACAATAGATTTGCTTGAACACAATCTATTGGTTTGTTTGGCCACCACCTGCACCCATTATTACCAAATTAGCTAATCCTCTGAAAGAAACTAGAATAGAGCATCCAAGTGGTTGGAAAGAATTGACCCATTAACTATCTTTAGGTGCTGATTTGGAGCTCTACCTTCCTTGTCACTACAAATTCTAAAATCTACTCATTTGTGTTCCATTCATCCACCGAGGATTAAGTTTAGGTGAGGTTAATGCTTCAAAACTAATAACTATGATTACAAGATGCCTCCACTGTTCATCATATATATATATATAAGTTGGCAATTTTCTTTAAGAGGAACATGTCTCAGAAAAAAAAGGCAATAAAATAATTTTATTTTCCAATTAATTAGTTTGACTTTGGAGCCTTGATTTATTTATCAGCGACTTCTCTAGTTCATAGTTTATTTGCACCAAAGACAAACTATTTTCGGGTGATGTGTGATTTATGATAAATATATATAACAAGAAACTAACCGTTAACTCACCTTAAATATTTTTGTTGAATAATACGTTAAAAAAGGAACTAATTTATTTAACATGAAAAGGAAATATATATCCTAAGCTGCTTTCGCAGCTGTCACAACATTGTTCTAAGTTCAATATAAGAAAAATGATCTTAAACGCTGCCAAAATCGTACACCCCCATCTTTATCGGAACTTGATAGAAAATTCCTTGATACGAGAGAAAGGTAATTAAATAAACATAATAAGTTGCATGCATTTATAAATATTATTGTTGTTTGAGCTTCTGTACTGTCAAAAAAAACTTCTGAACTAAATGAACTTCTGCATCATTATGTATCACTTGAGTTATAACTTTCCAAATATGATATTAGTCATAAGTATAACAACATTGAAAAAATGCATGACACAACACAAATCACATGAGAAAGGCAAGAAACTAAAACGGTCTACTTACATGAAATTTGTAGTGCCTGACTCTGCATTCGACCAAAGCTGGAAGAATGCAAGCCATGAGAAGCATGATTCGAGCCAAACGAGAATCCATTTTTCTCACTCTGAATCCTCCCTACTTTCTGTGTCTTAATTTGTCTGTTGTGTCTTTGTGTGTTGCATTCACAAACGACTGGCCAACACACCCTTATATAGACCGAAACAGGCATTGCTACCACGTCGTTTTAACTTGGTTAGGTGAGTGATGGAGGCATTCTTGGAAATTAAGACTGAAAACACCAAATTAAACTAGCTTATCTCATGATATCTTGCATGTCACATAAAGTAGTGTATAATGGGAATCGCTGTATTTTGGGATACAAGTTATTAATCAACCTCCTTATTTAGACACATATTTGTTCTGATAAATTGATGATCACAGTTTTTGATTGGTTGTGTTTTGACTTCCAAACTTATATCTGTTCCCCACTAAGTGTGTTTTCATCTAGAAACTTAGCTAATTAAAGAATGATAATTTTGTTTAGTTACAGAACCTGATTCATCATTTTCGGCCTTAAACACCCTTTTTACCACTATCCCTTGATTATTGATGATCTTGTATGATAGTTTATCTAGTCATTAAAGGCAAAATATTTCACTTTATATAACTTTTTGAGAAAAATACATTCTAAATTATTTTTTGTTTTATAAAATCAATGATGCGTATATTATTCTTTTCATATTCATCCACCATGGATAAAGCAAATATTAAAAAATTGTATAATTTATTTATAAAATTAAGCTATTGATTATATTCTTTGATTCCTTAAAACATCACATAAACGAAGGAGAATATTTATTAATTTATTATAAATGCACTTTTCAATGTTTGTGTTTTCTAATTTTAAAATATACAGAAGATATATATGTCTTAGGACACTATCTGAGTAAGAAAAGTGATATTGTATTTGATCAATAAAGTTGATGTCACTCTAGTTAAGCTCTTGGGTCAATTACAATATTTTTTGTTATTTTTGTTTTTTCTTTCTTGTAAATATTATATATATTTTTTTCTTGTCAAGAATTGGATTATCTTGTTTAATTTAGAGACCGTGTGCATCTTGATTAAGGTGCGATGGTTGCTTCTTAAATATGTTTCAGGGACATTGAGAACTTGTATATCTGAAAAATGTATGAAAAGAAACCCCTGGTTAATGTGACAAATTAACTATATGTGACCTAATCTCAATCTTTAGATTATTAATGGTAATCACAATGATTGTGTTTCATAATTACACTAATCTTTGTCTTAATATAAGGAAATTATATAGGATTAAGTCATCTACCTATTTTTCAACTAAATAAAATTTATTCTTTCCCTTAATTTTCTCTAAAACTATGAAATTCCCATCTTCCACAATCAAATTATTAATAATTTTTTTTTAAAAAGAGCAATCTTATTAACATTTATATATTAAAATGAAAGTAAATAATTCAATTTCAAGCACTAATCTGTCTGTTTATTCTAATTGAATATATTCAATTTATGAAGATTTTGAGAATTTGAATTTTTAGATAAAAGAAAATAAGTCGCTGAATTATCTTAAAAAAAAACAAATAAACTTAATCCATGTTAAAAAAGAAAAAAAAAAAGCTTGAAAAATCAAAATAACAAACGTTCCAAATTGAAGAGATCAAAATTTGATCCATATATTACTGTCATAGGCTAAGGAACCAGAAGGTTGTTTGAAGAATGCTCTAATTGCTTAGTTCACAAAATAAAGTATTTGTTGAGCTATGGCTCTCAAAGTTTAGGGCCATGTATACATATATATGAGGTGGGAACTCATAAAGGGTGCACATCATGTTTGGTTTGAAAGCCAAGAATAAACCAACATTGTGTAAGTAACAACTCTGTCACCTTCTGGTATCTCTTATGTTCTGCATCTGCTTTTTTATTTTTATTCTATTTTCATATATTATTAGTTGCACTTTTGCATTAGGTAACAGATAAACACATAGATGACTAACTAGTTTAACCTCAACTGCTGAAACTCATCAAACTTATATTATAATGATATTTAGGTATAGTGGTTTAAAGTCAAAACTTAGTTAGAAAAGCACCCACATCAATTTCTTGATGTTCATTAATCATGCCAAACTCTGCTTTTTTTTTTTTTTTTCTTTTCCTCTCTCTTTAATATCTCAGATGGAACACAGATTCATCATAAACCAACAAATACATAAAACAAGACATGTAATAAGGAGAATAAGAGTTGTTGTTGTTTTGCCTCAGAAGAGATATTACAATAATAGAGTTTTTTTTTTTTTCCATGTAGTGAGTTTTAATTAATCTATTGATGTATCCTATTACAACTAAATAGATAATAGTTTTTAGAATAAAAATTCAGAAAGATAATCGAATATTTTGGTCACCTCACACCTAATTGAAATTTTGTTTTCCAAAAGAAGAGAAAAAAATTTAGTAAACTAATTAAATAACAAAAAAGAATTACATCACTGATAATAAAGTCTATTACAAAACGTGTTAGAAAATAAAAATCACTTGTGAATGTTAAGGAATTATATTGTAAACGTGAAGAAATAGATTGAAAATTTTGATTAGAGATGTAATAACAGTGATATAATATATGGATGAGTTATAAAATTTATTTTATAAATTATAAAATTAAATTGATTTTTTTATTTTTAATAAAAAGTTAAAAAATAATTTATTTTTAAATATAATTCATAAATTATTTTTAAAAGCCACCAAATATAAACTCTTTTGGTTATTGTTTTGCTAAATCATTTTGATTTTAATCTCTTAAATTAAAAAAATTCTTTAAAATTAAAAAAACGTATAGTTTTAGTTTTAAAGTAATAAGCTTAAGACCAAAATGATTTTTTTTTAAATTGTTTTTTATCTTTTAAATATTTATATTTTGTTAAATTTCAGAGATTATTTAAAGAAAAAGGACTGAACTTACAAAATTATTTATCTCAGATTCCAGAGATTAAAATATAATTAAACTATTTTTTAATTTAAATTTAACAAAATTGGACTTCGTTTATATTCCATTAAAAGTGTTTTATAATTGAAAGTTTGAAATATTAGTCATCTATATACTATGTTTCTTTCAATAAAATCTATTACATGAGTATAATCATAAGTAAACTCCCATTAACCTTTTTATAAAACTTAGTTCTTTAATTGTGCCAACTTTGTCGATGTAAGCTTCAACATTTTTTTACTATTATTTTAATTATTGATAGTCTCTCTTGTAATATATCTTATGATATTAAATAACTCATGTTGAATTAAATTGAAAGAAAACAAATGAAGTTGATGTCACTTGAGTTAAGCTCTTTGGTCAATTAGAAGTACACAACGTTTTCTCAAATAATCTCGAGTATAGAAAGACTTTCTAGTCCAACAAATAATAGTTTATAAAAGTGAGTATCGTGAAAAATTGATTCAAAATTTTTATGTAATTATCCAATACAAATCATTTGTCATTTGTGAGTTATTCCATTTTTTTCTAATAAATAATACTTTTTTAATTTAAAAAATGTTTTATTTAAACTCATAAAAATAAATATAGTTTTACTTAATAATTAATATGAAATATATTTTTATGGAGATTTTATTGATTCAGACATCGACTACCCACCTAACAAGAACCCATTGAAATAATTAAAATAACATATATATATGAAAATTAAAAACCGAAATGCAATATAGGAAGTGTTCTGTAAGAAATGTAATTTGAAAAAAAAATTGTTGGAAACTTAAATTGCAGAAAATATAAAGCATTAAGAAATATAAATTACAGGAAATGTAAAGAATTAAAAAATAGAATTACACAAACTATAAAGGGTTAGAAAATATAAAATTACAAAGTAAAACTGATAAACAATTAATAAAAATAATGATTAAAAATTACAGAGAACTCAGTTAAAAAATATTTATTTTATTCACAATATTTTTAATATATAAATATTGCAATATAATTTGTTATATTTTTTATTTATTTGATCATATTTATATTTATTATCCTTTATAACAGTTAAAAAAATAATAATAAAAATAATAATAAAAATGGTTTTTTCTTCTTAAATGTTTTTTTATAGTTTCATTATGATTTGTGAGGAATATAATAACTTCTATAATGAAGTTGTAAGGGTTGGTGATTTTCTCAAATATTACTGCTCCCTTTGAATTTTTCTACTATCTCCTCTATTCTTTGAGTCTACTTTGACTCTGGTTTCCTCAATTATGTGTTCTCCTTTTCTCTTGATGTTTTTAATTTCTGTCAATTTTCTAATTTTTTTTATCCTTTGACTTGTGGATTTTTTTTCTTTTATCTTCTCTTGCACCCTCGATTCCCCTGTTCCATATTTTTTAATTCATTTGTAAATTTATAACTAACAAAATAAATATTGAGAGGATATTTAAGATTTGGTATCTAATGATTTCTCTGTTTTGAAAAAGTCCAGACTTTGAGATTTTCATGATGAAATGTCAATACAGTTTGTCTGTTTTTTTTTTTAGCATAATTTTGTTCTCTGTTATTCATTCTGTTTCAAGAAGAGATCTCCTTCTATAGTCATCTGATAAGAAATAGTCATTATATCCTTTTATAGACATCTCATATGAAATAGTCATTATATGGCAAAATCAATTACAGAGTCAAATTTGTAAGGATTTTGGCATGTTTGTAAAGTTTTCAAAGATAGAGTACAATAACTTTAGTTCATGTCGGAACCTTGAAGTTATTTTGATCCAATAAATTATTCTATGTATGTTTTTTTTTTCAGAATAAATTATTAACTTTACATGTTTCATCCTTAAAAGAAGTGTTGATCTTTGTTCAAATTCAAAATAACCTGATGATTTGACATGAATAATCTAATCATTAGTAGCTTAAAAATGATATTCTAATATTCGATTCAAGATGATCTAATGAACAACTTCTAATGAAGTTCTAATCTTCAACAACTTGAAGATAATCTTCTGGAGCAAAGTGGTGCGTTGAGCCTCTTCTATTGTAGAGTTTATTCTTCAAACAACTTAAACATTTTTTATGTTAGAGGATGTAGTGCATCTTTTATTCAATAGCATTTAACTTCTAATGTTATATGTAAGACGATTTTTTTTTGGTTAAAGAATATAAAAATAAAATTAGCTAATTTATCAACCCAAATTATTTTTACAAAATATATGCGATAAGTGTAGGATGATAGAGGGACGAGAGTCAAAACCCTTCCACCAAACATCTCGTGAGAAACAAACTTCAAAGTAAGTTGAGAGTCACACTCAACCCATAACATATTTCATTTCAGATGCATTGCATTTTGTAATGATAATGACAAGGGTTTCTGAGAAAGCATCAAGAAAACTACCTTCATTAATTATCCTTAAAAATACTACACTTTGTTTTATACAATTTAATAAAGCAAGTTGTGATAATTTCCAATATTTTGGGAGCTCTCCAATAATAAGAAATTATTTGCTTTTTAACTATATTAATTTATTTTTCTAATCCAACCATGAATTAATTTATTCTCTTCAATAATATATCAATTAAATAATAAAATAAATAAAACATTTAAAATAATATAATAAATATTTGTTTATGTGGACAGGTAAACTCCACAAGTATTTACAAACATAGGACGAGGGATCCCGTTGGGTGCGTCTGGGGCATTAAAATTCTCTGCGTCGTGATTGAGAAATAAAAAACCGTCACCTTCTCCTTTCTTCTCACATCTCTATATATAAAGATAAGAAGAGTACATAGTGAGTGGACTATGATTTATGATTTATGTTGTGTATTGATAAACGAATGTGTAACTAAGAAAGGTGAAAGATACAGGCCACCAAACTCACCACCATGCCTCTCATCTCATAATATTCTACCTTTTAAACATGTTTTCAACCTAGAAATAGGGTTGGTAATAAACTCGACTTCCTCTTTTCATACTTTATTTCATTATTCACGTGCTAAAGAATGATTTTAATTAATTTTATTTTTGTTAAATAAGTTAGTAAAAAACATATAATTGTTATACTGTACCTAGAAATAAAATGTTTTGACACCAAGTCATAATATTAGTATAATTCATCACCTTTGTTTTGAAAAGTTTTATTTCGTAGTTATTAGGTATGAAAAAAATTTATTTATAAATTATCTTTAGTCTTCATTCTTAATACAAGAATATTTTAATATCAAGTTTTAATATTATTATTGATCCCTCATATTTGATGAATTATTTATTTTAAAATCTTAATACATAATTGTTAGTTATAGAAAAAAAGTATTTATAAATTATTTTTAGTCTTTATTCTTAAGTAGATCTAAATTATTTAGGTCAATCATCGCATTTGACATTGTTCACTTTAAAATTTTACTTTATATTAATTTTATTTTTATAAAGTGTTTAGATAGATTAAAAAAATATTCTATCTAGAAATAATAATATTTTCGTTTCATTTTCACTATAATATTATTATTAAGATTTATTAAGATCTATTGTGCATTTTAAAAATTTAGTTTGTCATCATTTTGTTTTTTAAAATCGTTTTAATAGATTGAGAGAATAGGTTTATATATAAACTGTTTTTTCTCTTCCTTCCTTTATTATCTTCATTACTTTATTATGTGACTTATAAATCCAAACATTACGTGTCTATTCGGATTATCAAATTATTGTCATTTATTATATAACAAAAATATTTCTTATATAAAGATAATAATGTATATTATGACTACTATATTATAATCAACATTAAACAAATATAATTTATATATATAACTTATTCTATTATTTACAAATCAGAAACTTTCTATTAATTATTATCATCCTTCTTATTATTTTACTCAACTTATATATTAAAGTCTTTTGAAGTGAACCTTTATTTTTTTTTTCCAACATTTAACATAATTCAATAATTCAATCTAATAAATCCTATAGTAACACTCATTTACAACGACTTTAATTTATTTATTATTATAATTATTTAGTAACAATAAGTAAGCTATCTTTAATAGAATTTTTTAATTTTTAGGATATTTGAATGTGTAATAGAACATGTTATAATTTTAAAATAGTTGAAACAGAGACGGAATGGGGACGTGGGCTCCAAAATATTAATTAATTATATATATATATATATATATATATATATATATATATATAAAATTTAAAAATTAAATAAAATTATTTTTTAAATATAAAAATGTATTATTATATATTTTATAAATAATAATTATAATTATAATAACTATTATTTTTTTTCATATCATTTTTTGTTTATATATTTTTTTCTCTTATTTTTTTATTTTTATTTTTTTCTTCTTCCACCATTTCACATTTTATACTTCAATTTTATATTTTTATCTTTTTATTACCTTTGAACTTATAAACTCTTTTTTATTATTATTATTCCTTCACTTACATATTCCTTTCAATTTCCATCTTATAATATAAGAATTATGAAATTTTTCTCTTTAATTTTCACTTTTTTTTAAAGTAAACAATATTTTTTATTGTTTTTATTCACTATTATAACATATTACTATATATATTCTTTATTATCAATTAATTAATTATTTTAATATTTTATGATGTTTAATTTCAATATTAAAAAATATAAAAAAATTAAGTTAAGTTTTAAAAATATCTATAAAAAAATTATATACTATTTTCTAAGAGAATATATAATAAAATAAATTTTAACTTACTAAATTTAAATTTAATAAATAATATTAAAAATATTATTGAACAATTTATAATATAAATTATATAATAATTAACGATTTTTATAATATAAAATATCTTTCAACACGTTTAAAACATTTTTAGTCTCTTTTATACTTATTTTATATTAATATACGAAAATAATTTATAATTTTTAATAATTTTATAATATATATTTTTATATCATAAATAATTTAATATATATTATATGTGATTTGCCCCATATCAAGAATTTCTTATTCGATCCCTTCTAACGAATTAAATGGAACTAATCTTGATTTAAGTTGAGTTCAAGAATTGAAAGAAAAAAAAGTTCATCTTAAACTTGAATTGAGTATCGAATTGAGCCGATTCTTACATAGTCAAGTTGAATGAAATCGATGTTGACTCATTTGTCACCTACTTAAAAAGAAAATTATATTAAAGTTATACTTTATTATGTTCAATGCAATACTTATTAACAAAATTACTCTTTTATCGCTTTATGCTTTTTCTTTCACCCAATACCTTTCTTTATTTAAAAAACTAAACCTATCCCTTACCTTATTTTGTATTGTACTCTACATGTCAATATTATTTCACATTCAAAATTATAAAGTATTAAATGAGTGCAAAACGAGAAGGATATGGAAGAAAAGCACTACAGTGACAGGTATAGTTGTTTGACATTAAACTTAGTTACTCTCTACGTTATCCCAATTTTCAACTCAACCCAGCTCCGACACTGCAACCAAAAGTAGTGGTGCTTTTTTATGGTAAATTTTTTATAAAGCTTTATTTTAAAAAAATGTCACATTACATTCAAAATCAGGTAAGAGATCATAGTATTCAACTCGTTAAACAAATATTTACAAACAAAAGTAAAATCTTTAAAATTTAATTCAGATTTTATATAAAAATCCGAAAAACAGGCTTTAACAATAATAAATTTAGCATTTTTATTGATAATACATAGTACCATAAACTTTATAAAAAATCCTCTAGGGAGGATTGGTAGTAAAATCAAATAAATAGTGATTTTTCATTCATCTCTCCAAGTAGTTTATCCATACTTTGTATCCTCCTATTTAAGTTTGGTCTAATTTTAGTCATCATTTTCCAAGTTTTTTTAGTAGGGGTGATAACATGGATAAACTCGCGTCGTTTTGGTTTGTCCCGCTTTTGGTCCGTCGAAGCTGGGGTGGATTAATCCGTTATAGTCATAACGGACTACAAATCTTGAACCATCTCGCCAAAGGACGAGTTGGTGGACTAATGAGTTGACCTGTTATATATATATTTTTTAATTTTTATTATCATTTTTAAATATTTTTTTAATAAATTTAATAATAAAATTATCATTTATTTATCAATAATTTAATATGTATATATATATATATATATATATATATATATGTATTTCAAGTTAATAATATAAATTGATTCATTGTTTTAATAAATTATATTTTAGAACAATCAAATTAAAATAAAATTTATATAATTATAAAATCATGTACATAACGAGTCAAAATTTATTAGTGAGCAAGAGGAGAGAGGGGTGTTTACGCTTGAAAAAGGAAAGTGTTTCCCTTTATGTGCAAGTGAGAATGATACTTTTTAAATTCACTTAGTAGTGAGACACCTAAACTTTCACTACTACAAATAAGGTTTTCCACGTCGGTTCGGAGGGTCTTCAACGGCGATTCCGGAACCGACGTTGAAAGTCAAGTCAAGACTTTCAACGTCGGTTCTATTTAACCGACGTGGAAAGTCTGATTTTTCAAATCGAAAATTTTTATTTATTTCCAAATCCCTTTCTCTATTTATCTAGAAATTCACCATCTCTTTTCTATTATATTTTTATTATTTATCATATTTTTTTGAAGTTTAGAGCATTACTAAATTAATTTTTTGTCACCGACAGTGATTCGAACCCAATACCTTAGTGTTGGAGGTCGATACTCTAACCACTAAACTACTCAAATTTTTGTATAGTAACTTACAAATAAATTATATTTATATACAAATAAATATATATCCGTGTAAATATAAAATATATAAATACAAATATATTAATTATATATTTTGATATATTTATATAATTATATATGTATATGTTGGATGTGAGGGCACGCTCGAAGGTGAAAGTGTGTGTCGAGTGGGTTTTCAAAATTTGATGCCAAATTTGTGAGCGGGTCTCTTTATATGGGTTTGTAATTTAATGACAGAATATAATATTTATAATTTATTTATATAATGATATAAAATAAATTTGGGAAACACATCATTTGCTCAAGCGAAAAAATACCAATTTTCGCTCAAGCGAGGCTTGAACGAGTGAATTTTTGTGATCTTTAACGTATTTTTACTCAAGCGAGAGTCAATCTCACTTTCACCCTCGAACGCGCCCTCATATCCAACATATAAACATATAAATATATAACTATATAAATATATCAAAATATATAAATATATTTGTATTTATATATTCTATATTTATATATTTACATGGATATATATTTATTTGTATATAAATATAATTTATTTGTAAATTATTATAAAAAAATTATAGTAGTTTAGTGGTTGGAGTATCAATTTTCAACTCTAAAATAATGGATTTGAATCCTGTCAGTGACAATTCTCTAACTTAAGTGAATTTTTGACTCGAAAAAAATAAAAACACTTTCCAGAAAATATATATAAATAAATATATATTTACACGGATATATATTTATTTGTATATAAATATAATTTATTTGTAAGTTATTATCGAGAAAATTACAATAGTTTAGTGGTTGGAGTATCAATTTTCAATTCTAAAATATTGGGTTCAAATCCTGTCAGTGACAATTTTGTAACTTAAGTAAATTTTTGGCTGAAAAAAAAAACACTTTCCAGAAAATATATATAAATAAATATATATTTACACGGATATATATATTTATTTGTATATAAATATAATTAATTTGTAAGTTATTATCGGAAAATTATAGTAGTTTAGTGGTTGGAGTATCAACTTTCAACTCTAAAATACTAGGTTTGAATCATGTCGGTGACAATTCTTTGATTTAAGAGAATTTTTGGGTGAAAACACATTCAACGTCGGTTCATCCGGGAATCGACGTTAAATGTGTCAATTAAAAGACTTTCAACGTCGGTTCATCTAGAATCGACGTGAAAAGTGTATTTAACGTCGGCTCGACTTTAATCGACGTTGAAAGCATATTTTGTAGTAGTGTTTCGAATTCTCTTAGTGAGACATGAGACTTTTAGAATTATTTTTTCATAAATTTTTATATTATATATTATCTTTTTGACTCATTGTATTATAATAAAAAAGTTATTAGTAAAGTGGGTTGCGAGATGGCTCACCCCGTCTTATGAATTAACCCGATGGATTGAGAGATTTAACATGACGGGACAAAACGGGTTGGCGGGTTAAAAGTATTAATCCGTCTCACCGTATTTATAATAGGCTGACGGATCAACCCACAAACCTAACATGTTTTGCTTTCCCTAGTTTTTTGCCCCTTTGGAGGGAACCACTTTCTCTACAGAATAAGAAAGACTTTCTTTTCCAATGAACTCGTGATCAATAGGGTGCACTTCCTCGACATCCACCAACAATTCAACATGGGTCAAATAGCCAAAGTTACCAAAAGAACTAGTATGAGAACAAAAAAAGACATTACAAAGCACTTTAGAAATCAAGTGCACCTAGCGGATGAAGAAAAAAGAAAACTCCTAAGGGCTTAATTAAAGTTTTAACATAAAATCATTTGATAATATACATAGTAAACTAATATATGTGTTTAAATTATATCACATGATATGAGATAGGTGGGGTGAAATTTTTCACACTCCCCCTCTAATGAAATTTGCCGGATTAAGCAAGAAATACTTTTAACCAATAATGAAAGGACAACTATTGATTTAAGACAACAATAGAAAAAAATAGACTTTGATCCTTATACCATATTAATGTTATAACATAAAATTAATTGAAAATATATAAAATATATAACAAATATTTAAACTATATCATATGACATAAAACAAATAATGTAGAATTTTAGATAAACTCAAAAAATAAACTTGAAAAAAAGCAAAATAAAAAGACTTTTCAAATTTAGTATATTTACTTAAACCTTAAACGCATTTAGGAGAAATCTACACAATGAAAATTGGAATAGTTCTTATTTACAATTGTTATCTTATGAATTTTAAATAAATACTAAAAGAAATAAACTACTTAATAATAATAATAATTAATTTTTAAAATTTAATCTAATTATCCTATTGTATGTATATTAATAAAAAATTAATAATCTTTTGAAATTTTAATGTAACTATATTTTATATACCAATAAATATTTTAAAATTAATAAAACTCATGTTTATGTTCTTCTAAATATACAAAATACAAATATAATAAAAAAATAATTGAAATATTAAAAATACAAATATATTTACTTATGTTCATTAATACTAATGCAATTAGTTTTATAATAGTTATATTAATATTAATAATGGTATTATATATACCATGGAGATGTGATTATCAGTTATATTAATAATATTAACGATAATTATAATTATAATTTTCATAATTGTCATGATGTATGTAATTATTATAGTGATAATAAATGATAATATTTACGACAATAATTATGAAGTCTAAAAAAAATACTAAAAGATATAAGTAGATATTAAAAATAAATAGTGGACATGTTACTATTATGTGAGAGAAAATGTTTCCATACATTAAATTAACAATTGTAACTATCCTATTCTATATACGATAAAGAAAAAATATTCATTTTTAAATTTTTAATGTAATTATATTTAATATATCACTAAGTATTTTGAAAACAATTAAACTTTTTTTAGAAATAGTAAAATACCTAATTCAATTCGATCAAATTGATTCAATAAAGTAAGAATTATACTCATTTATATATAATATTATTATATCTCTAATTGATGTATCTCTAATTGATGTGGAGTCATACCCCCTCATTCCTCATATCGACGATGAGTAGTCCAATATTGGTTTGATAATAGGTGGTTAAGTCCACCACTATTAACAACTAACAACTCTAATATGATCTCTGATACTATCTTAAAAATTGTGAGATACTTAACTTAATCCTACAAAATTGACTTAACAAGATGATGATTGTATTCACTTGTATGCTATTATGTATCATATTTCTAATGAACGTGAGATTTCTTTCTCTCTATTTTTCATATTATTTTTCTCTCTTATATTGATTATGTCTTTGTTTGTAATTATTAAAAATGTTTTTAAATTCGTAAAGTAGTGATCATAACATTCTTTTCTATTTTATATCAAATGAACGTATTTTCTTTTCACAAATGGGATATGAATCAATCATATAAGAGAATATGACATCACCTTCAACCCAAAACCTTAAGGTGTTATGTTATGAGTTTTTCTCACTTATAAAATAATCAACTTTCTTATTTTTACTCAATATAAGACTTCAACTCATATTTGAATTCTCAATAATCTCCTCCTTAAGTATGATTATCTTCATATTGGTACACCACCTCCTCAAGTAGAAACATTTTTTCTAACTATCACTACAAGAAAAACACCAAATAGTGACCAGAAATTAGTGATCTGAAAAATTCGAGTCATCGATAATAACTTGAATCGATGACTCGATTTCCCTTTTTATATTTAGTGACTCGATTTAGTGACTAAAATTTCGATCACGAGATATCGATCAATCGATTCAGATCACTACTAGAAAAATGGTTAATAGTGACCGAAAGTGGTGACCGATTTTTTTTATATTTAGTAAGCTGATTTAGTGACTACATTTTCGATCACTTAAAAAATAATTTTTAAATTGATAACTATTTTTCATTTATATAAATATTTTATTTAAAATATTTTAAATATAAATCTACTTAATAATTTAAAATAAGTGATAACATTGTTAATAACATTATAAAAATTTTAAAAAAATAGTTTACTAACTTATTAAATAATTTAGTAATATAATTATTTAATTTTATTTTTTAATTTAGCATGTGAATAAAAAAATTAAAATTGATTATTAAATTAGTCACCGAATCGGTCACTGATTCGGTCACTGAATCGGTCACTAAATCAATAATTAAATTAATTATTAATTTAGTCTCTTATATATATATATATATATATATATATATATATATATATATTATATATATATTACTTGTATGTTAATAAAAATGTATTTCAATGTATTTATAAAAAATTAAAATTATTTTAATTACTGAATTGATATTTTAAATTTATATTAATATCTTGGATAATTTAATAGTTGGATATATATTTTAAGTTTATATTAGTCATTTTTATATAAAAGTGTAAAAATAAAGTGAACTTATTTTAAAATTTAATTAAACATAATAATATAATATAGTATTAACCATAAATATGTGAAGATTTAGTTAGAAATTAATTTTAAGTTTTATTGTTTTTATTTAAAAAAAATCGTTAAAAAAATTTAAAATAATTAATTAAAGTAAAGAATTTTAATTTAATAAATGTGTTAATATTATTAGAAGAATTAAATTTATATTAATAATTATATAAAATTATAGATATATTAAAATTTAAATTATTGGTAATTTTTTTAATTATTAAGCTAAAATTTGATAATATTAATAAATTAAAAATAAAATATATATATATATATATATATCACTTTAATTTTTTAATTAAAATTAATTTCATAAAAAAATTAATATTTGAAAATTAAAATGCAAAAGTATATATATTTATCTTTTATTTAATTATACTTTTACACCTAAAAAAGAAAAAAATAATAAAATTTTCTTTTATTAATCATTTTTATAAAATAAAAAAATATATAATAATTACTTTTATTAAAAAAAAATTTAACGTTCTTGATTCTTTAACAGATTTGTTTTAACCGATACGACAATGTTTATATCAATTAAAACACTTTACAAAAAATCTTCTAAGTTGATTTAATCGATTGTTTCAGCGATTCAATCGATTGAAATATCTGCAAAACTTTCTCGTAAAACTTTTCAAGTTATTTTAACTGATAAAAATAAGTTTTAATCGATTAAAACGCTGCAGAAATTGTTTTAATCGATTGAAACGAGATTTAATCGATTAAAATAGTTCGATCAGTCATAATCGCATTCTGATCGATCATAATTGAAACGATATAATAGCGGTTCCAGGTTAACCGCTATCTAAGTGAGCTTTTAAGAGCGGTTCTCGTGTAACCGCTATCTAAAATGTATCTCGCTTGAGCGACACTCTTCTCGCTCGAAGTAAACGCCCTGCACAAAATTGGCATTCCGGGTTGTATTTCAGCTGAGCGACTCTAGTATCGCTCGAGCGATATTTGATTCTGATCGATTAGATTTTAGAAATGATCGATCATATTTGATAATTTTTTCAAATAATTAATTATAATCGATTAGTTTTCTAAATTATTGATTAGAATTGATTAGTTTTTCAAATAATAGATTAGAATTTATTAATTTCTGAAATATATACTAAAAAATTATAATTAAAAATATAAATTAGTTAAGAATATTGACTATTGTAAAGATAAAGTAGAACATGGGAGAAGATGATGATGATAATATAATGATAGAACTTACAAAAATGTAGAATTGAGAAGTTTGAAACAAATAAAATTAAGAAAATAGATATTTAATTACATTTTTAATAAATTTAAGATAATACTAGTTTTGATTTTTATTTTTAAATATTTATTTTAATTATTTAAAACAGAGAAACTATAATTTTAGTTTCTAGCTATCTGAATTTAAAGAATTAAATTTATTATTATTTAATCTTTTAATTTGTAGAATTAAACTCAATATAATTGTTAAAAATACTTTGTAGAGGCATTTGAGAAAGTTTTTGTCAAAATACTTTGTTTTTAATTGTTAAAAACATTTGTAGAGTCATTTTACAAAATCTTTTAAGTGAAGAAACCTCATGCAACGAAATCTTTTAATTTTAGTATTAAAAATTTAAATTATATTTTATTAAATTAAACTAGTTACAATATACTTTTTACTTTGAGAATAAACAATATAATTAAACTCAAAATTGACAATATTATAATACATTTTTGAACTCTTTTGGATTAATTTTTTTTCCTAATTTTCGATAAAGTTAATTTTAATATTTAAAAGTATTTAACATTTTGAATTCTGAAAGGTTTTCTCTAATAGCAAATTTAAAAACATAATATTCAAAAAAATAGTTAAGGTAAGTTTTCATAAGAAGATATGATAGCGGTTCCACGTTAACCGCTATCTAAAGTATAATTTAGATAGCGGTTAATGGTTAACTGCTATTAGAAGTGCACTTTTAAGAGCGGTTCTTGTGGAACCGCTATCTCAAATGTATTTCGCTTGAGCGACAATATTCTCGCTCGAGCGAAACGCCCCCTGCACAAAATTGGCATTCTCGGGTTGTATTTCGCTTGAGCGACACTACTCTCGCTTGAGCGAAATACGATTCTGATCGATCATAACTTGAAATGATCGATCATAATTGAGAGGATATAATAGCGGTTCCCTTATAACCGCTATCTGAAGTGTATATATGATAGCGGTTAAGGCTTATACGATATTCGAAGTAAATTTCGCTTGAGCGAGACTACTCTCGCTCAAGCGAAATCCAATTCTGATCGATTATATTTTCAAAATGATCGATCATATTTGATAATTTTTTCAAATAATTAATTATAATCGATTAGTTTTCTAAATTATTGATTAGTTTTTCAAATAATAGATTAGAATTGATTAATTTCAAAATATATACTAAAAAATTATAATTAAAACTATAAATTAGTTAAGAATATTGACTATTGTAAAGATAAAGTAGAACATGGGAGGAGATGAGGATGATAATATAATCATAGAACTTACAAAAATGTAGAATTGAGAAGTTTGAAACAAATAAAATTAAGAAAATAGATATTTAATTACACTTTTAATAAATTTAAGATAATACTAGTTTTGATTTTTATTTTTAAATATTTATTTTAATTATTTAAAACACAGAAACTATAATTTTAGTTTCTAACTACTGAATTTAAAGAATTAAATTTATTATTATTAAATCTTTTTCTACTTTGAGAATGAACAATATAATTAAACTCAAAATTGACAATATTATAATACATTTTTGAACTCTTTTGGATTAATTTTTTTTCCTAATTTTTTATAAAGTTAATTTTAATATTTAAAAGTATTTAACATTTTGATATAATGAGCATGATAATATAATGATAGAATTTACAAAAATGTAGAATTGAGAATTTTTAAATCTTTTTCTAATATTTATTTTTAAAAATATAATATTATTTTTAAAATATAATATTTTTTTTCAAATATATAAATATATAAAGATATAAATGTATAAGGATATAAATAAATATATAAATATATCAATATATAAATATATCAAAATATAAATACATAAAAATATAAAAATATAAAAATATAAAAATATAAAAATATAAATATATAAATATAAGTTTCTTGTAAAACTTTTCAAGTTATTTTAATCGATAAAAATAAGTTTTAATCGATTAAAACGTTGTGCAGAAATTGTTTTAATCGATTGAAATGAGATTTAATCGATTAAAGAGTTCTGATCGGTCATAATTTCATTCTGATCGATCATAATTGAAACCATATAATAGCGGTTTCGGATTAACCGCTATCTAAGTGAGCTTTTAAGAGCGGTTCTGTGTAACCGCTATCTAAAATGTATTTCGCTTGAGCGATACTCTTCTCGCTCGAGCGAAACGCCCCTGCACAAAATTGACATTCTCGGGTTGTATTTCGCTTGAGCGACTATAATCTCGCTCGAGCGATGGTGCAACCGCTATTAGAAGTAAATATAAACATATAAATATATAAATATATATAAATATGTAAAGATATAAACATATATCTTTAATATTTTGTAAATGTAAATATAATTTATATATATTTTTAAATCTTTTTCTTATATTTATTTTTAAAAATATAATATTATTTTTAAAATTTAATATATTTTTTTCAAATATATAAATATATAAAGATATAAATGTATAAGGATATAAATAAATATATAAATATATAAATATATAAATATATAAATATATAAATATATCAAAATATAAATATATCAAAATATAAATATATAAATATATTAATATATAAATATATCAATATATAAATATATAAATATATAAATATATATAAATATATATAAATATATATATATATATATATACAAATATATCAATATATATATCAATATTATCCCCTCATATATTAATATACATTATTAGCATAATTTTAATTTAATTAAAAATTAGAATACAAATATACTATACTATACTAATATACCATTATATTATTTTTATTGTATATAAATTACAAAATTAATAATTTGTATACTATACTATACTAATATATTATTTGTATACTATACTAATAGTATAATATACTATATTATAATATTATTTGTATAGAAAACTAATATCTTTATATATAAATATGAAAACATATAAATATATGTAAAAATATGAAGATATAAATATATAAAAATATAAATATATGTAAAAATATAAAGATATAAATATATAAATATATCAATATATCAATATTTAAATATATCAATATTTAAATATATCAATATTTAAATATATCAATATTTAAATATATCAATATTTAAATATATATTAAAATATATCAATATTAAAATATATATTAAAATATATAAATATATTTTTATTTATAGATTTTATATTTATATATTTATATGGATATACATTTATTTGTATATAAATATAATTTATTTGTAAGTTATTATTAAAAGATTCTAGTAGCTCAGTGGTTGGAGTTTTAGCCTCCAACTCTAAGGTACCGGGTTCAAATCCGACAATGACGAGTAGACCACCTAATAATAAGTTAAACTTCTAAAAAATATAATATAAGTAAGAGATAGGGATATAAAAACTTAAATAAGCAAAAATATAATATAATTAAGAGATAGGGAAAATAAATAATAGATATAATAAAAATGTAAATAAATAAAAATAATTAAATTTGTTATTCTTTTTCATTGATTTAGTGACTGAATCAGTGGCCGATTTGATTATATATATTCGGTCACTGAATCGGTCACTAAAATCAGTGACCAAGGAAATAGTGACCGATTCCAGTTGGTCACTATTTTAATTAGTAACCGATTTTGCACATTTAGTGACCGAATTTTCGGTTACTATTTAGTGTTTTTCTTGTAGTGTATGAGTACCTAGTAGTGACTTTACTTGTATCGTTATTTAACTCAACGAGACTCGCTTGCCTGAAACCCTTATTAGGAAGACTTTCAATATAAGGATTTTTCATCTACTCTAATCATACTCAACTGAACCAATTACCAGATGAACCATCTGATACCACGGTTAGGGATTTTCGAGAGCGGTAACAACATGGAGATTTTTATAGATGGACAACATGCAAGGTTCCTTTGATAAGAATTATCTTGATAATACTCATGTTCTCCACCATAATTTATTATTAATCTACTAACCGCTCACAATGCTTGTACAATGTTTGGTTTTGTACCGATCATGGTATTCATAAGATTTTCCATCGTCGATGCATACAGTATTCAAGACATTTTCATTCTTCCCGCTTCGTTGCTAGGAATCATACTTGAAAAAACTTGATAGAAAATGAGGTAGAAACAGGAGTACACTCTTGCATGTTAAAACATTGTAAGACCTTCAATAAGTAATTTTTCTAATAAAGACAAACATTCCTATCTTTTCTGTTTCGGTGAATTTGCATCCCTAAAATCTTGTTTGTTGGTCCCTAATTTTTCATATTAGACTTCCTAGCCAACTGTGTCTTCAAAAACTAGATTTGAACTTTGTTGGAGCCTAACCACGAACATGTAATCCACATAGACAAGATAACAAAACCATTATCACCAAACCTATTGTAATAAGTACAATAGTTTGAACTCATCAATTTGTTGTAACCAAGACTAATAATGAAAATCAAATATCTTGTACAAAGACTTGAACACCTAGTTTAAACCGTACAAAGATTTGGTCAACCTGTAAATCAAGTTTTCTCGCTATCAATAATCTTATGGATAGTGGGATCCATAGGAAATACCACTTCACATTGTTAGTATAGTTCAAGAATTCATCTTTTTTTAATTTTGAAAACACAAACTTCCTCTTGAAGTAGTACACTCATAATCTCCTAGACACAAACTTACTTCGTTGTACCCTGCTTCTACACAATTGAAAAAAAATACTGTATCCTCTTTAAATCTTAGGAGAAAATAATAATAATATCTTCAAATACACTAGTGGAAAAAAGAAGGAAAAAATTTCTGTACTCTACAAGATAAACACTATACTCTTTTTATATCAAGAAAAAGTAAACACCAATATATAATTTGATTGATGTGAGACTTCTATTCTCACCTTCTCATAAATAATTATGATTTAATATATTTTTATGACTTTTTTTAAGCATAAAAACTCCCTCCGTATATGTTGTTTATTAGCTTTTAATGAAAGATTTGGAGGTCACTGAACCTATCATAACCCCATGCATAACAAGTGAAGTGTATACAAAATTATACAACTGTGTACCAAATTAACGAGTATTTGGTGTAGCCTTTTTGTACCTATACCTCTTGGCAATCCACAGATACACAAAGAAGTTGATCAAGCTAAGAACAGTGAGAAGCCAGTAGAAGTAATCAAGATGACCCCTATTCAGATTATCTGGGATCCATCCAATGCTTCCATGGCTTGTGGTGATTTTTGTTACAATTAAAACAAGCAAAGTGCTGACATAGTTTCCCAATGCAATAGTGGTGAGTTGAAGAGCTGAACACAAGCTTCTCATAGCATCAGGGGCCTGTCCATAAAAGAACTCCATTTGACCAATGTTGGTGAAAACTTCTGCAGCTCCTACAAGGAAATACTGGGGCACTTGCCAGAAGATTGAGATGGGAACGGTGCCAGAATCATAGAGGTTGTTTCTTCTGACCATACCAAGGCGAACAACCTCTAGAATGCCAGCAACAACCATGGAGAAGATGGAGATGACAAGGCCTATGCCTATGCGTTGGAGCTGTGTGAAGCCTTGTTCATGGCCACTGAACTTTCTTGCTAAGGGCACAATGGCTCGGTCGTACACTGGGGCCCAGAAGATGACACTGAGAGTGTCAAAGAGAGAGAGGGATGCTGAGGGGATTTTGAAGTGAGGGCCAATGTATTGGTCCATTGTGTTGCCTTGTAACACAAACATTGTGCTCATTTGACTGTACACTGTTGCAAAGACTATCAGGGATGCCCAAACTGGAAGCAAATGAATTAAGGATTTCAGCTCTTCAACTTGTGTCACTGTGCACAACCTCCAAGAATTTGAGGATTCTCCTATGTGATCAGATTCTTTCTCTATAGCTGCCTTGTCCAAAAACCTGAAATCAACAACCTTGTCTTACTAAAATATAAATCAATCTTTAGACTAATATGAAAAATGAAATTTAAAGTTTTGCTATTAACAAATATGCAAGAATGGTTTAGATAACTCACTTCAACTTTTCTGTGTGTTCAAGTTTGCGGCTCCCTTTGATGTTCGACTCTACATCTTCAGTCTCATAAAGAAGAGTCTTGTTATCAGGCACTTGGAGCCCAGATTTTCTGCATGCTGCCACGATAACCTGACAAATTCTTGTAATGGTACTCCCTCCAGGTACTTGAAGTCTGTACCATTTACTCCCAATGAAGAAAAATATAATTGCAATGATCATTGCCACAGCAGGTACTCCAAATCCCCATCCCCAACCCACATTCATCTGAATCCAAACCAACACTGAGGAAGCAATGAGAGAACCAATATTAATGGCGAAATAAAACCAATTGAAGAACGAGCTCTTCTTTTTCCTCTCAGTCTCATCGTTTTCGTCAAATTGGTCAGCACCAAAAGATGACACACACGGTTTGATACCTCCAGTTCCAAGAGCAATCAAGTAGAGTCCCACAAAGCAACCTGCAGTTTGTCCTAATGTTGGATGGCAACCATTAGAATCACATGGAGGCTTTAATCCAGGGACAGTAGCAGTAAATGTTAAAAGTGTCATTCCCTGCAAAGTAAACAAACACATCTCTTACCACTTATTTACCATTTTATAAAACACTTCACGTAGTACATTAGTTTATATTATTTTAATTATTTAAATAGAAATAATATTAAATTATATATATATATATATATATATATATATATATATATATATATATATATATATGATTAAAAAAAACCATTGTATTATATTTTTGTTTTACATAAAAATAATTGTTTAGGTGCTTTAAATGTGTTGGGATATACTATACTAAGAAAAATACTTAAATACATATATCACAATTGTATATCATAATTATTGTTATATTATTTTTTAAAATTATTAGGAAGGAGGTATATAGTGATAGGTTATACCACAACCGTTATTGTATATATTCACGATATTTATTTTAGAAAATATCATTTTTATCTATTGTTTCTTAATGGAGTAGTCAATTGTAAAAGCATGTTTGGATACCATACGTTCTATTACCTTAAATTCACAATTAAAAAAATAGCTCACATTACTTTTTGGACTGTTATTTATTTTAAAGTTACCTTCAAATTCTCAATAAATTTTTTCTCTTCACTATTCTTTTATATATCATAAACTTATTATTATTTTGAAAAACAATAATTCTCTTATAATTAACTATTACACTAATCAATTACACATATAATTCACTATTAAAATAGTACTTTTTATAATTAATATGATATTTTTGACATAATCACACGTACTAATAAAAATATATAATAATTTTGTTAATTAAAAAAAAATGCCACCAATAATTCATTGTCAACTACTTTAAAAAACTTAATTATCACGATTCATTAATAAAAGAAAATACACATAGCCATAAAATTAAATAAGATAAAAAATAGTATTTTATTAAAAATTATAAAATATCTTATATAAATAATCCTTAATTTTTTGTTAAAATTTGTTAATATTAAGGATAGGGGATATCCCTTTATTTAATATTTATTTTATTTTATATATAAAAAAATAACATAGTGGACATCATTAAATAACAATGACATGGAAACAAGTAAACATGTCCTAAAATCTACCAATGATATAACAAATCAAATTTTTCTTTCATAGTTATTCCAAATATAACGTAAGTTGAAATTTCTTGAAAATTGATTTACAATGAATGACGAAAAAGACAAAATAAAGATTATTTGATTAAACGATACCGATGAATAAATCCATATTTTTCTCAAGTTGAAATCTTTTGAAAATTTGATTCACAATAAATGACGAAAAGATAAAATAAAGATTATATATATAAAACAATGCTTACAAATAAATCCATATTTATCACAAAATAGAATGAATTAGTTAATTTGCCAATAACTTATAAATAAACACACACTTGAGGTTTTTATTATGCTTGAAAAAGATTAATGTACTAATTGAAGACAGACATTAACAATAAAGAGAAGGCTTTATTGTCCAATTAAAATATTGATCCTTATGACTAAGAACCTCAGACATTGAAGTATGAACTCACACTGTGAAAGTTCAGATAAATAAATTCATACCATAAACAAACAAGAAAGAATATTGTTCTTCAAAGACACTTACAATGACATAGCACTAGTGCAGAATATGGCTTTTACGTCACCCAATTGTCGTCGCATGCACGTATATTCGACGTAAATAAAACGCGGTGGCAATTTTGTAAATATGGGACAAAAAATTTACGTCGCACACCCCAATAGGAGACGTAAAAAGTCATCTTTTACGTCGCACCTGGGAGGCACGACGTAAAAGATGGCCTTTTACGTCGCGTCATGGGGGACGCGACGTAAAAGCCTTAGCTTTTTACGTCGCGCCCCCGTACGCGACGTAAAAGGCCATCTTTTACGTCGCGCCTCCCAGTGTGACGTAAAGATGACTTTTTACGTCGCTTACTACATCGCGCGACGTAAAAAGTCTATTTTATTTCCTCCTGACCCACTTCCTCGTCTCGCGCAACCAGGGTTTTTGAGAACGACGACGAGAACAACGACAATGCACTACCTCTCGCACACCATTTGCGAGCAGGTTTACGAGTGAAAAACATCTACATTGTCGTGTCATTTGACGAACTTCATCTTTCTCCCGATTGGATTCGAGTTTGAAATCAGTTTTCGTCTACACTCGAGGTTAGTGTTCATTGTCATTGCTATATGTTTACATTGAATCGCGTGATTGTTTTTGGGGATCTCAATCACGTTATAGTATGAATGTCTCCACTGGATTGTTATTGGAATGCAGTTATTTGTTTATTTGTTTGAGTGCATTCGGTTTACACACTCCATTGTTGTTGGAACGTGCTTTGTTGTTTGTATATTAATTTTTTTTTACATATAATTTTTAAATCTTTAGGAGTGACGAAACTTTATAACATAATATGAATCGAAGTTGGATGAATGCACGTCGTATTAGTGAAGAGTACGAAAAGGGAGTTGAGGAATTTCTGAAATTTGCTAGTGAAAATGGAAAAGCTATGAAAGGGACATATTATTGTCCATGTGTTCGTTGTTTGAATCAAATTCGTCATAAACTTGAGGATATACGTGATCACTTGTTTGTTTATGGTATTATTAAGAGTTATACAATATGGACATGGCATGGAGATATACGTGAATCTATGCATTTTTCTAGTTCTAAAGACAAAAATCCTATCACAGCTTCTATGAGTTATTTTGGGGTCATACAAGAGATATGGGAAATTGATTATGTTACTTTTAGGGTGCCTGTCTTCAAGTGTAAATGGGTTGAAGGGAATACGGGTGATGTGAACGGATGACCTAGGATTTACTTTGGTTGATTTGAGTAAAGTTGGGTATAAGGATGAACCTTTTATTTTGGCATATCAAGCGAGACAAATATTTTATGTCAAGGATCCATGTAATGAGAGATGGTCAATTGTCCTAGAAGGAAGAAGCATGCACGGAATTCATGAAGATGAGTCTCTAGATATACATGAAACACCTTCATTTTCAAGTAGACCATTTGATGACATAGTTGACAATGAAGTTGATGACATACATGCAATTCGAAGTGATCATGATGAAGGGATATGGGAAAACATACCAACATAATAGGTGTTTATCTTCACATTTTCTAGTTCTTTTTATTCAAACTTATAAAGTATGTTGACTTCATATTGTTTTGTTTTTCAGGATATGTCGGATTCCACAGCTGGTACTGGAAGTGGTAGTGGCAGTGGCAGGAGCGGAAGTGGTGATAAAGGTAGATCTGTCACTCGGTTAAAGGGGTTGACAGCAAGGAGGGTAGCTAGAGAGAAAACTCAAGTTGAAGTTGATCCACGTTCTGGTAAGGCATCTGGCCCAAATGCTGCTAAGTTTAAGAGCTATTTGGGACTACTAGCTCGACACCATGTTCCGATTACTACTCCATCTTGGGATGATGTTGAGGAAACCGAGAAGAACCTCATGTGGCAGGATGTTCAGGTATTTCTATATTTGTTGAATACTTTATATATCATTATTAATTGAATTTAACATTTATTGGTCATTTCATAGCAAAATTTTGATGTTCCTAACACTGAGGTGATGAGGAAGAAGATTTTATCCTCCATTGCCATTAGATGGAGGGACTTTAAGACTTTCTTGACACGGGAGTATGTATTTGGAAAGTTTCGAGATGAATCTCCCTGTCTAAAGTATCAAATTAGTGAGGAGGATTGGTTACAGTTTTGTGCCAGCCGAATGGACCCCTCTTGGCAGGATAAAAGACAAGTCGCCTAACAACGTCAGAGGTTGAATGATGCACCTCATGTATTGTCACGAGGAGGGTATGCATTATTGGAGCAACGTCTCATGAAATCCGAGAGAAGAGTCGCAGGAGTTGATTCTCTCGACCTTGCATCTCCACCCCTCGCTATCAGATGTGGAAGGCAGCCCGGACAAAATCTGATGGACAAATGACTTCTGAGTCTCGCACGAATCATTGCTCGAGAAAATCGTAAGTTATAATGTCAATTTGAATTGATTTTAATTTGAAAGTTAGTGTATGACTTAATTATTGTTAATGTGTTGTAGGATGATTTAGTTGAGCAGACCGACCAAGGATCATTTATTCCTCATGGTCGACAAGATATATTGGCGGCAGCCATAGGAAAACCAGATTACTCAGGACGTGTGCGTGGTCCTGGTGGAACCTGGGGCCTTCGTGATTACTTTGGTCCAACATCACGAAGGACCACTGCTCGACTCTTGCAGCCAGGAGGCCTTGCATAAAATGGAGATGCAGTTTGAAGAAAAGTTAAATCAAATAAGGCAATCCTTGCAGCAAGAGTTTGATGAGAAAATTGAATCTCTCGCCGCTCTCAAGCAACGAGACTCAAGGAACACCTCAAACAATTGAACATGATATTGTTCGAGTCAGCACTAAAGGGAGTTGTGCTGCTACTCCTGTTGATCCTTCAGGAGAATATACTCGAGACTCGATGCATCACACCAGGTGTGAGTTATATGTTGAAGATGACCCCCGCGTCTAGTGGGTCGTTGGTCGAAGTTTTTGAGGGTGGCTTAACCATCCATGGTGTCCCTCTACAGCCAGGCTGGACACGAGTAGTAGTTGATGAAGTTAATGATGCTAATGCTCCAAGTGCCTTTTCCTAATGAAGAGATTCAATTAGTGGGCAGGCAAGCGGGACATTCTTGGCTTGGCCAAGACGTTTGGTTATGCCACTATCAGACACAGACCAAGGTAATATATATATATATATATATATATATATATACATATTGTCTATTTACTTCTTTTCTAGTATTATAATTATATAAATGTTTAATTAATTGTTATCAT
Organism: Sphenostylis stenocarpa; assembly: GCA_963425845.1. Taxonomy (NCBI): domain Eukaryota; kingdom Viridiplantae; phylum Streptophyta; class Magnoliopsida; order Fabales; family Fabaceae; genus Sphenostylis; species Sphenostylis stenocarpa. Next base: position 49,915,871 of record OY731401.1, read on the forward strand.
TTGTTTAGGAGGACTTGCGTCGTGCTAAGCATAAAAAGCAACCTATTATTGATGAGGATCTGACAGAATGTGATGATGATCCCATCTCTATGTTGTTAGCCGTATTACCACGGTTGAGGAAGAGACGGTGTCAGATACAATGGGATGTTAGAGTGTTTGGAATTGACAATTCCAGATGTTCCATTGTACATTTCCTTGCCCGATGCTTTAGAAATTGCTGGGGAAATTGCATGTTAAACATTTCCATCATACAATTGTGGGCAATGTAAGTCATTTTCATTTATGTTTCTAAGATTATAATAATTATATTCAACTTATAATTAATTGTTTTAGGTACCTTGACAATTTGAGTGTGGAACAAGAAAAATCCGAAGTATACGGATTTATTGAGCCTCAATCCATCCAAAAATCTGGAAATACAAAGGTTGGAATCCAACAATATATGCAAACATGGATGAGTGACTCAAGAAGACATATATATTTGGCTCCATACATTGAAGGGTTAGTATTTTGATTTGTATTTTAATTTATATTTTTGTAACTAATTTTTATGTCATACAATGTAGGTCCCATTGGCAGTTAATTGTAATCATACCCAGGATTACACTGTGGTATGGTTTTGTTCATTACATCGGAAACCGAAGTCAAGAAATGAAAAGCTTATTACAAGGGTAACTTTATCTTTTATTCATTAATTATGTTTTTAAATTGTGAATACATATTGAATAATATATGACTTTTTTCACTTAGAATCGTGTTCTGGAACTAATGTTCTAAGTGGAAAACCTAGAACAAAGACATTGCAGTTCATTTATCCTAAGGTTAGAAACTTATTTATATAAGTGAATACCATAATTATTGTTTATATTTCAATTTTGAAAATAATATTATGTTTTTTTCATCATTTCAAGTGTAATAAGCAAACTGACTCGTTTGAATGTGGTTACTATGTAATGTATTGGATGAGAGCCATAGTTTGTGCGGGTTTAATTGATTCTTGGACGGAGGTAATTACTTTTAACATTAGTTAAGTTTATTTAACTTTATTCATGTTGCATGCTTACAAGAGTCAAATTCATGTTTCAGGTATTTCAAGATCCATCTCCATTACCAGAATCTGAGATTACAGAAATTAGAGAACAATGGGCAAAATTTTTTGTTCTACAATTCTAGTACATTATTTTTTATGTTCTTGTTCATATTATATTGTGTGTATTATGTAGTTTAGTTTAGTTTGTATAGGTAGCTTAGTTTGTATAGGTAGCTTAGTTTGTAATAGATTTTTTAGTTTGTATGTTTGTATTATTTTGTTTTATTATGTAGTTTGAATTATATAATATTATATTTTTAATTTACTAGCAAAAGAAAACTGCTCTGGACTGTCCTGGTTGTAATTTTTGCAGGTTTTAGTTGTAAAACGAGTAAATAAACCCAATTTAAAAAAAGCAAGTAAATTTACGTCGCATATTGGTATATACGACGTAAATTTACGTCGCATATACCAATATGCGACGTAAATTTACGTCGCATATACCATATGCGACGTAAATTTACGTCGCATATTAGTATATGCGACGTAAATTTACGTCGTATATACCAATATGCGACGTAAATTTACGTCGTATATATCTGTATGCGACGTAAATTTTCTGTTTTTTTTTTTAAATTGAAAAGGTTTTTACGTCTGTTTATTGTATATGCCACGCAAAATTACGTCGTATCTTCATAACTGACGTAAATCTACGTCGGGTAAAAGGGTCCGACGTAAATTTACGTCTCCCGCTTTTACGTCGGACTTAAATACGACGTAAAAAGCCCTAAATACCTGACGTAAAAGCCCCTTTTTGCACTAGTGTAGATAATTGAGAAACTAGCAATTGTCCGGTATCTTCCCAGGTATGAATCAGCCAAAAAGGCTCCAAGTAATGGGGTGATGTAACATGTCCCTGACCATGTTGTGACATTAGTTGCAGCAGTTGCATTTCCTTGGTTGAAACGGGTTTTAAGATAGTTCACTAGGTTTGTACTCATGCCATAGTATGCCAATCTTTCACAGCATTCATTTCCTGTCATAAATTTTTTCAGCACCTTGGTGTGATTTTAATACAAAAATAACAGAAGATGATGGTATAAAAATGAAAGAAAAAAGGATTCAATACCAAGTATAAAGCCGCATGCTTTCCAATTTCCAGTCGTTAACTTGTTGGCAGGTTTTTTGTGTATGTCAACTGTCCCATCTTCTGTATAGCCATCTTCTTCCTCATCATGTGGCTTGATATTCATGGTATCACAGCTCAAACGTCTGTTTATACGGTGAAGCAAGTGAAATAATCAGCAAAACATTAAGAAAAATTAAACAGGAAGAAGATGTGAAGCTTTTATGACAGTGGATCCTTAATTTCAAACTTCAATCATGTGGAATGGAAAATATCTGGATTCGGCATGCGTGTAATGATATCACAAACATCCCAAATACAAACCAACCTTATGATAGCTACACTTAACAGAAACATACCATATATGAAGAATCTGAAAGTCACTTTTTCATTATATCAAAAGCAATAAACAAAGACAGAAAATGCTCAAAAAAGCATACAAAATCTTCACCAAAATCAGTGTCAATTTTCCCTTTTCTCCATGAGTGAAGAGGTAAAAATCTGCAACAGTCTAGTAATAGCGAGTTAAAACATAGTTTGCATCAGATCTTAACTTCTAATGTCATTGTAACATTCTGCAGCCATAATGGAAAAATAAGATCTCACATTAACGTGAGGGTGATCATATTTCTATTCATACTGAGAAAAAAAAGGTAACTAAGAATGAACCCACAGTACATTCAAATAAAGTGAAACACACAATTTGCAAGCACAAAATCATTATGCAAATAAGAAAATCAATGAGACCAAACCAAAGTCTAGGATAATGGGGGAGTAAAAAAAGCATGCAAATAAGAACCTAAGAAGAATATGCATGCAAATGACATAAAACCATGAACGTTGATTGAGACTACTTTACCTAAGATGAAAGAACCCGTTCGCTAGCTAGCTGTTACGTAATGGCAGGGGAATAGAAACCTTAGTTAAATGTGGAATCCTTAACTTGAACAAAACTATAGAAATCACGTAACCCTAACCTTCACATCACCATTTCGCTCAAAAAGAGAAGCACAAAAGAAATAATATGGTTCTGCTGTCTCATGCATGAGTCTCTCTTGTGGTCCTACGTTAGTCCTACATTAATTGTCTTATTTTCGTTGCTGTTACCACGTGGCTATAGTTGGATCAATAGAAAGAGTTTTTCACTCTACCACAATTCACTGCAACAATAATCCTCCGGGATAACGTAATAATTTCCGGTTATATAGCCAAAGTTGGAATTGTGGTTTTGCGATTGATTTCCTTTTAGTTCCTTGTAGCTAGTAATAGTTACGAAAATTTGGCTTATTTTTGTCTTGTGGCGCATTTATTTACATGGCTTGGCTCTTTAAATTGTACCAATTCATTTAATAATTCTCTTCTTATTTTATTAATTACCCATACTTCTCAAATTATTCCCAGAGACAGAGATAATATGTGAGATGGTGGTCTATGTTTGGTGTTTGGTAGGTGGTTAAGTAAAAAACTTTTAAGTGTCAATTTTCCAATAATTCTAGAGTTTAATATTAACAATATAAATAATTTAACTCTATAAAATTGGTTTTAGTACGTGACAATTTTATTCATCTATATATTATGATATTATTATATCTCTTATAATATAAAATTATTTTACACAGAAAAAAATATTTAAAAAATGAAACAATGTGAAAAAATAAATGTGTAATGATTAGGGAGGTGCTGTTGTTAACACAGGCCCATGGCCCAAAAGTGGCAACAGCGTAGGTAAAAATATCATTCTAAAAGGATTTCGCTGATTATGAATCAAATATAACTTTTATTGATTTTGTAGTTAAAAATTTTCAAGAGAAAACAATATAAACCGACATATATTTATTAATCTAAATAGAAACATTTTTTTTATTTTTAAATATATAATATATGTCAAAAGGATTTTCAATTTAAGGGTGAATTTTTAAAAATCATCATCCAATTGAATTTGGAACCCGAACCCAAAATCACGGAGAGAGGCCCAGCCGGCCCAAACTAAAGATATTTTGATTGCATTAGTGTTAGTTGTGCAAAGGACACAAATAGAATCAGCTTAGCCAACTCTAAATCGATACTTAAAATTTTTCTATTAGTTTTTAAAATGTGAGAAAAAGTTAGCGTTGGTGTAATTCACAGATTGTTTTTCTTTTTTAACTTATTTAAAATAAATATAAAAATGTTATTAAGGTTAAGCTCCCGTTATATTTTTTTTCCTTTTAAAAATTATGTGTCATTTATGCCAAATCTAGTTTATTTAACTCTTTATAAATATAAAAGCGTGACATGGGTAAGGAAACTCTATATTTTTTAATTGTTAGAAAATTCGTTAAGCCGCTAGCATATTTAGTTTTATTGAAATATAAAAATGGTGAATATTTAAAAATGAATCGCATTTGTAATTAGGTTAAAGGCTTTTTAATCACAGATATTAAAGTTCTTGGAATAATTTTAAAAGATTCTCCTAGTAGTATTTCCAAGAGCAAGAATAAAAACAACCAAAAAAAGTCTGTAATAGTCTTTAAAAAAAAATACCAAGGGATTCAAAGGTGAGAGTCAAACTTCAATACTTTAAAAAAAATTTAAGAATAAAATAAATTAAAAAATTGTAATAAATATTTCAATAAATTGATAAATCAAATAAAATCACATTATAATTGTCATAAAAAAAATTAAGGATTTGTCAACAGTAACTGTTCATTGATAAAGTATAAATAAATGAAGGTAAAAATAAAATAAAATTATATGAACAATTTAACTCATTTAATTATCAGGTTTAATAAATAACAATTCATAAAAAAACTAATAAATGACAATAAATATTTTATTTAAGTTATATTAAACTTGATCCCTTTACAACGATTATAGATAGAAAATATTATTGTGGAAAACAAAATTCATTAAATATAATAAGTCAAATTTTCGAAAAGAGATTAATTAAAAAAATCAATTTATATATTTTGTTTTAAAACAATTTTAATATATTTTATACAATAAAAAAATTGAAACATAATTATATAAAAATATTTTTTTAAAAAAATTGAAATATAATTAATTTAATTATAACAAGAAGTGGTTATCCACCGGCCAGAGCAAGTGTCTCATTCCTATAGGGTGAGACTTAGCTACATTGAATTCCTAGGTTTTTATTTCGTAAGTTATCTTTAGAAAGAGAAACTGGATTTGACATTAGGGTTTCTTTCCAAACCTTATCATATCAATATTTGACTTCCCCACTCCACCATGTTCTTTCCTTTTCATTTCATGAACAACGGTCATCATTAATCAAAACACATTATTTCCTCTTATCTTTATAATAAGGTCCAATTTAAAAAAAAAGTTACATTTTTAATATAAAAAACAAATTTCATAAAATTGCTTTATAATTTTCTCTATATGATTCTATCAAAATCATGGTTATATATGTGTATTGTTATTAATTAATTTAATGATAAATAATAAAGATAAAAATCTTAAATTTATAAAAAAAATATCAATATAATAATAATAATTATTATTATTATTTTATTTTTATTTGTTTACTTAATTAGTTATATATTTTCATATGCAAATCAATTAATTGTAAACACACCAACATAATAGGTACACTTTTACTTGTCAGAAATAAAATTTCATCCTATCAAAATAAATAACAATGTTTTTCAAATTCGGCTATTCATTGAATCGGTATAGATAGAGATTCAAAGTTTAAAAATTTAACTATAATATTTTTATAATATAAAAAATATAATAAATTTATTAATAATAATAATTTTTTATAAAATAATAATAATAATTACTGTATGAAAATTATAAATATAAAATATATCAAAAAGTATAATAAATAATTATTAAAATAAAATAAAAATATAATAAGATAAAATAAAAATTATAAATATAAATATATTAAAAGATATAAAATGAATAATTTTTAAAATAAAATAATTATTATTTAATATTAATGTAATTAATAAAAAAAATTAAATATATTATATTTTTATAAAAATATTATATTAAAAAAATTTAAATATATTTTTTTTAATTTTATTTGATTTAATTAAATTTTGATTATTTATAAATAATGAATCTATTTTAGTTTTTTATCAGAACGGTTGAATCGATTTTTAGTTAATTAAATAAAGATTTTATTTTTTAATAAATAAATAACATAAATATTTTTTAATTTAAAAAATAACAAAATAAAAATAAAGTAAATTTAAACTGAAGAATACAAATATTTAGACGTCACAAGTGATGCATAAAAAAAGTTGAAATAATAAAAAAATCGTGTATTTAAGTAATGATTGAAGAACCGACCACAATATTAATTTCGTGTATTCTTTTGCGAAGACGGCGTTGTATAGTATAGTTCAGTGGTGTAAAAAGTCAAAGGACTTGAAAGTGCACTCCTGAATGAATCACTTCAGAATTAATTAATAAGTTATGAATAAACCAAACATGGTCCTAAATAAGAAACAAAAGAAGAAAACAAAAGGGAAAAGTGGTCGGTATGTACATGTGCTTAAAAAGCATACACCTATTGCCACGTGCTTGTTTTAATTTATTTTTTAATCATACTATTTGATGAGGAGATTCCACCAATTTAACTAATTAATAATCAATCATCTAGTTCTTCTAGTTAAATTTCTTCTTTTCATTAATTTCTTCGTCTTCTTGAATTTCAAATCTTATTTAAAATTATTAAATTCAACTTTATTCGAATAAAAATAAGATATAGTGCCTAATATATTATAATTAAACAAAATGAAACATTTTTGTATTAATATTTAGTAAAAGTCTTAAAAAATTTTCAAAGCATACTATATCCGTAGTGATGATACTAGTTTAAAATAATTCACATAACGCATTATCTATAACCCTTCAACAAAGCATACAAAAAAAGTTTTAAAAAAATTTCATGTATTTACCTTGATATAATAATTAGATTAATTAATATAGTTATTAACTTTGAATATCTAAACATCATAATTTAAAATAATATCATTAATCTAATTGTGTACATTTTATAAATTGAAAAGAAAATAAAAAATTACATCGTGTAAAAACTAAGATCAATCATAATTTATATATATTTTCATCTCTTAATCTACTAAGACATTTAAAATAAAATAAAATTATAAAAGATAAAAATTTTAAAACACAGGAAAATTAATCCTAATAATATTAGGATAATATATATAAGATTAGGGATGACAATTAAACCCGTACTCAGTGGGAATCGACTTGTTCCAGTCCCGAGTTTGACGAAAAAATCTGAGTTGACCAAGAGCGGGGTGAGTTCGGATTTTCTCCGTTTTAAAAAGTCGAGACGGAGGCGGGTAATGTAATCCCCACCCAGACCCGTCCGACTTTATATTTAAATTTATATTTTAAAATATTAATATTTTAAAAGTATTTTTTTATTACATATAAGATCATCTTTTTTATATTTCTCCATTTTTACTTTTCTTCTATCCCCTTTTTAATTTTTTTTGTCTTTTTCAATCTTTTATATCAATTAATTTATTAAATTATTCTCTCTCTTATCTTTCAATTTTTCATATTTCCTTAATCTCTCTAATCAATTTTTTTTTCAATCTTTTCCCCCATTTGATGAACACAAACTTAATTATTTTTTTTACTTTTTATCTTTCTCTAAATATTTTACATAAATCTTAGTAGCAACTAATATTATTTTATTCATAATTTATATTTATTAGATTTTATTATGTCATATTATGTATCTTATTATTTTTATTTGTCATATATCAAATTTTATCTTAATAAAATAATTGTACATTAAAGGATTAAAAAAATTAATAATTTAAACTTTTATTATTTCGAACTAATTAAATAAAAACTAACTTATTAAATATTTCCTTATAAGTTATATATTTTGTATTTTTAAATTTTTAAATGACAACTTAAAAATGAATTAAGTTATATGTAATTAAATGTTTGAATACAATATAATAATATTATAAATATTATATATATATATAAATAAAAAATTACTAAATATTTCTTTTATATACATATTTTATATAAATATAATAAATTAAAATATATATTTAATTAATAATAATTATAAATTGTAAAACTATAAATATTTATTTTTATATAAAAGTACATAATAAAATTATATTTATTATAAATATAATTATTTTTTAAAATAATATAGATCAAGATAAGACGACACGTGAAAACTCAAAATCTAATGAAGGCTAAGAGAATTTAATTTATAATCTCGATAAAAATCAAGAATGAGAAGGAGGATGATTAAAAAAAGTTAAAAACAGATATCGGCGATACCAAACCCGCGCTGTTACCATGTCTACAGGACATTCTAGTTTTAGAATAAATCCAATTACATGTAAATGATATAAATAATAAATACAAATAAATAACGATGTGTGCTGCTTTTACATTGTAAAAAACGTGATACATATTTTATGGGCAAGCAAGAGTATTGGATTTTCTTTCATGGTGTTGGAGTTTTACATATTTTAGTATCAAGTTACAAAATATAAAATTTTAATTCATTTTTAAATTGTTTAGCTTATAGAGTCAAAGCTATCCTCATTTTTGACATGTGACTCACGTGGTCAAGATTTTCTTGTCTCTTTCTCGCAATCATTTTCTAATTTGCGGCGCCTTTCTTCAATGTCTTCGGTAACACTGACACTCTTCACTGTGTGTTAGGATCACCCGCAGTTCAATACAGAACCTCACCGTCCTGTAGTTGCATCCAACATAGTACACATACAACTTTAAGGCTTTGTTTGGATGGAGTGATTTAAGAGAGTGGAAATGAGAGAGTGGAAAAGGAGGGATTTGAAGAGAAATGGAGATGATTGAAAAGTGAAAGGAAAGTTTATGGGAAATTGTGAATGATTTGATTGATATGAGATATAAAAATTATAATTTTATGTTTATTATTTAAGAAAATTACCATTTTACCCTTTGTATCAAATAAGGTTCAAATGATTATAAATATAATTTTTTAATTAATTATCCATATTTTAACATTGATTATATATTTAAAAGAAAAAACAAATTTAAAAGTGTTTGTAATTGGAAACAAATTTAAAAAATTAACTTTTTTAGATAGTTATTAAAAATTATATAAATAAACAATTACAAAATTATGTACATTGCATATCCATATTCAAATAATGTTGACATATTAAATAAATTATTTGACTAATAATTAAATAATTATAAAATATAAAATAATAATTAATATTGATTGATAATAACAAATAATTATGAAAACTAATAATATAATTGTACATTATTATTTAAAACAAATATAAAATACAGTGAAAATAGAATAATAATTAAAGGAAAGATTACTAAAATTATAAATCTATGCACACTAATGTTCTTCAAACAAATAATTATAATGTTATCCATCTTTTGTAGTGAAGTCCTCCAGGTTCAGATCATTCAATCACCTCCATTCAAGAACATGAACAAGCTGGAGAGACGAAAATGTGAGGGCAAGCCAAAAAGTCGTCTAACATGTGATGGGTGAGTACACAAATGATTATAACACTGAAGCATAAGTTGCTCGTCATTTAGGTTCATGCCGACTAACATGTCCCATATATCTGACTCCGAATGTTGAAATGTTGATGATCGTCTCATCACATTAACTTGCTCATTAATTAATTCATTTCTGCGTTCAATGGCGACCACCTGTCTTTCAGCTATGTCAGATAATCGTTGGGTGATTGTATTACCTTGCCCGAGGTAATCTGTAAATGTGTCCAGCCTCGATGTTAGTTTTTCAAATTGACCTTCCATCACATCAAATATATATAAGATAGCGGTTAATATATACACTTTTAAGAGCGGTTACAAAAACAACCGCTCTTAAAAGTAACCTGTGATAGCGGTTATATGTTAACCGCTACCTAAAGTTTTCAAATGATCGATTATTTTGCCAAAATGATCGATCACAGTTCCAAAACCTCGACACTTTAGATAGCGGTTCACCTAAAACCGCTATTACAAGTTATATTTCGCTTGAGCGACCGTAAACTCGCTCGAGCGAAGACACCTGCACATAATTTTCATCCTCGGGTTGTTTTTCGCTTGAGCGAAACTGATCTCGCTCGAGCGACTAGCAAAGATCTCAGTGATTTGATGAAGTCAAAGATAAAGTCAAAACGCATTTCAATCGATTAAAACACATTTCAATCGATTAAAATGACTTAGAAAAAATTATCATGCGAGGTTTTAATCGATTAAAACTTCTTTGTATCGGTTAAAATAACTTGAAAAGTGTTATAAGAAAGTTTTAAACTGAATCAATCGATTAAACCGCGAATCAATCGATTAAATCACTCTTAGAAAATATTTGTAAAAAGTTTTAACTGATAAAAACTTGGTCGTATCAGCTAAAACAATTCTGTTAAAGAACAAGAACTTTGAAACAAAAAAAAATTAAGAAAATAGAGATTTAATTACACTTTTAATAAATTGAAGATAATTACAATATAATTTTCTAATTTGAGAATGAACAATATAATTAAGAAGATCAAGTGTAATGTTATTGATGCTAATTTTAACAATAATACAATAATATTATTTTGGAAAATGCCCATATTCATGTGAATATTTTGATTATTATTATATAAAATAATTAAAAGAATAAGGTAAATAGAAAAGTAAAATGCATGGTTATACCACTTTCCTTTTAATCTATAATTAGTTAGGTATGAATCAAATGTAAAGTCTAATGTTATTGATGCTAATTTTAAGAAGATCACAAAATGTAAATTAAATAACTACAATATAAATTTCTACTTTGAGAATGAACAATATAATTAAACTCAAAATTGAGAATACTCTTATACATTTTTGAACTCTTTTGGATAAATTTTGTTTTCCTAATTTTTGATAAAATTAATTTTAATATTTAAAAGTATTTAACATTTTGAATTCTGAAAGGTTTTCTCTAATAGCAAATTTAAAAACATAATATTCAAAAAAATATTTTAAGATTCAGTCTCGGGTTGCATTTCGCTCGAGCGACTATATCTCGCTCGAGCGAAAAACGATACTGATCGATCATAATTTGAAATGATCGATCATAACTGGAGGATATAATAGCGGTTCCTCTGTAACCGCTATCTAAAGTGTATATTAGATAGCGGTTCCAGTGGAACCGCTATCATATACAACCAAATTTTTAATTTCTTCAGTCTCGGGTTGTGTTTCGCTTGAGCGACTATATCTCGCTCGAGCGAAATATGATTCTGATCGATTAGATTTAGGTAATGATCGATCATAATTGGAGGATATAATAGCGGTTTCTCTGTAACCGCTATCTAAAGTGTATATTAGATAGCGGTTCCAGTGGAACCGCTATCATATACAACCATATTTTAATTTCTTCAGTCTCGGGTTGTGTTTCGCTTGAGCGACTATGTCTCGCTCGAGCGAAATATTGGAGGATATAATAGCGGTTCCTCTGTAAGCACTATCTTAAGTGATATATAATAGCGTTTAAGATTTAACCGCTATTAGAAGTGATATATAATAGCGGTTATGTTTTAACCGCTATTAGAAGTGATATATAATAGCGGTTAAGTTTTAACCGCTATTACAAGTGCTGTTATAATAGCGGTTAAGATTTAACCGCTATCATATATTGCAGGGTAACAGCGACTTTTCATTACTTTCATCTCTTTTCTTCGCACCTCAGCGAAGAAACTCTCTCTCTCATCTCCCCTTTTCCTCGCCTGCATTTCGTCGCAAATCAGTTCAACCAAACGTGGGTGAATCTCGTGTTTCTGTCTTCGTGAACAGTATTTCGTCGCAAATCAGTTCAAACAAACAGGGGCTAAATATATAATTTTTTAAAGTGAGTGATTAGATAAATATTTGAGAAAAACGAGTTCCCATATATTATCAATCTTTTAATTAAAGGGAAAGATTTGTAGACAATGAATTTTTACAAGTATCTCATAAATAATTTAAATATTTTTTTATTAATGGAGAAAAAATAAAGTATGATAAATAAACAATAATATTAAAATTTAAATATAAGTTGTTGAATAAATATTTTTGTTTTTTATATCAAAATATTAAATACACTATAATTATTAAATATGGATATTTTAATATTATAAAAAAAATAAAACATATATTTTATCATCTTATTTATTGATATTATATTCATAAAATATTGATTTCAAATAAAATTAATTTAAAATTATTATTTTATTAATAAATAAAGATATTGAATAGATGTTTATTCATAATTAGATGTCAATGCCATAATTAGTGGTTTATGATTTGTTTACAACCCATTTTTTTAAAACATCTATCCAACCACCTGTTTTTTTAATTTTTAATTTTTTTATGTTGTTATTTATGTTTGTTACATTATTCTCTCCTTGTAATCAATGAAAAAATTAATAATTAATTAATATTTTAGGATGTTTATTAGATGTTGGGTGTGAAAATATCATTTCCCATAATTATAAGAAAAAAATGTTTTCAGGGGTCCAGATTTTGCGCAGTTGTCGTACAACTGTGGAGGATGATGAGACTATATATAGCTCTAGGCATTCGCCTTGCAATTCAATCCTCAGAGTCATCGTTACGAAACAGTTTGTGTAATAAAACACTCACAACACAAGCTATGTTTATTTTCTTCTTCTCTTGTTTACTGTCCCTAGGGTTTCTCCTTCGTTTCTTCAACGGAAAACGACAAGGTTGTTATCACCATAACCATGCACCTCCTTCGCACCCAGTAATTGGATGTCTCGTTTCTTTCTACCAAAACCGCCACCGTCTCCTAGACTGGTACACCCAACACATAGCTCAATCCCCGACCCACACTATCGTCGTGCGCCGCCTCGGCGCGCGTCGCACGGTGGTGACGGCGAATCCCCGCAACGTGGAGTACATTCTGAAGACCAACTTTGGGAACTTCCCCAAAGGCAAGCCCTTCACCGAAATCCTCGGCGATCTTCTCGGGTGCGGGATTTTCAACGTGGACGGCGAGCTCTGGCAGGCGCAGCGCAAGTTAGCGAGTCACGAGTTCAGCACGCGCTCCCTTAAGGACTTCACGGTGAAAACACTCCACGAAGAGGTCCAACACAGGCTTATTCCACTACTTGAGCTTGCTGCACGTGAGAGCCACGTGATCGACCTGCAGGACGTGCTGCGGAGACTCACGTTCGACACGGTGTGCATGGTGTCGCTGGGCTACGACCCCTGCTGCCTGGATCTGAACAAGCCCCTGCCTCCTCTTCTCACGGCGTTCGACAAGGCGTCGGAGGTGAGCGCAGCGCGCGGCGCGGCGCCGGTGTTTCTGGTATGGAAGCTGAAGAGAATGTTGAACGTGGGGTCAGAAAAGGCTTTGAAGGAAGCCGTGAAGCTGGTTCATGAATCGGTGATGAAGATCATAAAAGCAAAGAAAAATGAAATGACATGCAATGGAAGAAAAGGTGGCACTGATTTGCTGGTTCGTTTGCTGGAGGCGGGGCAAGAGGAAACGGCGGTAAGGGACATGGTTATAAGCATGATAATGGCGGGGAGAGACACCACTTCCGCGGCGATGACGTGGCTGTTCTGGTTGTTGTCGAAGCATCGAGAAGAAGAAGCGTTGCTAGTGAAAGAGGTCTATTGTGGAGATAACCGAAGTGAGGGTTTGGATTACGCATGTTTGAAAGAGATGAAGTTGTTGAAGGCGTGTTTGTGTGAGTCGATGAGGCTTTACCCACCGGTGGCGTGGGACTCGAAGCATGCGGGTGGTGCTGACGTGTTACCTGATGGGACACACGTCGGGAAAGGGGATAGGGTGACTTATTTTCCGTACGGAATGGGGAGAATGGAGGCTTTGTGGGGGGAGGATTGTTGTGAGTTTAAACCACAACGTTGGTTTCGTGATGAGAATGTTGATAATGGGGTTCTCAAGTGTGTGGATCCTTACAAGTTTCCTGTGTTTCAGGCAGGTCCAAGAGTGTGTCTTGGGAGGGAAATGGCTTTTATTCAGATGGAGTATGTGGTGGCTTCCATTCTAAACCGTTTTGTTGTTTCGCCAGTCTCTGATGAACACCCCCGTTTTGTTCCTCTTTTAACAGCTCACATGGCTGGAGGATTCAAAGTTAGGATCAACAACAGAACTGGAGCTGGAAGTGAAAAGTGAGAAGAGAAACTGAGTCTTGAGTGATCATGCAGAGGTTTGCATATTGTGAGAAGAAATTAAGTGGTTAAAGTCATCTCTTTATAGTCCTATCAATCTTTATATATGTATTTAAGCTTTTCAATTTATAAAAAGAAAAAAAAAATGCTTGATTATATGTTATCAGAATGATAAATTTGACATTCATTAATGAAGAGGTTATGATGATTATGGGAAATAAAAATGAGATGATAATATAACATAATAAATATATACAATATCGATCAAGTTTAAAGTCAAAATTGAAAGTAAAAAAGAAACAATATGATTATCAAGCGATGTTGAAATTATTGAAAGAAAAATGATACTTTTACTGCCCAATCCATACAACTCTCTTTTTAATATTATAATAATAATTTTAATTTATTTTTATTTTTATTAAATCATTCTCTTTTAATATTATAATAATAATTTTAATTTATTTTTACTTTTATTAAATTATTATATAAATTATTATATTAATAAAAATGGATTATTTGAAGGGTTGTATAGTTTCTGATTTTCAAAATATCTTCCATCTAAAATATTAATTTTAATTTTGGAAACAACCAATCTTAAATGTAAGCACATCGGTTCATACAAGTTTAAATATGTTATACATTCTATATTGGTTAAGGTAAAATTGATATTTAACGTTTTACTTTCAACATCGATTAACATCATAACCTATGTCGGAAGTTGACTTCTATTTTCCGACATTCTTGCTTTTTTTAATATTTCCCATTTATAAAAAAAAAAACTATTTGCAAACAAATATAAAATAGTTTCAGATTATTATGAAACAATCTCAATTAATATATAATTCAAAATTTTTTATAATTTACAAAGAGATAATTAAGAAACAATTGTAACAAAAAAAATTTACAAATTGAATACAAATGTTTATTTATTTCTAACTGCTAATTTTTTTTTACCCATTCATTTCTAATATCATTTACCTCTATAGTCAAAGATATATTTTCTCCATAACATAACAGTGTATATTTAAATTATAATGTAAATTGGTTCCGAGAGTCTGTTGTATATGAATATCAACCACATACAATATGTATAATATAATAACTACATTCATAACTATCAAGTAACCTAATTAACGGTGTAAAATGATATATACCTATTAAATATATTATCATACTATAGAATAAATGACTAATCTATTGCAAGTTACTCCTTTTAGTTATGTGCATACCATTTAAAAGTTAATTTCCAGAGTATAATATAATCAACTTTCAAATTACAAGCTTGATTGCTCCAAAACTGATGTTGAAAGTTGATTGTGTACTACTATAAGAAAATCATATTTTACTAATGATACTAAAGTACTAAAGTCCTTTACATTGGTAAGTTGGTGAAATCATTATTGTGTAATATGGTAAAAGAATATTATTCTAAAAGAATATTATTGATAAATATATCGGTGGGTAAGTATCATATGCATTATTTATCAGTAATGTTTGTCAATAAATTTGACACGATTTATATGAATTCTTTCATAGGAATATTTTGACGTATTGTTACGTCGAAAAAATTAATCTACCAATAATTATGTTTCTTTGAATGGAAGAAATTGAAATATAAAATATGTTCATTCTCTCGTGTGTATTTTGTGCCCCTAATTCTCTTATGCCTCCTCATTCTGTCGTAGTGTCTCGTACCTACCAACATCCCACTAATCTCTTAACCTACCTAAATCACCTTGTAATATTTTGCCTTATATCATACCTTATGTAGCAACAATCCATGAAACCTCAAATCGTGATGGGTGTAGCATGTGTACAAGCAATCTCAATCCATATCATAGAAATGGGTATTGTTGTTCCATATATTTAATCTTACTTGACGTTCAAATTTATGACTTGAGTTAGGATTTGAGATGTTTGGGTGCTCTAAGATGTGTTGTTATGCTTCTATTATATTATAACTTGTCCTTAATTGAATTTGATAGTATTTGGATTCTGTAAACCAGTGGAAGAGGATTATTCAAACCATTCATTCAAAATTGAAGTTGGTGAGAATATAATGTTGGAATTAGGTAGGTATATTTCTGCTTCTTCTTTTTTAATTTTTCATAATTCAATAGATGGTCACAATACACAACTTTCATATAAGTGCATTAATAGATTTTGCTTGTTGTCATATATCACAATAGGTTTTATTCCTCAAATGTGCACATAGGACGATACTAGAACTTGATCATGTTGTTATTTAAGAGGTTCGAATCTGGCCTTAGTGTTGGTTATGATGAGTTATTAAGTAGGTAAACTTGTATAGTGGTAGTTTAGGGTAATTGAAAATAACTTAGGAACTGTTATGCAAAGAAGTAAAAAAAATAATGTATGCTTAGGCTTTTTCCTCTGTCTTAAGTGAGTTAACTAGTTCAAGTTTTCTTTTTCTTTGTTTGGTACAGAAATTGATAGGTAGAGATGTAGAATATAAGGTTGATGGTAACACTACCAGAAATAGTTTTTTTTTTTTGAACATTTTGCATTCATATCAATGTAAAAAGTGAGTTTTTACAATCATTAACAATCAATCATGTATATAGTGAACATATAACATTGGTGGTAAAAAATTGATATAATATTATCAATTTCTACATTGATTCTAGGTTAAAATCTACGTAAAAAGTGACATGTTACATTTTTCTTACAATCGATGTTATATGTGAACTTAAAAAAAAAATTAATATATATCACACACACTAGTACAAAAATGGGCTTTTACGTCAGGTATTTAGGACTTTTTACGTCGTATTTAAGACTAACGTTAAAACGGGAGACGTAAATTTACGTCAGACCCTTTAGCCCAACGTAAATTTATGTCAGTTATCAAGACCCGACGTAATTTTGCGTTGTATATACCACTAAACAGACGTAAAAACTTTCAAAAATAAAAAAAAACAGCAAATTTACGTCACATATGGTATATGTGACGTAAATTTACGTCGCGTATTGGTATATGCGACGTAAATTTGCTGTTTTTTTTTTTAAATTGGGTTGATTCTGTTTTACAACTAAAACCTGCAAATATATATTACAACCAGACAGTCTAGAGGTTCAATTTTCTTTAGCTAGTTAATATTATATAATTCAAACTACATAATAAAACAATATAATACAAACATACAAACTAAGAAATTTATTACAAACTAAAAGTTAATACAAACTAAGCTACCTAAACTACATAATACACACAATATAATGTGAACAAGAACATAAAAAATTATGTACTAGAATTGTTGAACAAAAAGTTTTGCCCATTGTTCTCTAATTTGTGTAATATCATATTCTGGTAATGGAGATGGATCTTGAAATACCTGAAACACACTAGTGCAAAAATGACATTTTACGTCACCCAATTGTCGTCGCATGTCAAAATATTCGACGTAAATAAAACGCGGTGGCAATTTTGTAAATAAGAGGTGAAACTTTTACGTCGCATATTGTAGGAGGTGACGTTAAAAACCTCTTTTACGTCGCACCTGGTACGAAAAGTCACGTGGGGGGTGTGCGACGTAAAAAGTATCACTTTTTACGTCACATGGGGGTGCACGACGTAAAAAATATCACTTTTTACGTCACATGGGGGTGCGCGACGTAAAAAGTGATATTTTTTACGTCACATGGGGGGTGCGCGACGTAAAAAGAACTTTTTATGTCGCGCACCCCCCACGCGACGTAAAAGAGGCTTTTTACGTCACGTACTAGGGTGTGCGACGTAAAAAGTTCTTTTTATTCTCTTCCATACCCACTCCCGCATCTCGCGCCGCAAGGGTTTTTTAGAACGACAATGAAAACGACAACGATAGCTACCTTTCCACACCATTTTCGATCATTTTGGCAGTGAAGAATATCAACATTGTGTCTCATTTTACGAATTTGACATTTCTCCCCGATTGGATTCGAGTTTGAAATCGTTTTCGTGTTTACTCGAGGTTAGTGTTCTATGTCTCCTGATATATGTTCAAATTGAATCCGTGATTGTTTTTGGGGATCTAAATCACGTCATTGTATGAATGTCTCCACTGGATTGTTATTGGAATGTCATTATTTTGTTTGAGTGCATTTTCGGTTTACACACTACATATACGTGCTTTATTATTTGTATATTAATTTATTTTTAAATATAGATTTTGAATATCTAGGAGTGACGAAACTTTATAACATAATATGAATCGAACTTGGATGAATGCACGTCGTATTAGTGAAGAGTACGAAAAGGGAGTTGATGAATTTTTGAAATTTGGTAGTGAAAATGGAAAAGATATTGAATAATATATGGTTTTTTTTCATTTAGAATCGTGTCTATAACTAATGTTCTAAGTGGAAAACCCGGAACAAAGACTTTGCAGTTCATTTATCCTAAGATTAGAAACTTATTATAATAAGTGAATACCATAATTATTGTTTGTATTTAAATTTTGAAAATAACATTATATTTATTCATCATTATATTACTAGCTAAAGAAAATTGAACCTCTGAACTGTCTGGTTGTAATATATATTTGCAGGTTTTAGTTGTAAAACAGAATCAACCCAATTAAAAAAAAAACAACAAATTTACGTCGCATATACCAATACGCGACGTAAATTTGATGTTTTTTTTAATTTCTGAAAGTTTTTACGTCCGTTTAGTGGTATATGCAACGCAAAATTACGTCGGGTCTTGATAACTGACGTAAATTTACGTCGGGCTAAAGAGTCCGACGTAAATTTACGTCTCCCGTTTTAACGTCAGTTTTAAATACGACGTGAAAAGCCCTAAATACCTGACGTAAAAGCCCCTTTTTGCACTAGTGACATTAATTTGACTCTTGTAAACATGCAACATGAATAAAGTTAAATAAACTTAACTAATGTTAAAAACAATTACCTCCGTCCAAGAATCAATTATACCCGCACAAACTATGACTCTCATCTAATACATAACATAGTAACCACATTCAAACAAGTCTCGTATGCTTATTACATCGAAATGATGAAAAAAACATAATGTTATTTTCAAAATTTAAATACAAACAATAATTATGGTATTCACTTATATAAATAATTTTCTAACCTTAAGATAAATGAACTGCAAAGTCTTTGTTCTAGGTTTTCCACTTAGAACATTAGTTCCGATACACGATTCTAAGTGAAAAAAGTCATATATTATTCAATATGTATTTACAATTTAAAAACATAATTAATGAATAAAAGATAAAGTTACCCTTGTAATAAATTTTTCATTTCTTGACTCGTTTCCGATGTAATGAACAAAACCACACTACGAGTGTAATCCCGGGTATGATTACAATTAACTGCCAATGGGACCTACATTGTATGACATAAAAATTAGTTACAAAAATATAAATTAAAATACTAACCCTTCAATGTATGGAGCCAAATATATATGTCTTTTTGAGTCACTCATCCATGTTTGCATATATTGTTGGATTCCAACCTTTATATTTCCAGATTTTTGGATGGATTGAGGCTTAATAAATCCGTATACTTCGGATTTTTCTTGTTCCACACTCAATCTGTCAATGTACCTAAAACAATTAATTATAAGTTGAATATAATTATTATAATTTTAGAAACATAAATGAGAATGACTTACACTGCCCACAATTGTATGATGGAAATGTTTAACATGCAATTTCCTCCAACAATTTCTAAAGCATCGGGCAAGGAAATGTATAATGGAACACCTGGAATTGTCAATTCCAAACACCGAGATCATCATCACATTCTATCAAATCCTCATCAATAATAGGTTGTTTTTTATGCTTAGCACGACGCAAGTCCTCCTAAACAAATGATAACAATTAATTAAACATTTATATAATTATAATACTAGAAAAGAGAAAATAGACAATATATATATATATATATATATATATATATATATATATATATATATATATATATATATTACCTTGGTCTCAGTGCTGATAGTGGCATAACCAAACGTCTTGGCCAAGCCAAGAATGTCCCGCTTGCCTGCCCCACTAATTGAATATCTTCATTAGGAAAAGGCACTGGAGCATTAGCATCATGAACTTCATCAACTACTACTCGTGTCCAGTCTGCCTGTAGAGGGACACCATGAATGGTTAAACCACCCTAAAAAACTCGACCAATAGCCACTAGACGCGGGGGGTCATCTTCAACATATAACTCACACTGGTGTGATGCATCAGTTTGAGTATATTCTCCTAAAGGATCAACAGCAGTAGCAACACAACTCCCTTTAGTGCTGACTCGAACAACATCATGTTCAATTGTTTAAGGTGTTCCTTGAGTCTGTTGCTGAGAGCGGGCGAGAGATTCAATTTTCTCATCAAACTCTTGCTGCAAGGACTGCCTTATTTGATTTAACTTTTCTTCAAACTGCATCTCCATTTTATGCAAGACCTCCTGGCTGCAAGAGTCAATAGTGGTCCTTCGTGATGTTGGACCAAAGTAATCACGAAGGCCCCAGGATCCACCAGCACCACACACACGTCCTGAGTAATCTGGTTTTTCTATGGCTGTCGCTAATATATCTTGTCGACCATGAGGAATAAATGATCATTGGGTGCTCTGCTCAACTAAATCATCCTACAACACATTAATAATAATTAAGTCATACACTAACTTTCACATTAGAATCAATTCAAATTGACATTATAACTTACGATTTTCTGAGCAATGATTCGTGCAGACTCAGAAGTCATTTGTCCATCAGATTTTGTTCGGGCTGCCTTCCACATCTCATAGCGAGGGGGTGGAGATGCAAGGTCAGTAGACTCAACTCCTGCTGACTCTTCTCTGACTTTCATGAGACGTTGCTCCAACAATGCATACCCTCCTCGTGACAATACATGAGGTGTATCATTCAACCTCTAACGTTGTTGGGCAGCACGTCTTTTATCCTGCCAAGAGGGGTCCATTTGGCTGGCACAAAACTGTAACCAATCCTCCTCACTAATTTGATACTTTAGACAGGGAGATTCATCTTGAAACTTTCCAAATACATACTCCCGTGTCAAGAACGTCTTAAAGTCCCTCCATCTAATGGCAATGGAGGATAAAATCTTCTTCCTCATCACCTCGGTGTTAGGAACATCAAAATTTTGTCGTGAAATGACCAATAAATGTTAAATTCAATTAATAATGATATATAAAGTATTCAACAAATATAGAAATACCTGAACATCCCGCCACATGAGGTTCTTCTCGGTTTCCTCTACATCATCCCAAGATGAAGTAGTAATCGGAACATGGTGTCGAGCTAGTAGTCCCAAATAGCTCTTAAACTTAGCAAGCATTTGGGCCGGATGCCTTACCGGAACGTGGATCAACTTCAACTTGAGTTTTCTCTCTAGTTACCCTCCTTGCCGTCAACCCCTTTAACCGAGTGACAGATCTACCTTTACCTCCACTTCCGCTCCCGCCACTCGCCATTACCACTACCAAGTACCGGATGTGGAATCCGACATATCCCGAAAAACAAAACAATATGAAGTCAACATACTTTATAAGTTTGAATAAAAAGAACTAGAAAATGTGAAGATAAACACCTATTATGTTGGTATGTTTTCCCATATCCCTTCATCATGATCACTTGAATTGTATGTATGTCATCAACTTCATTGTCAACTATGTCATCAAATGGTCTACTTGAAAATAAAGGTGTTTCATGTATAT
Source organism: Sphenostylis stenocarpa (assembly GCA_963425845.1). Classification (NCBI taxonomy): domain Eukaryota; kingdom Viridiplantae; phylum Streptophyta; class Magnoliopsida; order Fabales; family Fabaceae; genus Sphenostylis; species Sphenostylis stenocarpa. Next base: position 49,937,893 of record OY731401.1, read on the forward strand.
CTAGAGACTCATCTTCATGAATTCCGTGCATGCTTCTTCCTTCAAGGACAATTGACCATCTCTCATTACATGGATCCTTGACATAAAATATTTGTCTCGCTTGATATGCCAAAATAAAAGGTTCATCCTTATACCCAACTTTACTCAAATCAACCAAAGTAAATCCTAGGTCATATGTTCGCACACCCGTATTCCCTTCAACCCATTTACACTTGAAGACAGGCACCCTAAAAGTAACATAATCAATTTCCCATATCTCTTGTATGACCCCAAAATAACTCATAGAAGCTGTGATAGGATTTTTGTCTTTAGAACTAGAAAAATGCATAGATTCAGCTTGAATTGTGACCCCACTATTTTGTACTCTACCTTTATCATCTTCTATTTTTGAGTAGAAACAATAATTATTAATGTCATACCCACCAAATGTAATGACATCACTATTAGGCCCACGAGCAAGTCTCAAAAGTGTTTCTGAAACATTAATCTCAACATATACCCTTTTTTTAAACCAAGAAAGGAAACTTTTGTTATGTTCATTCAATACCCACTTTTCATTCATTCGTGGATGTGTTGCCTTTATTTCAGTTATGTGTTGTGATATGTAAGGGATTACTTCATCAGTGTTGTTCAATATGTATAAATGTGCTTGGTCAACTTCTTTCCAACTAACATTTTTAATCTTTAAATTTTGAGTACCCTTACCTTCACATCTTCCATCATGTCTCATCTTAGGAATACCTATTGGTTCTGATTTTGACATGTATCCTAAACAAAACTCAATGGCTTCTTTTGCAATGTACCTTTCCACAATAGAAGCTTCTGGCCTGTAATGATTCTTCACATATCCTTTTAAGATCTTCATGTATCTCTCAACATGATACATCCATCTAAGAAAAATTGGACCACATAACCGAATTTCCCTTACCAAATGGACTATCAAATGCACCATGATATCAAAAAATGAAGGGGGAAAATACATTTCTAACTGGCACACTATTACAATTGCTTCATTTTCTAATTCATCTAACTTTTTTGGATCAATTACCTTTTTACAAATGGCGTTGAAAAACAAACATAACCGAGTAATAACAATTCTAACAGAAGTTGGTAAGATGTTTCGAATAGCCACTGGTAAAAGTTGTTGCATCAACACATGACAATCATGAGACTTTAAACTAACTAATTTCAACTCTTGCATAGACACAAGACTCTTAACATTTGAGGAGTATCCTTGTGGCACTTTGACCTCACGTAAACACTCACAAAAGCTTCTTTTTTCTTTCTTTAATAGAGTATGACAAACTGGAGGTAAGTAAGTGCGTTTTCCAAATGATTGTGGATGTAATTCAGAACGTATACCCATGTCTGCCAAATCTTGTCTTGCTTTTATTCCATCTTTTGTCTTTCCTTTTATGTTAAGCAATATCCCAATTATACTATCACAAACATTTTTTTCAACATGCATCACATCTATACAGTGTCTAACTTCCAACTTACACCAATAAGGAAGATTGAAGAATATAGACTGTTTCTTCCAAATGTTTTTCTCATTGGATTTCTTTTGGGTCTTTCCAAACACAATATTAATATTTTTCACTTTCCCATATACTTGTTCACCATTGCGTGGTACTGATGCAACTGCATTCTCCTGACATCCATTAAATGCTTTTTTCATTTTACGATATGGATGATTAGTAACTAGAAACTTTCTATGCCTATTGTACGCAGTTTTTTGTCCATGTTTCAATTGGATATAACTTGTGTCTTCTTGACATAAAGGACACGCTAAATGACCTTTCACACTATAACCGCTCAAATTACCATATGCTTGGAAAATCATTTATAGTACAAAATAACATTGCACGCAACTCTGAAATTCACTTCGTGATATGAATCAAATACATCCACTCCTGTTTCCCACAACATCTTCAAATCATCAATTAAAGGACTAAGATATACATCTATGTCATTTCCTGGTTGTCGAGGTCCTGAAATCATCATAGATAACATCATATATTTTCTCTTCATGCATAACCAAGGAGGCAAATTGTAAATGATCAACAAAACTGGCCATGAACTATGTTTACTACTTAAATTTCCATAAGGATTCATCCCATCTGTAGCTAATCCAATTCTCAAGTTTCTTGGCTCTGCACCAAATTCTGGAAATGTTTCATCAATCCTTTTCCATTGTGGAGAATCAGCTGGATGTCGAAGAAGATTGTCACATTTTCTACCATTTGCATGCCATGTCAAGTTTCTTGCATCTTCTTTTATGGCAAATAATCTTTTAAACCTAGGTATAATTGGCAAATACCATAACACCTTAGCAGGGGGACCATCTAGTTCTTCCTCACCACTACTTTCCTCAACTTTATTTTTGAACCTCGACAAACCACATGTCGGACACATCTTTAATTTAGCAAAATCGTTTCTGTACAATATACAATCATTAGGACAGACATGTATCTTCTTGTACTCTAAACCCATTGGACATAATATTTTCTTTGCCTCATAGTTACGAATAGGTAATGTATTATCTTCAGGAAGCATCTCCTTCAACAACTCCAATAATTCGGTGAAACTTTTATCAGTCCATCCATTTCTTGCTTTTAAAGTAAACAATTTTAAAGTTGCTGATAATCTTGTAAAACTACATCCTATGTACAATTGTTGCGCAAAATCAGATTTCAAAGAATCATATAGATGTGCTTTCATAAAATTTTCTTCACCAATATCACGTATCATATCCTCTAGATTATCATCCATCCCTTCATCAAAATTGTCTGTAGTTGACACAGTTGGGATGCCTAATATTTCTCCATGCCATGTCCATATTGTATAACTCTTAATAATACCATAAACAAACAAGTGATCACGTATATGCTCAAGTTTATGACGATTTTGATTCAAACAACGAACACATGGACAATAATATGTCCCTTTCATAGCTTTTCCATTTTCACTAGCAAATTTCAAAAATTCCTCAACTCCCTTTTCGTACTCTTCACTAATACGACGTGCATTCATCCAATTTCGATTCATATTATATTATAAAGTTTCGTCACTCCTAGAGATATAAAAATTATATGTAAAAAGAAATTAATATACAAATAACAAAACACATTCCAACAACAATGGAGTGTGTAAACCGAAAATGCACTCAAACAAATAAACAAATAATTACATTTCAATAACAATCCAGTGGAGACATTCATACTATAACATGATTGAGATCTCCAAAAACAATCACGGATTCAATTTAGACATATAGCAATGACATAGAACACTAACCTCGAGTGTAGACGAAAAATGATTTCAAACTCGAATCTAATCGGGGAGAAATATCAAGTTCGTAAAATGACACACAATGTTGATATTTTGCATTAGTGTGACCTTATTTATTATAAGGACAAGCAACAATATCTTAAGCTCTATACTATTATGTAGGATTGTCTCTAGTTATAATAGGAACTACTTCTTTGACCTATACTTGTTTAAGGGACAGTCTTACCCTTTATTATACAAAATTGAAAAATATATGTTGCAAATCATTTATTACAATTAAATATAGTTTTACAAATACAATTAATATTAGATATGAATAAACTTTAGTATTTTTTTCCCTTTCTATGCATAGGTAATTTATTCTCCCTGTCAAACTCAAATTAAGCAACTTTAGTATAAAAAATTCATATATTTAAAAAAAAAAATTGTTTAGTGCATGTTTTAGGTAGCTATAAAACATAACATATATTAAAAAAAAAAAACATACAACAATAGTTTTTACTATTATTATTGTTGGAAATGTGTATTTAAATTTAAAAAAGAATTGATAGTAGACATGATGATGATGCTGTATTCCTACGAATGAGGTTGACTAGTATTTTACTTGATTTTATATGTATAGATACGATGATAATTTTTTTTAATTTTTTCAACAATTATTATATAAATGATGATTAAAGAATCATTATCAAAAGTTTTTGTAACCATCCTTGTATGATCCCATTTATTTGTACTTTATAAAATATTTTGACAAGTATTTTTTAAAATATTGTCGTTTATAACCTAATTTACATGCATTTTAATAACAATCTAACTAACTTCCTTAACTTTAAATATTTATTGTGCCTCTTGTTAGATTTAAAAATAAATTAAGTAAAAAAATAAATTAAGTAAAAAAATAAATTAAGTAAAAAAATAGATTGGTTGTTAAATTAGACAATTTTAGTACCTTAATCCCATATATTTTTTCATGCAATAAATGACATGATGAATTTTATCAAGATGAGTCCAAATCCTAATTATTCTATACTAGTTTCATGTAATTCCTTTCAACCACAAAGTTAAATACATGTTGATGAATCAAACTCTAACACAAACCTGGATTACAATTTTTTTTTTATTGGCTCTATTAGGGTCCTTAATATTTTTCTTAATTCAAGTTTTATTGTCGGAAAGCTATGACACTTCTTCCCCGGTAATACTAAAATATTTTTGGTAAAATAATTTCTAAAAGTTTCATCATCCCAAGTTCATTAGAAAAGCCATGAAAACTGTATATAGCTTTTTGCATAGTCATCACCTTATGTTGGATATTATAGCTTATTGCTAACAGTATTTCAACATTCTAAAAGCTACTATATAACATAATCACACAAACCTACATTTGACTCAATCCCATTTCACTACATTCAGGACAGTGGCTATGTGAAGAACTTCTTAGTACTTTGGTCCCAGTTTACTTAAGATTCAAGTCCCCTGCATTTCAGAAAAAAAAAAAATTACAAATTATCATCCTATTCTAAACAATCATGCTAAATTATTATAACTACGGGAACCAAAATGCACAATCATTTTTTTTTATTGTTATCTTACAAAGAGAAATGTTAGGTTAAGATGACTTGAATAAATTTCAAAAGAAGAAAATCTAAATGACAGACAGGCACTAAGAAGGATCTCTGAAAAAGAATATTAACTAGCAAATTGTTGACGTCGTTACCGGAATAGGAGGCATAAAACATATTGAGATAGCCAAATTTATCAGTATGTTTGATAATTTCTCTAAAAACATGGCTGATCCAGATGTCAATTTTGTTCAAGCATACTATTTATTTGATATATCGATTTTCAAGAATATGGATTAAAACAAGCGCTTCAGAATCAAGTTCAAGTAGAACTGCTCAAAAACCAAGATCCCAAGCCAAATGAACCTTCCAAAACACCCAATGCTTTATCAACAAGAGCATTACTAGCCATTGATCCCAACTCACTACATAAAATAGCTTCAGTTACAAGGTTTTTTGCAATCACCATAGATCCATAAAGTCATCTTTTCCATGATGTCATTTGAGGATTCCACTTGAGCAGAGATTGACCTGACAGCTCATACATTTTCATCACCACTAAAAAATGACATTATTGCTTGGTGCAAGACAGTGCTCCACTTTTTTCACCCATTGGCTTATAAATGAGATAAATTGTGGTCTTGTTCACAGTTAATCTGTTTCCAAAAACAACAACAACCTCCACTTTGTTACCAGGCTCTATATTTGATACTACCCTCTGCCAGTCCTCATCTTCAAGCAAGGCTAATGCATTTCTTTTATAAAGCTGAATAGTGGCCTTTGTGTGATTTATCACCAACAAGTTTTTAAGGCCATCTGATGTTATACTGTCAGGAGAAGAATAATGGACATGACACATTATTGTCTTCAAGTTATATCCATTCACTTGAGGGATTTCAAAACTCACAGAAGAGCCTTTGCTGTTAAAGGCTAACCAATCTGGATAACAATCATGGGGGAGCAAACAATCTTGATTATTCTGTAAAAAACATTAACACCACCTTATACTTAACCAATAAATATATAACTTATTTTCTCATTAAAAAAAAAAAGTTCCTTTCAACAAGTTTCTTTTTGTTAATGTATTTTTCAAAAGTAAAAGTATTTCCTAGCAAAGTTGAAGATGAAAATATGATCCTTTGAAGTAACATATGTGTAAGAGGTCCTTTTTTTATATTTTTCAATAGTTCATACCAACAAATAATATTAAACATGATCAAATAATCACATCTAACTGATATACTAAAAACAAGAAAATGCAATATTTTTTAAACCTTATAAGATATATAATACTATTTATATTTTTAAAAAGTGTAAGAATAAGATAATGTAAGAGAAAGAGAGAAACCTGTAAAATACTTTCTTTTAGATTGGAGGAGACCTCAGAACTCATTCCCATTTGAATTAACAGATTTGATCCTGATACATGAACTTGACTGCTGCATTCAATTAATGCCAAAGCGTTGATATTTGGCATTTGTGATGTGGTTGCAGGTGATTCTGATTCCCTTAAATTTGTTACATATAAAGCATCTAAAATAATTTTGGTATGTTGAGATAATTGAAGTTCTGAACCACACTCTACCCAAAGACTTTCAAGTTTTGGAAGGTCCTTGGAAAGAGATGCTAGATGGTGGGAACTGCTATTTGGCACATCTAAAGAAACAAGAGACGAAAGGCCCCCAAATTTTTGAACAAGGGATGAAAGACTATTATTGGTTGGCGACATCCAAGACCAAATGATAGAGGGAACCATATCCCGTAAGAACCCTTCATAGCCACACAGAGAAACATATCCAATGCTTTTTGATCTTACAATGGAGAAGGGAATTGTTGTTACTGCAGTCTTATCAGCAACAAGGGTTGTCAAAGACTCCATCTGTTCCAAGTCCTCTTCCAACTTATCAATCTTTAAACAACCAGAAAGAATGAGTGTTTTAAGAGATTTCAACTTATAGATACTTCGTGGAAGGTTACAAAGGCTAACACAATCTTGAAAGTTTATCAGTAGAACTTTGGTGAGATGTCCAATGGTATATGAAACCTCGGACAGACTTGGACAATCTATGAGTACCAGCTTTTCAAGATTAGGCAAATTTGAAAAGTCTGGAGTATGTGTTAAATAATGAGAATGACTTAGATTCAGAATTTTCAGGTTCTCCATCACCTGCAAGTAATGAAATACCACAAAGAAAACTTAGAAGTGAATCTTGATACACAAATACAAGCAATTGATATGTATAACAAACCTTGTAAGTAGGAAGCGAAGTATTTATATGAATAAATTACACTGCACTCTAGAAAAGTGAAAACAGCTCATGAAATGAAATGCAAAAATCTAAACTAATACCTGGGCTTTTTTGCAAACACGTTTAACATAACTGTTTTCTAACTCAAGGGAAACTAGGCTTCCTTGATAGAAGTTTGCAGGAAGGGCTGTTAAAGGAAATTCATGCCAACAAAGCCATCTCAGATTTTTGGAAAGATATTTATAATCTCCAATAAGATCTACACCAGCAAGTTGTAGTAACCTGAGCTTTTTCATATTCTTAAAAGCTTTAGTATTCAAACATTGTCCATCAGTTCTTGGTAAATTCAAAGCCAATCCCTCGATAGCTTTTGTTCCCTATGAAATAAAAAGGAGCAAAGGACAAATTATGCATAGCTCAAAGGTATATGGTACAATCAAGCGTTCAAATAAATTTTAATAATAAAAGAAGGTCTTACAGATTGTTGTGATAGTACATCAAGCACATCCTCATGAAACCATAATCTGCTACGTTCTTCAGGCTCCTTCGGTGATTTTCCACGAATGATTTCTCTTCCCATGTCTCGTAACAAATCATGCATTCCAAGCTTGTTTTTATGATCTACAGTTACAAGGCTTCGCTCGACTAGGACACGTATTCCATTTTCTGCACAAAGTCCAGAACCATTTAATATATGTATGACATCATTTCGGTCCATTCCAATAAAGAAGCAAGCTATATCAAGAAATATTTCTTTCTCAGTATTATCACTTAAACCATCATAGCTTATTTTTAACTTCTCCTGTACTTCATCATTTGGAATTTTCTTGAGTTTCTCCAATACACTCTTCCACTCTGTTACCTCCATGTCAAGCAAATAGGACCCAAGGACTTCAAGAGCCAGTGGCAATCCCCCAGAATATGCAATTACACTTGTTGAAAGTTCATGAAAATCTTCTCTAGGACATGCTTGCTTGAATGCATGCCAACTAAAAAGCTCAATAGATTCGCTTTCATCCATCCTTTCCAATATGTACAATTTGTCAACTCTACTCCCTCTAAGTATATGCATATCTCTGGTTGTGATGATTATTCTACTTCCTGAACCGTACCATGCACGACTTCCGCATAAAGCATTAAGCTGGTGCAAGTTATTCACATCATCAAGTATAAGAAGTACCCTTTTATGGCGGAGTCTTTTCATTAATATACTTTTTCCAAATTCAACATTTTGTATCTTTGTTTTCGTTTCTTTGTTGATATCAAACAAAAGTTGTTCTTGTAAGCAGACTTGGCCACCGTCTTTCCCCCAAGCTTCTCTAATATGTGCAAGGAAGCTCCTTCCCTCAAAATTACGTCCAATCTTATTATAAATGGCTTTTGCAATGGTTGTTTTACCAATGCCTCCCATTCCCCACATTCCTAGCAGTAGAACATCATTTGATTTTTCGAGATCTAGCAGCTGAATCGTGTCTAGCACTCGAGATTCTACTCCCACTGGATTATCAACAACGAACAACTCTGTCTTGTCTAACAAACGTATAACATTTTCAACAACGCTTTTGATAGCCTCACTCTCATTCCTATAACAAAAACATTAACCAAAAAAGGGTGTACACATATATGCATCAAAAGTACAGGGAATTTTATCCAAAGAGAAAACATAGTATGAGAAGTGTGTTCCTCCATTAAGTTCCGACAGTGAATTGTACATACTATCATTTCTCAAACTTTTTACTCATCAAAAAGATACATCTATTAGGATTTCAAATTTTTTACTTCCTATATCTTTTTCTATTTCAATAAAGTAATATGAGGGGATTAAGTCTACTCTTAAATTCAAAGTTGGCTATCTAACATGCACTGAGGTGAAGGTGGAGTCATATTTGATAGGTGAATCCCGGCTTATTGATAACTCCCTCACATAAACCCAACCTCTGCTGGTCAATTTGTTGAGAATTCAAGTCTGAATTTGAAGTCTAGAAATGGAAAAGTTGAATAACTTACAAATGAAAAAAATTCATAACCTAATGCTTTAAGGTTTTGGATTAATGGTGATGTCATCTTTTCTTGTATAATTTATTCGTATCCATTGTTGAGAATCTCCCCGTTGTGCTAGCCCCATCGGAAATATTTGATTAATGGAAAATTTTAAGGAAGCAGCAAGTCTGGAAGTACCTGGAATTTAGGACTACAATTCCTGAGATGCTAGCAGCTTCACGAAGTGCCTCCCTCCAACACTGCACCTTACCACGCTCCCTAAGCTCCTTCTCACCTTCCTCTATTGAAACTCTGTTCAAAAGGCTTTGAAATGATTTTCCAAACTCGCCTGTTTGATGACGTACTTCAGAAGGATCAACGTCATAAAACACTGGTACTACCATCTGCCCTATGGTTCTGTGACACTCAATTATTTTCTCCAACTCTTTTAGACACCATTGTGACTCTGCATAATTTCTTGAGAAAACAACAACAGAAATTTGAGACTGTCGAATTGCTTCCAACAGAGAATCTATGTGATCTCCCCTTCGAAGTGACTCATCATCCTTGAACACAACAATTCCAGCATTTTGAAGATTGGCATAGAGATGTGAAACAAAAGAAGCACGTGTGTCTTCCCCTCTGAAACTCAAAAACACTTCAAACATTCTTATGTCCGAAATCCTAAAACTCAAGTCACTGATTTGAGCTTTCAGGACTGAGTTCTCAGCTTCAATATTCAAGTAATTTTGGGTAGTGGATTGGATCGATTCGAAAATCTGCTGATTCTCATGCTTGAGATTATCCATTAAACTAAGCAGATCATTCATATATTTCTTTTTTCTTATTCGAGACCGCCTTGCTGATTCAAAGTTTGATATCATTCTCTTCCTCTTCCTCTCATCCATCAGAGCATGTGCATCCTCCTCTGAACCAGAATTTTGAATCATGGACGATCCTTAAGATGTTTTACTTGCACTTGAGGAAGCCATGCCTGTCTGAGAGAGAGACCAGTATAGACTGACAGTTCAAAAGCTGAAAAGAAAGATGGACCTGTGGTCCAGAGGACCCCAAAACTAAGCAAAAACAAGAAAAAAAAAATGCAGAAAAAAATAGTAAAATAAAAACTATGTAAGAGATAGACTTTGTATCAGAGAAAGACTTAGTCACTCCTATTAAACCTCATGTAAACATACGGTTAAACAAACTTACTTTCGGAGAGACACATCTGATCTGACAGACAGTGGAATTGTTCACACCCAGAAAAGAATATTTCACTCAGAATTGATCTCATGCAAGAACAAAGGAGATTTGCTGAAGGGTCGAAGAAATGAGAATTTGACACTGAACAACGACACTGTCACTGAGAAGAGTGGAATTACAAAGTTAATGAGAAAGAAGGTAAGGAGGAGAGTGGAAGGGATTCTGTATGCTTGATTTGAAAATCAGAAACTATCAACAAAAAACAAGACAAATAAAACAAGTTGGCATCTCTTATTGCTCGTCAATTTCTGTCAACTCAAAATATGATATTTCATAGTCAATTATTAATCTCAACAAAGTTATTGAGGCTTCTTTTTTTTCATACTTTCAAATTTAATACTGTCAGGTTACACTTTCCGCTGGTGGTAACATGCAATCAAACATGGATTGATGAGTTGGACTAACACTTCGTCAATAACAATTTGGAAAAGAAAAAAGAAAAATTCTTCATCAACTTTACTCCAACATTCAACTGTTCTTGTACAATTTTATTCAATGCAGTCTTGGATAATTATGTGGGTTCAAGTGCTAAGAAAAAATTGTACGATCTAGCTGTTTCTGCATAAACAGTATGAGAGTGAAGTGGCTAAAGGCAGTGGTTTTATAGTAAAATTCATACCACTCAAGCTATTTTCTAATCAAAATCAAAATAAATATAAATAAAAAATAATAATTTACATGTTGAAGCAGCCCCTCTCATTTAACAAATATAGGGTAATAATAGGACTAAAATATAACAAATAACACAGTAACAAAGACCAAACACAGAAAGTAATGTTAATATTAAAAGTGACTCATTTAACAATCAAATTAAAAAGTTAAATATGTCAACAATAACTTAATCTACTTTCAAACATATATTACTTTTTTTTTTTTTTAGTTCTTGATGATATCATAAACTAATGTGATATTTTTTATAATATTATCATGCTCATTTACAATGGTTAGTGTGATATGATCATGGACACTACCATAATGTTTAACATGGTTTGGTTTTCATCTTTCTTATTTTATTTTATTTTTTTAATTTTTTTCATTAAACCATAAGATTTAATATTATGATTGTATCATATCAAATTTCAACGAACTCAATAATCTTGCATCTTAAATCCTAGATTCCAAATCGATAATTATAACAATTTTTTTTGCTGCATAAACCATAAGGTTTAACATTAAGATTGTATCATGACATACCAACGAAGTCAACAACCTTAAATTTCAAATCCTTAAACAATGATAGAATTAACAAAATATGTCACATAAAAAAACAACATAATTACAATATTCAATAAAAATTAACAAATATACAGCAAATACATCCAAGAACTTTTCTATTTCAAATAGGTATAAAGTTGGACTCCTCAGAAATCTAGTTCCAATAACAAGTGGACCTTCCCACAACTATCTCTGGTCAATCCACAGCAAAAAGATAGCACCAATACAAATTTGCAGCCACCATAAGAATAAACCTTAACCTTACATTCTTTCACCATCTTTTAACCTGATTTTTCTTCTTTTCCAATTTTCCTTTACAAAAGTATTTACATGATAAGAATTTATTTAAGCGTTTAGTTAAGCTTTTTACTGAAACACACCTCAAGTCCTGCACGGGTTCCACTCGAGAGATAGACATGACAGAACTTGAAGATTCATAACTAGGAACATCTACATTGTTATTTGGTGAATGGTAATCCTCCATTTTTTCATCAATTGGCTCATATATAAGATAAATTGTTGTATCGTTAACAGTTAATCTGCTCCAGAAAGCAACCACAATTTGAACCCTGTTTCCACTGTCTATGTTTGATAGTACCCTCTGCCACTCCTCATCTTCAAACGATGATAATGCATTTCTCTTATAAAGCTGAATGGTGGTCTTTGTGTGATTTATCACCAATAAATTGTTCAGGCAATCTGATGTTATATTGTCAGGGGAAGAATAATCAATATGGCACATCATTGTCTTCAGGTTACGTCCATTCACTTGAGGGATTTCAAAAGTCACAGAAGAGCCTTTGCTACTGAAGGTTAACAAATCTGGATAATATCACCAGGGAGCAAACAATCACTGCCATCACTTGTAGTCATATTCTGTAAAAATAAAAATATATATGCTGAAAAGTTTATCATCACTGCATTAATACTATCTTATGATAAACCTCAACAACTTATGATATTATAACAAGATAATAATTCATTTTATCATCAATGTCATCTTTTACCCAAAAAACTTCTAAAACCACTATAACTTGCAGGAAAGAAGTAAATTGTTAAAAAGATTTGAAGTTATGCATAAGAATATCATTTCATTATTTTATTTCTTTTACAGATGAATTTAAGCTAAGCTGAAAGATAATAACTTTTCATTGCAGAATATATGATGGCATTACAAAAAAAAATGTGAATCTCATCTTCATATTTTTGAAGTTTTAAGTTGACAGCGTATAATACAGTACACTTCCGTTTAAAAATAATTCAACTGCAGAAAATAAGAAAATTTTCAAACCAGAATTTATGAAAAATATATACTTCCTTAAAATATCACAATTGAATGCATTTAAGAGAGGAAGAGATAGAAAGAAACCTGTAAAATTCTCTGTTTCAGAATATGGGTGATTTCCCAACTCGTTCCCAATTGAATTAAAAGTGTTTTCACAAAACTTTCTGATCTCGAGTTGCACGCAATTAAAGTAAAGACATTCATATTATTCATGTGTGATGTAGTAGCAATTGGCTCGGATTCTTCAGAATTTGTGGCATATAATGTTAGGTAAACCTTAAATGCATGTGGTTGAAAGGTAGTGATTATAGAAGTAGTAGTTGAGAGGTAGTAGTATGTAGTTGAAAGATAGTGGTTGTATTGAATATATGTAGTTGAAAGGTAGTAGTTGTATTAAATGCATGTAGTTGAGAGACCATATCCAAAGGCCTATAAATTGAACATGTATCACTCATTGCAAACACATCAAGTGATAATATACAGAGTGTTTTATTTAGATACTTGTTTGTCAACAAATTGACATCAGAGCTTGAGAGCCTGAGTGTCTGAGTGCGTTAGAGAGAGTGTTTGAGAGTTAGAGAGTTTGTTCGAGATGACCAACTTAGCTAACAGCATGCCCCTGCCAAAGTTATCAAAAGACGTAAGCTATGATAACTGGAGCCTGCAAATGAAGGCTCTCCTTGGTTCCTAAGAAGTATGGGATGTGGTCGAAAATGGGCACCAAGAAGCAGAGAATATTGAAGAGCAGACGATTGTTCAGCTTGCTGCATTGAGAGCAACACGAGTAAAGGACAAAACGACTTTGTACGTACTGTACCGAGCTGTTGATGAGTCCGGCTTTGAGAAGATAGCAAATGCTAAATCTTCAAAAGAAGCATGGGATATTCTGGAGAAGGCATATAAAGGGGATAATCGCGTGAAGCAAGTCAGGCTTCAAACTCTTAGAGGCGAGCTTGAAAGCATGAGGATGAAAGAGGTCGAAGGGGTTGCCGAGTACATCTCCCGTGTTGAAACCGTGGTGAATCAACTCAGAAGAAATGGAGAGACGCTGCCCACTTGTCGAGTGGTGGAGAAAATCTTAAGGTCATTAACTGACGACTTTGAGAATATCATTTGTGCAATAGAAGAGTCTAAGGTCTTGTCACTGCTCTCGATGGAAGAGCTTGCCGGGTCGCTTGAAGCGCATGAGCAGCGAAGAAGGAAGAAGAAAGAAGAAAGAGGAGTCCCTTGATCAAACACTCCAAGCAAAGGCAACCTTAAAGGAGAAGAAGGTTCCTTATGCTCAAAACACTCAAGGCCGAGGTGGTAGAGGCAGAGAAGGATATGAAAGAGGCAAGGATCAAGTCAGTCAACAAAACTGGCGTGGCCGAAGACAAGGTAGAGGTCGTGACGGTAGAGGTCGATGTGGTCAGTCAAGCAATTCCGGAGTTGAGTGCTTCAAATGTGGGAAGTATGGTCATTTTGCTAAGGACTGCTATTCAGGTATCAAATGTTATAACTGTGGGAAGGTTGGACATTTCGCGAAGGACTGCCGATCTGAGAGGAAGAAGGAGACAAACCTCCTCTCTGAGGACACTGAGGAAGAGGGAGTATTGATGATGTCGAGAAGTTCAGATGTCGAGCTAAGTCCGAGCTGTTTTGACAACTCGGTTTGGTATCTTGATACAGGAGCAAGAAACCACATGTGCGGGGACAAGAACCTTTTTAAGGAGCTCACTAAAGTTGAGGCCGGACACGTGTCATTTGGAGATGCATCAAAGGTGGCAGTAAAAGGCAGAGATACAATCTGGTACCTGCAGAAGAATAGCCGAGTTGGAGAAATCAGAGACGTGTACTATGTACCCGATCTCAAAAGCAACATATTGAGCATGAGCCAGCTGATGGAGAAAGGCTACTCGGTTCTGATGAAAGATCGAGTACTATACCTGAAGGACAAGTCGAATCGTTTGATTGCTCGAGTAGAAATGAAGAAGAACAGAATGTACAAGTTGGACTTGAAGATAGTCCAAGAGAGGTGCTTGAAACTTGACGTGAAGGATGAAGCAATGATGTGACACTTTTGGTTTGACCACTTGCATTTTGACGGGCTGACCAAGTTGGTAAAGAAAGAGATAGTGTGAGGACTCCCGTCTATGGAATTTGAAAAGAAATTTTGTGAAGAGTGTGTGCTCGGGAAGCATCCGATGACCTCATTTCCGAGGACGACTGAGTACCGTGCAAAGGAACAACTCGGATTGATTCACACAGATATTTGTGGACCGGTTACCCCTGAGTCCTTCAGTGGGAAAAGGTATTTCATTTCTTTTATAGAAGATTTTCAAGAAAAACCTTGGTATATTTTTTGAAGGAGAAATCCGAGGTGTTTGAGGTGTTCAAGAGATTTAAAGCAATGGTTGAGAAAGAGACTGACATGCCTATCAAATCTGTTAGGTCTGATCGAGGAGGCGAGTTCATTTCATCCGAACTCATGAAGTATTGCGAGGAGCAAGGGATAAGGAGATTTCTGACAGCACCATACTCACCCCAAAAAAACGGAGTTGCCGAGAGGAAGAATCGAACCATTCTTGACATGGTTCGAACAATATTGAGAAGAAAAAACGTGCCAAAGGAGTTCTGGGCAGAAGCAGTGCAATGTGTCATCTATGTGCAAAATAGATGTCCACATGCTAATCTGAACGAGAAAACACCGCAAGAAGTCTGGAGTGGAAGAAAATCGAGTGTGTCTCACCTTAAAGTGTTCGGTAGCATAGCTTATGGTCATGTTCTAGCTCAACAGAGGACCAAACTCGAAGATAGAAGTAGAAAGTACGTGTTTATTGGGTATGATGAAAAAACCAAGGCGTACAGGTTGTTTAACCCAATAACTAAGAAGGTCATCATGAGCCGAGATGTTCAAATTGATGAAGAAAGTGAGTGGAGTTGGAACAACTCGGAGAAGGAGTCCATAGGAAGTAGAAGCTCGGAAGTTGATACACCACATACTGTGAGAGATCATGAAACTTCTGATGAAGAAGATGAACCTCTACAACCTAGAGCGCGAATTTTACAAGATATATACAACTCCACTAACGAAGTGCATGTTGTATGTCTCTTGGCAGATTCAGAAGACTTAAGTTTTGAAGAGGCCGTGCAGGAGAAAAGGTGGAGAAAGGCAATGGACGAGGAGATCGGGGCAATAGAACGCAATAACACATGGGAGCTGACTGATTTGCCCAAAGGAGCACGACCTATCGACGTAAAGTGGGTATATATGAAGAAGACAAATGCTGAAGGAGAAGTTGAGCGATATAAAACTCGACTCGTAGTGAAGGGGTACAAGCAGAAGGAAGGAATAGACTATGACGAAGTATTCGCTCCAGTGACGAGAATGGAAACAATTAGGCTGCTGATTTCCTTAGCAGCTCAACATAGATGGACAATCTTGCAGATGGACGTGAAGTAACCACTCAGATACATGCGAAGAGGCAAAGAGAAGAAAGTGCTGAGATTGAAGAAGGCACTTTATGGCTTGAAACAAGCTCCGCGAGCATGGAATGAAAGAATTGACACTTACTTCAAAAGGAATGGATATAAGCAGTGTCCTTATGAACATGCTCTATACATAAAGAAGAAAGGAGAAGATGTGATGTTTGTTGCCCTATATGTTGATGACCTTATCTTCATGGGAAATAATGCCGAGCTGATTGAAGAGTTTAAAGAAGTGATGAAGAAGGAGTTTGAGATGACTGACTTGAGTCTTATGAAGTATTTCATTGGTTTAGAAGTTGTTCAAGGAAAGAATGTCATCTTTGTGTCACAGGAAATGTATGCTGAGGATATCTTAAAGAAGTTTAAGATGACAAGTTGCAACCCGGTTTCTACCCCTATGGAACCTCGTACAAAACTTTATAAGTATGCAGATGGAGACTGAGTTAATGCGAGCAAATACCGAAGTCTGATTGGAAGTCTTAGGTATCTTACAAATACCAGACCAGATTTAATGCTAAGTGTTGGAATAGCAAGTCGATATATGGAGGAGCCAAGGTATACTCATTGGAAGGCACTAAAGAGAATTCTAAGGTATGTGAGAGGAACAGTGCCACTTGGCCTAATGTATACTAGGATGGATGATTATCGACTAGTAGGCTACTCAAATAGTGACTGGTGTGGAGATGTTGATGACCGGAAAAGCACGTCTGGATATGTATTCTTCATGGGAAACACAGCATTCACCTGGCTTTCAAAAAAAGCAGCCCATTGTAACGTTGTCAACTTGTGAAGCCGAGTACGTTGCAGCATCCTGGAGTGTCTGTCATGCCGTTTGACTTAGAAACCTTCTAAGCAAGTTGGAGTTGAAGCAAGAAAAAGGGACTGTGATTCGACTTGATAACAAGTCGTCCATTGAATTGGCAAAGAACCCGGTCAATCATGAGAGAAGCAAGCATATTGATGTTCGGTTTCACTTCATCCGAGAACAAGTGAAAGAAGGAAATGTGGAGTTAGAGCACGTCGGAACCCGAGCACAAGCTGCATATATGTTCACGAAGCCACTGTCAACCACTCTATTCGAGAACAGCAAGAAGATGCTTGGAATGAAGGACAAGAAAATCATTTAAGTTTATGGGGGGATTTTGTTAGGTAAACCTTAAATGCATGTGGTTGAAAGGTAGTGGTTATAGAGGTAGTAGTTGAGAGGTAGTAGTATGTAGTTAAGAGATAGTGGTTGTATTGAATATATGTAGTTGAAAGGTAGTATTTGTATTAAATGCATGTAGTTGAGAGACCATATCCAAAGGCCTATAAATTGAACATGTATTACTCATTGCAAACACATCAAGTGATAATATACAGAGTGTTTTATTTAGATACTTGTTTGTCAACATATAAAGCATCCAAAATACTACTTGTATCGCGAGAAAGTTGAAGGTCTGAACCACACTCTATCCAAAGACTTTGAAGCTTTGGAAACATCTCAGAGATATATGATAGCTGATTGGAACTACTATTTGGTACATCTAAAGAAACAAGAGATGACATGTCCACAAATGTTTGAACACGGGAAGAGAGACTATTTGTTGGTGACATCCAAGACCAAATGATGGAGGGAAACAGATCACGTGAAAACCCTTCATAGCCACACAATGAAATATATCCAATACTTTTTTGTCTCACTATTGAAAAAGGCACTCTTGTTATTGTTGTTTTATCTGCAATAAGGATTGTCAAGGACTCCATCTGTTCTAAGTCCTCTTCCAACTTGTCAATCTTTAAACATCCAGAAAGAATAAGTGTTTTAAGAGATTTCAACTTATAGATACTTCTTGGAAGGCTACCAAGGCTAATACAATCTTGAAAATTTAATAGTAGTAGCTTAGTGAGATACCCAATGGTATATGAAACCTCAGCCTTGGACAATCTTTGATTTCCAGCTTTTCCAGATTAGGCAAATACAAAAAGTCTGGAGTTTTTGTTAAATAATGAGAATGGCTAAGATTAAGAATTTTCAAGTTCTCCATCAGCTACAAGAAAACAAGTACAATAAAGAAAAATTAGATGTAAAACTAAAAAAAAAAATGAAAGCAATTAAAATATGTCATAAACACTGTAAGTTGGAAGTGAAATATTTGTACTTATGATGCCATTACTGTAGTGCAAATATATTTTGGTTTAGTTTTACTTTCGTCCGTAAAATTAGATTGTTTCCGTACAATAGAGGTTTGTGTATCGTCCCGTCTCTATATGTTCTGTCTACTATATATCATTTGGTCACCAAACAAGGTTTCATAGAGACTGATGGTATACAACCCTCTAGTCTCAAGTCAAAATACAATCAGACTAACCTATTTTAATGTTTTTGGAAAGTTGATTAGATACAGTAATATCTAATCAACTTCTCAAATTAATCTCGCCATATTAAATTATCATTAAATCATCAATTAAATTATCATTTAGTTAACTAACATTTTTGCTTAGCAAAATTCTAAAACACTCATTGAAAAGTTGCAAAATGATGAATTATTTTAAGACTTCTATATATTATTGTTTATAGACCTTGTATAACTTTTTACATTCTCTAATATATAAATAAGACTTAGCATAGCTAAATTAGATATCTAGATTTCAATTTTTACATTCAAGACTTTTCTCTAATTTTATCTCTACACTTAGTTTAGACTTTTCAAGTTCTTCTTCATCTATATCTATAATTGAACCATGTTCTTAGATCTACTTAACTGAGTGAACCATGTTCTTAGATCTACTTAACTGAAGAATGAATGAATGTATAGAAATTACATAGATTTATTTTGTGATTACAATTTAGACCTAGATATCAATTGTATCAATGGGCAAAAGGAGTCTTGATCGGTCATGAAAATAAATAATATCAAAGGAGAGAAGGGTACTAGTTTGGATAAGACTAGAGGTTGAGCCTAGTCCCACAAATGTATGCTCACATTCATCCTTTCATGTGAAATGCTTATTCTTCCTCAAACATTTAAAATAAGGAATGTTTTTTCACTAGGTTTTGACAAAAATCTCAATAAATAGGTTTGTCATCCATTTGGCTACTAAACCTCTTTAACATTTGCTGAGCTTTTCATGTTGATGATGGCTAAGAACTTCTCTTGGTTTAATTCAATTCCTCGTTGATTAAACATGAATCCAAGAAATTTACTAGCTTAAACACCAAAAGTGTAGTTTTTTTTATTGAGTTTGAGTTGATAGGTGTTTTATGTGGTGAAAAGTTCATTGAAGTCAGAGGTGTGATGGTTGGTAATTGTGGATTTGACAACCTTGTCATTAACATATGCTTTTAGGTATCGGCTAAAGAATCTTATCCATGAAGCACTAGTATGTAGCTCCAACATTCATCACATCAAAAGACATGACTTTATAACATTAGTTTGAGGCTTCCTCCATGAATGCAAATTTGGTTACATCCCAAGTATGCATCTATGAAACTGACTAACTCGCATCCCCACACCTCATCCACTAGGCAATTAATATTAAGCATATGATATGAGTCTTTGGGACATGCCTTATTCACATCAGTGAAGTTTATGCATATTTTCCACTTCCTCAATGACTTTTTGACCAACATCACGTTTCCCAATCACATAGGATATTATATTTCTCATATGTGGCCAACTTCTACTAGCTTTTTGGTCTCCTCTATTATAGTAGACTCTTTTTCTTCATCGAACTTCCTTCTTTTGTATTACCTCTCAGTAACTTCAAAGTTAATCCCTCGATAAATTTTTTTATAAGAGAAAAACTAGAAGGGAAAAAAAGGAGAGTACAGAAAAGGGAACCCTCTCAGTGGGTTACCATAATATTATTGAGAGGTAAGAATGTTGATTACAATTTTTTTCATATCTTGTTTCCAAAAGCAATCCCTATATAAAGCTAAACATCACCGCTTCTTACAAGCAGTTACTTTATATCAATAGCGGTTACTTTATATCAATACCCTACCCTAGGAAAAAATCCTTGTCCTCAAGGATTGAAATTGGAAAATTTCTTCTTTTAAGTGAGAAAAATTCCCATGTTGCATCTTTTGATAGATGGTGTTTCCATATTACAAGGACTTTGGTGACTGCCATCACGGTCCATGATGGCCTCTGGTTCCTTTTCTTGCAGTCTCCCCTCATCTTGATAAGGCAGCTCTGTGGAGACTATTGCCTCTCCCACATGCTTCTTCAGCTGTGATATATGAAACATATTGTGAATCTTTGTATTGATTGGAAGTTCTAGTTTGTAGGCTACCTCTCCCACCCTGTCCAAAATCTTGTAAGGCCCAAAATATTTGGGACTTAATTTGACATTAAGACTGAAGCGGACTAA
This sequence comes from Sphenostylis stenocarpa, assembly GCA_963425845.1. NCBI lineage: Eukaryota > Viridiplantae > Streptophyta > Magnoliopsida > Fabales > Fabaceae > Sphenostylis > Sphenostylis stenocarpa. The sequence goes on from OY731401.1 coordinate 49,958,562, forward strand.
AATTTGCCTATAAGCATGTAACTTCACATAAACCATATCCCTAATTTCGTAACTTCTATTTGACTTGTGCCTATTTCCCACTTGCATCATTTGCTCTTATGGTCCCTTCAAATGAAATTTAATTACTTTCAACATTTCTTCTCTTTTATTGAGGCTTTTCTCCACCAATTCTACATTGGATTCCTCGAGTAGATAAGGTAAATGAATAGGGAAAACTTGTCCATACACGATTTCATAAGGAGTAGCCTTGATCGTCGTGTGGTATGTTGTGTTGTACCACCATTCTGTTAGAGGAATTCACTTCACCCCTTTGTGAGGTGAATTTGTACACATACATCTGAGATAGGTTTCTAAACACGTATTCACAATCTCCGTTTGCTTGTCTGTTTGGGGGTGGTAACTTGTGGATAGTTAGACGTACACCCTTTGCACTGCCATAAATTCTTTCCAGAATTAACTTACAAATACGGAATCCTTGTCACTAGTAACAGTTTCAAGAAATTCATGTAATTTGAACACGTGGTCTAGGAAAGATTGTGTTACATCCTTTGTGTATAAGGATGAGATAGGACCATAAAATGAGCATCTTTACTCAACCTATCCACCACTACCATAAGCATTTGCTTGCCTTCTGAATTCGGTAGACCTTCTATGAAGTCCATGGTGATGATATCTGCCAAATAGTTTGAGGAATGGGCAAAGGTTGGAACAGTCCCGAGTTAGCAACAGTGCTATACTTATTCTGTTGGCAAATAGAGCAACGCTATATAAAATGCTTAGTATCACCATTTAAGCATTTCCAATAAATCACAGTCTTTACCCTTCTCACTGTGCCATTTATTCCTAAATGACCCCATCTACTGAATAATATAGCCACTGTAAAATCCTTTTCCGCAATGTCATATCATTTCCACCAATTTACCCTTCCTTCGCAACTTATTATTTCTCCATGTATAGTGTTTTTGAGAAATACTATTTTCCTGTATCTCCCTTATTACTTTTTGCAAATTTATATTCGTGAGCTAAGATTGTTGTATTTGATTTATCAATTCAGATTGCAACTATAGTGTAACAATTGCCTTGTATTCCACTGACTCTATCCTCGAGACTGCATCAGCCACCATGTTGTCTTGTCCTCTTCTATATTTTATAGAGAAATCAAATTCCATTATTTCACCAACCATTTTTGCTGGAAATTTGTAGTCAACCACTGGTCTAGAATGTATTTAAGGTTGTAATGATCTGTTTTGATTACAAAAAGCTAATTCAGCACATAGTGCCTCTACTTTTGTACTGCAAAAACCATTCCCAACAATTCCTTTTCATATGTCAAATAGGTCTGTTGTTGCTTATTAAAAATTCGACTAATGAAGGCAATTGGATGGTTGTCCTGCATTAAAATCGCATATACCCCATGCCCCGATGCATCCACTTCAACTAAAAACACTTTTGAAAAATCGGGTAGTGCTAAAACTGGAGTGTTGCTCATCTACTTTTTTAATTCTTCAAAGGCTTGTTTAGTCCTTTTTGTGCAAATGAAATTTTCTTTCTGCAACATATCTATTAAGGGTTTAACTATTACCCCATAACCACGAACAAATTGCCTATAATAACCGACTAAGCCCAAAAACCCTCTCAATTGTCTAAGGTTTTGGGGCAAAGGCTATCATACTACGACAACCACTTTAGTCGGATCCGTAGAAACTCCTTCTTGATGTGACCCAAATACTCCACTTGTTGCACTGCAAAATAACATTTAGATCTTTTAACAAATAGAGAATTTAATCGAAGACTTAACAACACATCGCTTAATTGTTGTAAATGGTCTGTTAAGTTTCTGTTGTATACCAGGATGCCATTGAAAAACACCAGTAAAAACTTCCTCAAAAACTTGTGAAAAATAGTGTTCATCAAGCCGTGGAATGTAATCAGTGCATTAATGAGGCCAAAAGTGATGTGGACATAAAGGCTCAAGCCCATAACGAGAAGGATCAAGACCAAGATCCAATCCAAGACTTAGGTGGACCTATGACAAGAGGCAGACTCAGAAAAACACAAGAGACATTGCAATACAAAGTGACCAATTTGCTAAAGGCCGAACTATTAAAAGATCCAAACATGGAGGAGTCTAGACCTATCACATGCATAGAATGTTTGGAGAGCTAGGAGACCCAACTAAAAGATTTAGTTATTATTATTATTATTATTATTTTATTTACTACAGTGGGGATTTGAACCCAAGACCCAAAGCTTATAATGCCTTCACTGAACCATCTGAGCAACTTAACTTTGCTTGGGATATTAGGATTTTAATTTATCTTTATTTCCTACAATGAGACAAACTCATAAACTTAAGTTGTATTAAACATTTGGAAATTCAGAATGAACGTACGTAATATTCAGAATCACTTTGTGAGTTGTTTGCTAGGGTTCTTCCTTGCATCACTTGATCTTATCAAGAATTATTCGATTCTTGTGGCGATCCTTCTTGGCTTATCAAATATTCTTATTTGTGGCGCCTACGGTATCCTTTATTTTTTTTTCTGTTTTCTATTTCCAATCAAATCAACTCTTAAAACCTAACCCTAAATTGTTTCACTTTTATTTGAGTGTCGTCATTTGGTATCAGAGCAAGGTTCAAAAGCAGTATTGTTCATCGCACTATTCATCGACACTATTCACGGGACTGTTCATTTGTTACTGTTCACGGTACTGTTCATTTGTTACTGTTCACGGTACTTTTCATTTGTTACTATTCACAGTACTTTTCATTTGTTACTATTCACAGATCTTGTTCATTTGTCACTATTCATGTGTAT